>VDFB02000015.1:149233261-149345123 GCA_007258455.2 Sequoia sempervirens
AGCATTTAAAATTACAAATCAAAACATGTGTCACCAAATATGCTAGCATCATGATTTAACCTTTGGAAAACCCTAACCTTAATTTCTAAATCAGCAAGTGCATCACCATACAAGTATGTGTCACCATTTAAAATTAGAAACCCTAATTTTAAATTGTGAATAATGTCACCATATAAATATGCATCGCTATAATTCATTTGAGCGTCAACGATTTCAATTTGGGCATCGCTATAAAGCAATGCCGCCAAAGATTAAAATTCAAAGCGTAATAAATGCATCAAAAAACTCAAATTTCAAATCAAGTTTGAAGTTACATACTGGTGGTCCTGCACCTGGAAGCCGCTAGAACTCTTGAACTCGGTCGGAGATGTGCCTGGGAAGCTCTCGACGCACCATTTCGTCAAAGGGTCAGAGCTCAAAATAGCAAGAATCTCTTAAGTGTGAATGCACAAATGAATTGAAAGTGACCCTTCTTGGCTTATTTAAACTATAAAATTAGGGTTTTTTGCCCTAATTTAACCTTGAAGATAGGGTTTATTATCATTTTCACCAAGTTTTCCAATTTGGACCTAATTTTGCATTGTTTTTTGCGTTTTTGGCATAATTCTTGCATCCTGGAGCCTTTCTGGACCCTTGGGGCAGCTTGTAACCTTTATCGAGAAATCAACCCAAAATTCAAAATTTATGCCTGATTTCTTGAGGGGGCAGGAAGTCAACTTTATCCTTCCATTGGGCTATCTACAAAATCATTTTAATTTTTTTTTTTTGATTTAAGTAGCAGTTTTTATCTAAAAAGCATTAGTCTTTGAATTGAAGTAGCAAGTACCTCACTTCAAAGAGGGGAAACATGTAAACACTAAAAAATGTCCTAATCGATATCATACACTCGAAAAAAAATTACTAACATCATTTCCTCTCCAAACCCATCTTCTTTTTGCTTAATTAATTAAATTAACCTAGCTAATTTAATTAATTGCATTATTTTCATCTATTGACCTAATTAATTTAACTGGGTTAATTCATCCCTTTTCATGCTAACACTTCATCTCATTAAATTAAATAAATCAAAATGTTTAATTTAATTCCCTAAGTCATCTTATTTAATTAAATAACCCTAAGTTGTGGGTGGCTAGGCAGGCGCCCCTCCACATTGGCAGAGGGATTTCATAGGGGTATGTCATGGCTAATATGTGGCATCATTAATGCTATGGCCGTCACCGATTTGAGTGGAGGGAATGGTACTGACAAGTGGTGGTGGTCTTGGAGTACTTCATATGTGGTGAGTACATGCACAACTGTTAGCTGGCGTGCTATCATCATTTCAAGGTATGCACTGCAATAAAGGCTAAAGGCGAAGGTTAGATGTTCATGCAAGGACAGATTGCCTTGCATCGATATAATTTCTCACTCGTGTGATGTGAGCTCGACTTTGTTGCCATGGGTATTATTAATGGAAGTTGGTGTCGGTGGATTGTTAGTGTGCGGTTTACAATGTCTATGTGGTGGCAATTTGGCCGACGATGTTTGCCTTATGTTGGCTTTGAAAATGGCAAAATCGGGTTGCTCCAAGTTCATAATCTCTGTGTCTATGGAGGGGTTGGAGTCGTTTGGTGCGAACACACCCATTTATCTGTTGGTGACAGAGAGACAAGATGCCTTCAGAGAAATTACTAACCAACGACTTAAGCGTATTCTGCTTGATAGTGATCCTTTGGTTTTGGTAGTAGTAAAAATGGTTTTAGGGAAAGGCCATTTGGAGAGGAAGAAGTATGCGAGGGATAATACCTATATCTCCTTGTGCTTCCTGGCCGTGTTGCTGAATGTTGAGGTGTCTAAGGTGGAGGCTAAGGAAATGCTTGTGCGCCTGTTTCGTGAGGACTTGATGGCTGGTTTAGAGGAGACTTTAAAGGTGGCAATTGTTGGCAAAGGGATACTGCGTCCATCGGACTTGGAGTTGCTATGGAAAATGGACGAGGCGGTGAAAGTCTTCCCTTTCCTTCTGGATTTTAAAGGGGTTGAGCTTATGCGACATCAGATGGTCTCGGTTGTGGCAGTGGAATTCCTAAAAAGGAAGCTAGGACTGGTGGCAGAGGATGGTTTGGACTGGGTGGTTGATTTCGATAATTTTGCTAAATTGGATGGGTTTCTCTGAGGTTCAGTCTCTTTTTGTTTGTTAGTTTTGCTTGTTTGCTGGTAGTTTAGTTTTTGGACTCTTTGGTTTTGGCTTGGTCGAAGCCAATTTTGGTCAAATTTTGTGACTTTCTTAGGCTGATCGAAAGAGTCTTTATTGGTTTTTTTGGCTTCTGGTTCGGTGTTGGTTTCTTGCTTTAGTAGACATTCTGTATGACTCATTTTAATATTAATAAAATATCAAACACTTACATATAAAAAATAAATTAAATAACACCAAATTATTTAATTAAATATCATTTCATCTCTCCCTCATTCATTAAATCATTTAATTTAATGAATGAACACATTAATTCTTGCAATCCCCTAATTGCATGATTAAATATTATTTAATTAGCAATTAAACTAACTTTCCTCTAAGCAAAGGGGAATATTCCCTTATCCTCTTTTTTGCACAATTAAGAATTTATTTTAATTTGCAAAGTGCCTTTTTCCTCACCCATGAGAATATTCCAAAAGAAATTCTTATTCCTTCATCATTTGAAAAAGGGATATTTTCACTTGTCTTCTTAAGCAAGTTTTAACTTTCAACCTTTTGAACAAGTCACCTTTGACCTGTGTGAGCAAGTCAAAAGTGTATTTGTTTGAGGCAAGTGTGAACCCTTGATTAAAATCTCGTCATGCATTCTCATCTATTGATGAGAATCCATGATCCATGCCTCTCATCTTCTTCATCTTGGACTGTTGATTAATATTTTTGATCTCAACCCTTCATTCCTCATTTGCTTTCCTATAAATAGGTCACTATTTGGAGACAAATGCATCCATCATTCAATTGCAAACTTATGCTATTGAATCTCATATGCACTCACACTCATATTTACTCACTTTTTAGCTTATCTTAGTTAATTTTAATTGCATAATAGCTTAAAACTTCCATTAATGGCTTCCATGCATCCATCTTAGTTTGTATATGAATTAGGGTTTTCATCTTTTAGCTTAGAAATAGCTTAAATTAGCTTACCAATAGCATAATCAGTGCATTTTTAGCATAAAATCATGGTAACTTAGCTTGCATCATGTTCATTTTTAGCATAAACTAGGTTTTCATACATCAATCACAATGGTTTCATCGATTCTCTTCCATAGAATTAATTGAAATAGGCTCACTGATCACGGGATTGGGAAAGGGTCATCGTTTCACATCAACACGACACCAATTCCAAAACAGGATAAGTTTCAATTGGGCTAGATTAGGAATTTAACTGTTTTCTTAGTTTGTGGCTTTCAATTTTAGTAAAATACTTAGTTTAGATTTCCAATTTGAATGATCTTGTTTGTAGATGTAGGATTGTTTGGCAAAATTATGCTTTGATTCATCATAAATCAAGTGTAATCGACCCTCATTGACATTTCCTTGTCTCACACTTACTAATAATAATGTAAGGCAAGATGACCCTACAGGTATTTTAGTGAAGGATTCATTATATAGGAACTATACAAGTTTTCAAGATTAAGTATAAAAGTAATGATACTATTGAAAGATACAAAGATAGATTGGTTTTTAGAGGATATTCTCAAAGGCATGGTTTAGACTATGAAGTGATGTTGATGAAGTTGAACAATAGATGCTAATGAAGTCAAATTGTTGTTATTGAAGTCATAGTTGCTATTGAAGTTGTCCTACTTGCTAATAAAGTCTACTAGAGTTTCATAATCAATTTTGGGTGCAACTATTTGTAGGAGGTCAACATGCTAAACTTATATGCCTAGTTTTCATGTCTTGTTTTGTTAGCTTGATCACCTAGTTTGAAAAATTACATGAAGGGAACTTAATTTAGTTATTATATTTCAATTATTTTTAGTTAATTATAAAACTTTATAAAAATCACCCAATTGCTAATTATTTGTAAGGTAAAATTTACTTTATAATTTGTGACTCAAGGAAGTCAATTCAACATAATAAAATAATTATTTTTTAATGTGTGATTTCAACACCACCCTTATTTTGTTCCATATATATTTTCTAACATAATCATGTAGCAATATAGAATAGTCATAATGCGCATGAGGATACACATTGACTAATGTTAATTTGTAATATTTATCTTTGGTCTTTCTTTCTCTTTTCTCGTGCAAACCCTCTCCCTTCCCTTTCTCTATTCCTTTTATCTAATCTTTTGGTCTGCAAACTTATCATTTTTTCTCCTGTACCTCTCTATTACATTTTGATGATGGATCACAGAGTGTGATTTGAAGCATTGATGCAAAAAAACTTACACAATCAAAATCTAGAAACAATTTGCAACATTCTCTATGGATTGTGGAAATCTACTATCTCTTAATATTTATCTATTTTATACATCTTCAAGTACCAACAATGCGAGTGTACTCTATATTTAATAAAAATTTAGTTAGTAAACAATCTCTTGATTTGCTTGAGATCTATAAGAGGAAAGGGCTACCCATAGTAAGAATAACAATCTAAAGCACATGAGAAGACTCCATGATGGAATTTAGGAAAATCCTCATATCCGATTTTGGTTGCAACTATTTGTAAGAGGTTGATATGCTGATTTTAGATGTGTAGTTTTAATGTCTTCTTAACTTTATCGCCTAACTCAAAAATGCATGAAGGGAACTTAATTTAGTAGTTTTAATTCAATTATTTTTAGTTAGTTGTAAACTCCATAGAAATCACCTAATTAATTGTTAATTATTTGTATGTGATTTTTTTTTCATATGTGACTTAAGGAACTTGACTTAATTAAAAAAAATAAAAAATTGTTATGTTATTTCAGCACTACCTTTGTTATATTCAATGTATAATTTTCTAACATAATCACGTGACATTGTAGAATGATTATGTTGCCTATAAGGATAAACATTGACAAATGCTAATTTTTTTATCTTTATGCATTTTATCCATCTCCATGCCACCACCAATGTAAGTGTACTCCTATCCTCAATAGTTGGAATAACTAGTAAACAATAAAGGAGCCTTGACTTGATTAAGGATCATCTATAAAATGTAAGGCTTCCCCCATAGTAATAAGAAGCATCTAAAGAAACCTCCAAAGAAACCTCCATCATGATGAAATGTACGAAGATCCTCATAAACACCCAAAATATCAACAAGAGATTCATTACTTGATTTTTTTTCTAAATATGGAGGAGATCGAGTAAAGAATGATCTATTGATTAGGTGTAACAACTATAATAAATAATTTATCTTGAATGAAGAGCAATACTTGCATATTGACTAGAATTTTTATTTTTATTTTTTTATAGTGTCTTAACCATATTAGGAGAAAAATAACCTAAACCTTATGTTGTATGTTGATGATTGAATTCAATAGATTTCTAAACCTTATGTTGTATGTTGATGATTAAATTCAATAGATTTCACACGACCTCAAGTTCATTTAAGCCAAACCTTTCCCTTAATACCCATATTTATGTAAAATTTGAAAGAATTTACCATATTACTCATGTAATTACAAAAATGATAAAAATAGAATCATCATTAGAATCAATCTTAGATCCATTATCAAAACCATAAGAATTCTTTGAAATATCTTCTTTAGTATCATTGCATAAGGATGAAGGTCATTGACCATAAATAGAAGGATCCATGTGTAATAGGATAAAACTTAAAACCATTGAAATTTACTTTATATTCCCCAATGCAAGAAGGTGTAAAATTAAGAGGGCCCTACCATCCTTAATTAAGATTAAGTTTAGATGAAGGGAAACATTTCTATTGTGATGGTTGTGTAATCAATCTATTTGGAAGATCAAGAGGATTTAGTGTCTTAGCCAACTAAAAATACTTACAAGGGTTATCATTAGTGTGTACGCATATATCTTATTACAATAAATATACTTTATTAATTGATGAAATTTAGAAGACATCAGGTCTCATTAACTAATTCCAAGGACGCCTTATAATAATATTATATGCTAAAGAACCTTGTATCACATGGAATGACATATTAATAGTAAGACTTCCTAGCGTAAGGGGAAAACTAATAGTAATTCATGATTCCCACCCCACATTGTCAAATCCTTTTATACTAACCTCCAATTTCTATAAATTTACTAAATTATCATCAATCCTGTCCAAAAATTATTTGCTACAAATGTTCAATATTTTACTACTATTCACCAAAGCCTTTTTAATGTTATGTTGTTCGAATATTGTAACAACATACAATGGTAAATGTTCTTCAATCATTCGAGGGCTAGGTGACTCATGAGAGCCAAATGATATTTTATAGCCACGATAATATATGGGCTCTAAGATTAGTGGCCTTAATAGGATAAACGTTAGATGATATGTGATATTTTATAATTCTTCCCTTAAAATATCTTTGTTTATGTGTGATGTGTATATGTGGCCCCAAAAATAAAAAAAATGTTTGTGTTCTTAAATTGATAATTCAAACCATGTTCTTTATATTCTATTTTTCTCATCTTAAGTGGAGCAGGCAAGCCAAGATCATTTGGTTAATTTGTTTATATTTTTTGACCCTAGCCATTCTCTAACATGTATGTCTAAGTGCATTATAACCCCATGAATTAAATACCACTAGAATATGCAATACAAGTGGGATAAAAGAAGAATCTATAAAAAAACACCTCTTATATATTGTATGACTTGGAAAACAAGTGCTTAGGTAAATACATTGCTTACATAAATGGAGGTAGGGAGATCTAAATTAGTATCACTGAAGCACACAAATGTCTCCCTAAGATTCCACGAGGAATGACCACTCAAATGAAAGTAATGAAGAACAACAATACATCATTCTAGGTCATATATAATGATGTAACAAAGAATAAACATCCAAAAACATATTATTTCATTGCAAAGCACAAATTCTCACATTTGTGATGATCTAATATCATACATGTGCAAGTAATACAAAGTCATCAAATTATGTGCATGTGTAAAGATTCTAAAACACATCATAATCAAGGTTTAAAAATATAAACACATCATAAAAAATATACATCTAATAAGGAATTATAACATTTAAATGCAATCATTACATATCACACCATTATGAGATGAATGATGATCACTAAAGACCATAGATGAGGCCATTATTCAAATCTAATAAAAAGTAAAAAAGTATAAATTATTAAATTTGAAACTAAACTTAAATAAGTAAACCCCAAGGCCAAATCTTAGAGGGTGTAAATGAAGATAAGTTCATGATGCAGGAGCATACAGTGGTGTAGGGGCAACTTACATCACCCAATTTTTTTTCCTTATTTTATGTTGTGGTTTTGAGTCCCATGATGACACTTAAGGGGGTGCAAGGCATTTAGAAGTCCGAAAAGGTAAAAAGTGGCCACTTATTTTTTTTAGTAAGTTGGCCTAAAAAGGGATGCATGGATTTAAAAATTTACAAGGAGTGGAATTGAAAAATGTATCCAATGGCAGAAGAATCATCTCAATATACTATACTATTTGGGAGATAGTAAAGTTTTTGTCTCAATAAATCTTTCCAATACAACTTCAAAATCAAATTCAAAACCCTTAGAAGTCTCAAAAAAGCTCAAAAATGGATGAAATAATTTGTAGATATTTTGACATCGTAGATCTCTTTGAAAGCTTTCCAACGATATTGTTTAATAGCAAATCAAACACTTGAGTCAAAAGTTATGGCTTCGGGAAGCTATTCCACCAAAAAGTGAATTTCAATAAAATATCTTCTTGGGCGGGAAATTGAACGACTGGACTTTTGACATCCAAAATAAAAGGGGGATTTACACTTTCTAGAACATTCTAAGGCAGTTATGGTGTCAAATAAAAGGTTACATGAGGCAACTCCATTAGTGCAGATTGTGACACTGAAATGTAGAGTTTTCTTAGTGAGTTGATTTTGTTTGTAGTGAGACAAGCACATGTGGCTTAGCATTATAATTTTTGAATCTGTAATTTCATTTGCTAGAAGAAATCGAAAGTGGGTTGTTTTCCTTCCTGCATTTTTTGTGTTGGTATCTATTGTTGTGTTATGTGTCCAGGTGCTAGGTGAAGTGACTCCTCATCAGTTCACTAGAAGGAAATTAAATAAAATACTCATTTTCCAACTACTAGAGGGTGTAAAATTAATTAGGTTCACTAAAAAAATTAAAATAAAATACTCTTTTTCCAAATATCAAGGTGAATTATTTAATTTAACAATCATTATCACAACCAAACTAGATAATGCCATTGAGTAGATTTAAACAACACAAAAATATATACAAAAATTGGAAAAGAGGGTAAGGGTACTTAGCTCTAGAAGTGACAAGTCGAATATTTGTTGTCACACATGCTCTTGTTCTAATTACAATTTTTGCTATCAGGTTATGCTATGACAAATTAAGAAATGACTTCATTTCGTTTTGGTTCGATCATGCTCTTGCTACTCCAATCTTCATATATATGACATTGAACTTGTAATTGTGGCCTTGAACCTATTATTTGATTTCTTTAGAAATCTATTTGCTCGTAATCATTAGGGTATGATGGTGCTAAGAAGCATTGTTGGAACTTGCTATGATAGGAATGAAAAGTTGATTAGCTTCTTACTTTATGCTCTAAGCAAACCCCTTGGATCAATTCAACAATTTTTTATGAATTCATAGACATGTCACATAGAATACAAATACCTTTATGTGTCCTTATGAATGCAAATGATGATGCTATACTCTCTATAATCATATTATGCTTTATTAAATATTCTATAGTGGATGGTCTAATGATTTAAATAAATAAGGGTTTTGTCTTTTTAGTACAAATTTGAATATTTCGTGTTTGAGTTGGTGAATAATGACTTGTTCGAAGGAAGTTGACTTACACTTGAACATAAATTTAATTTTAGAATTTAAAGATCAAGTTTAAAGTTCGATTAATTTGAAGTTGCAATTGTAAGATTGACCTAAAATAAAAACAAGAGATATGAAATACACATCTAAATCTTTGAAAAATATAAAGTCAAATTCAAATAAAATATCAGTTCTCACACTAAAATATACCACTGCACACTAAACTATTGTACTAAAAACCAAAAAAAATTAATACAATCCAAAACAAATCCAAAAAACTTAATTAAAAATACTTAAAAAAAAACACTTTTCACCCCTCTGACCGTTAAGCCCACTCCATCTGTACTCCCGTTAAACTTCCTCCCCATGAAGAAAAGGCTTATATAGGAGCGAATATCAAATGGAAAGCAAAAATGTTGATAGCCCAATTGCGGACTAGTTCACACCATCTTAGGTGTGAAACGGGTAGGTGGGAGGTTCCTAAAGAAGAGTGGGAAAATAGAATATGCCGCTTTTGTAACGAAGGTATGGTGGAGACAGAATGGCACTTTATCATAGAATGCTCAGCTTATAAAGACATCCGGGCCAGCTATGGGGATGCGGTGCAGGTTGACAATTTAAATACCTTGTTTGAAGATTCAAGACTCGACAAAATTGCAAACTTCATCATCAAAATTCACTCTCGAAGGGCTGATCTCGAACGGCACCTCCATTGTGTCTAGGGCTGTGCTGTGTGTTGTTCCGGTGCTGATCTTGGGTCCCATAGGCTTCTTTGGCCTCGTGGACGTCATTAAAATATTTCATTTCATTTCATTTCAATTCTCTAAATTATAAATCCAAATATCAGGTAGAAAAGTTTATAATTTCTTTTTTCTTTAATTTTATTTATTTATTTATTTATAGAGCTCGCTATCACATTTCGACGCAACACCTACCAATGAAACGTGCAGACGCTTGATTGGGGAAATAAAAGGAATTCTCCTATTTACATGATTAGTTGGTGAGATCGAAAGGAGACAAATCGCATATAAAACAAGAGAGTATTAAACTAGTTTTCTTGGAATGTACAGAGGAGTTAAACGCAAAAATCTGGCAGCCTCTGTTGCAACGTAGATCCATCCGTCATCTCATGACATCTGTGCGTTTGCTAAACCCGCAAACATATAAACACATCAGCAAAATTATTTCATAAATCTAAGGAAATAACTATTCGTGTCATTGTTGTGCAGGTCCCTATTCATTTCCAAGAGTTCTACAGAAGGTATGCAGTTGTGCTTTTCTTCTTCCTATTTTGAAATGTTTGATTTAATTTGGTTTCGAATGGATTGGAAAAAAAATCCCAAATTTGTTTTTTCTTGTATTTTACTTTCCTGCATTGCACCGTTTGATTGAATACGGTTAGAATGGGTTGAAGTGGGGCACCAATTTTCTTGTTCGCGAGCACAAAAACTTAAATATATATATTTTTTGGTTATTCTCTCCTTGCCCAGATCTTATATTAGGATAGCGACTGTAACTAGATCCCTAGTTCTACTACTTTCTCAAATCTTTCCTGGACCAAATGAAAATTTGTTTGATTTCAGGCTGTGGATTGGCCTGGATAAGGGCAATGCGAACGTACGTTGTATATGCTCAGTATGCATTTAGTGCCAGAATGACTCATATCTGAACATGTTCCTATGACGATGTAGAAGTTAGGTAGCTATAAGATGAAATTAAGGTTTTGTGAATTGGGTAGCAAGATAAGCAGGTGTGACTGTTGAGAAATACTCTACAGTTAAGCTCACTTGAGCCGGAGTAGTACTTAGGATGGGTTACAATTTCTGAAGTCCATGTTGCCAGATGGAATTTCCTGTGGGAGTTCTTGTGTACCTTTACTTACGAGAGATGGGTGATTGAAGAAATCACTATATGTCCTTATTACTTGACACAATAAATCCTGAAAATTGTAAAAGCTATTCTGTACCAGCGAACAGTTTCAAATACTTAAATATTTTGATTTCTCAACATTAGTACTTAATCCCCAATCCTTCGGTTCTGCAGAAGGGCCCAAAAATTGAAGTCTTCCCCGGTCAGCAAAACAGTTGCTTGTAGATTTACATCAAAATCTCAATTCGTCAACCAATCCTTAGGTCCTAGGGAAGGAACCATAAAAAGAATGTACATCTATGGGCCAAATAATTGCCGGCTAAGCAGAGAAGTGCATTCCCATGCTAGAGCCTTGATTACTTGTCATCCCCAAGACGGAATCCTGATTACCTCTATTACATTGGCGCTTCTTCTTGTTTATCAATTGAACAATGTAGATATTGTTAAAAAAGTTTCGTATGCTAGAGGTGGAAACTGTAGTTGGAACAGTTCCCAATCTGTTGCGTCAGGCTCCGATCTAGCAATAAGCTGGGATATTTATTGCCGCAGTGTTGATCCTAGTTTAACATCTGGCAAGTGTGCCCCCTGTGTAACGTGACTGTTTAATAAGGTAATCTAAGTGGAAAGAGGTGAACTCCCATAACAGTTGGTCAATATTTCCTTGGGTAAAGGTTCAGATGCTAGTATTTCTTGCTCTCATGGGACAAGGATTTACAGGCAACAAAAAGTCCACAGATTATTAGCCATATTGTGGAGTTTTCTTCCTACCTTAATGATCAGATATTTTTCCATCTTATGGTGCATCTGGAAATTGTTTCGATTCTCTTTCTGGCATATAGACAGTGAACCTCAATTTATTTACAATTGTTTACTAATTGTATACAAAAGTTTGAGGATTTAACTGCTATTTAGTTGATTATGTCTTTAGGCTCAGCCTAATCTGGGTTTGTGATCCATATAGATCATGAAAAATGTAAATAGAAATGTTAAGAGTAGTATGAATTCATGAAAAAATCATCAACAAACAAAGTCTGGAGTTTGCAGGGTCGAATCTGACTGTGCAGGATGAAACTCTACTTACCGATCCCGCAAGCTGCAGAAATGACTCTTGACTGTAAGAATAATTTCAAAATGAAAAAGAGACTGTTCTCTTTCCAGCTTCCAAAGGATCCTTTGAGGGCCCAAGATGGATACTCCAGCACTAACAACAGTTATAAATAGAGGGGGGAAGTATCTCTGTACACATGGAAGAATAATTTTTTTTTGAATTGATCGAATTAAGGAAAGTTCAGCTGGTTGATTAGTGTAGTCAAAGACAGAGACAATTTTGTATGCAAATAATGGGGCAAGGGGCAGATTGCATCCGTGTAACTCATTTTACTTGGTAATCTTTTAGTATTATATTGGTAGAAGTGCATTTGTCACTATCAAAGCTGCTTTTGCCTTCATTGAATGTCTCCAAGGTAAAAATTCTTGATTTCATGGTGTTGAATTCTTTAGTTTTCCAGCATGTTATTTTCTTATTTTGTAACAACATTTCTCTCTTTAACATTGTCATTTGTTGGAGAAAGTAGAATAGTAGGTTTAAAATTTGAAAGGAAATTTGCAGCAATAATATATAATATCCATATAACTTCAAGGGCTTCAAGGGAGAAAAATATGCAAACAAGTATTTAGAATCCACAATGCAAAAAAAAAGAAGAAAGACAAACATACCATTAAGATGACATAAGACGTACCTTGAGAAAAATCTCAAAGGGAGCACTCACATGCTCAATGTAAATAATCTCATTCTCATGAACAAAGATTACAATACACTTGTGAAGTCTCCATGCAAGGTTTTTGAAAGTTGAAACATTAAGCTCCCTAATTGCACTCTATGTGAACAAGCAAGTGAGAATCATGCAACCACACATCTCAATCCATGTTCCCTCTCCTCACATATACAACTTACAAGAGATGCTCAATCAACTTTAGCCAACAAGCCAAAGTTATGACAACCAACCTCAACAACTACTCATGTGCTTTCTTTTATAGAAATGAGCTTACACAAAACCACCAAATGGTATTACATAAATCATGTGTCTAACACCATGAGCTTGCAATACGATGTCCTTGTCATTTATTTTTTTATACTAAGTTTTCCCAATATTAAATATTTTTCCAATATGCAATCCACATAAAATATTTATCCCAATGTTACATACAACATACAAAGTGGCTTGAAGAATGTTTAATTAATGTGATGTTTGCATCCCTAGATTCCCTAGGTGTACTACAAATAAATATTAATTCTATATTAAAAACATTATGTAAGGTAAACAACACACATTTTTCCAACATTCTCCCACTTGTATACATTTTATAAAGGGTCAAAAGTAAACTCAAACATCAAGGGAACAATCCCAGTAGCCAACATGTACCATCAAAACATCCAAGTGCTCCATCAAAATACTTGCAACGATAGCCGAGGTGACCATCTCAAACATGAACACTCTCAGACTCCATCATGTCGATGCACATAAAATAATATCCAATCCAAAGAGAAATGCCACACCAACTATCACAAAAGCATGAATCTTGCCTCAATTCAATATCCGAACACAAACACTAAATCCAATGATAACAAATAGGCTAAGAATTAATCACCATATTTGAAATAGCAACCACAACTAGTTGCTAATAAACCCAATTAACTATACCTCAAAACCAAGGTATACGAATCATAATAGATAGACCTTATGCCATAAACATATCCAACCCAATACATGATCACAAGTATATACATTATCTTGCATAAAGAAGTCCTACAAGGTAACAACACATAAACAACTTTGAACTCTCACTGTAGTAATGCCAAATCTGAAATCAATCAAGGCATCCAAAATCCACCAATAGCACTTATATAGAAGGTGTAGCAAATGGTATCAATATCATCTAGTACCAAGGAACATCTACAATGACATGCAAGCTTGTACACTAGATTGCTACACACAACTCTTTAAATACTAGTCTCCATAGCTCTCTCAAGTTCTCCATACCATAGAAGAGAAAGATCCATAGTCTTCAGATTATTACCCAAAAATAAACAATGAAGTACAATAACAACAAATAACCACAAATATAGTGATCATAGTGGCTCCACACAAACCTCAACCTCAATGTCATGTGAACACGAATCTCTAGGAAGAAACACAAGATGATAGAGAGACTTTGTAAAATCAAAACATGTAGCATCTCCTATCAACACCTCTAAGTGTTCAAGTTGTGACAAGTTAGATGTTCTTCACAAAACCCCAAATAGAAAAGCCTTATCGACATCCAATTGTTCAACTCAAAGATGAAACATATAATGTGAAACAATAGACCAACCAAGATGTAAGCCTCTCAAATTGAAGCAAGATCAAACCAAATGATCCTTTACCAAAATTGAGGGAATAAGCCCAAAACCATTCTCTACACTTCACAAATAAGCCTTCTAGAATTAACATCCATAATTCCCATGAGAAAGCAAAGGAAAAACAAACCATGCCAATTAATTTTCAAATAAGCCCGAACTAACATCCATAGCTCAAGATTCATTCCCATGAGAAAACAAAACACCAAACAAAATGCATTTGAAAACAAGTTGGACAATACGTATTAGGCGATTCATTGTTGAGAGGACCAAGATTGAAGAATGAAATTGCTCCTCCAAGATACACCAAGTCACAATGACTCTCACAATGAACAATCTCCTCAATAGGTCTGTCTTGAACTTAGGTCCAACCTAGGTGTGGGCTCTTTGGTCCTCTTGCTGAAACCTCATCAACGAGCAACCATCTCAACACATGATCTCTAGGAACAAGAGATCTCTAGCCTCATCAAAATCTGATATAGGTGTACAACCAATCATCTCATGGCAATCCAATTCCAATGCAACATTGCAACAACCACAAGTTCACAAGCAAAACGATCACACCACTCATCAATCAGATTACCACAAATGACCACCAAAGCTCGAACTCCAAAATTAGGAACTCTCCATGACATTGTGATTTACATCTCCTCAAAAGATTACGTCTCTAATGAACATATTTGCTCCTAAGAGCAATTGTATCATTTCAAAACTTTAACCGATAATCAAGAGCACTACGTGGCACAATAACATCCATCCTCTAAATAAGGTTCATTTGTGAGAGTGACAAATCATAACCAATACCTCAACTAAAGACTGCAAGAGTCCTTCATGGTACCAAGTTGTCAACATCTCCAAACCACATGAAGACAACCATTTCTTGTCAATAGAACTCAAGATGTCAAAGAACTCTCATCGAATACAAGAAACAAGATCCAAGAGCTCTTCCATGACACCAAAAACTATTGCAAAAGATCATCCATCACCAAGTGATGAGTCCACATCACTGCCAAAGGTGACACTGAACTATGATACTGAGCTACACATGGCATCATGATAACCATCATTCAATGAAGATCACCATGGTCCCCATGCACTCAATTGCAACACCAACAACTCTAGAAGATAAAGTAGAAGCAAGATCTCCAAATCAAGAAGATAAGCAACCACCTACAATCAAGAACCAATCCACCACCAACAATAGATTCATATAACAACCATGTTGTGCCAAATCTCCAAGTGTACAAGGAGCCTCCATGACTCTGTGATTACTTTTGGATTGAGTCTCACATGTCTTGCACCATAGATAACAACTATAGGTCCCACAACACAACTATGTCAGGTAACACCATTACTCTTTGTCTCATAATGACTATCAAACCAACGAAACAAGTGACCAAACGAGGCCAACTAAATAAAATCTGCATCCACATTGAAATATTTATGGGTATAGATAATCCACGTCCAAGTTATCCATGCAACTTGTTAGTGTAGATAGTGTCATGTCCCCTTTTTTGAACTGGGAACATAGTTTAATAATTTAATTTAAGTTGCCCAAAAAAGTAACTATAGTTTTATAAAAATACAACTTATTTTTTTATTAAATTATAAAGTACCTCAAATTGATATTAGAAAGTGTTTTTAAAAAGAGGGCCTCAATTGTTGTCACTAGGACAAGGAGTGATTTGACATATTAAAATTTAAAAGATAAAGAAATTCTAGAGATTCTTGAAGGCTTAAAATAACAAATAGGTGATTACAAAAGGAGTGAAAGGAAGCTGGGTGCACAAAAGCGACTTCCTACACCAATCTAAGCAGAGGAGATAGTGAATAATATTTCTAACACCTTAATTGTTACAAATTTAGATGCACATTCAATTACTTAAAACATATATTCAAAACAAAAATCACATAACACAACATATACATGGGGAAAACCCTTTCCACACTCCAAAACACAACTCAATGTATTATTAGTAAATAGAGTTCACAATACAATTGTAGAGCTATGCTCTTGCTCCTCAAACTTCAACAAGAATTTGGAGTAATTCCGGTAGCATAATGGGACCTATGAAAATAACCCAATACAACTCCAAAATACAAATGCTCAATAGATAGGAGTTTACAATGCATAAATTAGATGCTTCCAAAATAGTATGCCTAGAATACCACATGTCATCATCCTCTTCAGTGCATGCATGTAAGACTGAAGATTGACATGCAAATTGCCTTTCTTATCTTGCACATGCAAGGCGTCAAATTAACTTACAAGGCACATGCAACATGTAAATTGAAACATTGCATGTAATGCGCCTACATGCACAACTCAACCTGTCTTGGCATTTTCTGGAATCAACTTCTCTTCTATAATAGTTCCTGTCACTATTAATTGACAATTTGTCATGAGTTAACTATGAACTGACTTTAGTCAACTCATACAAATTGGAATCCCTACCTCCTCAAAAATAGGAGACATGTCACCCATGCCACTTCACATGTATGAAGACAACTCAAGTTGCCACTCCCACAAATGACATCATTGGGTGCACATATAATTAAATAACATAGGCAAATAAACTTAGGATAAAATAATTAAATATTCACCAAATAAATGCTAGGACTTGCAAAGGTTGAGACACCTTAATCCGAACATTCTCCCACTTGTCAAACACCTTTGAAGAGTCAATAGAAACAATAGGATTTTAATTGCTAGGGGTTGTGAGGCCCATAGACTCCGAACACCATATGAACTTATTAGTGCTCTTTGGCATTGTCAATGCATTTGCAACATTTGCCAAAGTGTCTACCTTCTTTGTAATGTCCCCAATCCCGATTTGCCCTAGAATGTGCCTATTGATTTCAATTGTGACAAGTCAGGGTTAGGTCCTTCACCTTCAATGATGTAAATATGGTTTGATCCCTGCAAGCACCACATAGACAAGTATGCAAGTACATGTATATATACATATAAAGTTAGATAAAGGTACCGCATTCACCGATTATTAATCATGCAACAAAATTAGAAATTGGGAGTGGGAACATGATGGGTCTGCTCAATGCCATATGCCAAGCCTAGAAGGGTGTATACCATAGTCCTTCCCCTTGGTGACTTGTACCTGTTTTCCCCATCATATCCCATGCCTTGAAAACACTTGCCAACCTATGGGGTCAGCCGGAGATCGCGAGTGGGCTCTCATGGCTCTTACCACTACACCTCAAGCCCTACCTTCAGGAGGAATTGGGTGGAGGTCATAGATGGGCTCCTGGCCTCTACCACTAGCACCTCAGGCCCTTCCACAGGCTGGGCTACAAACAGTCACATGCAGTTTTCATTTAATTCTAAATAATAAAATCTATTCTAAGTCTAATAAGCGAAATGTATAGCTTCCTTATTTACTTGTAGAATTTAGACAGTTAATACTATGCAGACCTAGATTATCTATATATACATGCAAGAATGAAAATGACAGAATTCTACAAAATTAGACCTACGCAAGAGATCACTAATGGAATAGTAGAGATGTAATCTAAGCAACATATAATGTAATGTTATTCAGACAATATCAATTGATAATATAAGCAACAAATATTAGAACAAATATGAAATCGACCCATAAATATATATTAAATGATAGAAATACACTTGTGATATAACCCGTGTTTCTATGTCTGTGTTTCTTTGTCTGCTAATTATCTTCTCTTTCTTCTATCTGCCATGCCTTTATGCTTACTACTTTCTGATTCTTTATATCTCAGTTTACCCAAATGGTGCAACCCTTCCTTTTTCCAGTCATCTCACTTGTTATGAAAAGTCATGTCTTTAAGATGAATTGATTCTCTCATGTGATTCTCTCATGCAAGTCGGCCAATGTTAGAGTAATTAACAATTATAATGAATCGATCTTTATATAAGTCAGCCTATTTGAGAGGTAATTATTATCACGGTTGAAGGGACAATTTATCTTAAATTATTGTTGCCTTTGTGAGGGGTTGCTGTGCCTTCAATTTTAATTGTTGCTCTTCTCTTAATTATAATCGCTGCTTCTCTTAATTATAAATGCATTCAATTAAACTTCTTTTTATATGTCTTTGTCTTGGGCGCCAAACATGGGGGGTCAGCCCAAATGATATAATTATTAGTTTAAACTTCAAATCACCTATTTAGAGAGAGGTCGGCCAATTAGGGATGATTATAATAGAGGTATTTATCCTCCAAGTTGACCAACATATATTCATTTCTTTTTATTTATTATCTATTTTTTTCCAATGTCATTTCAGGGACATGACATTCTCCAATTTCACCTTCGCATCTTCCACCATATCATAAACAAAATGAAACTGAACATCAATATGCTTTGTTCTGGAATGGAAAGTAGGATTCTTTGCTAAGCAAATGGCATTGTAACTGTCACAATAGATAGGAATCATTCTTGTGTCAAAACCTATATTTGAACACAACTGTCTAAGCCAAACGGCTTCCTTGCAAGCATGAGTAGCTGCCATGTACTCTGCTTCTGTTGTGGATAAAGTGACTACAGCCTATCGCTTACTCATCCAACTGATAGCACCACCAAACATCGTGAACACATCCATTGGTGGATCTTTTGCTGCCAATGTCATTTGCCCAATTTGAATCCACATATCCATGAAGAAAAATTGAAGGTCGAGGTCCAATAGGATAACCATGAAAACATAGGGAACACTTAGAAATACCTTGCAAGTATTTGAATACTTTCTTCACCGTATCCCAATGTATTCGTCTAGGATTAGCCATAAACTGACTTAGGACTCTCACTACTTGGGCAATGTTTGGCCTCGCACAGACCATGGCATACATCAAATTGCCAACAACATTTGCATATGGTACTCTGGTCATGACCTCCATCTTAGAAGGAGATTTTAGACAATCCTCTATAGGTAATTTTGTTCCTTGCAAAATAGGAACTGCCAAGGATTTGCAAGTTGTCATGGTGAATCTCTCGGACACCTAGTTCACATAGTTGCTTTGGCTTAACTAAAGCTTTCTGCTAGCTCTATCTCTTCTTATCTCCATTCCTAGAATGTACCTAGTTGCACCTAGATCTTTCATCTCAAATTGTGTTGAAAATTGAGATTTCAAGTTAGAAATCAAATATTTTTCATTCCCAAAGAACAACATGCATCAACATATGATGCAATAATGAGAATGCGACCATTATCATTTTTTTAATAAACACAATGATCGGATTTAGACCTTTGAAATCCCACATTCAACATATACGTATCAAACTTTTGGTACCACATTTTAGAAGACTGTTTTGAACCATACAAAGATTTCTTCAATTAACATACTAGATTTTTTTTACCTTTTACTACGAAACGCTTTGGCTGTGACATATAAATCTCTTCCTCCAAGTAATTGGGAAGGAACGTTGCTTTCACATCCACCTGTTCCACTTCTAAATCATTTGTTGCTGCTAGTGATAACAAAAACCAAATGGATGTTAGCTTCGCAATAGGAGAATATCTCACCATAGTCTATTCCCTCCACTTGAGAATACCCCTTCGCGGCTAATTGTGCTTTATGCTTTTCAACATTGCCATTAGGACCACGTTTTTTCTTGAATACCCATTTACAACCAATGAGTTTACATCCTTTAGGTAGGGGTACCATATCCCATGTGTTATTTTTCTTCAAAGTAGCCATTTCTTCATCCATGGCTTTCATCTAGGAATTTGCATCACTCATACCCATAGCCTCTCTAGTAGTCCTAGGCTCATCAGTGTTAGCAATCAAAGCAAAAATACAACTGGAATCCAACAAAGAATATCTAAACCTTTTAGGTGAATATCCTAACTTATTAGGTTGTCGCCTTGCTTGTGTAGACCTCCTCAATGGTTGAGGTTGAGGTTCTTCTTCTTTAGAACTTTCATAGCTCCTAGACCTTTCCTCATCATAAGGTCCAATAGGAGTACGTAGTTCATCTTTCATTGGAATAGGTGGAACCTAAACTACCTCCTTCTCTTCTTTCTCTAGTTGCAATTGAATAGAGGAAGCTTTCATCTCTTTGAAAATTACACTTTTGCTGTAGAGAACCTTCTTGATCATTGAATGCCAAAGCTTGTACCCCTTCACACGGACACCATAGCCAATGAAGATACATTTGACCACCTTGTTCTCCAACTTAGACCTTTTCTCATTTGGCACATGTGCACATGCCTGACAACCAAATACTTTGAGATGTCTCATTGAAGGCTTTTTACTAGACCACGTCTCCATGGGTGTCTTATCAACAAGAGTTGATGTGGGAGATCTATTGATCAGTTAACATATAGTGGCTACAACTTCAGCCCATAACTTTTGCTCAAGGCCAGCACTACAACATACTCTTAACCCTCTCCAACATCCTGTTTTCCCTCTCCGCAACTCCATTCTGCTGTGGGGTGTATGGAGTTGTCTTATGTCTTTCAATCCCATTCTCTTTATTGAACTTGTCGAGTTTTGCTAAACAAAACTCATCATCATTGTTAGCCCTCAAACATTTAATCTTTCTATCAGTATGATTTTCAACCAAGGATTTAAATTCCTTAAACCAACTAAGCACTTCAGATTTACTCCCGAGGAAATAAACAAATGTACAAATGAAACAAAGTACACAGATTTTGAAATTGAAGGTACATTAACAGGTACAAACACATCTGCATGAATATAGTCCAAAACCCTAGAAGACTTATGAGAATTGGAATAAAATGAAACATGGTTTTGTTTTCCATGAACACAATGGTCACAAAAATCGAACTTGAGTTTACAATCATCAAGCCCATCAACAAGGCTTTTATTTTTTAGCGCTCTAAGACCCTTCTCACCAATGTGACCAAGTCTTTGGTGCCATAACATTGTTTTCTTTGCAGGAAGCTTGATTTCCAAAGAACAAGCACCCTTAGGTACCTAAAATGCACAACTGTTAGATGTAGATGCTACATAAGTTTTCTTTGCTTGATTTGACAATGAGGATGAAAAATCCAAAGTTCTCTTCTTCGGCTTATCAAAAGAACTATTGCACTGAATAGTGCATGCATTCAACTTTTTACAAGGTGTTGATCTAAACACCCTTAGCCAACACATAGTCCTCTCGTCATCTTACATCCTCCACTCGAGAAAACAACTTGCACACTTGAGTCATTCAATTTACTTATAGAAAGTAGGTTCTGTGCTAAACGTGGGATATGTAGCACACCATCAATCCCCTTCACTTTACTATCAAGATATTTAATCTTGACTCTACCATGGTCAGCAATCTTTAGAGGAGAGTCATCACTCATACACTTTTCCACCATCATATTCTTCGTACTTCAAGAAGCAACCCTTGTGTGATGTCATGTTAAAAGATGCACTTGAGCCTATCAATCACACATCTTTTGATGCATGTGTTACAAAGGCTGCGACAAAGCATCTACATCATCTTGAGAGGATTTATTAGAGTTAGAATTAGAGAAATTATTTTTACCTTTCTTTTTTTTCTCCTCCTTGCACTCTTTGCAGAAGTGATCAGTTTTTCCATAGTTCTAACACTTTTCCTTGGACTTACCAAGAGACATAGATCTCCCTAGAGATTTGGATTTTGACTTCTTGCCCTTTTTCTTGCCTTTTTTCTTTATATCTGCCCCAAATAGCAAGGGCCTCCTTAGCCATCTCACAAGATTTCCTCCACATCTCTTCACAGAGTAACGATGCAACCACCCCATCCATCTTGAACTTGGTGGTGGTACTCATAATGGCCATCACAAGGTGATCCCATGAGTTTGGCAAAGAACATAACAAAAACATGCAATGTTCCTCTATTTTATCACCAATAGAACCCAATTGAGCAACTAGCATATTAAATGCATTCAGGGGATTTGCTACAAATCCTCCATCTTCCATTTTCAGAGAATATAGTTTCTTTTATAGGAATAACTTGTTCACTAGGGATTTAGCTTGATAAACATCTCCAGGCTTCTTCCAAAAATCTTTTGTAGTCTTCTCTTTAGGGATATTCAGTAATATGGAGTTTGCCAAACAGAGCCTTATGAGACCCTTGGCTTTTCAATCCATCGGATCCTAGTCTTCTTGAGTCGTGTTGGTTGGTTTTGTTCTAGATATTACAGCCCATAGATCTCGATCTACAAGCATATCTTCCATTTTGAGCTTCCATAGCTTGAAATTGCCACCATTAAACTTTTCCATTTCGATCCTACTGGATGTGGTTCCGAACTTTTGCTTGCAGCAAAGGTCACAAAATATTTTTTTGCAAACTCCCATTGAAACTTAATCAGTACAAAAAATCCTTCAACCCAACAACACAAAAAATGCTGTCCAGGCTCTAATACCAATTGAAAGGAAACTGGATGTGCGGAAGCAACTTCCTACACCAATCTAAGTAGAGGAGATAGTGCAAAAAAATTCTAATACCTTAACAATTACAGATTTAGATGCACATTCATTTACTTAAAACAAATATTCAAAACATAAATCACATAACACAACATATATGTGGGGAAAACCCTTTCGGGAAAAGAACCCCACACTCCAAAACACAACGCAATGTATTATAAGGAAATAGAGTTTACAATACAATTGCAGAGCTATGCTCTTGTAGGAGTCTTCACACTTCAACATAATGCTAGAGTAATTCCGGTAGCATAACAATACCTGTGAAAATAACCCAATACAACTCCAAAATACAAGTGCTCGATATATAGGAGTTTACAATGCATAAATTAGATGCTTCCAAAATAGTATGCTTAGAATGCCACATGTCATTATCCTCTTCATTGCATGCATGCAAGACTGAAGATTGACATGCAAATTGCCTTTCTTATCTTGCACATGCAAGGTGTCTAGTTAACATGCAAGGCACATGCACCATGCAAACTGAAATATTGCATGAAATTCGCCTACATGCACAACTCCATCCGTCATGGCAATTTCCAAAATTGAGTCCTCTATAATAGTTCCTATCATTGTTAGCTGACAATTTGTCATGAGTTAACTATCAAACTATGACTCTAGTCAACTCATACAAAGTGGGATGTCTACCTCCTAAAAAAAAGGAGAGATGTCACCCATGCCACTTCACATGTATGAAAACAACTCAAGTTGCCACTCCCACAAATGGCATCATTGGGTGCACATATAATTAAATAACATAGGCAAATAAACTTGGGATAAAATAATTAAATAATCACCAAATAAATTCTAGGACTTGCAAAGGTTGAGATACCTTAATCCCAACAAGGAGGAGCTATGCTTGCCATCTTTTGGCTAGAGGATAAAAATCCTCTTGGTAAAGAAATCAAAAGTTGAAAATATTCTTGGTTTTTGGATTTGATTTGGGGATGAATACCCTCTTATCCAACAAAGGCAAAAAAACAGTTTAGCAGCATATTGAAAATCTCAAAAGTTGGGCTAAAAATTGAAGGATTTAGATTTCAATTGGTTTGTGGTTTACAATTTTTGTTATTTTAGTTGTTGGGTATATTTCCAATTATTAGTTTGATATGGAAATTCTTTCTTATTAGCTATTCTAGAATACTATATTATTTGTTATTTAGAGACAAGCATTATTGAATAATATTTAAATTGCAAAATTTTCTATTGGGTGTACTCAACTAGGCCATACCATTATATGTTAGGAGCTGAAAATCAGCTCACAGCCCAAGATCACCTGCAAAACAAAAGATACACCTTCCATAAGAGTGTATGACAAGAGAATAGGTTGCTTGGTACTGATGCAATAATGTACAATGATCAATAATGGATCAATTACAGTACATCCCCTATATTACAAAGTGTACAAGAGGCTTTACTTATATAAGCAAGGTGAGATATAGGATTAGACAAGATCATGGCAAGTGTCTTAATCCTCTGACATGAGACAACTAACATAACAAATATTTAATGACCTAGAACACAAGAAGTAAATGACATAAAATATGTAAGATCTAATGACAATTGATAGTTC
Source organism: Sequoia sempervirens (assembly GCA_007258455.2). Classification (NCBI taxonomy): domain Eukaryota; kingdom Viridiplantae; phylum Streptophyta; class Pinopsida; order Cupressales; family Cupressaceae; genus Sequoia; species Sequoia sempervirens. The sequence continues at coordinate 149,257,463 of VDFB02000015.1, forward strand.
TAGAATGATTCCTAGGATCTAAGTAAATTTAACATGTGAATAGGACCTACTAGATGAATATGTTAGGTAAAACTATTTCTAATGGATCAATTATAGTACATCCCCTATATTACAAAGTGTACAAGAGGCTTTACTTATATAAGCAAGGTGAGAGATAGGATTAGACAAGATCATGACAAGTGTCTTAATCCTATGACATGTGTCTTAATCCTATGACATGAGACAACAAACATAACAAATATTTAATGACCTAGAACACAAGAAGTAAATGACATAAAATATGTAAGATCTAATGACAACTGATAGTTCTAGAATGATTCCTAGGACCTAAGAAAATTTAACATGTGAATAGGACCTACTAGATGAATATGTTAGGTAAAACAACTTATTCACCAACACCCCCTCTTAAGTACAATTTGGGGAGTAGAAGATAAATGCAACAATGCAAATATGGTGCAAGGATGCATGGATGATGGGTCTTGACTACTAGGCCATGTTAGATACTCATTTACAAATGATCTCTCACAAACAAAGTAAAGGAGAAAAACCACATGGGAAGAAACCTCTCAAAAAGAGAGAATGCAAGAAAACAATCATGCAAAAGTGATGAATGGAGGACTAAATGTGATTGCCCAAGGATTACATGTATCACAAATATACAATTGATAGGCCCCCTTAAGAGGGAAAGAGAGAGTGCTTGAAGACAAACATGATACAATGCCTACAAACAACATTCCTCCCCTTGGGAAGAAAGCAAACCAAGTATAGATGCATGAATACTTCCCATTTCAAATAGGAATTGATAGAAAGAAGGATGAATATGTATGATGGTGTCTTCAAAATTTTTTCATTTGTCACCTTGTCCATGGAAGATGATGTCACAATCAAATCAGGTACATGCCTAATCAAAAAAGAAAGTGACAAACCAGGAACAAGTGGTAATTGATGTTGAACAAGATCCAAAGACAATGATGGTTTGACAACAGTAAAGCAATTACTGTCATCAAAGCGGAGAGATAACCCCTCAAATGTGTCCTCCAAATCTACAATATGAGATTCACAAAACAAATCAGAAATACCTATCAAATGCTCATCCACCAAAGTTAAATTTGAAAGACAAAAACGGTTTTGCTGAACAGGAATGTTGGGAGTTTCAATCAATGATTTTGCACAAGGAATCAAAGAAGGTGAAGGATCAACATCTATCTTTGAAGGAGGAGAATCTGAAGAAAGCTCATCATCAACATATGAAGATTCAAAATTTCCAAAGAAGCAAACTCTTGAATAGTATCATAGTCATATTGTATGTTATCTGAATCATCAAGAGGTATAAAACAATCTGAAACAGGGTCATTTGGTTATGGTTGTGTATCACAATCTTCATATATCTCCCAAATTTTAGTTCAAAGAGTATGAGGACACTCAAAGTGTGCAAGGGCATGCAAAATGTCATCGTCAACATGCATAGAAATTACTCTTAAGACATGATCCTTTTTGCAATTCCAAGAAAATTTCTTACTATTAGTACTTGGAGGGGGGAACAAGGCCATACAAATGTGGCAACGCATGAAGCCAACAAAGATGTTTTACGATGCCATCTCTCCATTGTTTATAGTTTTCCCTTTGCAAGATGATTAGAGATGGATGAAATGAAAAACCCATAATGCTTGAGATCTCTAAAATTACAAAGACAAAAATCCTCAACAACAATTAAAAACCCCCAAATATGATACTAAAAATGAAGCCTTCCCAAAAAGGCATAACTTTTCCAAGTGTTAGGATGTCCAAGTAATTAGTTGCAATGTGATATTGACAAAATCTAAATCAAACATACTTAGGGCTGAATCTGGAAAAAGTTCATGGATAGGACAATAGAGCTCCTCAATCCTTTCTAACGTTGCAAGAATCATGAAATTAGAGATCTAGGCAAAAAGTTATGAGTGTAGAAGTCCAAATGAGAGATCCAACTTCAATTCGCAATAAAATTCTCTAGTAGCAAAGTCTGATAATGAGATCTACACCATTGAAAAGAGTTCGGAACGAATTTTTTGACCATATCTGGTTTGCCAAAATTTGATACTGGAGTCAAAAGTTATGGCTTCCAAAAGAAAATTGCCCAATTAGGGCTTGAGAGGCGAAGAAAGGCCCTTGATGATGATTGTTTGGTTTACAAATTTAAGATATTTGTGTGATGATGGAGGTTTGACTGTCAAATTTGAGATAGTTCTCGATGACGGTCATTTGGCTATCAAATTTAGGATAGTTCTCGATGACAATTGTTTGGTCATCAAATTTAAGACATTTGCACAAAAATAAAAAAATGGCCAAAAATTTTGTTGCCAAAATTTGAAGTGTTATATATGAAAATAGGGGTTTTTGGGCCTTCTGGGCTCAATGGTTGTGATGTCCCCTCGCTAGACAGTTCTCAGGAACAGTGTGTTAGCCCTTTATTGGACCCTTGTGGGCTAGCCAGATTGGTTAGAGGGTCAGTGGTACTTATTGGAGAGTTTGATCGTTTTGGTTTTCAGAGCTCAGTGACTGGTTCACAGCAGGCGTTGGCATTTCAGGAGTCCACAGCTTCTGACGGCACAGAAATATTCTGAGTTTTGAGCGAGTTATGGAATTTTAAGTGATTAAGTTAATTATTTAACTTAATGCCCTTTTTATTAAAGTCACATCGACTTTAATAATATTTATATCACTTAAAGTGTCAAAAGGGGATTTAATATTTTAATGACTTAAAATATTAAAAAGGTGCGCTCAAGTATTAAGTGGAAACTATTGAAAAAGACTTAATACAATATTAAAAGATTTTAATGATTGAAAAAGGCGTATTTTTCTTGAAATGCGTGCCATTTGGGTATAAAGCATTTCCCTGGCAATAGAAACTCATCTTTTGACAATTTCACTTTGCCTTGTGCTATTTTCTCCTGTGCATTCTCCTGTGACCAGGGTTTGAACATTTGTCCATTAAGGAACGATAACTCTTCAGTGTTGAGTGCTTTTGAGGCTGTGAAAGATCAGCTGAATCAGTACAGTTGAGAGCTTCACACAGAGGTTCTACAGATATAGACAGAGGTTTTATATATTTAGATTTCTTATTGTTTGCAAATAAATGAGGGTTTCTTCATCATGAGGCGTCCTCTTCAGCAACTCTTCAGTTATCATCTTTGTTTCTTCAGCAGTTGACTTGGCCATACATTTTGCCTTGGGTTTTGTGCTTCTTTGGAAAAGGCGTGTGAAGGGAACTTGATAAAACGCCTTCCTTTTTGCTCTTCTTTGTGCTTCTACTTTGGCGTCTACTACTACTAGGCCATTGTATCTCATTCTGAGTGGGAGAATCCAGATCTGGAGCTTGGGCGAGCTTATTTGCTTGAATTCTTCATTTCTGGCTGTCAAACTGGCTTATATCTTTAATTAAATAATCTGGAGATATTTCGGTATGTTTATCATTCTCAATCTATTTGTTGGAGTTAAATAATATCTTCTGTACTTTCTTTTTGAAGAAATTAGAGCAAATTCACATTTTATGAGCAATTATGATGTGCGCCCCTTCTCTTCTGTCTATCAAATATTCTCTAAAAAAATTAAATAACACAAAGACTTAAGAAAATAAGGGTTTTGAGCTGAGAGCCAGCAGGGCTCTTCACAGTGGTATCAAAGCTCTGATCCTGCCAGCTTGTGGGGTTAGAGAAATTTATGAAGTCTCACAGAGAGGGTTTTGACAAGTTCTATTCCAGAGGGGGTCCTAGAAATCAGAGAGGTGATCAAAATCCTTTCCCACCGTTTCCGTTTGCAGATTAGGAGGAGGAATTAGATTGGGATAATATGGCGAACAGGGCAGGAGAAAGTTCTCACAGGAATCCTTGGGATGATGAGGACAGAGAAGCTAAAGACGTGCTCAGAGGTATGGTTGCAGGGCAAGAACAGGTGGCGACTATTCTTCAACAACTCAGCACGAATGTTCAAAATTTGACAATTAATAGGGCTCATAGTTTGGATCCAGATCGTGATGGTAGTATTCACAGAGAGCCTCAGAGAGTTATAGCTCCAGCACGTACCTATGAGAGAGCTACATGTCCTACGTTCACCAGAGATGATGCTGAGGAAGTGGACGAAGTTGAACAGGGTGGCGAGATTAATTTTGCAGATAACATTATGGCTATGCATGATGAGTGGGATAATTTGCCACCGAGGGTTAAGGAGCACCTTAACTTCGACAGATTCATGAGCCAGAAGAGAGAACACACCAGGAGCAGGAATGACAGGCGGCCTAGACACAAGCAGAATGATCTTAGACAGGCTACCAACAAACTAACCTTAGTTCACTATGATGGCAGTGGTAGAGTTACAGCACGTGCCTGGGTTAGTAAACTTGATACATTCTTGACACTACGCCCCATGCCAGAGGAGGATGCCATTCGTTTTGCAGCACTTCACCTTGATGGCGTGGCACATGACTGGTGGATTCATGGTATGACTACTCTTCATCATGACAGGATTACCTCGTACCAGGAGTTTACTGATAGACTGGTAGAGAGATTTGACAGAAGGGATCCTGAGCTCTTCTTCAGAGATTTGGCACAACTGAAACAGTTAGGTAGCTTGGAATCGTACATTGGTGAATTCCAAAGACTATCTGTGATGGTGACAGGAATCTCAGAAAGAAGGCTGATCATATTGTTCATTGAGGGTCTTTTCTAGCCCATGAAAGGTTGGATAAAAGCATTTGATCCACCTACTTTACAGGAGGCTATGAGGAAAGCTCGCAGCATGGAGCTATCTACACCTCGTAAGCCATTTGGCTCGAAGCCTACTACCTCATACACGGAGAATAAATCAGATCCAAAGAAGGCTGATAATGCAGATCAAAAGAAGAAATTTACAGCTCCTTTAGATCGAGAAACCATGAATGATTTACGAAGAAGAAAACTCTGTTTTTACTGTAAAGGTCCGTATGACTTTAATCATGACTGCCCCCTCAAACCTAAAGGGCAAAACAAGCACATGGAGTGGTTTTATGAGGGAGAAGCGTTGACTGATTTTTCTGATCAGCAAGCTCCAATCTATGATACAGATGGAGAAGAGTCAGAAAATGAGGCAGAAATTGTAGTGGAAACAGAACTTAAGGAGGCTCATATGTCTAGCATGCAGAGAGAGGGTTCTTTCAGACTCCGTGGGATCCTAGCTGGTCAAAGGGTCATATCCCTTCTAGATACAGGTGCAACCCACAACTTCATCGATTCACGGTTAGTGGAGAAACGGGGAATTCAAACTCAGCAGTTTGAAGGCATACGTGTGAAGGTTGCAGATGGATACACTCTCAACTGTGAGAGGATGATACCTGACTTGCCTTTGAAACTTAACAATTTTGAGTTCAAGGCAGATTTTTATGTTGTAAACATGGGAGGTACGGATATAGTGCTTGGCATGAAGTGGCTTCATGCAATAGGAGAGTTCATGCTTAACTTGCGTGACATGGAGATGAAATTCAACATTGATGGCACAAATCATATTCTTAAAGCCATCAAGGACAGCAACCTTAGAGAAATTTCACTCCAGAGAATGGAACGTTTGATTCGTAATGATATGGTAGAGTGGGCTGCTGAGTGCAAGCTAATGCCTTCACAGTTGGAGCAGCAAGCTTCTTCTTACCATCCAGATGTGCAGGAACTTCGAATCAAACATGCGAAGGTGTTCAGTGCAATTCCACCTGGCAGACCTCCTGATAGAGGTATTGAGCATATTATAGAGCTGGATGAGGGCACGAAACCGATCATGATTACTCCTTACCGGCACCCCAAGCGTCTGAAAGATGAGATTGAGAAAACTATTCAGGAGCTTTTAGCTATGGGGCACATTAGGCTGAGTAAGTCACCCTTTGCTTCATCAGTTGTTCTGGTGAAAAAGGATGGTACACTCAGGATGTGTATTGACTACAGAATGCTCAACAGGAAGACCATAAAGAACAGGTATCCTATTCCATGGATAGATGAGTTGATAGACGAGCTTCATGGAGCTTGCTACTTCTCAAAGATTGATTTGAGGACAGGGTATCATCAGATCAGAGTCCGAGAGGAGGACATAGAGAAAACTGCGTTCAGATGTCACTGTGGACACTATGATTTCTTGGTTATGCCATTTGGTTTAACCAATGCTCCAGCAACGTTTCAGTCTACAATGAATCGGGTTTTCCATCCTCACTTGAGGAAATTTGTATTGGTGTTCTTCGACGACATCCTGGTTTATAGCAAATCATGGGAGGAACACATGGTTCACTTGGATGAGGTACTGAGTATACTTGACAGGGAGTCCTTGTACGCCAAGGAGTCCAAGTGTGCTTTAGGCATGGCAGAGCTTTTATATCTGGGGCACATCATCAGTGGTGCAGGAGTCAGCATGGATCCAGAGAAAGTTCGAGCCATCATCGATTGGCCTACACCTGAGACATTGACACAGCTCAGGGGATTTGTAGGATTGTGTGCCTTCTATCGTCGGTTTGTTAGTGGGTTCTCGCGGCATGCTGCGCCACTAACTGATTTGACTAAGAAGGGTGCTTTTGTGTGGACACCATTAGCACAAGCGTGCTTCGAGAAGTTCAAACTTCTCATGACTACGTGTCCCGTTTTGGCTCTACCGGACTTCACTAAACCCTTTGAGTTACATTGCGATGCCAGTGGTGAGGGTATTGGTGCAGTTATCATGCAGGATCGACACCCTATAGCTTTTGAGAGCAGAAAGCTAAGAGGTCCTGAACGGAGTTATAGTATCTATGATAAGGAAATGTTGGCTATCATGCACGCGATGGCCAAATTCAGGCAGTACTTGATTGGTAGTAAATTCACTGTAAAAACCGATAATAATAGTCTGAAGCATTTTCTTGGGCAGCGAGATCTTAATGAGAGGCAACAAAAATGGGTCAGCAAGCTTCAGTCCTACGATTTTGACATCTCTTATGTCAAGGGCACTCAGAATGTGGTTGCTGATGCTTTATCTCGCCGTCCTCACTTGAGCTCTTTTACATTGGTTTCAGAGGATTGGAGACATCTGATAGTAGCAGAGTATGCTAAGGACCCATGGGCCTCTAGCATAGTAGATGGATCAGTACTGGATGACAGGTATTCACTTGTAGATGACCTTATCATCTACAAAGGGAGGATTTTATTGGTCCCAGGTTCTGAGATGAGGGACAGAGTTTGAGGTCATTCCATGATTCACCCATGGCAGGACATCCCGGTTACTTTAAGACCTATAGGCAGGTACGGGAGAGATTCTCTTGGAAGGGTCTCAAGTCTTATGTTCTCCAGTATGTCAGGGAATGTCTTGTTTGTCAGCAGAACAAGCAAGAGCACACATACCCTTGCAGGTTTACTCCAGCCGCTTCCTATTCCTGAGAGGAAGTGGGATTGTTTGTCCATGGACTTCGTCACGGGCTTGCCAAAAGCTCAAGGGAAGGACAGTATTTTCGTGGTGGTAGATCGATTGACGAAATATGCACACTTCTTCGCAATCACTACTACACACACGGCTACCCAGGTGGCAGATTTGTTCTTCCGAGAGGTATTCAGGCTGCACGGTTTACCTCGCAGTATAGTCAGTGACAGGGACAGCAGGTTTATGAGTAACTTCTGGCAGGAGTTATTCAAACTTTGCGGGACAGAGCTCACCCCGAGTACCAGCTACCACCCCCAGACAGATGGGCAGACGGAGATCGTCAACAAATGGGTGGAAGGGTACTTGCGAAATTATAGTTCAGGGCAGCAGAAGGCATGGGTGAGGTGGTTATACCTTTGTGAGTATTGCTACAATACCACCCATCACATGAGCATCCAGATGACACCTTACCGAGCGTTATATGGATATGACGCTCCGAGCTTTCTAGACTTATTGCTGAGTGACAGTAGAGTTCCCAGTGCTGGTGATTTATTACAGGAGAACCAGGATATTATGAGAGCACTTAGGGAAAATATACAGAAAGCCCAAAATCAGCAAAAGCAATATGCTGATCAGAAACGAGTAGAGCGGTCTTTCGAGATCGATGATTTGGTGTACCTGATGCTTCAGCCTTATAGGCAGTCCACCCTTCGTAAGAAGGGCTTAAACTTAAGCCGATACTATGGGCCTTCAGAGTTGTCAGACGTGTCGGTCAAGTGGCTTATGAGTTAGATCTTCCGGTGGACAGTAAGGTTCACAACGTGTTCCATGTGTCGCGCCTCAAAAAGGCGTTGGGACAACACATAATTCCTTCTATTGATTTGCCACCCTGGATGATGAGGGGAAACTGGTTTTGATACCTGAGGCCATTCTGGACTCCAGAGAGCGTCATCTTCGGAGGCGGGTTATCAGGGAATACTTGGTTAAGTGGAGGGATCTACCGGCAGAGGATGCTACTTGGGAGAGCGACAGTATTCTTCAGCATCCGGCTTTGAGTTTGCTTGTGGACAAGCAAATTCGGGGAGGGCGGATGTGATGTCCCCTCGCTAGACAGTTCTCGGAACAGTGTGTTAGCCCTTTATTGGACCCTTGTGGGCTAGCCAGATTGGTTAGAGGGTCAGTGGTACTTACTGGAGAGTTTGATCGTTTTGGTTTTCAGAGCTCAGTGACTGGTTCACAGCAGGCGTTGGCATTTCAGGAGTCCACAGCTTCTGACGGCACATAAATATTCTGAGTTTTGAGCGAGTTATGGAATTTTAAGTGATTAAGTTAATTATTTAACTTAATGCCTTTTTTATTAAAGTCACATCGACTTTAATAATATTTTATATCACTTAAAGTGTCAAAAGGGGATTTAATATTTTAATGACTTAAAATATTAAAAAGGTGCGCTCAAGTATTAAGTGGAAACTATTGAAAAAGACTTAATACAATATTAAAAGATTTTAATGATTGAAAAAGGCGTATTTTTCTTGAAATGCGTGCCATTTGGGTATAAAGCATTTCCCTGGCAATAGAAACTCATCTTTTGACAATTTCACTTTGCCTTGTGCTATTTTCTCCTGTGCATTCTCCTGTGACCAGGGTTTGAACATTTGTCCATTAAGGAACAATAACTCTTCAGTGTTGAGTGCTTTTGAGGCTGCGAAAGATCAGCTGAATCAGTACAGTTGAGAGCTTCACACAGAGGTTCTACAGATATAGACAGAGGTTTTATATATTCAGATTTCTTATTGTTTGCAAATAAATGAGGGTTTCTTCATCATGAGGTGTCCTCTTCAGCAACTCTTCAGTTATCATCTTTGTTTCTTCAGCAGTTGACTTGGCCGTACATTTTGCCTTGGGTTTTGTGCTTCTCTGGAAAAGGTGTGTGAAGGGAACTTGATAAAACGCCTTCCTTTTTGCGCTTCTTTGTGCTTCTACTTTGGCGTCTACTACTACCAGGCCATTGTATCTCATTTCTGAGTGGGAGAATCTAGATCTGGAGCTTGGGCGAGCTTATTTGCTTGAATTCTTCATTTCCGGCTGTCAAACTGGCTAATATCGTTAATTAAATAATCTGGAGATATTTCGGTATGTTTATCATTCTCAATCTATTTGTTGGAGTTAAATAATATCTTCTGTACTTTCTTTTTGAAGAAATTAGAGCAAATTCACATTTTATGAGCAATTATGATGTGCGCCCCTTCTCTTCTGTCTATCAAATATTCTCTAAAAAAATTAAATATCACATAAAGACTTAAGTAAGGGTTTTGAGCTGAGAGCCAGCAGGGCTCATCACAATGGTGAGGTCCTTTTTGTGCCAAAATGCACCCAACAAAATCTCATGCCCAAATCACCCTTATATCCAAAAAGAAGTTTGCAGATTTGAAGCTCTAATACCATGTAGGAGCTGAAAATTAGTTCACACAGCCCAAGATCACTTGCAAAACAAAAGATACACCTTCCACAAGAGAGTATGACAAGGGAATAGCTTGCTTGATATTGATTCAATAATGTACAATGATCGAAATTTGGATTAATGATAATACTTTCCCTATATTACAAAGCATGCAAGAAGCCTTGCTTATATAGGCAGACAAGATCACGGCAAGTGTCTTATTCCTATAACATGAGACAACTAACATAACAAATATTAAATGACCTAGGACACAAGAAGTAAATGATATAAGATAAGATCTAATGACAATTAAGACTTCTAAAAAGATTCCTAAGATTTAAAAAAACTTAACATGTGAATAGGACTTACTAGGTGAACTAGCTAGGCAAAACATCTTATCACACCAACACATACAATAGTATTTCTTATACTACTTATTTTTTCAGCCATACCCCTTTTCATATGCTTATGTTGTTATTTCAAATTAAAAGAAGAGTTGCTGAAATTGTTTGAGCATCATAAGGAAGGTATCAAATGCCTTCATGCCATTCCCTTTATTGAATGATTAAGTGGTTGCCATACCCTATGATAATTGGGTATCAAAACTTTGGAGGGATTCACAATATTTCAATTTAATACTTCATGGGTTATAACTGTTTGAAGGTCTGGAAAATGGTAGACAAAGTCTGACATTTAATATTTTATTGTTGATTTTAATTAGTGTGAAGCTGCTATACTTTATTTTAAGGTGTGGTGATTCATAATGGTGAAGATATAACTTTCTAAGGCTTGTGAACCCTTTACTAGGAAACAAGGTTTGATTCAAATCTGAGCATTTATGCTTGGTCTGCCACTTTGGTGGGCTGTATAATATATTTACTACAGCTATAGTCTTCCATACATTATGAGTGGGATGTGAGTAGTTAAGGCTGCCACAACATATGATACTGCTGTAGTATTACTTTATGATTTCAGCCTTCCGCATGCTTTCACACATTGTTGTTCTTTATTGAAGCTGGGTTATTTTATTGTGCAATTCAAATCAGCAGTTTGCCATACACTTTGATAGCAGTTGTGGGAGTCGAAAGGATACAGAGTTAGTAGTTTTTGTATATTTTTTAACAGCCAGCTGCAACTCTGTAAGAGTGTGCTGTTCCCATCTGGGGCATTCATATTCTGTTTGATACAATATTACTAGGGTTTTGTGCAATAGTTAAGGTTTATAGTAGTGGTGTGTTTCATTGAGATTCTACATCATCTTTTATCAGTCAATCAATTGGTTTGTTGCTGGTTTTGGATCAATTTGTAGCACCAGTTGACTCGTCATTTATACTTTCAATTATATCAGCTCAATTTGAGTATTTTTTTGTGTTTTAGTTTATATTCCAATAGTTTGACGAAATGCCTACTTTTAGATTGTTGGGCAATTGTTTCTCAAATTTTTTGGATTTGAATATAGAAGAGTATTAATTGCTGATCATTGAAAATTCTCGTCATTTGTGCGGTTCACTGCCATATTAGCTTGAATTAGTATGCCCAGATGGCAATGTCGCCAAGACATGGTTGAATATTTAAATTTTCCATACTTCTTACATTGTTGAATTGGGTGGCTTGTTGCCAGTAAGTTAGTCTCCCAATCACTGTATACTCTCACCTTGTCGACATCAAGATTTGGGTGATCAAAAAGGGTGAGGGTTTATGCATTTCATCAAACATTTGTAAAAATTTCAAAAATATTAATTTTGAGACATTACATACATCCTACAAAATTGCACAACTTGTAGGTCTCATAATGCAATATATAAATTCAACATCATATCAATAACCATGTCAAACATAGATAACTAGAGATAAACATGTAAATTTCTCACCAACACCAAATCACCTCTAGATTCGATTTGTTGCAAACTCACAAAGTACCAAAGTCAAAGGAGCCTACAAACAACTCAAATAAAAACTTGTGAAAAAATCAAATATCAACCCTTCCAAACTTGATCAATTGTGAAGTGCTTAAAAAGTGCTCTTTGTTGCCTATAAAAGTCCAAAATTAGACATTGTGGACACAAGATATGATTTTTCAAATCAATGAGAGAAAAACTGGCCTTCAACTAACATTTTTTGTTGGAAACAACAAAATTTGAAAAAACCATAGATGCCATGGTGCATTACTCGAAAAGAGAACTTTTTGTCGACTATGAGAATGGGAAAATTCCACTTTTTGGATGAAATGATATGGCTCCTTGAAAATATTTGCCTCTTTAAGTGCATTCAACAAATTGATTGGTGGTTGGGCGATGGATCTCTAGTGGTGTTGCTGGTGGCAGTGGTGAATGAGTGGTAATGGGGGTCTTTGCCACTTGGGTGGTGGTGGAGTGGTAGGCGACTTTTGGTGGCTCCTTGTGGTAGAGGTGATGATTTCTAGTGGTGCAGCCTTCTAGTTGCCATTAGGGGCTTAGCCCATTGTTGGTTGGTCGTTGGGTCCTCCATATGGCCTTGACTACATTCTTATTCAATTTAAAAAAATATATTTTGCTTATTGGTCTTACACTTGTCGATATAGGCCTTGCATTAGTGCCAAAATATTCTTTGAATATGCTTTGGACTTGATTGTTGTTGTGGCAAATATTTGACGATTGTTTTTCCGTATGACCGTATGGCATGTATAGATTCATACGACGATACGGTCAACTTTGCAAGATTCCTCCATGGCCCTAAAAATGGTTGATTTTTTTTCTATAAATATAGTTGAGTTGTATATAAATCCATTGGTTTCTAGTTCTTTCGGACTCAATGGTGAGGTCTGTTTTTGCTCAAGAGGTCTTCAACAAAACGTCACCCATAAAGCTCTCATAGAAAGAGCCCAAACAAAAATTCCACTTGCCAAATCTTCATCAAACCCTAAATTTGCAACAACCCAAGTCTGCAAACACACTTGTAATCTTGAAAATGCCTTCATCCTTTTCTTGTAAGGCCATGGATTCAACAATGCACAAGAATCTACTCATACCAAGGGTTGACAACCAAGAAGATATTTCCTCTTTCAACTTGACAACTAGGCTTTGATATCAAATGAAAAGAGATTTGTGGCTATAATATACCATTTCCACACAACCCCAAGGGAGAAAAATGTACAAATAGGCATTTCAAATCCACAATGCAAAAGAATAGTGAAACATACCATCAAGATGACCAAGATGTACCCTAGGAAAACCCTCTAAGGGAAAAACCTAGTCTCCAAAAACACTCACATGTTCAATGTATTATCTTATGAACATAGATTACAATAGACTTGTAGAGTCTCCATGCAAGGCTTCTGAAACATCAATCTCCCTAATTGTACTCCATGTGAACAAACAAATGAGAATTATGTAACCACACATCCCAATCCATGCATGCTTTTCTCATAGATGCAACTTACAAGAGGTGCTCAATTAACCTTAACCAATAAGCCAAGCCAAAGGTTATGATAGCCATCTTTAACAACTACTCATGTGCTTGCTTTTATAGAGACAAGCTTGAATCACCAGCTGGTATTACATAAACCATGTGCTTAATACCATGAGCTTACAAAACCATGTTTTCCTTATTTACTTTTTGATACTAAGTTTTCCCAATATTAAATATTTTCCCAATGCACAACACGCATTAAATATTTATCTCAATGTTACATTCATGCAAAGTGGCTCCAAGAATGTCTAGCCTATGTGATGCATGCATCCCTACATTCCCTTGGTGCATCACACATAAATATTAATTTACGTTATAAGTATTATTGCAATGTGAACAACACACTTTTTCCCAACAAAATTATGATTCTTAAATTCTACATTAATTTGAGGGGTTTATAGATCATTTTGGTATTAGAGCTGTTTGATCTTTGTAGTATTTGCAGAAGAAATTTTTATATGACAATTACAAGGTTGCAAATAGAAAAGGAGCTACTGCTAGTTTATCCGAACATCTCTACCTATAGGTGGAATATAGATGTAAACATGGAGAACCTTGAAAATTTGAACAAAAGAGTGATAACCCTTGAAAACAACATGGACATTGTTACAAAAGATAAGAATTAGATGAGGCAACAACAAGAACGGATGATCCATCAACAAGACCATATGGGTCAATATAAGGCTTCTATGGGATTAGTAGTAAGTGTTAAGAATTGCAGGCAGTAATAGAGGATATGAATTATCAATTAAATTCAGATTATAACTAACACAACAAAAGTATTAAACAGAAGAATGAACAAATACACAAAAAACAACGAGACAACAAGATTTTAATGTGGTTCACCCAATTCTCGGGCTATATCCACAAACAGCAGTCCAATTTATTGATTTGCTTCCAGCAAATGCAATTTGTAATAATTTGTAGCAATAATTGCAACTTGCAGCAATGAATTGAATTGTTTTCCACTGCTCTGTAATTACCGTGCACAGTGCTATGTGCGCCCAACGCATAACTTCCATTAATCACAGTCACAAAACCCGTGACTTGCAACTTCTTCTCAGTGCTTCACACACCCTGCAACATCAATTCCGTGTAGCAAAAGGTAAACAAAACCAAAACGTGTCTGTTCAAAGCCATGACAGTTCATTTCCTGTTCACAGCAAGAAATTGTTCAACTTTCAGGCAGTTTTTCAAACCATTTTAACTGAAATTCAAATTCAAACATATAGCAAATTTCCTTAAATAAAATAAGCCAAATTTTGCTTTGGGGATGTTGGCCCCAGCAACCCCCGTTGGGGGCATTGCCCCTAGACTCCCACCGTGGGCCCCACTACCGAGACCTTGTCGGGGGGATGGCGGGGAGGTGGGGAGGAGGGGGAGGGGTGGTTGCTGGTCCCCCTGGACCTTGCAAGAGGGGCTCCGCCCCCTTGCATTCCCTTGTTAATTAATTTGGAGGGAAAACATGCCAGGTAAAGGGGTCAAAATATAAGCACCAAGTCTGATCGGGCTCTACATAACAACAGTAAGAGCACTCCCAATAAATTTGGTATTGGAGATGTTCATATTAGAGGTCTTCGCATCTACATTAGAAGAGGAGTAGTCACAAGCAACCCACAAGACTTGGACAGAGCTTGTGTCCAAGCATAATTTGTCAAAGGCGAAAAATAAATACCACCCTCCACGGGAGAAAGTGGGGGAAATTTTTCCTCACCCAAGGTCTCGTTAAGTCTTTGTGGACCAAAAGCCTCTCTAATAGGGAGGTGTGATTGATATAGACCATGAAAAATGTAAATAGAAGTGTGAACAGTAATATGATTCATGAAAAGATCATCAACAAACATTATCTAGAGTTTGCAGGGTTGAATCTGATTGTGTGGGGCAAATCTGCTCTGCAGAAATGACCCAAGTCAAACATGTAGCTGTGGAAATGGAAATCACCCCGACTATGCAAAACAAAATTTGAAACGAAAAAGTGACTTATTTGCCTTGAGCTTGAAAGGGATCCTTCTAGTGCTCGAGATGGATACTCCAACATAAATAACAGTTATAAATAGAGGAAGGAAGTATTTCTTTATGCATGGGAGAGCAATTAAAATGTTGTATTGATCAAATTTAGGAGAATTCAGCTGGTCCATTAGTGTAATCAAAGACCAAGACAATCGTGTATGCAAATAATGGAGCAAGGGGCAGATTGCATTCATAGCAACTCATTGTACTCAGTGATCTTTTACTATTATATTGGTAAAAGTACATTTGCCCCTATCAAAGCTGGTTTTTCTGTCATTGAGGGTTTTGAGGGTAAAAAATCTTGAGTTCGTGGCATTGGATTCTTTTATTTTTCCAGCACTTTAGTTTTTGTATTTTGCAACAATATTTCTCTCTTTGACACTTTCTTTTGATGGAGCAAGTAGAACAGTAGATTTAAATTTGCGCTTCTTCAATTCTTCATTAATCTAAGAGTTCACAGATCAGTTTGTATCAGGCAAATTTGCTCCCAGGTCTGCTTAATTAACTCATCTCTCTTGTATTATCTTCCAGGGCGGTTAGGTGACCCAGCGACAAATGAATTACATATGTGTTTGTTGATGTTTTCTTTCAGACAATATGGTATGGCTGTATGAAGAGTTTTTATAATGTTCCATTATCATACAAAATAAAATACTCACATTCAAATTGCAAAGAGTTAGTCATTTAGAACCATATTTAATTATTAATCCAATAGTGAACTCAACTAGACAACTGCCTTGAACCCGCAATCATAATTTTAGAATAATTAGCAAGTATTATAAAAGATCAACAAAATATTAATACTGTGATGATGATTTCAAAATAATGAGTAATAATGATGAAGCACAGCTTTCTATAGAGAATAACTAAGACAGAGCACAGCTCTGAGTAAATAATAATGAAGACAGAATGCAGTCCTCAGTAGACAATAATGAAATCAGATGACAGCTCTGGATAACAAAGGGGGGGATTGCAATCACTATGTCACCAAAGATATCCAATTACACTGGATATTTCAACCACAAAGCTGCTCATTTGAATACAGAGCTATTGACATATATATTGTAATTATTAATGTTTATCCTTGTGTAACCCATAGTGTGGATGAGGTTCTGTGGTGAGTAGGCCTAATTCCCTAACTTTGTTTGCAATAGATACTAGATACTAATGGTAAATTCCATGACATCATCGTAAGTATAGATCAGATTTTGGAAAGGAAATCAAGGTAGTATGCAGCCTTGAGGAGGAATTTAAAGGGATCTTTTGATTTAGATGATCTCTGCATTTATTTGATGAGGACAACTTCTCTTAAGCATATTAAGAAGAATGCAAGTGGAGATTGCACATTCACCTATGCAATAGAGTTGGAAGAAAGGCTTCCCAAGTCTATTTACCTTTGGAGCCTTGGTGTATAATCAAACTTGGAATTACTTGCCATTGAGGACATGTATTATGATCATGATTGAGAGCACAAGGAAGAAATGAAGGCTGCAAATGAAGAAACTACCATGTAGGTTGAAGAAGCAATTCACAACAAGGTTCAAGAAGCATTAGAATTCCAAACTCAATGCTAAACTTGCAATGCAGCTCTAGAAAGACAAGAAAATAGAATTTAAAATGTTGCTTAGAAGAAGATTATTGAATAATTGAACTATAGCTTAAGAGTTGACATGCACAAGAAGCGTTTGTAGGGTGTTCTATTAAAATAACAGGAAGAAGAGGAAGACAAGAGCAATCACAAGAGGGAAGCGCTGGGCTCTAGAAAGATAAATCCATATTGTCATCTTTGTTCTCATGAAAGCTGACAGTTAAAGCAGTAGAATGTATATTGAGATAGTTGTTACCATAAAAGTCAACAAGTAGGACTATAAAATAGATATGATACTCACTATTCATTGGTCAGAGAAGACATCACTGCTTACGTGCAGAAATTTAAACCATAGTTTGCAATGATATTCCATCTTGTAATTAGAGGCTTCTCCAAGACCTGAGGAATAGAATTTGTTTTTGTTGTTTATGACACAATTTGTAGCCCATCCCTTATTTAGACTGTTCCTATGGACTCCTCAAGCTTCAAGTTGTTATTTGTTTCTCTAATGACATTCAGTTTGAAAGAGGCATTCCTTTTCATCCTATCTTGGACTAGGTTCATCATTATCCAATAGCTAAAAATCACTATCTTAATTGTTATAAATTTATAATTTCCTTCGGAGCCGTTTTCGTGGAAGGATTGTGCAAGACCAAAACTAAATGCACACAGTAAGTTGTATCAGTTAAGTGAATTTTGATGAATGCATGTGTTTGAATAGAAGATAAAATTAAAAAATATCTATTGTTAGTGTATTTCTAGGTATCAGAATGAACTAAATGCACACAGAAAACAACTTCTACCAGTCTGATACAACTTAAAAACACATGCATTCAAATTGAAATCTACCATTCCGATACCTAGAAATACACTAGCAATAGATATTGTTTATTTTATCTTCTATTCAAACACATACATTCATTGAAGTTCACTAAACTGATACAACTTACTGGGTGCATCCAGTATGCAAATCTGGATGCCTCTTATTATTCTGATGACAATCTGCATGATCCTGCCGACTTTCTGTACCATGAACTGCTCCCTTAGGGTTTCCATTCCCAAGGTAATCAGATTGACACGTCTGTAGGTTTTTGTCTCCAAGTGCCAAAGCTACTGAAAGCAGCATGACGTTCCTGGGAATGAAATTGAATTTGGTTTCTAATTTCCAAAGTCCCTTTCTCTTTTCATCCCAGCGCTGTCTATACTCCATGCTTCTATAATCATAGGCAATCATTCCTCATTTTATGGTAGTTGACTGACAAGCTCCTCCCTAAATTGACAGTAGTTAACTGGCAAGTTCATCCCTCAATGATGGCAATCCCTAATTGATAACCAACAAGCTCATCACCTTATTTAACTGATGTAACGACCCGACATCTACGTAAAAAAAAAATTTCTATCTTTTATAACTTTTAACCAAAGTAAACGAGTAAACAATAGCATAACAAAATTTTTCTTTTCTTTTCGAAATCAAGTACAACATCTAAATATGATTTCAAAACTTTTTCCAATTTAAATAACTTTAACTTTTCAATGAATAACAGAGTATAAGAGTATAAGAATTACATACACAGCTTTAAAAGCTTTTGCACAAATAGAAGTAAGACGGTCCAGGTTCTTCCCTTGCAAATCTTGGTTCTTCGGTTGTCAGGTTGTGGAGGAGAAATATCACTCGGGTGCTTTTCCGCCAACCACGGACTAATAATGCGGTCCCCCGCACATTCATTTTTCAATTAATGGCCCTCCCTTCGTCGAAGAGATTGGTTGAGTGACCGATTCCGTTAACCAACTGAGCATAGTGTCGTGTCCTACATTACTAGATTCTTGTGTCTTACAATCCCAACCTAGTATATGTGTCTTGGATCACTGTGAACTGACAATATAATCATCTTCCTAAACTAAGAGGATGTAGGTACATTACATTACTATGGCCATAGTGTTTTGATTCAGTAAACGACTGATAAGTCAACTATCACTTACACTACTCAGGGCCGATTTGCCTTTGGGCTACCTTACTCTACGCGTAGGCCGTGTCCTTCAGTGGGTTTAGTTTACCCCAGACTACCTACCTCAAAGTTTACTAGAAATGAATCTTTAAGCAAGGGTTTGCTATCCTATCTCCTGTTTCCGGAATTCTTTATCCTAGGAGAGAGCTTCCTAATGTTAACCTAATAACACAAGCTAGGATTACACTTTGTTTTAACATCATTCCGTTCCTAGAATTTATTACATATTCTACGTATTCTCCATATACAGAGATCATACAAGTTTAGAACTTCAAACAGTTGCATAACCATTCGTTACTACCAATCAATCAACACACACAAAAGACAGTCTTGTAGTGCAATGCATATAATTTCCTACTAATGCATATAATCAAAAAGAATCCTTTCTTTTCAAAACCCCCAATTTTCTACTAAATCATTCTTAACCCCATTGAATTCCTTCTATTCAAAATCCCAAATTCCAATTAAATCTTCTTTAGGTAAAATGTATATAACGAATTGCATTTAAGCTATTGCCTTTAGCTACATTGTCATTTCCTATTTTTTTCCCATGCATAAAATGAAATCCCTTTATTCATCATGCAATTAAAGATTATCAACAACAAATGATTACTGTCACAATTCATTATTTTCAGTTTAACACAGACAGCAAATATAAGACAGTAAAGAAAAATAACTTTAAAGTTTTAAACTTTAATTCAGAATCATGCCTGTTTTAAGCTCCTTTTCCAGTAATACTCCACCAGCAATCTTCTATTGTTGACGTCAGCCAATAGTATCCTCACTCAGAAATTCTCCAAATAAAAACTACTATTATTATCTCACAGTAATTTATAACTGATAATACTCAGTACTCACTGAGACACTTGAAATAGATAACTAACACAGACTCACAATATTGGCTTTCAAAACTTGCAGTGTATAAGCTCTCTAAAAACGTCACAAATCAGAAAGCAAAGAGAATGATTTCGAATGAAAGTTTGTGAGGTATTTATAGGCCGCAGTTAAAACAATTTCCCCATTTCTGGGCATGTGCATTGACAGATTTCAAAGTTTACTCAGTCAAAGTGATACTTGCCATTCATCTAAACCTTTAGTCATGTTCTTTCATGATGATTCGACTCCTATACAGCCAGCAATTCGAAGAATCTTTCAACTTGAAACCAAAACGAAATCTACAGTCACGTTTTTCTGCCAGGCGTCAGAATTTTCCATGATATTTTTGCTGTGTTTTAGGTTAAGTTCCAAATCGACACAGCTCAGTAGTTTGTTGCTATTTTCTGGTTCAAAGCTTTGACATTGTCTTCTTCCATTCCCAGCTGTGCAGGGAGTTCTGCCATTTTCACGGGTAAGTTTCATTTTATATTTTCTTTCATCTCCTTAAGTTCGACTTTTAATATTTCCTTTTTGCTTCATTTTCAAATGTAATTTGAAAAGTTTAAGTATTATACACGGCTATCTTCTAATATTTAGGCTTTCACAAATAAAAAAATGCGAATTTAATCCTTCCAGAAAATGCGAATTTCATTCTTTTGAAATTGAAATTGTTTTAATACTTTCTATTTATATATTTTATTTATTAATGTGTTATTTTAAACATTAATATTTATTTGTATATAAATGTATTTATATATAAATAAATATTAATTTTAATATTAAATCAATAAAATATATAAATATATTATTATTTATACATTTCTTATGTATTGATATTTATATAGATAAACATATATTAATAATCTCCTTATTAATATATATATATCATATATATATAAATATATAATTAAATCTTCCAGATAATAATACTTGAATATCATTTATCAAGATACCAGGCGGAATGTGTACGTGTAAACATGTCTACATGCACTCTATGCATATATACATATGTATGCGTATATACATGTCGATACATATGTACGAGCATATCCATTTGCTTATCGTACATACGTATTGATATGTCTATACATTTAGATATGTGTATACAGTGTATACATGTATTTACGTACCCATTCGACCTTTATCACATTCTTTCTATTACGTTCATTCACAGGGATTCACAGTAGAGTCAGACTAACATTCAATCACATCATATAAAGCATAAGGAAGTAAATCATACTCTTAAGCCTATGGATGACTAACTTATCTGACCTGTTTCTCTATGTACTGTTCATAATGTGTGTGTATGCTCAACTGACTAACTTTACCGGTCAAACGACCAATACCCCTCTCCCAAGTGATATTTCCCCTCTGTCTTGAGGACTGGATCTCATTCCTGCATTCACAATTATAAACTCACGGCAGTCAATTGCTCACAAAATTAGCAATACATATAAATTTCACAAGATATAAAAACATCACACATAAATCACATTATGTACGTTTTTCACCATGATTAACATCAAAATAATAACATAAGAATGAGATAATCAAAACTCATATTGAAAACAAGGTGATTCACATCTTTATTCATTCATAAACTTGTCTTTACAAACACATAATCCTTATTTAATTCTAATAGCCTAATAGCTATACAATCGGGATGTAACAACTGATCCTAACTGAAAGCATTCATTTGTCTTATTTCCTTATTTAACTGACCCTAACTGAAAGTAGCTACAATCCTAACTAATTGTTATTTCTATGCTGCCAGTATATTCACACAAGAAAGGGGGCATTACAGATTGCTTCACTGGATGTTCAGTCATCTCTTGATGAATGATACCACCAGCTCAGTTTTGCTTTGCTGTCCCAGAATAAATGTCTTGTTTCTACAACATTCCAAGGCTGATTTCTCACTTAACCGTCTCTCATTTAGCCTTTGGGCTACTTTTCCATGAAGTGCCACCACTCCCGCTCACTGAAGACTTGCAAGATCTGTAAGCCCTCAAGATCAATTTGATTGTAGATGCATTTGAGTATTGGTGAAGAGCATATAAGACAATTAGTATATTTTTCATCTGCTATATAGAGAGGACAACATATTGGATTAGTATAGCCCCTCTTCCACAGGTTGCTCAGGCTACTATTTGATTAATGATAGGCCAACTGTGTAGATATTAAAATTTTAGGCATTATGTTAAATAACTAAATGCAAGGTAACTGTCAAATTATTTGTTTCTACTTCTTCAATGCTGTCTCCTTAGAACTTTGTATCCTATGTTGACTTTGCCTTCACTCTTGTGTTTTTGGCAGCCTGTTAAGTTCATCTTGTTTGTTATTAGAAATCAGATGTCTTTCGGCTAAGATATCCTTTAAATTTGATTTTACAACCACTACATGGTTGTTGGCCTTTTCTAGCCATTCTTCTGTTTGTTTTCAATTATTTTGGCTGAATCATATGAGGCCAGGTCCGCTCTTATCCCAGCCATATTAATAATGAACTCAATTAGATGGGACACTCTGACATCATGGACAAAAGGGAGATGGCTACTCCAATAATATGCCCATATTGCTGCATTACTTCTGTTGTTAACTTTCTGTGTTAATTTGACATTGGGCAACTTCTTCTTGTCTATTATGTTTTTCTAGAATCACTTTTATTTGGTGAAATGTTAGCACCCAAGATAGCCAATTGCATAATTTGTTACAATAATTTTCTAAACTGATAATTTTTCCAAAAGGTTGACTTACCTGCATGGAACCTTAACTAGTTATTTTGTGAGCTGCTTAGCAGAGGAAACATGCTAAATCCTGCTGAAATCCACATAATCATCCTGAAATAATTGCTTGACATAGTGCAAATGAATCTCAATGTGTTTTGTCCATTGGTGGTGAACTGGATTGCATATCATTTGAATGTTACTCAAGCTATTGTCGTGGATGATCCTGGGGGTTGTTTTGAGGAAAACCAATACATGAAAGAAGAGTTTGAAGCCACACGAGGTATCATGCCACCTCTTTCTCACTGTAATATTCAGCCTTGAAAGTAGATAAGAAGATACAAGTTTGCTTCTTTGCTCTCCAATAAATAGGGCCAAACCCAAGATAAAAAATATAGCTATATGTACTCTTTTGGCTATCGAGATCCTTTGCATAGTTTGCAATTTGCATCATATAATACTAAAAGAAGAGGAGTATTGTCTGCTGCACAATGAATCCTGAAATAAAGCCTACCATGATGTAGAAGGACATGCTTACCTACCCAAAGATGATAGGCATGAAATGTGTTATACCCATATAAAATTTTCATACTGTGTCAAGTTTCAAAGCTAAAACCTTGTCTTCCATCAATAGAAATGGTCATATTTTAAAGTTCTGCTCTGTTGGTTTGTGTAGTATTTTGTTGTTTCTCATTGTATTCTTTGCAAATCAGCAGATATGACTTTCAAAACAAATCCTGTAAGTCAAATAACAGAGGTTAATCAAAGAAAAGTGAATTTCAAAGTCAAAATGCAACCCCAATGTTGAGATCACACATAATTGAGGAGACACACCTTACCAAAGAAAGATAATTTTTGTTGGAGAAATTTGCCGAAGGAAGGATGTCAAGGGCACACCTATGTGAAGAAAATGATGTTCCAAATCTGTTTGATATCTTATTGTTAGGGATGAACCTGAATGAAGGAAAAATGCTATTAGTTTAAACATCAAGTTCAAAATTGCTTGGACAGTTGTGTACCTAAGTAATGGGAAGAAACGGTTGATGAATTTGGAGAGATTTGTATTGTCATGGGTACACCTAACAAGGGAAAAATGAAAATTCAATGTTAAAATTAGATTTGCTTATATGGGTGCATGCTACTCTTAAGGCAAATCAGACATTTACAATTATAGGTTGAAAACACACATAAGCATGCACTCATACAGGCAAACTTCAGTTTCATTTTTAAGTTCAAAACACCCATACAAGTGTGCTTTGTATGAAGAAGTTTAGTTCTACAAAGTCAAATAACAAATTTACATGTATAAGTGAGCCCTTATGTAAAGGATTATTTGTTTCAAAGATCAAGTGTCATTTTTGTAATTAGGGGCACCCCTGATTAAGGAAAACTAGTTCAAATTTTAGTTTCAAACTCAGTGTCGAGTGTGATTGACCAAGCGGGATAGGGTTTTCAAGTGCAAGTGAAAGTGCCCATACATTGGCACATACATGGAAATGGAAATTTTAGTTCCAAATCAACAAACATTTTGTGCTTGTACAAGGGTGCATTTCAACACAGAATTTTGTTTTCAAATTCCAAGTGTCTTATTTGTGTCTAGTGATGCACACTTATATAAGGGAGAAACAAAAACATAGTCAAAAATCAAAGTTTCAGAATGCATTGATGGGTTAGTAAATTTGAATACAAATTCGTACATATAGGTGTGAGCTCAACAAAGAGAAATTGTGTTTCAAACCAAACATAAAATTTGTGCATAGAGGGGTTTGCTGACATAAATAGTAATCCACTCAAAGGCAAAGGCCAAAAATTTAGCATATAAGCACTCACCTATTACGAGAAGCTGTCTGGTATAAATAAAAGTGGACACCTATGCAAACTGCTGACCAGACCCATGATAAAAGGAGCAAACCTATCACCAAGGATGTCTATTCGTGCATAGCTGATTAAAAGAAGGCTAGTTTTCTATTTAGAAAAGATAGCGTGTATTCACAACCTTGTGACTTTTTCAAATGCAAGCAAAATCTGTTGAAAATAGTCACTCCAGCAATACAAGGATGAAACTTAGTCTTAAAATGGCAGAAATCATTACTGAATCTATTGATAACAATTCATGGGCAAGGAAAAACAAAGTTCTATAATTAGTTATATCGTGTATATCAGCTTTGAGGATAGATCATTACTTTCTTCCTCATGATTGAGAATAGACTAGGATAAAGCAAATCCGCTTACAGCAGGGTTTTTGACATCAATTTAGTCATCTATGGCAGTGATCAATATTTCCAGCATCTTAGGACAACAGTCTTCTTCATCAAAGACAAAGTTTTCATCTATACATGGAGGTTCCTGATATCAGTAGTAATATTTAATTGAGTGTCAGCAGTATTTCAATCAATCCTTGGCTGTGGTGCAGGAGCACCTACACCCTCGGTGCAAAATGTGATTGGTGATAATGTGTCAAGGAGAACTTTGAATAAGTCTAGGTTAGTAAGGGGGGTGTTAAAGTTTTGTTCATGTCTAAATAAGGTCTAAAAGACCATTTGAAATGTATTTAGGGGTTTAGAAAATATTGGTGTTCAAAGATCAAAAAGTGTCAATGAAAGATGTAATGTTGTTCCTCTAAAAGTTGTCATTTTTCAATTTAGGAGAATATGAAAAGTCATTGGAGTTCAAAGGTCAGTTGTGGTCGTTTGGAGGGTAGTTATGAGTGAAGAGCACAAAAGATTTACTGAGAGGGGGGGGTGAATCAGTAAATCAACACCAATTTTCAATTATTAAACTTTTCAAAATTTGTTACAATCAACTTTTTCATATGACTCAATTTACACAAGTTGATCCAGCTTTATTGAATATTTTATGGGAGTAGGTACCAACCTGCTCAATTTACAAGAGGGATGATTTAGTAGAATATGATCTACAAGGAACACCCTAACCTTTTACAATTTTAGTAGGCACCTACCTACAAGGAGCACCAACCCCTAATGCAAGGCACCACACCTTGACTTGATGGATGAATCAAATGAAGCCAATCAGACCTGCACTCAGCCAATCCTCTAATCTGCCTTTGTGATGTAAACTCTCACACTTAGCCCACACAAGAAGATAGCTTCTGAACTTGGACTTCTTGATCTTGACAACCACACTTCCAAAAACAAAAAGAATTGTAAATATATACTTTGATCAACCATTGTGCCTTTTGATGAAAGACCATCACTTTTCCTCTTCAACTTTTGTTCATACCATTTCATTATTCTGATTTTCTGTTTGATGATCTTGTATTTAGTTTTATTTAGTTGAAGTAAGATTACTTCATTCCCTATTTAGCCATCGAATCCTTGTGTCTTTTTAGTGAAAGAACATATCTCTATAAAAGTCGAATTATGTTGAGTTTTGAAGAGATACATTAGTTGAAGAAAACTGTTCTCAAGATACCCGAACTGTTCTCAAGATACCCGTCAGAAGAGACATGTTTAAATGAAGAATTGCGTTCCTTCTTGAAGACGTTTTTTTTAAAAAAGCACTTGAAGACTTTTAAAAGCACGATTTTTAGAAAAGACACGTATTAAGAGTTTTTTTTAAATATCGCGTCTTTTTAAAACATCGTTCCTTTTCTTTTTTGAAGAATACGTTCATTTAGCAAAAGAACACGTCTTACCAGAAATACGGGGCCCACACATTACTTTTTTAGATCTTAATTCGATAATGATCAGGTGCTTACACAATTTCTGGGCCCGCATCACTTCTTCTTTGGATTTTAATTTGATAAAGGAATGCGTTTGAGTAGTTTACTATATATAAATTGAAACTACTGATCATAATTTATTTGCGGGTCCTTCTTTGTTATGCTGAAGAATCTAAGAACCATCGACCAAAATTTTATTGTAATAACATCTTTAATCTTCTGTCGAACCTTCATTCCTTATAGACCACGATCATAAGGACATGTTTAGAGATCGATAGTCTGAAATCTTCATCATGCTGGCTCCTGAATGGTGATTAAGTTTGATCTGGGCGTTTGTTAAGTCCGAACTACAAATTTGAAAGATAACCTGAATATAATAATTTCTTCAAAACTGAGCACAATCTGAATGTCTTACAAATTGCTTTGATATTTGACATCAATGACAATATGTCTAACAATCTCCCCCTTTGTCATTGATGGCAACCTCTTAAATGGCCACCTGGTCTTCTAATTGCTCCCCCTGTGTCTAATTTCTCCCCCTTTGACATCAATGGCAAGGGGTTTTCTAACAATGTTTTCAGCTCCATGAAGCTACAGGATTTTGTGCGTAGCTCCCCCTGAATACATGCTTCCATCAATTAACTTGATGGATGTGGAACAACTCTCAATTTGTCCCTTAGGTATTCAAATGTATCTCTTGGAAGTGGTTTAGTAAATATATCAGCAGTTTGTTCTTTTGTGGTTATGTATTCTAAACACACTTGTCCTTCTCCTACTTGTTCTGTCAAAAAGTGATACTTAATAGGTATGTGCTTGGTTCTTGAGTGCATCACTGGATTCTTGGAGATATTGATTGCACTAGTATTATCACAATAGATAGTACAAGGATGATCATACTCTACCTTAATGTCTTTTAATGTTTGCCTCATCCACAAAAGTTGAGTGCAACATGCTGCTGCTGCAATATATTCAGCTTCTGCTGTAGATAGAGAGACTGATTCTTGTTTCTTGCTCATCCAAGACACTAAATTTCCTCCAAGAAAAAAGGCTCCTCCACTTGTACTTTTTCTGTCATCCACATTGCCAGCCCAATCAGCATCTGTGTATGCTTCAAGAGTGAAATCATTGCTGCTAGGGTACCATAGACCATAATCCATTGTGCCTTTCAAATATTTGAATATACGCTTTACTGCATGAACATGTGTTTCTTTTGGTGCTGCTTGAAATCTGGCCACAACTCCAACAGCTTGCATTATGTCTGGTCTTGTAGAAGTTAGATACAACAAACTTCCAATCATTGATCTATAAAGTGTTTGATTCACATCTTGGGATTCATCATCTTTACTTAGCTTGCAACCTGTAACCATAGGAGTACTAACAGGATTGCAATCTTCCATCCTAAACCTTTTTAACATTTCTTTCACATATTTGGTTTGGGAGATGAAAATACCTTTGCTTAATTGTGAAATTTGTAGCCCAAGGAAGAAGGATAATTCTCCCAACATTGACATCTCGAACTCTTTTTGCATGCATGATGAAAATTCTTTGCACATTCTATCCTTGTCTCCACCAAAAATGATGTCATCTACATATACCACCACAATTAATAAGTGTCCATCCTCTTCTTTGATGTATAGATTGCTGTCTACATCTCCCCTTTTGAAACCTTGCTCTTTGAGATATTTGTCAAGTCTAGAATACCAAGCTCTAGGAGCTTGTTTAAGCCCATAGAGAGCTTTCTTTAACTTGCACACATAATCCATGTCTTTTGATAATAGGAAGCCTTCAGGTTGTTCAATATAAACTTCCTCTTTTAAATCTCCATTAAGAAAAGCAGATTTGACGTCCATTTGATAAACTTTAAACCTTTTGTGACTTGCATAGGATAAAAACATTCTAATTGCTTCAATCCTTGCAACCGGTGCGAAGGTTTCCTCAAAGTCTACTCCTTCAACTTGTGCATAGCCTTTGCACACTAGCCTTGCTTTGTTCCTTGTGACTTTACCATCTTCATTTAATTTGTTTCTAAAAACCCATTTTGTGCCAATTACATTCTTATCTTTTGGTCTTGGAACAATTTCCCAAGTTTCATTTTTCTCTATTTGATCCAATTCTTCATTCATTGCATCAATCCAACTTTTGTCTTTGCTTGCTTCTTCAAAAGTTTTAGGCTCAACTTGAGATAGAAAAGCTGCATGACAATCTTCATTGTAATTCACCATTCTCCTTGTAGATCTACATCTATCTTGAAGAATCAAATCTTCAGGATGGTTCTTTTGAACAAACTTGGAAGGTGTCTTTGGTATCTTCATGGGAGTCTTTTGTGAAGATTCTCCTTCTTTTGCCTCTTCCTCTTTTTCTTCCTCTTGGGAGTCCTCATCAACTTTGTCTTCTTCATTCATAGTTTGAACATGGTGATCACTTTGTCCAACTTCTTTGAATTGCTTTCCTTCATCAATTCTTACATTAGCACTTTCAACAATTTTGTGAGTTCTTTTGTTGTAGCATCTATATGCCTTACTTTTTGATGAGTAGCCAAGAAAGATTCCCTCATCTGCTCTTGTATCAAATTTGCTCAAATCTTCTTCATCTCTTCTAATGTAGCAAGTGCTTCCAAAAATCTTGAAGTACTTGACAGTTGCTGGTCTTCCTTTCCAAAGTTCATAAGGTGTCTTCTCATTGTTCACTCTTATTTGTGCACGATTCAGAATGTAAACTGCTGTATGAATTGCTTCTTTCCAAAAGGAATCTGCTATCTTGTTTTCATTTAGCATTGCCCTTGCCATTTCTTGAACCGTCCTATTTCTTCTTTCTACAACCCCATTTTGTTGAGGGGTTCTTGCTGCAGAAAATTGCCTTTTAATTCCATGTTCTATGCAGAAATTTTCAAATTCTTTTGATGTGAATTCTCCTCCTCGGTCTGATCTAAGGCATTTTATCTTGCAGTTTGCCTCATTTTCAACCAACTCCTTGAAAGCTTTGAATTTGTCAAAAGCTTCAGATTTTTCTTTCAAGAATGCAACCCAAGTCATCCTTGAGAAGTCATCAATCAGCAACATAAAGTATCTTTCTCCATTCATGCTTTTGGATTTTGTTGGCCCACAAAGATCTGTATGTATGAGTTCTAATGGTTTTGATGAAGTATGCTCCTTAGACTTAAAGCTTGACTTTGTTTGCTTTCCAAGCTGACACTCTCTACAAATGATATTAGAAGGTTTTGTTATCCTTGGCATATCTCTCACAGCATTTGATTTGCTAACTTTGACAATATTATCAAAGTTTAGATGGCCTAGCCTTTTGTGCCACAACCAACTCTCATCCTCTTGTACTAAATTGCAACTTTCACAACTTATCTCTTTTAGGACATACAAATTTTGTTTCCTTTCAGCTTGAGCAACCAGCTTTCCATCTTTCTTAATATCACATGTATTAGAAAGAAATGTGATACTATGTCCTTGATCACAAAGTTGACTTACACTTAGAAGATTTTCTTTTAGGCCCTTAACATACAAAACATTTTCTGTTTTTGTTCTTCCATTATCTAGACTAAGTGTTCCTTTTCCTTTTATTTGTTTTCTTGAATTATCACCAAATCTTACTGTTCCTTCATCAGTAGGTTCAAGAGAGATGAATTTGCTCTTGTCACCTGTCATGTGCTTTGAGCACCCACTATCAATGTACCATCTATCCTTCTTACTTTCAGCATGTAAGGCAGTTTGGATGAACATTGATTTCTCCTTTTTCCTCCATACTTTGATAGGTATTTCTTTCCTCTTAATAGACTTATCTACCTTCTTGTTTTGTTTTGGAGAGTTATTAAAAACTGACCTACAAGCTTGAGCTTTGTGCCCAAGATTCTTACATTTGTAGCATAGATCATTATAGTCTATTAAAGGTGTGAAAGGATTATTATCTCTCCTAAGGTAGCTAGAACTATTTTTCACTTTATTTTTACAATTTAAGGCTTTGTGCCCAAATTTGTTACATACAAAACAATAACCATTAAATGCATAGAAGTGCCTACTATTCAATCTTCTTTTAGAGTCAGCACTTATCCAATCTTCTTCTCCTTGTTTTGAGAGAGTCTTGAAATCTTCTTTGGAGTTAGTGACCTTCTTGGATTTTTCTTCAAAACTGCTTCCCATTTTGCTTTGAAGAAGATCTTGAGCCTTCATTAACTCAATCAGCTTGCTGGATTCTTCATCAATCTTTGAGTGTTGATCCTTTGCTTTCTCCAATTCCAACTTTAGCATTGCTATCTCTTGCTCCAGCTTGTTACATTTCATCTCCTTTGTATTGAGTTTGTTTTTCAATTCATCTTCATTTCTTTCAGCTTCCATGATTTGAGCTCTCAAATCTTCAATGGTTTTGCTTGAATTCTCCAAATCATTTGTCATTTCCTTGATCTTCAACTTGTACTTGGCAGCCTTCTTCTTCAAGTCTTCATTCTTCTTGTAAGCATAGTGCAATTCTTCCTCAAGATCTACTTCCTCTCCTTCATCTTGATCTATTTTTTCTTCTTCTTCACATTCTTGTTCAACTTTTTGTTCTTCACATTCAGCCATAAACAATATTTCATCTTCCTCATTGCTTGAGCTATCTTCACTTTGTTCTTCAGAGGAGCTGCTATCTTTCTTTGAATAAAAACTCTTTTTATGTTTTTGAAATTTCTTCTTTGAGTTGAAATTCTTCTTTCCCTTTTTCTTATTGCTGATTTCCTTTTCTTCTTCACTAGAACTGCTTTCATTTTGAGGACATTTTGAAGCATAATGTCCAACTTTTCCACAATTGAAGCATTTAAAAGGAAATTTTCCTTTGTATTTTCCTTTTCCTTTCTTAAGTTTTCCCATGAAGTAAGATTCAGCTTCATCACTTGATTTTTCATCCTTTTCTTCATGCTTGTTCTTGCCCTTTTTGGTTGCTTTGAATGAGACTTCCTTTTGTGGTGATTTACCTTCAATCCTCATCTCATAGGCTGCAAGAATACCATGTAATTCATCCTTCTTCAGCTGGTCTAGATTTGTTAGTTCTTCCAATGCTGCAACTTTGGCCTCAAATTTTGTAGAAAGAGATCTTAGAATTTTGTCAATAATGAATTCATCCTTGATTTCTTCACCAAGTCCCCTCATGATATTCACTAATTCATCAACACGAAGAAAATATGAAGCAATGTCTTCATCATCCTCCATTTTGAGAGTTTCCAACTTTCTTCTATGAGTTTGCAACTTTGCTTTCTTAACTTTTGCATCTCCTTCATAAATATTTTGAAGTTTGTCCCAAATCTCTTTTGCTGATTTGCATCTCATGACTTTTGTAAACTCAGAATCTGTTAGGCTGCAAAGAAGAGCATGCTTAGCTTTTGCATTGTTTTCACTTCTCTTTTTCCCTGCTTGATCCGTTGGAGGGGTAGCTGGAGGTGAATACCCATCAACAACAGATTGCCACACATCAAACCCAAGTGCATTCAAGTATGCTTCCATCTTGATATTCCAAAATGCATAATTAGTCCCATCAAAGATGGGTGCTTTCACTGTGTTGTTATGATCTGCCATGTGTGCTCTTAAGGATCTCCTTCAAGCGGTTAGGCTTTCAAGAAGGACCTTGCTCTGATACCAATTGAAGAGCACAAAAGATTTACTGAGAGGGGGGGGTGAATCAGTAAATCAACACCAACTTTCAATTATTAAACTTTTCAAAATTTGTTACAATCAACTTTTTCATATGACTCAATTTACACAAGTTGATCCAGCTTTATTGAATATTTTATGGGAGTAGGTAACAACCTGCTCAATTTACAAGAGGGATGATTTAGTAGAATATGATCTACAAGGAACACCCTAACCTTTTACAATTTTAGTAGGCACCTACCTACAAGGAGCACCAACCCCTAATGCAAGGCACCACACCTTGACTTGATGGATGAATCAAATGAAGCCAATCAGACCTGCACTCAGCCAATCCTCTAATCTGCCTTTGTGATGTAAACTCTCACACTTAGCCCACACAAGAAGATAGCTTCTGAACTTGGACTTCTTGATCTTGACAACCACACTTCCAAAAACAAAAAGAATTGTAAATATATACTTTGATCAACCATTGTGCCTTTTGATGAAAGACCATCACTTTTCCTCTTCAACTTTTGT
The DNA here is from genome assembly GCA_007258455.2 of Sequoia sempervirens. NCBI lineage: Eukaryota > Viridiplantae > Streptophyta > Pinopsida > Cupressales > Cupressaceae > Sequoia > Sequoia sempervirens. The sequence goes on from VDFB02000015.1 coordinate 149,289,752, forward strand.
TCATACCATTTCATTATTCTGATTTTCTGTTTGATGATCTTGTATTTAGTTTTATTTAGTTGAAGTAAGATTACTTCATTCCCTATTTAGCCATCGAATCCTTGTGTCTTTTTAGTGAAAGAACATATCTCTATAAAAGTCGAATTATGTTGAGTTTTGAAGAGATAAAAGAAAACTGTTCTCAAGATACCCGAACTGTTCTCAAGATACCCGTCAGAAGAGACATGTTTAAATGAAGAATTGCGTTCCTTCTTGAAGACGTTTTTTTTTAAAAAGCACTTGAAGACTTTTAAAAGCACGATTTTTAGAAAAGACACGTATTAAGAGTTTTTTTTAAATATCGCGTCTTTTTAAAACATCGTTCCTTTTCTTTTTTGAAGAATACGTTCATTTAGCAAAAGAACACGTCTTACCAGAAATACGGGGCCCACACATTACTTTTTTAGATCTTAATTCGATAATGATCAGGTGCTTACACAATTTCTGGGCCCGCATCACTTCTTCTTTGGATTTTAATTTGATAAAGGAATGCGTTTGAGTAGTTTACTATATATAAATTGAAACTACTGATCATAATTTATTTGCGGGTCCTTCTTTGTTATGCTGAAGAATCTAAGAACCATCGACCAAAATTTTATTGTAATAACATCTTTAATCTTCTGTCGAACCTTCATTCCTTATAGACCACGATCATAAGGACATGTTTAGAGATCGATAGTCTGAAATCTTCATCATGCTGGCTCCTGAATGGTGATTAAGTTTGATCTGGGCGTTTGTTAAGTCCGAACTACAAATCTGAAAGATAACCTGAATATAATAATTTCTTCAAAACTGAGCACAATCTGAATGTCTTACAAATTGCTTTGATATTTGACATCAATGACAATATGTCTAACAATGAGTTGGTAATGTATAAAAGGCCTCTTGAAGGCTCAAAAGTTGTTGTTGAAAACATTTCAAAAGTGAATTCAATAAGCATATAAACGGTTTTCATCAGAATTTCTGTGTTTTTGTTCTTTCCCTGCTGTATACGGGTCCGTACAGGTCCCTATTGATCTGAAATTCATGGTATGATGTGTAGTTATGTTTAACTTGTAATTCTAATCATTTTGAGAGTCCTTTGTTAGCTTTAGTGAAAGAAAACTTCATTTTTCTTGGCACTGCCTGTGTAAACCAGCAAGGGCCTGATCTGAGGTTTTATATGGAGAATTAGCCATTCCTCCTACTGTGGGACCTGTTACTCGGAGGAATGGCCTGTATCATGCTAGGTTAGGTGTCTATAGGTGTGTGGAGTCATAATAAAGTGTTTTGGTGCTTGGGAAGTAAAGTTTTATGGCAGGGCAGAGCCATTCTTATGAGAAAATTGAGTAACTAGAACTTGGTTTTGAATGTATGTTGGTTGTATGGTCTATGTGAGGGATTGAAGAGTGTGAACAGGTTATTTGTGACTTGTTTCAAGCATTGGCAGAGTTTGGAAAGCCTTGGAAATGAGATTTTACTAAAACCCTAGGGATTTGTTTGTAAATGGAGGGTTTGCTGGGACAGTACTAAAGATGCCTCAAAGCTGGAGACCAATCATGAAATTTGGTGTTTTGTCACATGTCTTAAGACTGTTTGATGTGTTTGAGTGTGGGGCAGATGTTTGTGAGGGACTTCCTTTGTAAAAGTAGGCTAATTGAGTAGCCTTTTGCAAGGTTAGTGTACTGAAAGTTTGTGTCGGTCCAAAGAAGTCACTGTTGGTTTCAAGATATGTTGTGTAGGCCCTAAAGGGGTATCTTAATCCATCTTTTTGTTTGGCAAGTGTTTTGTAAAGGTTGAATGAAAAGTGGCATAAACCGGGTCTTGATGGCTACAAGGGCAGGCTAAGTAACCGTTGACAAATGAAGAGTTTATGTGGATCTCTTTGAAGATTGTTTGAAGATCAGACATTGGACATTTTGTGAAATCCAACACCCCCTATATTGCATCAGGCTGGTCAATCATATTGTCCAATTATCATCCTTTTGGCAGGGCTTTACCTTTATTAAGATGCTTTTTCTTTCATGAAAACACAAAAAGTTAGAATTACAGAAAACTCAGCATCCAAGGTTTTGGGGAATAATTTCAGTCCAACATTGTCAAACCCTTGACTTTTACCCTCTCCAAAATTCCATAAAAAGTTCAATTGTCATTCCAGCCAGGTTTATGAGTGTATATATCAGTTGTTGAACAACAAACATATTCAGTTTGTGAGGTATTCCCTTGAGTTTTGTGATGGATTTTTGAGGGTGCAGAGTTGTTCATATAATTCCTGCAATAGCTTGCTATCAAACTCTAGGAAGTTTTTGAGAGTAGCTAGGGTTTGTTGAAGAAAGGTTTTCATAGTCAGAGTTTCACAACATCTTCAGAGGGTTTTCCATGATCAGAATGAAAAGCTTCACCAGAATTATCATTCAGAGCCACCTATCTAAATTTACTTTCTTTTAGCTGTAGCTATTTATAGCCCTTCTATTTTTTGTTGTCTCTTATTTTAGTCCGATGTACTTTTTGAGGAGTCTCTATTTTCAGAAGCCTATTTTTGAATCTCTTATCACATGAGATGAGAGTTTTAGTGTTAGTTTGTAGTAATGTTTATTAGCAGTCTAACTAAAGATTGCATGAGTTTAGTTTTAGACTTAGTGGATAGAATGTTGTAATAAAGTTTGCATTGCATGCAAGCAACAGTGTTCTTAGTGTAGAAGTTGTAGTTTGCTTTTTGATTTATTTCTCACGCAATGTTTTGTAAATCTTATGTATAAATGCCATTTGCACCTAAATTCCTAATGTTAATTTTCATGCCTTCTTGTTACTAAAATTATTGCTAATTGAGTATTGTTTATCCAAAATTTAGTATTCAAATAGAATTTTGTAATGCCTATTTTGCTTCTAAATTGCTATTGAGATGGTATATATTGTTTCTTTAGTGTGTTGAGGTAGATTAAATTGCTTTTTGCAAGTTTGCAAACTTTGTATTTTAGGTTTAGTTGAAGTTGGAGATTGTGGCTTTGTCTTGATTCCTTGATTCAATTCACCAAAGTGTTTTTGTCTGTGTTTTAGCCTATTCAATCCTTATGTGTATATTCATTGCTCAATCTTTGCTTTTAACTAAACAATGTAAGTGTGTAATAATCATAGAGTATACTTTTAGTCAAAAAACATAGAAACCTTTCGAGGTAAATTAAAAAAAGACACACCTCTAGTTTTATTCAACATGAGTGTGAACGACCCAAAAATCATTGTAAAAATTGTAAACAATAATTATATATTGTTAAGATTAAGTTAGTTTTTGTCTATAAGGAGCTTCTCCGTCTAGTTCAAAGAGCAGTTCTTGTGCACATCTATTCTGTTTTGTGTCACACTAAAAGGTTCGAATTAAAACATTAATAGGGTATGTGTCAACCTCAAGACTTCATCAACAAGAAAGGAAATACTAGGTTGACTATGCATGAGGTAGATGAGATTTGTCACAAAATATTTGTTGATAGCGGGAACAATAAGAGCTGATTTATGAGTTGGAGAAGCTTAAAGTTGAGTGCATGTGGGTAACAAGCAAGAGATCAATTGGAATACCAATGACAATTTGAGAGGATTTAATTCCTATGAAGTGTAGAAGTGTCATATCAGTCATTTTGAAGCAATCATGTAGTTTGCATTTGAAGCTTTGAATGAGAAAAAGTAAGCCCCTTGTGATGATCATGTCATCTACATACTACTTGTAGAGATGAAAAATTAACGGATCTTCTCACACTAAGCTCTATGGGCTTGTTTGAGCCCATATGAAGTCTTGTTGATTTTGGGAACAAGTGAAACATTACTAGCCTCTTGAAAATTTGGTGTTTGCTCCATAAAAGTTTCCTTGTGTGGATCCATGTGAAGAAAAGCGCTATTTACATCCATATGAAGAACTTCCGTTTGATGAGCTTTTTGGAAACACTTTTATGTGGTATTTCTTGCAAATACATTCTTCACGTACTCTATTTGGGGGTCGTATGGAGGGAAGATCTCAACACATATCATGCGTGCTCATGTGCCACAAATGCAAAATTGATGCATCCCATCTTGTGATTCTAGAGAGCTAACGTCGTCTATTCTTGAAATGGTGGCTGCATACTATAATGCTTTGCACAAGGGTTTCCCTATCCTAGTTTGTCAATTTGATCTGGTTCATCACAATACTTAGAAAGTGGGACTTTGTAGTGATCATCTATATCCTTGATAACCATTTTGTTGGTGTGCGTGATGTGATAGATAGAAAGCAAGTTAGGACCAAGAGCTAGAATGTGAAGTACCTCACTAAAGGTTGCATTTCCAATGGAGAATCCAATGTTGCTGGGGGTGGTTAGTGTGTTCACCTTGATGAAAATGCAAAAAAGTAGAGAATGACCTGGAATGGTTAGTCACTTTGTAGAAATCCAAGGATGGGATGTAACATAAAAGGCAATGTATGTTTTGACTAGAAAGTTGTCTCCACCAGTCTACTTAGCATGCTTCTTTAGATCCCAAAATCTTCATCGTCAATCTCTCTTGTCGTGATAGGATTAGTTGCAATAGCCACACATTTTCTTCCTAGGACAATCCTTCCTCGAGCTGTGACTTTTGAATAGAGAACTTTTCGAAGATGTATCTATAGGTGTTTTTTGATGGGTTGTTTGCATAGGCCTAATAGGTAGAGTCTAACTTCTCAAAGGTTAGTAGTGAGGCTTGGGATTGAAAGAAGGCTCAATAGGCATGCATATGAAGGCAACATATATAAAAATTGTATACAAATTTTTTATATTCAAGAGAAAGATTATTAAGTGAAATGTTTACATACTTTGAGTCCTTGTCCTATATTTGACAAATTGGATGTTAGCACATATGTTGTTGAAATGAGAGATATTTTTAAACACTCTCATACTTAGCAAACTAGAGGTTACACAGTTGAGTTTCCAAACAATTGATTTGAGAAGTGTTGCTAGAGTCAAGCATATTCTTGAACCTTTCTAGTAGGTTAGTAGGATCACTTTCTTCTATGCAATGGTATCTAAATAGATGATTCATTGCAAGAGTGAAAATATAATGGGTTCTTTCTCTATTTTGTCTACCTTCACTTTTCAAATTGACCTTTTTTTAGGGTTGATTATCATCATTGATGTACATCTACATTCCCCAACTCTTGAGAAATGCTTCAATTTGGATCTTCCATAAGGCATAGTTTGATCCATGAGTTTCTCTAGGCCGAATTTTTATTTCATCTTCTCTATGATAGTTGATGCGAAATTAACAATGGCCACAACAATATGTGGATCTTGACAAAACTTGGTAATGAAAGAGAAAATTGGCCGAATATACCTTCATATGTGAAAGTTATGGTTTCTAGAAATTTTGGTCCCCAAACAACAAAATTGCTCCAAAATAGCCCATGACAATCAAGTGAATGCCAAATTTCAGCTGAAATAAAGTTCCTTAAATGTACACATTTTGTAGTGAACAAAAGACAATTCCATGTTTATTTTGTGAAGTTTATTGATCATATGCACTCCATAGAGTGAAATTCTAACTGAATTGATATGAAAATGTATTGAGACCTTGAAATAACATTTTTCTCCTCCTTTTGACTTAAGTTTCATTGCTCTTGCTTTGATACCATGTGGAAATTATGAAGATTATTGTAGGGTCCAAGGGATTGAGCTTAATTGGTTAAAGCATTGCGTTCTCAATGTGGAGACCGAAGTTCAAATCCCAACGGGACAGCTAATATAGAATTCTAAGTTGTAACTCTTGGTCTTCCATAGTTTGCTTCTAATGTGGAGTTGGTTTCTAAATAAGTGGATTTCTAAGTTGTGACTCTTGGTATTCAATAGGTGGCTTCTAGTGTGGTTGCTCAAAAGGAGTTGATATTACTCTCATGGTTATGTTCACAAGAGGTTGTATTGGTCTCATGTTGATGTTTGTATGAGTAGAATATTTGTAAACGATTAGCAATATAAAAAAAAAGATTATTGCAAAAAGAACAAATGCAACATCAGATGAGAACCAAAAGAAACAACTCCAAGTAAGTATGGCACACAAGAATAAGAGACTACGCATTGTATTGGTGCTATTAGGCTAAACAAACCACTTTGAATAGAATGGAATGGAATGTGATATAAGCAATTATCTTTGCTTGCTTATATAATTATATACACATTTGAGTGATTGGAAAATGAGAAAGATCAAGAAGGCTCAATATATATTACACAATGCAAAAGGTGTGAAAGGTCACATGGACCATAAATAAGTACATGGAGATAGGTCTCTTTAGTAGAAGACTTATGTCAACCTTATGCACTCTAACAATACTCAAGAAGGGTAGTCACTAACTTTTTCTTTTATCCTCGTTAAGGGTACTTGGTTCTTTACCTTAGATAAGTACTCTCCTTAGGCATTAAACATTAGCTAGATAATTACTGTCTTCTTTTAGTCTTATCCGACATTCATAGGTGTTGAGTGTCCTTTGGATGCTACAATCACCCACATAGATAGTGTGACACCTCATTTGGGCTACCAAAAAAAATAGACCTATTTTTTTGACAACTTAACCTCTATAAATTTATTTATAACATGGACACAGTCTGTTAACAACAATAATTTCCTTTGGGGTAAGTGATTCATAGCTTCTTATGGAGTAACATTCCAAGTTTCTTAGAGGTGAGGGTAGTGTTGAGCTCAAGAGTTCATAGCTAGGTTTATGTTGGTTTGGACACTCATATTAATTATTAAACATTTGCAAGGACAAGTGGTTACAATCAAGCACTCGTGATTATGCCATGGGAAACATTGATTTAATACAAGGCTTGGGATAATGGGAGGTGCGAAAAATTAGTGCAATCACACTTTGACACAATAAGAACTCACCCCTTAGTCTTGCAAGAGCCCATGGATTGTCAAATGTTGTCATGTCCCCTTTTCGCTAGCCACCTTGATGAGTGTTTAGCCTTTATTCATTCCTAAAGGCTATACAGGAGAAACAAGGGAGTAAGTATTAAATTAATTATTTATAAAGTTATTTCAACAAAGTAAAATTAAAAGATGACTTTATATTTAATTAATTCAATAAAGTGACTTAAACTAAATATTATATCATAAAGTCACTTAAGGAATAAAATAATAATATTTCTAGAAGCTTCTTGGAAGTCTTGGAGAAATCTATATAAGGAGCTGTTGGCTTAGCATTTGAGCATGCTTGATTTGGAGTTCATTTCTCATACCAGTTTGGTAAGAAAGCTTGAATGCTTTGCTTTGAAAACTCTAGAGTACCAGGTTCGGTTGTGAAAGATCAACCCTAGCTGAAATTGTTGAGGAATCCATCTAGGGTTTCTACAGGTGCTTGATTAGAGAATTTTGACAAGTGCAATAGCTAATGTATTATTGCCCTTTTGCTAAGGAGTTTGTTTGAATGCAATAGTTGATGTATTATTGCATTTTCTGAGGTTTGCATAATTGCAGCAACCGAGGTATTGTTGCAGTCATTATTTTTCTACTAGATTGATTATTCCATTTGCAATAGCTGTGTAAAGAACTGGACCAATTTTTTTTTCAAATTTTTTGATAGCAATTACAATGCAACACGCACCCGTTAAGGTTAACTCCAAAACCAAAACGATGCGGAAGTAACTCTAACCAAGAATGTGCCCAAGACGGGCGAGCATGTGGTTAGAGGATTTGATGCAAAGTTGACTGGAAAGGAACTCTAACCAAGAATGTGTCTAGAGAAGACGAGCATATGGTCAGAGGGTCTTATGCATGTTGAGTTGAAAGTAACTCTAACCAAGAATGCGTTGAGGAGTGGTGAGCATATGATCAGAGGATCCCTATGAACTGCTGATTGAAAGTAACTCTAACCAAGAATGCGCCAAGGAATGGCGAGCATATGGTCAGAGGATCCCTGAGTTTGCAACTAATGAATTACAATGACTTAGCAAGATAATTAAAATGGCTGACAGTACTACTGAACAACCTTACAATGAGAGTGATATCTTGCAAGCACACTGTATTAGTGAGATTATCAAGTTGCAACTGTATAGAATGTATTTCAAATGCCAAATATGATTTCTAACGCTCAAACCCAGCCCCAAGGATGAATTTCTTAATTTTGATATGACAGACCAGCAACTAAAATATGACAACTAGCAACCCTAGAATGCACTAAAATGCTCACAAATCACTCCCTACTCACCCAAATTGCTTAGAACAAAGTGCATAAGACTCCTAGGATGAAGGTGCCCCTATCCAATGACAAAAAAACCAACAAACAGCCTTTAATTTTTTATTAGCACAACTCCCAATGGTGATTCACTTGGTACGGCCCTAGGAAGGGCGATTTGCTTGGAGGAAATTCCACACTTCACTAAAAAATCTGCAAATGAACACCAAGGGTCGCCCCTAGCAAATAACCACAATGATGCAATGCCCATAATGAAAATATTTTTATTTTTGAATATATGAAGAAAACTTACAATCAGCTACATAAGCCAGCAACTCTGAAAACTTCACTGACATGCTTGGAACTGAACCACAAATGCAAAATAACCTCTACAATGCAAAATCCCACTACAAAACATCTCAACTACAATCTAACACCCAACTAGTTGCTACCTTTTAAGCAAGAAGGTGAGCCAAGTGCTAGGAGGTATGCATTTCTCGAAGCTTTGCCTGAACAATCCAGCAGTATAATGGTATGGTAGACAAAAGATCCTAAATGAAGAGCTTAGGCTTGCTTTTATAGACTTGAGCGGAGTTTTCTAGAAACTTCAAGAAGGGCGCCCAAACTTCAAATTTGAATTGCCTTCATTTCCCTCCAAAAGATGGCGTCCCATTTCATAAGGCAACATTTTACTTTTATTTAAAATTAATCTCCTCTCCAAGTAGGCTTCCCACTTCTCCAGCATATAATTTGGCCTTAGAAATAAAATATTATCTCCTGATGACACAACCACCCTTGAAGTCCCTTTTTCAAAACAACTTAAAATGATAAAGCTAGGCCAAGGGGTTAATGAGAAGATATAACATTATTTAAATCAACTTAACTTATCTCTCCAAAAAATGCATCCAAGGGCCAAAAATCGAAATACCAACTGAACTGGCTGAAGAAGAGAGCCAACTGTATTGAAACCAACAGAACCACTGCCATAAATGGAATTTACTAAAAATAGCAAATCCCCAAAGTTGCTCGGGACACTATGCATGCTATACCACTGCGAAGCTCTCTGAAAACCCATAAATAATCTGCAATCCAATCTCCAAACTTCAAGCAACAACCTCCTCAAAAACAGGAAACCCTAATTGTCACCCTTCGAGTAGCCTATGGGTCTCCGGAATAGGCCAACAGTCAACTGAATTGATCACAATTGAGAAGGGGACGTTACAAGCTGCTTTATTGTTGCACTTGTGGTGTTAATTCTTCCTGGTTCAATATTGCAAAATTTAATGGTCCAAGACCAAATTTTGGTGAAGAAAATATTTGCAGATTTTGATAATAATTTCAGATTAGAGAAAATTCGATTTGAAGACTAGTTTCCAGTCAACAAGTGAAATTGAACTTTTGAGCAAATAAATATATTTTGTTAGAAATACTATTGTAGTGGATTTCAATATTATATTGACTGAGGTCGATATTATAAGATCGCCCAAAGTGTTGAATCATTCTGAAGCGGTGAGTAAACAGCCAGATAAGACAAATCTATAATCAGACAAAGGAAGTCTTGAGTCTGCCGCCAGTTTACTAAGGAAAAGTCGAATATTTGGTTTTATTGAATCATTCTTCATTGAGGAGTTGTTTGACAACTCCTTTGCAAAATCTAGCCTTAATTTTCAATTTTCAATGTTCTATAATTACATCAAACAGTTGTCTGACAACTTCTTTCAGCTGGCAATTGGTGTTTTCTTTGTTGTCTTTGCTTATATGATGGTAACATATGCATTAAGAAAGCATGCCAATGATATAAAATGCCAAGTAGACTGAAATGCAATATTTCTGATTGTTCAAGTCTTTCAAATGAATGCAAATAAGCCAAATGTACAGTTACGACCAAGAGACAATTTGTCATACACTTGTTGAGCAAACTCCCCTACTCCAAAATTATATTAAATGATAAATGTGACACCTGAGAGTGGTCACCTCCACAAGTATAACATCCATCACGAGGCCCTTTGCGACCTCCTGGCTTGTCCTCTCTGAAGCCCTTCTGCTTATGGTCATCTTTTCCCTTGCCTTTGTTTGCTTTCTTGTTCTTTTCACAATTACCATCTTCACCCTTCTCTTGCGATTCACTTCCCCTCGTGAGATTACGGATCTGATGGCTCTTGTCTCCCTTATGAAATTTCTTCTTCCCATATCGATACTTAGAACTCGAATCGCTGCGAAGATTAGATAACTGCTGCAACTTTTGTTCCTGTTTGGTGGCTTTTTGGAAGACTTCATTCATGGTTTTAGGTTCATGCATATCCACTTCAGTTTCTATATGAGGTTTGAGTCCCATTATAAATTTCCGGATACAAAACTGTTCATCTCCCTGATACTTGGGCACATACTTCAACAGGTTTGTGAACTTTTCCCAATACTAAATCATAGTCATATTTCCCTTGGTTAAGTTTTGAAATTCTGTCACTTTCTTGTCAAAGAAAAGTTGCGATAACCATCTCTTCCTAAAAGCTTGGAGGGAGAGTTCCCAGTGATCTCAACAGGTTGAAGGTTCCATTCTAATTTTTCATTATCCCACCAAGTCGCTACTTCACCTGAGAGTTGGTACGTAGCCCATGTCATACAACTGTTTGACGTAATTATAGAGCATTGAAAACTAAAAATTAAGGCTAGATTTTGCAAGAGAGTTGTTAGACAACTCCTCAATGAAGAATGATTAAGTCGCTGCTTCACCTGAGAGTGGTCGCCTCCACAAGTATAACATCCATCAGGAGGCCCTTTGTGACCTCCTGGCTTGTCCTCTCTGAAGCCCTTCTGCTTATGGTTGTCTTTTCCCTTTCCTTTGTTTGCTTTCTTGTTCTTTCCACAATTACCATCTTCACCTTTCTCCCACAATTCACTTCCCCTCTTGAGATTACGGATCTGATGGCTCTTGTCTCCCTTATGAAATTTCTTCTTCCCATATCGAGACTTAGAACTTGAATTGCTACGAAGATTAGATAATTGCTGCAGCTTTTGTTCCTGTTTGGTGGTTTTTTGGAAGACTTCATTTATGGTTTGAGGTTCATGCATATCCACTTCAGTTCTTATGTGAGGTTTGAGTCCCATTATAAATTTCCGGATACAGAACCGTTCATCTGCCTGATACTAGGGCACATTCTTCAACAGGTTTGTGAACTTTTCCCAATACTGAATCATAGTCATATTTCCCTGGGTTAAGTTATGAAATTCCGTCATGTTCTTGTCAAAGAGAAGTTGCAGTAACCATCTCTTCCTGAAAGCTTGGAGGAAGAGTTCCCAAGTGTTCTCATCAAGCTAAAGGTTCCGTTCTAATTTCTCATTATCCCACCAAGTCGTTGTTTCACTTGAGAGTTGGTACGTAGCCCATGTCAGACAACTGTTTGACGTAATTATAGAGCATTGAAAACTAAAAATTAAGGCTAGATTTTGCAAGGGAGTTTTCAGACAACTCCTCAATGAAGAATGATTCAATAAAACCAAATATTCGACTTTACCTTAGTAAACTGGCAACAGACTCAAGACTTCCTTTGTCTAATTATAGATTTGTCTTATCTGGCTGCTTATTCATGGCTTCAGAATGATTCAACACTTTGGGTGATCTTCGTATAATATCGACCTCAGTCAATATAATATTGAAATCCACTACAATAGTATTTCTGACAAAATATTTATTTGCTCAAAAGTTCGATTTCACTTGTTGACTGGAAACTAGTCTTCAAATCGAATTTTCTCTAATTTGAAATCGTTATCAAAATCTGCAAATATTTTTTTCACCAAAATTTGGTCTTGGACCATTAAATTTTGCAATATTGAACCAGGAAGAATTAACACCACAAGTGCAACAATAAACCGGCTATTGCAAATGGAATAATCAATCTAGTAGAAAAATAATGACTACAACAATACCTCAGTTGCTGCAATTATGCAAACCTCAGAAAATGCAATAATACATCAGCGATTGCATTCAAACAAACTCCTTAGTAGAAGGGCAATAATGCATCAGCTATTGCACCCGCCAAAATTCTCCAATCAAGCACCTGTAGAAACCCTCGATGGATTCCTCAACAATTTCAGCTAGGGTTGATCTTTCACAATTGAGCCTGGTACTCTAAAGTCTTCAAACCCTCGAATCAAACATGTAATGAGAAATGAACTTCAAATCAAACATGCTCAAATGCTAAGCCAACAACTCCTTATATAGATTTCTCCAAGACTTCCAAGAAGCTTCTAGAAATATTATTATTTTATTCCCTTAAGTGACTTCATGATATAATATTTATTTTAAGTCACTTTATTAAATTAATTAAATATAAAGTCATCTTTTAATTTTACTTTATTGAAATAACTTTATAAATAATTAATTAATACTTACTCCCTTATTTCTCCTATTTAGCCTTTGGGAATAAATAAAGGCTAAATGCTCATCAAGGTGGCTATCAAAAAGGGGACATGACAGTCCTCCCTTCCCGAAATTGCTTGTCCCCAAGCAATTGCAAACTGGGATGTTGAAGACTACGTTCTCCTTCCCACATGGCATCCTCTGCTGGTAGACCTCTCCATCTCACCAAATACTGCCTAACCACCTTGTTTCTCAATCTCCTCTCTTGGGTATCGACAATCTCCTCCGGAATTAGGGCCAAATGTCTCTCCTCATCAATCGGTGGCAGCTCCAAGGAGGTAGTAACCTACTGTCCTAGTGCCTTCACGAGGCATGAAACATGAAATACATTGTGTGTCCTACTACTCTTTGGCAGTTCCAACTCATAGGTTACCTCCCCAACACACCTGACGATCCTGTAGGGTCCATAGAATCGAGAATTGAGTTTCCTTGCACTGCTCTTCCTTAAAGAAGACTACCTGTAAATCTTTAACCGAAGGTAAACCAAGTCTCCAATCTGAAACCTGTGCTCAACCCTATGCCCATCAGCGTATGTCTTCAGCTGACTATGTGCCACCTGCCAACTATCCTGGAGTGCCTACAAGTTGTATTGGTTCCCATGAATCCAATACTTAGCCTCAGGAGTTCTACACTCCCCAAAAGCCAAGCCAGTACTTGACCATTTGAATAGCTCCTGCAAAAAGGCACTCAAGAACTCACTGTCTCTATCACCACCTAAGAACCTCGGTAGCCCAAGCATCTTGATGATCTCACTAAAAAACAACTCTTACCACCCAAGAACCGCAGTGATGAACCTCAGGCATCCATACTGTCCATAAGCAAACTCCGCTTGGATCCCATGAACAAGTTGTAAGTCCATCAATCTCAACACCAATTGACTTCCGTTGCACCACTCTGTTAACCCCTAGAGTCCAATCGAACCAAACACAAGCTCCTGCTTCTGTGAGCAATTGTTTGGCGAGAACAACTTGGACTCGTCACCTGAACTTTGAAATATATCATACTAGAGTGAACTCGTACACCTCTTATTCAGCCCATCTCTTTGAGACAACAAAGTCATAGTTGAATCCTGCATATGTGGGCTGAAGGAAAACTGATGAGCACACCTCATAATGCAATTGAAGTGAAACCCTCTTGCCTGTGCTAATGGAATACTAGAGTAGTCATTGTATCCCATCCAATACTGCCATCATCAGGAGAAGACTCACAACTCACAACATGATGAGTTGGTCTTGCAACAACATCATCATTACCCATTGCAGCGTTATCAATAAAGCCTCTATCATAAAGCAATTGCAAGCGTCTTGACTTACTTTCAGGAGTGGAAAGAATACTATCATGAATGCCATCACTCTCCTAAAAAGATCTTGGAACAAAACCAAAGTCTAGTGTGCAAGACTTAGAAGAAATCATCTTCTTTTGATAAGATTGACCAATGTCAATCTCAAAACTGCCAATGAAGAGCTTGGTGCTCGAATCTGCAATGATGCCTAAACTTGCAGCCAAGACTAGTGTACCTATAACATCAACAATCCAATCCACATTGAATGGTCTCCTGCAGATGTGAAAGATGCCCAATGAGGGTGCATAAAAACATATACCAACATCCTGTCAAATTGCTGGCATAAATCATAACAGCACTCTGTAACTTGTGAATCAAGTCCATGATGGAACCCAACGTAGTACCACCGTCAGAGAATGAAAAAACTCATCATAAGATCGTTCTCTAACCCCAAGGTGGTAATTCCAACTACTCCTATCCATTGCTAGTCGTATATCTTTACTTTGTAGTCAGCCGTGGTCGTAGTCGGCCGTAGTCGTAGTTAGCCGTAGTCGTAGTTGGCCAATGGTTAATAAAACAATAGTTAGTAAAGAATAATAATGTCATGTACTTTCGGGAAAACATGTTCAGATTAATGTTATGTTAATGTTGTTATGAAGCGTCGTGTCGGTTGGTTATCTAACCACCGCCGAGCGTTATATGTAGTCGGTTGGGATAGTCGAGGGAATGTTATGAATTATGAATGAGTCTTTGTTGCCGATGTTTATACTGTAAGCATTGTGATACTCTCTTGTACATGATATTTCCTGAGAATGAATAAAGTTTCTGGCATTCAACTATGATATCTTTCAGTTTACTGTTTTATCCTATGTTCTGCACATTACCAGTTTGCCAGTAGTACGTAAGATTAGAACCCCATTCCGTAGGCAAACATCCATCCTAACAACCGCTGCCCTCAAAGTGTAACCTGACAAAACTCCAATCAGCAAAGTAGGACAGCCGTCAATCAATGAAGTGGGAGGTGAAATCCACGAAGGTGGTGTTGGGATACTACTGACAACATGACTATCTCCAAACCAAAGACTGAACTCAACCAACAACTCGATCATAGACCTCTCGAGAATGATGCATCCATCATCAACTGACTCCTCTTGCATATCCAACATAAGAGGCACTGCACTTGTGTCTCGAGGGTGAACGCTAGGAGATATCATGCTGCTCTCCTCATTCTCGAGAGGATATTGCCTAACAGCTGCTGCCCTCAAAGTGTAACCTGACAAAACTCCAACCAGCAAAGTAGGACAGCCATCAATCAATGAAGTGGGAGGTGAAATCCACAAAGGTGGTGTTGGGGTATTGCTAACAACATGACTATCTCCAAACCAAAGATTGAATTCAACCGACAACTCGATCATAGACCTCTCAAGAATGATGCATCCATCACCAACTGACTCCTCTTGCCTATCCAACACAAGAGGCACTGCACCTGTATCCTGAGGGTGAACGCTAGGAGATATCATGTTGCTCTCCTCATCTTGCGCCCTGGTTACCATAGGTGACTTGAGTCTCTGCTGAACATGATGAATCACCAACCAAACTCAATTCCAAGCAGAGCTCATCAACATGAATTTTTGATTCTTGAGCCATCTGAGTCATCCTGAAGGAATCGTTGGTGACCTGAAGCTTGTGAGAGAGCTCATCAACTTCCTCTTCTTTCCTCATCAAAGCAACTGAATATATCTCAACGAGGTTGAGAAGGTGGTCACAATCTGAAAGGTGTAAATAATTTGTCTTCATTGTTCCCATACCTTCTTTGACTTCCTGCAAGCTGTCATGAGAAGACTCTGTTTTGTCTCCCTTTTGTCTTCTCTCCAACTAAATCGTCCAAAGGTGATTTTCAATCAACTTGTGCATTTTGTCATGATGAGATAAGGCTGCCACAATCTCATTCTCATTCACCTTCAATTGTTCCTCCAATTGTGCGGACTATGGGATGTATGATTAGCTTCTCCTTCACATGAATAAGTATCTGATTGTTCACGAAGTGCTTGAGTCACCCAACTGTCTTCTTCTGCCAAGTCCTATATACATTCATTCTGATTTGGAATTACGTTAGCCCTAATTCCATGTGTAAAATCATCATCAATGCCCTTATCAAGTGTCTCAACACAAGAGGGCTTAGGTTCGTTGTTGTAATGTTCCCTTCCATGGTAGTTCAGATGATTCAGGGGTTAGCCTATCATTCAGACCCTCGTAGGCTGATAGGTGTGTTTAGAGGTTTGCTTTTGGCAGTTATCCTGTGTTTTGGGACATTACTCCATCAGTTGGTTTAGGTTTGGGCCTTGGCAGAGACTCGCAGAGTCAGATTTAGGCACTTACTATTTATAGTAAGTCAGGCAGACAGGGGTTACTATTTCGGGTAGGGCACCTGGCTCAGTTGGTCATCTCAGTGCTGACCCAGTTTGACAGTTTGGTGAGCAAACAGTGAATATTTGAGCATTTAATGATATTAGAGAAATATTAATGTTATGACTTTATATTATAAAGTCAATTTATAAAGTTAATTAATTAAATGGCTTATTATAAAGTATTTTATTACTTTATAATAAAGGAATGATATTATTTTTAAATGAGTATTTATTAATTAATAAGCCTAAGTTTTGAGGATGAATTTATATTATTAAATGCTTAATGAGTTGCTTTTTTGGGTCGAACTTATTAAAGAGAATATATAACTCATCAAAGACAAATCGAACTTCATTGTGAATTATTCTAATTTGTCTTTTATTCTCTCTAAGAACATTGGAGTTTTTGAAACAAGGGTTTCTGCAAATTCGCTTCATCATTGGATTTTGGAGAACGTTCCCTCTTTAGAATCAGACATACGGAGGCTGTGAAATACCAGTTGAAGCTTGTCCATCAGGGTGACTTTATTCAAGTCATATTTGTGCTTATAGAGGAAGAATCAATAGGGGTTTTTAAAGAAAAAGTATTGAATAAAAAAAGAGGTCGATTTTCAATCTCATCCATCAAATCTCAGACATATTTCTTCAGCCATACCATTTTTAATTATTGCTGTCAGGCCGTACTGTACCCAACAGCAAGGATGTCCTTTTGAATAAGAAATCCAACGCCTTTTCTTTCAGCTTCTAATCTAGTCTAGAGGTGGCGCCTAGGCTATGGGAGTCTGAAACAAGCAATTTCTTGAGGGAGAAATAAGTTTATCAAGTGGGCTGTACAATTCATTGTCTTCTCCAGGCAGCTGCAGGCAAAGATCAGGTTCTTTAATCATGCATTACTTGCCTTTTTGTATGCATGTCTTTAATTTAGCATTGTAAGCTCTCAACAAGCAAAATAAAGCTATTCGCTTTCACTGAAAGTTCTTGCTTCTATAATCATCAATTTCTTGTATTTGTTATATGAATTTCAAGCATTTATTGAAAAAACACAAACCATTTTATTTCAAAAAACTACAAAAAAAATTCAAAACAACAAAAACACAAAAATTTGCATTTATCATGATCAGTTGGAGTTAAGAGACACCAGGTCTCCTACAGTGGTATCAGAGCGCAGTTTTCCTGCCATCCTATGCTTTTTCAGTTAGATGTGTGCTTTTTTGATGCTTTTTCATGAGTAGAGACATTATACTCTATAGCAAGGGTAGAGGAACAGGCAGAGTAGAGGATTGGATAGGACCACCTATTCCAAAAGGTGAGATAGTATCAGGGGTTCTGGGTATACACAGATCTAGTTCTAGCAGTAGTGAAAACAGTATTACCACACTCATGGCAGATCAAGAGATTCCAACAGAGTCTCGAAGGGATCTAGGGAGAGAACCTACTGAGGGTGAGATGTCAGAGACTGAGTTCAGACGGAGACATGATAACATGATGGACATGATGTCTCAGTTGATGGGCACGATGAGGCAGTATGCTCCGCCTCAACAACATTACATACAGATAGGATAGACTAGCGGGACTACAGGCATAGACCAGCCATAGGTGTCAGTACAGCGGCAGTCGTCACCTATCTTTCATGAGTGTAGGCCTGGACAACCTACCTTTATTACTAGGGAGGCACCTCCGACTCCGGAGGCAGAGCAGCAGGGTCACCAGCCAGAGATTCAGCCACAGCATGGTACGTCAGTGGCCGACGTGACTAGATTCTTTGGAGAGTACTCGACATTGGCTCCTGAAATCAGGCAATTGTTGTCATTTCATGAGTTCATGGATGTGCATAGACCCAGAGGTGGAGGTAGATTTGAGCACAGAGCTCCTCAGTACCAGCCACCACCACAGGTGAATAGGGATCTTCAGCATGCAGTGAGCAAGATTGTCTTGCCTTATTTTGATGGCTTGAATAAGAGTTCAGCGAGGTCTTGGGTACATAAGTTAGACAATTACCTATCTTTGAGACCTATGCAGGAGGACGAGGCCATTAAATTTGCCACACTACACCTTGATGGATTAGCGCATGATTGGTGGCATCACGACATGTACACATTGGGTCAAGAATTCACGAACAAGCTCATAGAGCGCTTTGATAAGAAGGATCCAGAACTTTACTTTAGAGAGCTAGCTCAACTCAAGTAGACAGGTAAATTGGATTCCTACATTGGTGATTTCCAGAGGATTGCAGTCATGGTGACAGGTATTTCAGAGAGGAGACTTGTCATTCTATTCATCGAGGGATTATATGAGCTGATGAGAGGTTGGGTCAAGGCATTTGATCCTCCTACTCTTCAGGAGGCAATAAGGAAGGCACGTAGTATGGAGCTTGCAACACCTCACAGCAAGTTTTCTTCATGCTCATCATTCTATTCGAGGCCAAACAGATCATTTGATAAAAATAGAACATTTGACAAGAAGAAGGATCCACCTGATCCTAAGAGAAGGAATGCACCACCATTTGACAGGGAAACATTGAATGATTTACGCAAGAAAAAGTTATGTTTTTGGTGCAAGGCACCTTATGATGAAAAACATGTATGCCCTCTTCGTCCTAACGCAAAAAGTAACTAGATGGAGTGGTTTTATGAGGGTGAAGAGCAATCTGATCTGTCAGACCAGCAAGTTGATTCAGAGCATTCAGATGATGAAAGGTCTGAAAATGATAGTGACAATGAGGGAGGAAAGAAGTTACACGAGGCACACTTGACGAGTCTTCAGAGAGATGGATCTTTTAGGCTACGTGGGCTCCTAGCAGGTCAAAAAGTGATTACTCTACTTGACACTGGTGCCACTCATAACTTTATAGATGCACGGTTGGTAGAGAGACGAGGCATACAGACTGAGGAGTTTGAGGGTATTCGAGTCAAGGTGGCTGATGGGTACACCCTCAAATGTGATAGGCGAATAATAGATCTTCCGATGCGGCTTAACAACTATGAGTTCAAGGCTGAATTCTACATTGTGAATATGGGAGATACTGATGTGGTACTTGGGATGGCATGGCTTCACGATTTGGGTGAGTTCACATTCAATCTTCGAGACATGGAGATGAAGTTCAAGGTAAACAGGAAACCACATGTCATAAAAGCCATCAGAGAAAGTAATTTGAGAGTGGTATCTTTTAGACGGATGGAGAGGCTCATTCGCCATGATATGGTGGATTGGGCTGCAGAGTGTATGTTGTTACCAGCACCACAGGAGCATCAGAAGGTTGAGTATCATCCTGACATTCAGGAATTGAGGACTAAACACTCTAAAGTGTTTAGTGACATTCCACTTGGCAGACCTCCAGACAGGGGCATCGAGCATATCATCGAGTTGGAGGAGGGCGCAAAGCCCATTATGATTACACCCTACAGACATCTGAAACGCCTCAAGGATGAGATAGAGAAAACAATAAATGAGTTGTTGGCTATGGGGCATATCAGACCTAGCAAGTCACCTTTTGCTTCATCGGTAGTATTGGTGAAGAAAAAGGATGGGTCATTTCAGATGTGTATAGATTACCGCCAACTTAATAAGAAAACAATCAAAAATAGGTACCCTATAACCCGCATCGATGAGTTGATTGATGAGTTGCATGGTGCTATCTTCTTCACGAAGATTGACTTGAGGTCCGAGTACCATCAGATTCAGATGAGGGAGTAGGACATAGAGAAAATCGCTTTCAGGTGCCATTGTGGTCACTTCGAGTTCTTGGTTATGCCTTTCGGTCTAACCAACGCCCCTGCTACCTTTCAGGCTACAATGAACAGGGTCTTCAGTTCTCAACTACGGAGATATGTATTGGTCTTCTTCGATGACATTTTGGTATACAGTCAGTCATGGGAGGAGCATATAGCTCACTTAGATATAGTTTTGGGTATTTTGGCGGAGGAGTCCTTGTATGCCAAGGAGTCCAAGTGTGGGCTAGGCATGGCTGAGTTGTATCTTGGGCACATCATTAGTGCCAAGGGAGTCAGTATGGACCCTGAGAAGGTCCGAGCTATAGTAGAGTGGCCAGTACTAGAGAACCTTACCCAGCTTAGAGGATTCATTGGGTTGTGTGCTTTTTAAAGACGATTTGTTAGTGGGTTCTCATGACACGCCGCACCCCTTATTGATTTGACAAAGAAAGGGGCATTTGCTTGGTCACCGCAAGCTCAGGAGTGTTTTGACAGATTCAAGGTGATTATGACTTCTTATCCAATTTTAGCATTGCTAGACTTTACGAAGTCTTTTGATTTGTATTGTGATGCCTTAGGAGAGGGCATTGGTGCCGTATTGATGCAGGAGAGACACCCTATTGCTTTTGAGAGTAGGAAGCTTAGGGGTCTTGAGAGATTTTATAGCATTTATGACAAGGAGATGTTAGCCATTATGCACGCTTTGGCTAAGTTCAGGCAATATCTGGTGGGCAGTAAATTCAGTGTGTGTACAGATCACAATAGCCTGAAACACTTCCTTGGACAACGAGACTTAAATGAAAGGCAACAAAAATGGGTCAGTAAATTTCAATCGTATGATTTTGATATCACCTTCATTAAGGGGAAGCAGAATGTTGTAGTTGACGCCTTGTCTCGCAGACCCTAGTTGAATGCTATGGCACAGATCTCTGAGGATTGGAGGCACAGGATTATTGCAGAGTATGTTAAGAACCAATGGGCTTCTAGCATTGTTGACGGGACAGAGCAGGATAGTAGATATACCGTTGTGAATGACTTGATCATTTACAAGGGACGGATTTTTCTGGTTCCTAATTCAGAATTGAAGGATATAGTTCTGAAAGCCTTTCATGATCTTCCTATGGCGAGCCATCCCGGTTATTTCAAAACATATAAGTTGGTACGGGAACGGTTTACTTGGAAAGGGCTAAAGACTAATGTTCTTCGGTATGTGCGAGAGTGTTCTGTTTGTGAGCAGAACAAACAGGAACAGACATATCCTACTGGATTGCTTCAGCCACTTCCGATACCTGATAGGAAGTGGGAATGTTTATCAATAGATTTCATCACGGGCTTTCCGAAAGCCCAAGGGAAAGATTGTATTTACGTGGTTGTTGATCAGCTGACAAAATATGCATATTTTTTGCCGATCACCACTACATTCACAGCATTGCAGACTGCAGAGCTTTTCTTTAGAGAGGTATTTAGGTTACATGGTTTGCCTTGGACTATAGTCAACGATAGAGATAGTCGGTTCATGAGCAACTTTTGGCAGGAGTTGTTCAGGCTTTGTGGAACTGAACTGACACCTAGTACTAGCTACCATCCACAGACAGATGGGCAGACGAAGATCGTCAACAAGTGGATGGAAGGATATTTGCGTAATTATATAGCTGGACAACAGAGAGCTTGGGTGAGGTGAATATACCTCTGTGAGTATTGTTATAACTCTACTTACCACATGACTATACAAATGACACCCTTTATGGCATTATACGGATTTGAGGTGCCCAACCTTTTGGATTTGGTGCTGAGTGACAGCAGAGTGCCTAGCGCCGGTGATATGTTACAGGATCAGCAGGATATTATGAGGTCTCTTAGAGACAACATTCAACGGGCACAGAATCAATAGAAGCAGTATGCTGATCAGAAAAGGGTTGAGCGTTCCTTTGTAGTGGGTGACATGGTGTATCTCATGTTACAGCCTTACCGTCAGTCCACTCTGTGGAGGAGTGTAGAGAAGTTGAAACCTCGTTACTATGGTCCATTCCGAGTCATTAGACGAGTGGGCGAGGTTGCATATGAGTTAGATTTACCGACGGATAGCAGGATTCACAATGTGTTTCACGTTTTTCGCCTGAAGAAGGCGTTGCGTCAGCATGTGATTCCCTCTCCAGTACTGCCACCCCTTGATGATGAGAGGAAGTTGATATTAGTGCTTGAGGCCATCCTCGATGTTAGAGAGAGACATCTTCGGAGGCGGGTCATCAGAGAGTATTTGATTAAATGGAGAGACTTGCCGGTTGAGGATGCTACATGGGAGGCAGAGGAGATTTTACAGCATCCGGAGCTGAGATTGCTTGAGGACAAGCAATTTCAGGGAGGGCGGACTGTAATGTCCCCTTCCTAGGCAGTTCAGATGATTCAGGGGTTAGCCTATCATTCAAACCCTCGTAGGCTGACAAGTGTGTTTAGAGGGTTGCTTTTGGCAGTTATCCTGCGTTTTGGGACATTACTCCATCAGTTGATTTAGGTTTGGGCCTTGGCAAAGACTCGCAGAGTCAGATTTAGGCACTTACTATTTATAGTAAGTTAGGCAGACAGGGGTTACTATTTCGGGCAGGGCACCTGGCTCAGTTGGTCATCTCAGTTCCGACCCAGTTTGACAGTTTGGTGAGCAAACAGGGAATATTTGAGCATTTAATGATATTGGAGAAATATTAATGTTATGAATTTATATTATAAAGTCAATTTATAAAGTTAATTAATTAAATGGCTTATTATAAAGTATTTTATTACTTTATAATAAAGGAATGATATTATTTTTAAATGAGTATTTATTACTCATTATAAAAGGGGATGCCATTTATTAATTAATAAGCCTAAGTTTTGAGAAGGACAAATTTATATTATTAAATGCTTAATGAGTTGCTTTTTTGGGTCGAACTTATTAAAGAGAATATATAACTCATCAAAGACAAATCGAACTTCATTGTGAATTATTCTAATTTGTCTTTTATTCTCTCTGAGAACATTGGAGTTTGTGAAACAAGGGTTTCTGCAAATTCGCTTCATCATTGGATTTTGGAGAACGTTCCCTCTTTAGAATTAGACATATTGAGGCTGTGAAATACCAGTTGAAGCTTGTCCATCAGGGTGACTTTATTCAGAAGTCATATTTGTGCTTACAGAGGAAGAATCAACAGGGGTTTTTGAAGAAAAAGTATTGAATCAAAAAAGAGGTCGATTTTCAATCTCATCCATCAAATCTCAGGCATATTTCTTCAGCTGTACCATTCTTAATTATTGCTGTCAGGCCGTACTATACCTAGCAGCAAGGACGTCCTTTTGAATAAGAAATCCAACGCCTTTTCTTTCAGCTTCTAATCTGCTCCAGAGGTGGCGCCTAGGCTATGGGAGTCTGAAACAAGCAATTTCTTGAGGGAGAAATAAGTTTATCAAGTGGGCCGTACAATTCATTGTCTTCTCCAGGCGGCTGCAGGCAAAGATCAGGTTCTTTAATCATGCATTACTTGCCTTTTTGTATGCATGTCTTTAATTTAGCATTGTAAGCTCTCAACAAGCAAAATAAAGCTATTCGCCTTCATTGAAAATTCTTGCTTCTATAGTCATCAATTTCTTGTATTTGTTATATGAATTTCAAGCATTTATTGAAAAAACGCATAAACCATTTTATTTCAAAAAACTACAAAAAAAATTCAAAACCACAAAAACAAAAAAATTTACATTTATCATGATCAATTGGGGTTAAGAGACACCAAGTCTCCTACAGTTGTACTCATCCAACTTTGCCGCTCCACTAGATGATGGCACGTTTTCTTCAAGTAGAGAAGATGGAACCGGTAGGCCAAATGAAATTAGCTCCTGTGCATTCAGTTGTTCCTTAAACTTTTCAACTTTCCACTCAACCAATCTTCTTACGAGATCATATGTTGTAGTTGAAACATGCTACTCTTTTCTCCAAATGATTAACAATTCAAATTGCAACTGTCTGCAAACATCCTCATTCTCATCAAGGATCATTGACAAGATAGTGAACATACTTGTCTTTACACTGTGTGGATGTTGTTCCTTGATTCCTGATATGAAGAAATCAAATAACTGGAGGATAAGATGATCAAACATGATAACACATGACCGTAGCTTTGTCGTCGTTTCTAGAATCTTAACCCTCTTATAGTCTTATTGAAAGTAGGGCTTTTGATGTCACGTATCCCCTTAAAGCTTTCAATCATCAACTGCATAACCTGCCTCATTTTGTCATTGTCAAAAGGAACTTCAGGAGCTGTAATCCTCATAATTTCACTTAGGCAATTGGCTACAACAAGTCTTACATCGTTATCTTTGTGTCTCAATAACCTGTCTTCCTCCAAAGAGATCAATACCATAATCATACTAGCTTGAATTATCTGAGAAGGTGGTTGGTACACCAAATGCAAGCAATTTACTACTTCCTCCAATGAACTAAGAAGAGCATCTTTTGTTAGAGACAAGTGACCAAGTTTGTCTCCTGCCGTAAAAAGTTTCTGACTGAACTCTATGTCACCCATTGAATCCATGATTTAAATCTGAAACAAAAATCCTCTCACAGGCTAGCAAGATCAAAGCTCTGATACCACTTTAATGTCCCTTGCTAATTCTGATGTAATTTTCAATTACCAGCTAGAAGAAGATTGCTAGGCAACCATTTGACGAAATGTCCAAGTGTTGCAATTGAAAATTACATCAGAATTAGCAAGGGACATTACAAAAGCATCATGAGCTCTCATGGCGTGGAATTCCAACAACTTCATGCTCATGCATAATAATAGAACTTTGGGTTCCACCAACAAGATCATAGCTGACTAGACCACATATGAGCCAATGATCTAGAATCCGCTTCCGTGTTGAGTCAATGACATTTTACCAATTGCAAAACTATAGTTGATAAGAACGTGATGATTTCATGAGAGTGTAGTTCGTAGGATGTTCCAACATAACCATTAGATCACATAGCTAGTGCAATCCCAAAAGTTGTTGAGTCTAACACCTCCTAAGGAGTGCTTAAGCTTGACACTTTGCTCACTAATGTCATTATTTGTTGGGATCACTAAATAAAATAAAAGAGAGAGGTTCTCTATAGGTAAGTTGGATTACTCACAACCAATAGCATAATGCTATTCTGTTATCCTTAAGGGAGCCCCATAAGATTGTGTGAGTCGTTATATCAAATTCTAATTGGATGGTTGGAAAGTTAGGAACATGGGAACATTGACAACCCTAGTTGGTTGTAGGAGGCTGGCATGTAGCACATTGTTGATGAAATGTGTGGTTAAAAATTAAAAAAGTGGGCATGCCATAAATCCAAGTTGGACTTGGCTAACTAATGGCACAAGAGAGCTTTGACATGTTTTAAAGGCTGCTTTGGAGTGGCATAAACCATAGGATTAAGTGAAGATTGGATGGCTGGCACACTTTTGAATTGACAATTTATATAGTCAATATTGCAATTGTGTGGACCATTGGATCAGATTAACACTAATGGTCATGGTTTTGACCCCCAATGTAGATCCCTGCAATCACAAAATACATATAGGGATCTCATAAAGCATAATATATCATTGCAAACCTTGGAACCTTGGGCTCATGATTAGACAAAATAGATATTAAGGTCTTAGAGGGTAAATTAATGTTGAGGTGCAATTGGCTTTCAAGCCTTGGAACCTTGGCCTCATGATTAGACAAAATAGACTTTAAGGGCCTAGAGGGAAACTTAATGTTGAGGTGCAATTGACTAGGTAACTCCCTTGTAATGAGGATATGAAAATTACTTTAGAGTAAAAGATTTGATCAATTCATAGATATGAATTCATGAGCAAGATATTAAAACATAAACATGATTCTTTGGTCCCTATCAATGAGGTTTTATGTTTTAAGGGAATTCCAATTTTACACAACCTTAGCATTTAAGACCATAGCTTATTCTCTAGGCTTGGGATACTATCCATATGCTCTAAATCAAGTTTTGAAACATGTAACATTATCCGCATAGCACTTCATGAGAACCACATCAAGGATATCAAACTTTTAAATTAGTAATAAGTATTGGCTCTGCCAACATCTATTAAATAGCTAGGAGTCATTGATAAAACCTTTATTCATAAGTTTAACTTAAAGTGAGTAGGTACATGAGCAACCAAAATCCATTCCATGCTCACTACCATTAATATCCTTTACGTGACTCTAATTCTAAATATAGACTATATCCAATCATTTAAATTTAGATCAATCAAGATTCCCATTGACTACACATCACAACAATCCATACAATTCTAAGGACTTGTTCTTCATAACAACTTTTGCCATTTTCCTTTGGAATTGAACTTGAATCTAAAGATTGTCCTTCTCAAGCCATGAGATCAAGTCACTTCTTGTTTTAAGTAAAGTAAATTAATAATGTGATAAGTATTATTTACATAGCATTAGTTAAATAATTAATTTAGATAAGTTACAAATTAATAAAAGTATATAAACGAATGAAATAGTCACAAATTACACTTTGCTCATAATTAATGTGGAAAAATTGTAAATGATAAAAACCCACAAAGCACCACTATATTATAGAACATTCATATTTATATTTATAAATTAGTAGATTGAACACGGGGAATTCATTTCTCCTCACTTCCAAGTGGCCAATACTATTTCGTGGGTAGAGTGATAATGTTCATTGTATTACTTTATAATTTATCACCCAATCTTAATAACTTGCCAATGTGAGAGAAGCCCCTTAAATATAGAAGGGATGGCAAAATACTTAAAAGGGTAGTTGCCACACCTTCAACAACTACTATATTTAATTATTTGATTATTAATTATTAATGGTATCTAATAAACTATGCTTTATAAAGAATATAGTAGGCATAAGGTAATATAACCTTATATTAAAACAATATAAATGTAATAGGTGCATTAAAACAATATAAATGGTAATACAAATAGGTGCATTAACCCAAAAAGTTTAGAGGATTTTGTTAGTACAATAATTAGCGAGAAAGAAGATGTTCCTCAATCTCTCACTTCAAGAAGTTTAGAGGATTTTGTTAGTACAATAATCAACAAGAAAGAAGATGTTCCTCAATCTCTCACTTCACCTCCAATAAGCATTGCCTATAAAATGCTCTAGTAACAAAAAGGTTTAACCTCCCTAGTCCCTACAATGCAAATGTGAGTATATCATAAGTCATACCAAAGGAAACTTTATATCATATGACATGTAGGGGGATAAATGTAGGAGCAAAACTATGAAGATATTTCAAAGTGGTCAGAGAACTTTGTTAGCATTAGAATCAATAGATTTGGATAAAGACAATCAATAGAATAGAGATATGAATACCAAAACTTCACCCTTATCAATCTCTTTCTCGAAAAAAACATGATTTATATCAATATCATAAATTATTTGATTTAGTAAAACTTAGTGTTCTGACATCACCCATCTATGATCAAGTAATGAATTTTGAACTCTATGAGGTGCAAACAGGTATATATGGATACATAACATATTCGTGACTAGTTAGTGTCATTTGTACTTATGAAAGAATTTTGAGGTTTTTATAGTTAATGTGAAAAAATTATTTTGATGCATCAACATTTCATATCACACTTTGTCATTAGGATGAGGAAATAATGATTTAAATAACATAAAATTTCTTCACTAAAAACCATTAAAAAACTGTATAAAAAACAGTCAGATAGTAGATCCCCTAGGACTGTTAGTAGTGGCATTGATGGTTTGTCTATGTTGGTTATCATTCTTTCAATTCTTAATCAATGGGTCGCTAGTGCTAACGTTTAGTTTGTCTTGTGGTTATACAAATCTTAGAACATAACTATAAACGACACAAATGAACATTGTGGATCCATTTTGGATCAAATCTTTCTATTTCTATAGATGTTCATCTATAGTTTTCAACAGCAAGAGATACAAGTCTTCAATAACAATAATCGGACCCTATAGGTCATGCAAAATAACATGAAGAAGGTTTGAATTTTGAGTTGAACATCTATGAGATAACTTCAGCATATATAGATTACAACTGTAAATTATAATAAAACAGATTGTGAATTTTGTCAGATGTAGTTGCTACTACCTTGGTACACATGCATGCAAAAGGTGTACGCATGGACTAGGTATTGAATTGTTTGAGAATGGGCCTCAAATCTATGTGTTCTCGTGGCAGGTGAATGCATTTCTTATAATTGACAAGAAGCTAGCAAGATAGTGACTTCATTTATAAATCTTTTAAGGTCAACATGTTGCTATCATGTGGTGAAATGCATCTAGATTATCATATAATGATCTATTGTGTGATTATTTTGTCTAATGATTTATTTTAAAAAGTTGATAAAAAGTAGACATTTTTTGGTATTATATTAAGTTAGGTGAAACAAATTAAAATGGTCAATTTGGAGCTTACAATTAAGTGCAATTTATAAACTAAAAGATAACAGATACACAAGTCTTTCCTTAGTGTTAAGCATCTCGTTGAAACATCTATCATATGAGAACAAGTACAAATGCTCGTTTTTTGAAAAATTAGTATGTTCTGATTTTTTTGAATTTAAGATGGGAATGACATTTCCAAACCTTTTGTGAATGTTCATTTGGATTATAAAGTATAAGAGTTTAGGTTATATTTGTATCTATTTAGTTGTCATTTAATGTTTTTGACTTTGGTAAGGTAGATAATTATTATTTTTAATTTTTTGGCTCCTTTCATAGGAATAGTAAATAGTTTTAGGATTAGTTTAATAATTTTGATGTCTTGACCCTTCATGCACGTATTGTAATAGGTTCCATGTTTCACAAGAAGAATCTAGGTTTTTGATATGTAGGAGAAATTCTCTCTGATACTTCTTAAAAGAATCGACATAGCCTCTTGGAATTTATGCTTAAAAGAATATAAAGGATCAAGGTCAATATTTCTATCTGAAGGTTGTTTTTCTCTGCCATCAATGATGGCCCATAGATTCTAGCCATGAATTTGGCGTTCGCTCTCATTTTCCATATAATATAATTGCTCCCATTTTGCATATGAGTCTTGTTGATTGTACCCTTGATTCTGAGTGCAAGCGTGCAAGGGAGCACCTTGACAAGCAAGGCAACACTATCTAGTAGGAATTGCATAGCTATCACTTCGTTCCTATAGAGTGACCATTGTTTGGCCTTTGGAAATCTACCAAGATGACCATTGTTCACAATAGGAACAACCATTGAGCTTCACTTTCCATTATTGGGTGGCTATACAACACATTAAAGCCTCATGGCTAATCAGCTCCTTGAGTTTCCCCTGACATCTACAACTTTGACTAGTTAACCACAGAGACATCCTTGTCACTGACTCACACGCTTACAACACAATACACAGACTACATGGATTATACATGTACTAGTTTGATTGACCTAACATTACATGACACATGCTTACACATTTAGGACCTCACTTTTGCAATTTCTTGATTCTAGGCTATTGCCCAAGCCTGTACCTTAGCACGGCCTTCTCCAACTCCTCTGCTCTCCTTAGTAACATGCTCAATTTTTCTATTCGATCATACCCTTCTTACACACAAATTTCATAGGATTAGCAGCCATCGACTCTTTGTCATGTCCCAAAATTGTAACACATGAAAATGCAAATCAATAAATAAATCATAATCACAAAACACATTTTAGTGTGAAATATAAATAACTAGATAAATAAATATCAAAAATGTAATGGCAATCTAAATATTATTATCAAGAATATTATAATTATAATACATTTATTATAATAAACGAGACAATTAATATTAGTACATTATAAATATCATAATAATAGAGATTTCACAAGAAAAAATATTACAAAATAATATTAATAAAATATTATTATTATAGTCATAAATATTATAATACATATAAAACCACTAGTTTAAGAATAAATATTAAGAAATAATATTTATATATTGAAGATGTAATGCAGCAATTATTAGTGAAAAAAAAAAAAAAAAGGATTAATTATAAAAACAGCAGTTTGAAAAAATAAAATAAATAAATAAATAAAAGTGGTTTAAAAATAATAATGAAGGTTTAAATAAATGTTTGTGTCTTTTCATAAGGACATCACTCTTGAAAAGATGTATCCTTTAGCATAGATATAAAAAGACATTGAATGTAAGAATCAGAAATAAGGAAAGGAATCAATGAGAAATCTGCATAAAGCAGCAGATTGGAAATGAAATAAACTATGGGAGATTTATTTGATTAAGTGTTATCGTCAAGAATATATTTGGAGAAGTAAGTTATATATATATATATAGTATGTGATTATTGGAAGATTAAAATTAATTAGAAATAATTATATATTTATACACGATCATTGCAATAATGATGCTTGCAGCAATTATTGAGCCTTATAAGTAATTACGATCATAATATAAAAATAGATAGATTAATATTTATGATCAATCAAATGGAAGATTGAAGGAAGGCGACTAAGGAATTAAGAATCATGGGAAGACACAACAGTTAAGATTTCAATCTAGGATTATTTCATTAGAGAAACACATTCCTTTTGGAAAGAAGAAACCCTAAACCTAATCAACAATCGAATTCTAGGGCAAACAAGCAAATACAAGAGCAAGGCTAGGTAAGGGACATTACACTCTTAGCCTCTCTTGATACTTATACAATCTCCAAGTCCACTTTCTCCTTGGATTTCATTGGTCGGTTTGGTAGTTCATTTACTCCTCTGAAATTTACCGAAGATCTTCTCTTGGTCCTGAAATCATTTCAATCCTTGGGTTGATCACGCCATGCGAATTTTGTTTGCAATTCTTGGTCTATTCTATGGTCATAAAATTAAGGAGATTGACTTCCTCTCGATACGCACAGACATTCTCTTGAGTTTAGGCTTATTTACTAGCTCACATTATCCTCTTCTTTGCCTTACCGTCATTTCTTGCAATTTGATAACTTTGTGCTATCTTGGTTCATGACATCTAGCATCTTACATTAACACCTAGCTGCTTTACCTTCCTTTTGTTGGCCACTCATTCACATGTACAGTCCCAGTTAAAGTTCTTGTGAAACTGTACACTTCCCCTTCTACTTGGTTGACTTGGTCCCTGTCATAGGCCACCTGCACTCAAAAAACCTGCTGTCAAGCATCATATTTATAGAAAATATTTCGTGAGATTGGAAAACTTAAATAATCAAAATTTAATCTAAATTCAATGACCAAGCTTTAATTTAAACCACAATCCTGCCTTGTCACAACCTTACGATTATTATCATGAATGCACCTTAGCCGGCACAAGTTAGTTTGAAAACATAATGTTCAAGTCTACACCAAGTAATCTTAGAATCAAAATCATGCCTAATCCAAGATACACGTGATATAAGGCATTGTCAGTTCTTAATAATAAACATGCAATTAATACCACAATCTATCATAATTCATTAACCTTATAATCAAAATTAATTCAGTTCATGCCATTTAGGTCCATGATTTACAAGTTCCTTGAGGTTTTTATCCCATCAGTAGTTCAGGGAAAAATTGAGAATGCTGGAGTGTCACGCAGAGTCTCCTTTTATGCATAAATTTTGACGAATCTCCATCCTTGTTTTTGTGTGCTAGATGTGTGTATCCACAACTCTATGTTGCAAAGGGTCAACTACAGCTTCTCATCCACATTCCAAGAGATTCAAACAGAAATGTACTACGAGCTTCCACTCTACTTGAGGATTATTGGCTATAGATATTTTGATAGTTTATGGAAGATTTTCTTTGCTTCCGTAAGGGTTGTAGCCAAGCACACTTAGTTTATGTCATTCACCTATGGACATTATTAGAGCTTGTATCGGCTCTTTCAAGATGGTTGACGAAAATCTCAATCCTCCATCTTTTTGGATACCAATACAAAAAGGCGAGAATTTGCCTTGAACCATGGCCTTTATTATTACTATTGTCTTTGGTAACAGAAATTACACTCACATGTTATTTAATGTTTGTAATACATGACATTGTCTTTTCAGACATGCTCAGGGTCTACTTGCCTCCATGAGTTAGTCAGAATCTGTTTTTGTAGTGCCTCTAGCTTTTAGTTTGTAGCCTCTTATTTATTTAGACATTAGAGCTCATGTTTGATTCCTTGCTATTTTAACTAGCTGTATTTTTGAGTTCCATTAACCTATTTTGGTCATTGGTGGGCATAAATGTAAATAATTTGTTCTCTCTTTCTCCATTTAAGAGGAGTGCACTAGTTCTAAATGTAGTAATATTGTCAATAAATTGCCTTAGTTCTAAAGAACAATCATCTTCCTCATTCATTAGGCAGGGGATGGTTCTTTTCAATAAAATCCCCTTGGTCATAATTACATAGCTAGAACTGTAGAAGGAACTAGTCTTGGATTTGTTGAAAGATGATGAAATCTTGTTTATTGAGGAAAAATCAATGCAAGTTATGTTTTAAACCTTAAAGAGCCTGATTTGTGTTCCTGGAGTCTTCATCAAATTTCATTTGATCTCAATCCTACCAGATCTCTGGAGGGAAAGACACTAAACTGTTAGAATGTCGTAGTGCTATATGCAGTGTTTCTCCAAGTTTCCAGGACAGGGTTTCGGGGATGGAAATAGTTTTCCTAGATTTTGGGTGAGTGGTGGGATGGCTGATAAATAAATGTACTAAATTAAGTTGAGAATTGAGAACACAATTTATAATGATAATTCAATGTTAATTGCCAAATCATAAATGCGAAAGATAAAATCAAAATGGTTTATATCATAGTAGCAATACTTGGAATCATGATTGACTTGGCAGACAAAAAGTGAAATCTAATTACATGGGATTTAAATTGGAAAAATAAAAATGTTATTTTTCATCAAGTGCATCACAAAACAATATTTATTTTTGGTTTTTTTAAAAATCATAGAGGGTGTTTTGGGGTGGCAGCCCCCAATAGAGTTAAGGGGCAGTGCCTCTTGTGGGTTCTGGCCTTCAAGGCTGTAGGAACCTTCATGGTGCATGCCATTATTGGGTGTAAATTTGGGCTACACATAAAAGATTAGATTTTTCTTTTTCTTTTCTTCTAAATCTTTTTTCATTTTTTTGGATTGTGATGTGCAGAGGGGCATCTTGATGTCCCTGAGATGTCATAGGAACTTCGGGGATGATAGGCTGGCCCCCAAAAGTTGCAGCAGGAGGGGGATGCCATAGGAAACATCCCCCAGTTTGGGGAGACATCCTTGGGACGTTCCCTAGTTTTCTTGCAGATCGGCGATGGGGAGAGCTCTATCCTTGTCCTCCCATTCCCCAAACATCCCTGGATGGCGGGAAACACAAGTAAATTCCCGGGGATGTGTTCCCAGAGTACACTGGTTATATGTGGAAGCATTATTGAAAAATGATTTAAAAATATTTGGAAAGTGATCCATAGGAGAGATAAATAGAACTAGAATAAAAAACTTCATTAATCTCTATGTTTTATGTGTGGTATACTCTTGAGGGAGTATGGTCGTCTATCTTTCACTAACTTTGTCTGTTCTCTAATATCTGATGAATCATGGCAATCGTCTACCTAGATATGTGTACATAATGTTACAAAGTAGCAAGGCTAAAGAAATGTTATAGAAGATTTAAGGTTGCGCTTCCATATTTGACTCTTCACTTCTTAATGGTTAGGTTGTGCCACAACAAATGTAACGGTTGAATATGTTTTGAAGGGTACTGCTCCTTGACCTTGTAAGGAGAAATCCTGGAGTCATATAAGGGGTTCCGCCCCTCTAAGGAGAAAGGAAAAGTATCGCTTGATGGTGCTTTATGGTACCATGTTTTGTGAGTGGACCTTAGCAGTTTGGTCTTTAGGTGCTTGAAACCTTGACAAATCCAATGATCAAGATCGTGTAAGGTCTGGTGCACACTTGGATGGTGCCATGTACAACCTCCTCAAATTTCTGTGCCATTGGTAATGTGTGTGAGACATCTGATGGAAATGGATTCAAGGTATTGTAATATCACAAACCTCTGCAGATTGTTTAGCTTTCCCATGAACCATAAAGCATGAATGGCCATTACCACAAGCCATGAGGATGGGCTTGACTGTTTTGCTGGAGAAAGATCACCATATCATTATCTTTTACTCTTTACCATGTTATTATGAAATACTGAATTGGGAAGCCTTCCAGACCTGTTGTCAGTACATTCTGTGTTTCCTCAACCAGATGGAAAATACGCTTAAGAATTGCTGCTCATGCCCTCTTTCTTTCCCCTAGTGGTTCAGTCATCAGTCCACTTTGTTACTTCCTCTACCTCCTCATGATTGGTTAGTTTTTCCACGTCATTCAATATAGGAGATATTTTCTGGAGCAATGCTTTTGTCAATATTGTCTAGTGAAAATGCTTGGTATTGGTGTTCCCTTCGAACTAAACAGCTCTGGATCTCTGTCTCTAGAGAATTTGTGAAGATTCTAGGAGTTTCTGCAGTTTTTCTGCGTGCCTGAATTTGAGAGTCCCCCTATATTGCATTGGTTTGTGAGGAAATCTGGTTTTGTACCAATATTTTAGTTTATGCTGAGCTTTTGGGTTCCATTAACTTGTCTACCTTCTTCCCACCACTCTTCACCAGCTGTGCAAGATTGAAGCGCAATTCTCCTTCTTGTAGTTAGAAGAGTAACTCACCCTGTAGGGTTGAGGTCCAAGAATATGAGCCCCTGCTCAGGCAGTGATCTTGTTAGGCCCCTCGATTCAACCTAATTGAAATCTATTAAGGCTTCACCTGTCAGAAAACTGTCTAACCTTTCTACCAGCAGGACTTTGATAACTTATTAATTATTTGAATTAGAAATGCCCTCCTTTGAGGGATATCAAAACAGCCACAAGCTTGAATTAAGTTTGTAAATAGATATCTAGTAGCTTTGGGAAACACAACTCTCCATTTCTTTTCCAAAGATGATGAGAAGTGTTTTAAATTTACCCATTGATAAATGGGATACCTAGATTAAAAGCTAAGTGGGTGCCTGAAAGTTCCAGTCCCCCACTCAAAGGCAGGCTTAAAATTTTCTCTAGAAAAAATGTATTGTTTTTTCCTGTAGGGATTTCTCAAACGGTAAGAGTAGGAGTGCTCGGAAGCCTTCTCCATTGGAGCCCGCCTCAATGTGAAACTTTTTTGGGATTATGCTTTTGATTTTATTCTTATATTATTGGTGCTACAAGAGTCTATTCTTCATTAAGTATAAGTCTATGGTTTATCAATTCTTGGTTCTTTGCCATATTTCAGTTTGTTGTAATGTATAGAATTTTTGAAGCAAATTTGTAGAAGAAAGTTCTATGAAACCTTAATTTTGTTTTAGTGAATGGAGTCAGGGCACAAATAGTGAGATTATTTTGGCCATGCAATATTGGAATTAATGAAACTTTGATATTTTGAGCATGCAGGGATCACTCAAGTGTGTGGATTGCAGAGTGAGTATTTTGATGTTTGCATCAGTATTGGTTTCTGCAAAGCTTAATTGGATAGAAAGCTGTCCTATATTTGTTAAGCAAACCACATATTTGGATCAATGATATGAATATCATGCACAGGCCATAACCTCAACGCTGGAACATAGTCAAAGATTGATTAAAATGATGACCTCTTTAAATGGAGCTTTTGCTTTTGGAACGAAGCAGCCACTTTTCTCTTTTGGGGTCATCACGGATGTTCAATATGCTGATATTCCTGATGGTCGTTCATTCCTTGGTGTTCCCCGGTATTATCGGCATAGCATTCTTGCATTGCAAAGGGCTGTCAGGAAATGGAATCAGATGGAAAAACTTGAGTTTGCAGTGCATTTTGGTGACATAGTGGATGGCTTCTGTCCTAAAGACAAGTCTCGCACAGCCGTGTTAAAAGTTATTAAGGAATTTGACAAGTTTAATGGACCTGTTTATCATATGCTTGGTAATCATTGCCTTTATAATCTTCCTCGGAGTGATTTAATTAACCTGTTGAAAA
The DNA here is from genome assembly GCA_007258455.2 of Sequoia sempervirens. Classification (NCBI taxonomy): domain Eukaryota; kingdom Viridiplantae; phylum Streptophyta; class Pinopsida; order Cupressales; family Cupressaceae; genus Sequoia; species Sequoia sempervirens. Next base: position 149,325,760 of record VDFB02000015.1, read on the forward strand.
TTCCTGGCCCCCATGGCAATGCATATTATGATTTTAGCCCAGTGCCAGATTATCGATTTGTTGTTCTCGATGGATATGACATCAGTACAATTGGATGGCCTGAGGATCATCCACATAGATTAGAAGCTATTAAATATATTGAAACAAAAAATCCAAATGTGCAAAAAAATAGTCCCGATGGGCTAACTGGCAATGATAGAAGGTTTGTGATGTTCAATGGTGGAGTTGGAAAGGAACAACTAGCATGGTTTGACAGTGTCCTCCAAGATGCATCTGCACTTGATCAGAAGGTGATTGTTTGCTGCCATCTTCCTTTAGATCCTGCTGCATCATCTCCTGAATCATTATTGTGGAATTATGATGAAGTGATGCACGTTATTCACAAATATAATTGTGTTAAGGTTTGCTTAGCAGGCCATGCCCACAAAGGTGGGTATGTTGTGGATTCTCATGGAATTCATCATAGGGTCCTTGAAGCTGTGCTTGAATGTCCACCTGGATCAGATGCATTTGGCTATATTGATGTCTACCATGATCAGTTGTCACTGATTGGGACTGATCGCATGGCAAGTACTGAGATGTGCTTTAGTTTGGAAAAGATATCCTAGATTGCTGGTCTTACATCTTGATCATGATGCAAAGAAGATGAATGCCTGAGTCACGAGTCCAAACATCTGTAATATATACAGTTACACATTGTTTATTCCAGAGGCAGGAATGAGAAGTATATACACTTTCTTTGATATATCTTCAGACAGACATGGACAAGCTTTCCCTGTCTCTGAGATGCATATCTTGAGGTTGCACATGTCCTCATGCACACGGGCATTTGGTGAAATTTTAAATTTCCTATGTTGCTTAATATATTGTACATCTTTTTCATTCATTTAATTACATTAATGTTTGTCGGTATTGTTGTGAAGCTTGTATTCCTTAAGAGAAGGCATAGATAGTGGTTTTTGGAGAAGGCTTCATGGATTTTATTATGCATGAACTAGTAGTACTTTGCAGGATTTATTATATTCATTTTCTTCTTTTGTTATTAGCTGTTGATTGTTCAGTGTGCAATTTAGGGATGACTGCTTAAATGTGCTGGGAGATTGAATCCAGAAGGTACTCAAAAGTTCAAAACCAATGGGTGAACCAATGCCCATTCAAGACTGCACTTTTGAAGGCTAAATATCCTTTCAGTTGCATGTCTGTTGTTTTCATGGGTTTATGGCTATTTGCTATGATGGGGTCTTTAGCATTTGCGAGGCTGGGCTGATTTCTCTCGCAGTTTGGGTTAAACTCAGGACATGGGATTCAAAGGGTATACACTTGCTATCCTGAGAAAGTGGTGCTCCATTGCGTGATTCCTGTAGCAATATTCTGAACTTGAATGGACTAATAATTATATACTGTGAATCTGAGCTCTCACCCCACAAGCTCGAAATCAAATCAATTGTTACAACCAATATAAGTAGATCAATAATAAATTCATGCTTCCAAGAATTAAATAGAAATAAATAACCATGTAGTGTTGAATTTTTTTAATAGATGGTTCTGAATTTTTTTATTGTATGACTTTCATTTTATTGCTTCATTTTTAGATTTAGGAGAGTTTTTTCTTCTTCTTTACTTTACGGATAAGGCTAGGCATTCTAACTTTTCAAATTTAGTTTTGAATGTATTAATTTTTAAGTTAAACTTTTAAACATTAACGAGTTTTTATTTTTATTTTTATTTTAAAATTATATCTTAATTACAGGTATAAACATAAAATAACAGGTCATGTTGGATGACAGTACCATTTATCTATTATTTGAAGATCAGTTGTATATTTTTTACATAAATTTTCTTATGTATAATTAAAATAATTGTTTTAATTGATTTTTTAATATTTTATAGTTATTCTAATCTTAATGCATTATATTTGACATGAAATAACAAAATCAATATTCTCTATTTTAGAAATATAATATTTGTTTACAGGTATCGGATTTTCTTGTTTTAAATCTAGGTGATTGTTTACATTTACACTTGTTGCAAAGTGTCCATATCATACAAATGTAAGTTACTATAATTGCAACCAATATTAATAGATCAATAAATGCATACTTCCGAAGTACACAAAAATCAATCAGAAAACAACATTTTACGTGGAGAAAATCCAAATAAAAAGAAAATGCATAAGAATGAAGAAATTTACTATGGCAACTTCACATATCTCAACACCCTCTTCGTTGTAGTCCTATTTTCTATCTTTGATATTGTCATAAATTTGAAAATTAAACTCAAAACATAGCTCAAGTGAAGTCTATGGTTGTAAGATATAATAGGCTCCCCCCTAGTTTCTAGGTTGACTCATTACTTGCCTTGGAGTTAATTTTGGTAGAAAGCATAACTCTTTATCTATTGGTGTAGATGAGATTTTACAATTTGTTATTTTTAATTTGTTGAGCAAAATCCTAACATATTTGGATTGTGAGATAAAATATTGCCACTTGTTTGCCAAATTTCTATAGCTAGGTAGTAATGTAAGAGGCCTAGATCAGTCAGGTCAAAAGCCTTACTCATATTAGATTTGATTACTTCTAACAATGATGTCATCATTGTAGAGAGATAAGTACACATGTTTTTGATGTCCAAATTAGAATCCTTGTTCAACTAAATATTTGTCAATTTTGATATACTATGCCCTATATGCCTGCTTTAGGCTATATAAAGCTTTCTTTACTTGACATACAAGATACTCCTTTGTAACTTGAAAATCTTGTGGTTGATGCATGTACACTTTTTCATTGAAATCTTCATTGAGATTAAATTAAGACCCATTCTTGACACAGTAAATATTGAGAAAAAAAAATATTTTCCATCCAGAAGATATTTGCACATTTCCTCTGTTGACCATTGTGTACTTTTCCCCATCATCGGAGATCATTGAATTGTTCAAGCAATGTACTACATGAACCAATGTTGGCTATTAGTGAAATAGTATGATCTTGAATTTATGTAACATGTAGATGGCTTGATTGATTTGTTGATCTTTTAGACCTAAAAGCATAGAAGGTTAACTCATCTAAATGCTTTACAAAACGAGCCTTTTCTTGAGGCTCTCCTTGATTATAATTTTGATCAACCAATATTTTTCTATAGTGTTTCTTCATATGACTAATCTTACCACAATGATGACATTAAGTGCACTTCAAATTCTTTGTTGCATCCTCATTGCTACCTTGTCCTTTCTTTTGTCATCATTTTTCTTTGCCCTTGTCTTTGGTTGCAAAAGGCCTATTCTAAACCCTTTGTCTCACTTTTACTATCAAATTGTTCTATCTTTGTAAAATTTTATTGCACAACTTTTCAAAATCCAAGTCAACATTCATAGAAGTGATATTTAGGGTCTCAATAAAGTGTTCATAAGCATGTGGCAAACTTTTTATTATTATTACCACCATGTCCTCTTCTATTTTTTGACCAAAGGATAACAGCTGATCTATGATGTTCTTGATCTTTAGTAAGCTCTCCTACAATGGAGGTTTTTCATCCATCGTAATAAAAATTAACATACTCTTCAAGAAGAAGGCTTTGGCCTTGTTTTTCATCCATCGTAATAAAAATTAACATACTCTTCAAGAAGAAGGCTTTGACCTTGTTTGAAGTCTCATGCAAATCTTATAAATCAAAATTTCAGCTTCCTTATTTGGACTTTAGGAAGCATTTCATTTGTTAGAGATAATGTGATCAACATTACCACTTTATGGTTGCATTCATCTAATTTATCTGGTCTTTACTTGGAGTCATTGATTGAAAATCTCTACCAAACACAATTCTTGTGAGACATCTATATTTGAAAATAGTTAACATATATTGCTTCCAAGTATTATAATTTTCACTAGAGAATCTTTTTGCTGCCTTCTAACATGATATTGGGTAACAAGACCATTTATATTATTCTTCCCTCACTCAACCTATACTTTTAGAATAAGGCAAAAATAAATGCCCCACTAATGTGATGTTGTAGTCTCCTTCCACAAATTGCCATGAAAAAAGGATTGTGCATCCAACAAAGGACAATTTACAAAAGAAATTTAGAACCTTGAGCTTTCTGCAAAAATAAATAAAAATAAAAATGGTTGTGAAACTCTATCCATAGTAGAAGCCCTATTGTAACTCTAGTTGCAATTGCAAAAAATAGCAAAAAATGTTGCAATTTTCTATTCCTTACTTAGTGTGACCTATAGACTTGATATTTTTTTTTATTGATATTCGATCTATTACCTATCACATTTTTCCAAAAAAAAAAGGATTTTCAAGGAAAAAATACCCCAATTTTTTTTGTTTTATTGGCTATGATTTCCACCTTTGGAGGTGTAATTTTTTCATTAAAAAAATCCATGATTATTGCAAAAATATTTTTCTTCAATTTTTTAATGATCACAAAATGTAATCAAAATATACTAAATAACTATTTTTGAGAAGACCTAAAATGTAACTTGTAAGCACCTTCAAATAATCATTTCTCATTAAATTTCAATTAAAGGTGAAGAAAAAATAATGTACATTTATTTTAGGGAGAAAAAAGTATAAAGGAGATGTCTTAAATATATTATTATTTAATATTTAGGCTTTTTAAAATGTACACTTTTAAAAAATAACCAACCATACAAAAAACTATGAGTTTATTTATTTAAAGTACAAACACATTTTCATCACTTGAATAAAAGAGTGATTTTATATTGTATAAAGCCTAATTTTGTAAGTATGTAGGCATCATTCAATAATTTTATTGAAAGGGCCATTTCTTTCTACCAGTAATAGATATATTTTTGCTAGCTGCAAGATGCAATAGTTTCATTCAACAACAAATAACAATTATATTAATGGCTGCAAAAAACTATTTCTTCCCTTATTAAGTCATTACAACATTCCTCTCAAGCTTGTAAATATTAGGAAATGACATTTTTGCTAACTACACAAAATAGTTTCATTCAACAACAAATAGCAATTATAGTAATGACTACAAACACTATTTCTTCCCTTTCTAGGTCATTACAACAATAACAACTAGATAATTTTTTTATAAAAGCTCACTTTATTGAAGAAAAATTTGAATTAAAAATTGATTGCATTGTTAATAATTTCAATAACAACTAAATAAAAAAACTTCTAATAAAGTGAGCCTTTATAAATGAATTGTTTTCTTCTACACTATATATGTTTAGTATTGATGAAAAATATTTGCACGAGAAATGCTAAAAATGAGGTGGTAGTTACATCTAAACAACTAAGCTTTGGATATACGTGTAATATAGTATAATTAATTTGTGACTAATTTTATTCTAACAAAATGTTAAGAGTTTTTTAAAAGACAATTTTTTAGATGATCAAGTAAACATTTCATATCATACACAATGTTCAACTACATATACCAGATTAATCAATAATGTACATTTAATATCAAAATATTAAGTAACATGTCAAATTTTAAATTAAGGACAAGTTGCCTCTTTTGGATAAGATAAATAGAAAAGGAAACGAAATAAGAGGTCTTTGAAGACAGTTGATGGATATCACATTGATGGCGTAGGAATGGGATACATGATGAGTGAAGGAAGTGCTTGCAACTTAAATAAGAATAGAATAAAAGACTTTTACCATCCATGAGGCCAAAGATAGCCTATGGGATATTAGACCTTGCTATTTTTGTATTGTGAGTGTCAAACTTTTACCATTTAGTTTAATAATGAGCTCTCCCATTTTCTCCACCCAATCTTTGTTGAATAAATCTTAAAAACGAGTCATTGTTAAATTACTTATATAGCTAAACCTAATGTCATTGTATGCTTTACAATCTAAAATAAAGTTCTTTTTAGTTTCCTAAGCCTCTGCTATGCACAAAATACAAACTCTCTCTTCCCAAACTTCTTTTGTCCTTTTCCACCTTCCCATTTCTCACCAAAGATGATTTGAGTTAGTCCTTAGTTGTGCAATGAGAATTTTTGACCTTGATGGGATGTTGGCCTCTATATAGGCTTTTTGTTGATGGTCCATGTCAGTTAAAATAAAAGCATTAAGCTTTTCTTGAAGTTTTCTTGCCTCGTGCCCCACAGTGGGCACCAAAAAACTATTGGTGTTACACTTCGCACCTCTGGAGTGTGTATTGGCAATAGACAACTATGCACAGTATTAAATTCTCTTCGAATTAGGAGGGGAAGCTCCCTTTTTGCTGATATGCGTGAAAAAAGTAAAGTATTTGAAAGTCCTATCTTTTTGACTCAACTGGTAGAGGCACAAGGTTAAGAAACCAAGAACATTACAACTAAGGTTTTTCTTTGGTTTTGCAGATCTTAACTAAAACTAGGCTAACACTAAAACTATACTATTTCCCCAAGAAAATTAGAGAATGAGGAATTAGGAGTAAGTGGGAATGTTTAGATGATATACATTATATTAGGATTTCCAAGGAGGAGGAACCCCTATATGAGGCATAGGCTGAAATGAAGGTTATTGGAAACAACATCAAACAGAAAGCTCATTCTCAAGATTCCCAAGGAGGAGGAACCCCTATTCGAGGTGTAGGCTGAAAGTAACTTACTGGAAAAACACTTAAACGACAATATTTCTTTCTAAATTCCCAAGGAGGAGGAACCCCTATCCCAGGTGTAGATATGAAAGAAAAACTATTAATAACAACATCAAATGATAAACTTTATTTGTAAATTCCCGAGGAGGAACCCCTATCCGAGGTGTAGATATGAAACAAGCTTATTAAAAATAAATAAATTTGGGACAACAAATTGCATGAAGGACCTATCACACAAATGAATGATCAAACCAATTTTATATTAACAAAGTGAACCAATACATAATATCAATATTGCACGGAAAGGTGGGCAAAACAATTTGTTATCACAACAAAAGTTAAAGATACAATGAGCAAAGGTGCTCTTATTTATAGACCTCAGAGGAGTAGGGAACCCTAAAATATCCTCGAGTTAACATTAGTCTTGCAAGCATGCAAGAATTATTGCTAAACCTAAATGTATGCAACTAAACAATTGATTGGAAAAACTACCTTCGTTAACTGAACTAAAACTAAACTAAATGGACGTTTCAACACACAAGTCCTTATTGATATGAAATTCAAATGACAACTAACATCAGTTAATTGAAACTGAAAACTAAATGAGAACTCCATATATACATAGGTAATTCTAAAATAGACATGTAATGAGATGTGGATCAACAAGTTAACTCGAAAAGAAGCATCAAGTTAACTGTTGTGTATAATGCCTATCCTGAAAAGGTGGGACACCCTGATTTGGTAGTTCACTGGCTGTGATCTTGAGCAATTAACGCCTCCATGAGGTCATTGACTACATCACCATCTGGAGCACTAATACTCCTCTGAAGTACTCAATGTCTCCTCTACATCTATTCACCATATGTGATATGAATCTACAGTTCTCCTCCACTCTTGGCCACCTCATCCAATAATGCTGACATGACTGTAAGTTGATCCAACTTCCAACCAATTGAATCACCACTGAAAATGCCATGAATGAGCATCTACAACTCTAACTGTACATCAGTGACATCGATGAATTCACCACCCTCATGCTGATACTAGGAAGGGACTTGTGACATGAAAGTTCTCACCAACTTGATAGCATTTGTCACCTTTTCTCTACTCTTGACCAACTTTGCAGAAATTGTTTCATCTATTTTTACCTTGAAGGTTAATTGTTCTCTCCAAGAAAAAATCACTTCCTTATCCTCTTCTGTAGTGACTAAATCATATGCCGTCCTCAGGTGAGAGATCATGATCTCATTAAGTGGTTTGTCAACCTCTATGTATTGCTTTGAATCCTAAATATGTGTACAAAGTTTGTGGGCATTGTACCTCAATTGGTACAAATTTGAAAGTATGAAACAACCCCTTGTGATGAACTCCTCCTAGTCTTTCAGGTGCGTCCTGTATACAACCAGTTGATTTAACTGATTTTTTTCTACTGGTAATTCTAACATCTGCAGGAGCAAGGAAGTGACATTCTCAGTGCTGTACATAAGGTTGGACATATAATGGCAAAGCTGTTGGTTTTCAGCCTTAGGGCTGCTTTATCTTCTCCATCCCTTATGACTCTCTCCTTTATGCTTTGCGTTGCAACCTTGAGGAAATGTACATCTGCTTGGCATGTACTTCTACCAAGGTTGACCTTTATCAAGGTGAAGTCATCAACTTCTACCTCATCCAAGTTTTTATCCTTTGGTGGTGTAGTGGTCTCAATTATGATTTCCTTGTCAGCGTTCCTTTCAACATGGACTTGCTTCTTTATCTTTTTAGCTTGCATGTCCTGATAGACATGATCAAAATATGAGAAGTCCAGTTTGTAGGATGGCTGCCTCCTCTTCCTACCCAGCTGATTCTCAATCCAAGATGAGTCTTGACTAATCTCACTAGAAGGGTTGGTGCTAGACCTAGGAACTCCTGATGAGTGGGAATGTGTTGAAGCACTGCTATGTTGTGGCGAGTCTGGCTCCAAGTTGATGTGAATGGGAGACTGCTATGGTGTTGGTGATGAAAGGGGAGGCTCTACCTCTGTTTCTGGCATGCTCTCAACTGTATCTCTGGCAACCTCCACATGTTGTTCTTGTTGGTCCAAATCAGCAATTGGTTCTTTTCCCTTTGATTGCCCTAATATTTGGCTTCTTTTAGAAGGATTACTCCATTTCTTTTGTCTGGGCTTTGTCTTCGATGTCGAAGGTAGTGAAGAAATCATTGGTGGTGGATTTGTATTTGGCATATCTTCCTTCCTTGTCCTCTTGCTATCCAAGTAGAGTATACTATTTCTGACAACCCTGCTTGATCTTTCCTTAACAAATGTGCATTCCTTAGCAAACCTAGATCAACGACTAGAAGCAGCTGTGTGTCAACCTGTTCTCTGAAGAATTGAGGAAGTGTGACATCCCCATCATCATTTTACAATCCTTCCACATTCTCTGACATGAAAACATAAATCTGTGAAAGGGTGAACCTGCTGTAACTGCGTCGATGCACCTCGAACTTGTCCTCATAGTTGAACCAATAGTCTTCCATAGAAGGCTTGTGAGAGGACCGACCTCCAAGACATGCTAAGAAGTGATCCCAAGTGTCATATGAGTGTCTCTCAATGAGATACTTAAGATTAAGTCTCGCCAACTCATGGCTCATAACCCTGGCATTAGAGGCTGACTTGCACATGTAAATCCCCATATGCAATGGAAAATTGGTAGCTAGATTGCGTTTGTTGCGTAGATAGGAGTGAACATCATACAACTGCCCTAGAAATTCCATGAACACCACCTTATCCGAAGGATAACAGGGTAGCATGGCTGGATGACCTGAATATCTATACACGTGGATGTAGGTAAAATTAGGGAACTGGATAAACAATTCTCCCATTCTACCAAAGTTGATTTGGCTTCTACTGAGATACATATATGTAAGTCCCGGTTCAGGTTCCTAACTGTGTACATCAAAAATGATTCCTGCACTCGCTTAAAGTGTCGCTTGAACTGTGTGAACTCAAGCTATGCGTAACATTGATGAAATTTTTGTACACTTAGAATTCCCATAGTGTTCAACCCTCTAAATTGGCCTTGAAAGGCTATCAAATACACAAGGTACAAACACATGTGAAACTTGTGAGCAACCAAGAAGCCGGTCATCTTTCTGTGGAGAACATCACTAATCAAAGAGGCCTAGTCATAATGCTCCTTTCTATTGATGATTTGAGCCATGATTTAATACATCCAAGGCTGGAATTTGTTGGCATCCGCTTGACCAGAAACATGGTTAGGAAAGGTAATCATAACCACATATTCATCTTTGAACTTTCCACGACTCACATTCTTTGGCAAGTTAACTTTTTTCTATTTGAGCCACCTCTCTACCCTCCTCCTCTGACATTTCTCCTTATCAACATTGAATTCCTTCTCACATTGTTCCATGGTAATGACCAAACTATTCGGATTCAAAAGAATACTGAAGCACTTCTCGATGTCCTTGGGCTTGATACTACATATCACTCATCCATCCACTGATTGAATTTCTCAGGTAGTAGAGTTGTAATGTTTTACACAAGACATTACAAATTTTATACACTGTATTGAGATGGGAAGTGAAGCCACCTCTAACAACCTGGATTCCTCGATGTTTTGAAGTGTGATTTAGTTCATTTTTGAAGCATTCAAGTCAACTTCTAGATCCATCTGATGCAAATCTATGTCAGCCATTTTGATGAAATCATGAATTAAGATCGATTTGGTCTCAAATTCAGTCTGAGTGAACTGCATTATGAAAAACTAACTTGTTGACTGTAAACATGACTATGTTCTGAGAACTTTCTCTAGAAAGCTAAAATGACTCCCGCTGAGGCTAAAAATACCCTGTTGGGGGTCATTTTTCACAAAAAATTATGAGACATGGTTTTTGTAGAGAAAATGATTCTAAGCAAACCCACAACATCAGGAATTCGAAAAAATGCCTTTTAGCTTGACATGCAAAGATTTTTCGAAGAAAAGCAACATGTGGCAGCAGGGGTTGCAGGGGCAAATTTTTTTGAAAAATTCTGGAATGTGGGTTTTGTAGCCGCCAATGTGCTGATCGAACCTAGATTCTTTGTTTTTCAAAATATTGACTTTTTCTCTACCATGCAAAGGAATCTTTAGAAAAAAGCAAAGCTTGAAAAAATGAAGCTACAAGGCAATTTTTCCTAAAAAGTTCTAGCACATGGGTTTTGTAGAGAACGCTGTGTAGAACATACCCAAATGATTAGAACTTTGAAATATAGTCATTTACTTGGACATGCGATAAAAAACCTAAGACAAGGATAGAAGAAAATAAAAGTTATATTTTGCCTCTACCTATCCTTGAACGAAGTTTGCTGAGCAATCTGGACCTGTATCTGTGAAGAACATTGAAAAATATCACCTGTGTCTCCTTTAGATCCTCTTGCACAAGAAAATATGTGTTTGCACTCAACCTGTTGTGAAAACAATGGACGCCTTAATGCATATTTAATAATTTTTTTGAGATTTAACGCATCACATGCAGGAGAAAACCCTAAATTTTGGAAGGAATTATCTCATTGGGCCGCACCTAGTTAATAGAAACAAAGATTGAGCCTTGAAATGGGCGCCACTTAAAAGTAATGAAGGAAATACACCATATGGAAGTAAAACTAACGTTTAAAACTAAAGTTTTAATATTTTTAAATTCAGTTAACTAACTTCACCTTTCTAGGGTGCCAAAGCATGTACTTCAATTTTTAAAGTCAAAATTTGACTTTTTGGGTGCCATTACTCAACATTGAAGCATTTTTGCTAACTCCCTACTTTTTAGCTTTTAAAAATGTCACCGCAACCTCTGTTGGACCCTGAATTCTAGATGCCCAGTTGATCTTGGAGCTGAGCTAACACATTCATTGCGTAGCTGGAACAAATCTAATGAGATGTTGCTGGGAGCTACAAGTCCTAAAAACTGAGTCTGATGCCTCAAATTCAAGGGCGCCTATTTTCAAAAGGGTGCATATGACACCAGACTTAGCCATTTTCTGTATTTGACTCTCCGTGTTTTGATTTGCCGCTGCCAATGAATGATGAATCCTATCGACTGGATCCTAGATCCATCGCTTAGTTGGAAGAGTTCTTCAAAGGATGACTGTATGTGCAACGTCTGGGTAAACCCACAAAACTGGTTTACAATTTTAGTGAGGAAGGAAAATTGCAAAAATTCCCCCATGCAAAAAAAAATGGTTTTTGGCGTGCGAATGAACATTTGGTTTCTAGAGGGTTCGCTAGAAGCCCCCTTCGAGTGAACCCATTAGATGCTGGGTCCCACATTTCTCAGGAAAAAAAGCAAAGGAAAGGGTTGTGGAAAGGGGGTTCACTTGAACCTTGGTTCAACTAAACCTCCAAGGGGGGCTTGCTTGAACCAGGGTTTGTTCAAACCCCCCTTTCCCCCCTTCTCCCCCTCTAGCACTAAAAAACTCCAGAATTTTTCCCTTTAAAGCTTGAGTTGAGGATGAAAATGGAGGAGACTTCACAGACCCAACTGGATGATGGTAGTCCTCGGAACGAGCTATCCAAAAAATATAGTTTTAATATGTTTTGGTTTCATTATGTATTTGTTTTTTTAGTTTGATTAAACATAAGTTTTTCACCAAAAATCAAGATCTATTCTGCACATGTGGAAAAATAGCAGATTATCAATTTTTTTTTTGAAAAATATTAGTGCACTAGATATTGATGCCCTTAATCCAACAAAAAAATTTTGAATTTCAATACATACAAAAAGGTTATGTTGTATACGGTCTGCCTATGTCTAAATTGTAATTGGTTTGACTTCAAAACTTGATTAAGGTAAAAATATTCAATAAAACACCATGAAACCAATTGAAAATACTAGATATCGTAGTTACAAATCTAAATTAATTAATTAATTTTTTTTAATCCTTCATGGAAAAAAAAGTTATGTTGTATACTGTAAGCATCACACCTTAAAAATGGTGTTTACTGAATAAAACTAGTTTTTGAAGGAGATGAAAAAAGAAGTGCAATCTGATTCCAATTTTTTTGAAAAAAATATATTTAGAATCTATAGAAAAAATGTCACAAATCACTAGTTTGCATCATCTTCAAATTCCTCACGGTTTAGCTGCTATAGGTGCCCGAAAGTGAAGATTTAGTTAGAAAAAATTAGTTTAGTGTCCAATTTGGCCAAAAATTGTAAACTAGTATTGTGGGATCACCCATTTGAAAGTTGGATTAAGGACCTCAAATTCAAGGGCACCCCTAGCCTGTAGGGGCACAATTGCACTTTTGAGAATGGTTTTGTAAGTTGTAACTTTCAACCAAACACTCCACTTTCACCCTCACTATTGGGAGTTGGATTGCTCCGATGCACGTGTCAATGATCTCATCGCGGAGATGGAAAAACTTGGAAGAGATGTTCCTTTGAGTGACAAAGTGAGAAACTTGCTTCTAAGGCCTCCAGTAGAAGGGTGCCTTTCTCAAGCAAGGTGCATTTTTCCATACGTAGCCATTTTTCTGCTTGCCTTTAATATCCTTTAACATTTTCTGCTGATTCTTCATCTATGGGCATTTGACAGATCCCAAGGGTTGACGATTGGATTCACTGCGTAGCTAGGAGGATTTTGAACAGATCTCATGAAGACAACAACTGTCAAAAACCTCATCTAGCTGGCCAAAATGATAGGCACCCTTGGCCTGTAGAGGTACAATTTGATATTTTCACTTTTATTTTCCCTCCGTTTTAAGTGCTCATCGGATCAACTGCCACAGTTGCTCAGTATGTCTTACGAACTGGCGAATAGATTCATCGCGGAGCTTGACTGAATCTGAAGAGATCCTTTAGAAATGGTTTGCAAATTTTGACACCTAATAGGCTTTATTCAGGGGCGCCCCTGGGCTACAGAGGCACAAATTCCATATTTTGATTGCCGTCTCCGATGCGTAAATTTCCTATTTCTTCTGCTTCCACCATCATTTGCCAGAGTTTTGCAAATCTAATGGATTCGCTTGACTCATTGGAAAGCTAACATAATTTCAAAGATGATGAATTTTTCTGCAACCAAAACCAATTGCATTTAGGCCCTCAATTTCAAGGGCACCTCTGGCCTGTAGGGGTGCAAATTTTCACCATTTTAGGCTTCGCGAACATCGTGTTGCTTGCTGAGTTGACTGCATCGAAGCATCATTGCTACTAACATGTGTACGTGACTATATTTCACCTTTTTTACATGTATGAACACTGCAAATTTGTCTTGCATGTTGATTATGCAAGCGTCTCCCACATAGCAAGGTGTAGTGTTTCCAGACTTAGAATATTTTTTGCATTTTTTGCCATTTGAAAATCCCCTCCGTCACGAAGCATCTTTTTCAGCATCTTTCTCTGCGGAAACCTTTGTGATGAGTTTTAGGCTTAGATTTTGACACTTGGTATTGGCCAACTGCCATTGACAACATCAGAGGTCCTAGCTTTTCTCTTGAAAAAGTGAAAACAACCCACTAGACTTAAACTAACTTTTTCTTGATTCTGACTTCACCAATGTGACTGTGATGTGAAATAAGCCAATCAAAATAAATTTCAGCCAATTTTGACAATATTCTATTTTTTAAGGTTTTCCCAAAAATAGGGGCCTAAAAACCTTAATTTTCAAAATTTTCAAAATTTTCCAATATCTTGTATAAATTAAACCCACAAAAAGGCCATGCTTGATTTGACCAAAAGCTGGGTTTTGACGATAATTTTATAAGATTTAGACCATTTTAATCAAAATGCCTTAATGAAGCAAAAATTTCGTTTTGGGTACAACATTAGGTTTTGTCTGGTGACTATGTCGGATACTTACGACATAGAAAAATCGAGAATCTCTGTGTTTTTGTAGACCAGTGTGACTTATCCATTCGAAAATGGAGTCAAGACTCTTTCCCTAATCACCTATAACTTGGAGTTTTCCTAATTAAACCTAAAAACAAGATTACCTAAGAAATCACCTAAAACATGACAAAACTTCACTAAACAGGGAAACACATTACGACATAACGAAAAAGCATAAATAAATTATTTACAAAAAATCACTCCTCCTTCGAAGGGATGAAGTGCTTGAGATATTGACCCACTATATGGCAATGGGAGAAGCCTTCCATCTAAATACAAGAGAATGTAAGTGTTTTCTCCTACGGACTCATGGATTTGAAAAGGCCCTAGCCATAAGGAATCAAAATTTCCATGCATTCCTTTGGGTTCTTGTCTTTTGTCCCATAACAAGACTTGATCTCTACTCTTGAAGTCTTGCTGACGAGCCTTCTTATCAAAAATATTCTTCACTCACTCTTTTTGCTGAGTGATTCTATCGACAACCTCCACCCTTTCCTCTTCAAGCTTCATCAGGTACAAAATCTGCTTCTCGATTGGATCTTTGAATTCTTCATCCTCCATTGCAGATGCCAGCTGTAATACAGATGCTAGTTGTAAATCAAACAACTCCAGTGTGATGGATAATACTGCTTATGTACCATACAAAAGAGTAAAAGGCGAGGTTCTGATGGCTCTTTTGGGAGTGATTCTATTAGCCCAAAGAGCATCATATAACCTTTTGTGCCAAGCCTGCTAATTTGAGTCAACCAACTTGTGCACAATTGTGACTATGTTTTTGTTTGAAGACTCAGCTTGTCCATTACCAACAAAACTCTAGTAGTTCCTTTGATGAGAAACAAGTTTCATTATCAGTCATAATTTTGTGAGGTACCCTGAAGCGCGAAATGATGCTCTCTTTCAAAAAGTCACACAACTTTTGAGGTAGCTTGCTTAGTAGGAATCACCTCAACCCATTTTGTAAAATAATATGTGGCTGTAAGGACATAGACATGCCCCTTGTTGGAACATGGGTTGATAGGACCTACAAAAGCCATACCCTATTATTGAAATGGAGTATTGATAATCATTGGCCTGAGTGGGAGGGATGCCAATTTGACTTTTTTAGCAAACTGCTGACACATCTAACACCTGTACACCCATTCATATGTGTCGTGAAACATAGTCAGCCAATAGAACTATGCTCATAGGATCTTGAATGTAGTGACCTTTGATGAGAAGTTTCCACCGCATGCTTGACTATGGAATGCCTCCAACAATATATGTTGTTGGTTCTATCGATGCATAATAGAAAAGTTCCATCAAGGCCACACTTGTATAGAACATTATTGATAAGCACAAAGTTCTGTTCTTTCATCTTCAAGGTTCTATTTTGCTGTTTGTCCATGTGATGTGGACATTCTCCATAAGTTGAATAATACCATAGAGTTGTGTACCATTCCTCTGTAGAATCAACCAATAGGACCAAAGGAAGGTCCTCTTCAATTTCAGGTTCAGGTTCAATTTCACCATTGCCATGGTACTTTTGATCTCCATCTTTTTGCAACAACTAACAAAGACCTTGCTTGCAAACGATCTTGGTTGGCTTGATCTCCATATCATATTCTTGAACTTTAGCTATCCAGTTTCCTCTTTTCATGCTCATCTCCTGTTGAGTTTGTACACTTTTACCCGCTAAACCAATGACAAACACCATTGTGTGAGAATTCAAGATATATAATCTAAAATACTTGATAGCTCTGACAACAACATATGCATTCTTCTCAATTTGAGAATAGTGCGATTCACTATCCTTAAAACTTCTGCTCATAAAAGCTATTAGAGATTCTCCTTCTTCATTTAGCTTTTGTGTCAGTATGGTAGACATAGTGTGTTCTGACCCATAACAATGGAGGATGAAATCCTTCTCAAAGTTAGGATGAACCAACACTGGTGCATTAGCAATGGCCTCTTTTGTTTTGGTGAAAGCTTGCTTGCCTTGTTTTGTCCATATGAAAGTGGACGTATTTTTCATCATGGCTGATATCTCCTTTGTCAGCTCCGAGAAATCTGGTATAAATGTTATGATAAAGTTGACTTTACTGAAAAAGGAATGTACTTATGTTTTATTTGCTAGAAGAGACAAGTTCTTGATTGAATCCACCCGATTTGGGTCAATCCTAGTACCCTCTTTGGAAATGATGTGGCCAAGTAACTTTTCCTCCGTCACCGCAAAGATAAACTTTTTAGGATTCAATGAGATCTTGTGGTACCTGCATCTTTCGAACACTCTCACGAGATGTGAAAATTGATCTTCACACTTGTTTGAAAAAATGATAAGGTTGTTGTTGATGGTGTTTTCTGCACAACAACAACTCAAACAAAATATGGAAATCCTATCTCTCTTGAAAGGTAAATCTCTATCAGCAAGCCTCAAGAGATAACCCCAAGGTCTCTAATGTCCGGTCTTGACAATGCACAAACAACTCAGTGATAAATGTGAAAATGCTGGTAATCACAATGGGACCTTACTACAAGCAATAAATGGATCTTTCTAGCCATATGGTGATACTTCAATCCTAAAACTAACCCAGATAATAAAGAAATAGCAAAAGATAAGGGTTTAAGAGAGACCCTAAGATTAAATCTACTTCTAAGACTAACAATGCAAATGATGAAATACTTGAAATGGACCAATCCCTCATAAACTAATTCCTGCTTAACCTAGATAAATCTGCGATCTTATAGAAATAGTGCAATCTTCTAAGGCATTAAAGATTTTCAAATCATGAACCCTCATCCAAACCAACCCTGTTGCAATTGAAATGAATAAGCATTCACAATTGAACTAAGCACAATAAATGTAAGGTACATGCTAACTTTACAAAGCAACTAACAATCAACTAGCTACAAAAAGTATGGACCAGGGATTGCCACAAACACTTCAAGCATCAAACCATAAACACCATTGAATCATGTCTAATTCTAAATCCAGAATATATCAAATAACCTTGAGCAATTTCAAAAGATGGAAAAACAAGAACCATACAAGATAAGTCAACACAAAGAGATCACCAGAAATCACAATGTCTTCAATTGTATTGAATCATCCAATATCAACAACAATTCTAATGTTCTGTGTTACAACACTTGCTCCAAAATTGACTAACTTCTTACCCTAATTCTTAATTTACTACCTTAATTGCTTCTAAGCCAAGAACTATCTCCAGTGACTTCTACTACCCCCCCACAAATGAGGCGAAATGCCATATTTATAGAAACCCCCAAGATATGTTGGCCTAATTAGGGTTACAATAAAAACAACCAAAAAACAAGGTTGGCCCAAGAAGTTCTAGAACAAAATGAATTAGCATTATATGCTTGGGACTCATCCAGGCCGGCCTAGGATTTACAATGTAACTTGATCCAATGCATGCGAAGGACGGAAGAAGCAAGGCAGAAAGGCTCCAGATAAATAGGAAGCACAACTCCCAATGCAATCGATCATTAACTAGCCCCTTCATCCTTATCTTGATCCAATCTATCTGGTACCTTGAGAAAAATCCCCTCTAGGTCAGCCATAGGTGAAGTAATAAATGCTTTAAACCTCCTTTCAATTGAATTAATCTCCTCCAGAACTTCCTTGATGACCTTGTTAAATTCAACCTGCACTCAGCAAAAACCACCATCAATAATATCCATTATAACATGAGGATCAAAATTAGCCCATCACCAATAATATATTCATCATTCAAATAATTCTAAACAAAGATCAAAATCAACCTCGAAATATCGCTAACATTCACAGTTCAGGATTTTCACCCCTTCGCGAAATCCAGACCAGAGAGGAATTTCAGAAAATTCCCAGCCAGGTGGATTCTGGTGAAATAAGCATAAGAAGCACCCAATAATCATTCAATCAATCAAAATCAGATAAGAAACAACATGAAAGATCTTAATATCACTTAGATTAATCACATGATGCACAATTAGTAGCTAATAATTCATGCTATCTCACAATCCTTCATTTTCAACAAAGTTTTAGAGAATTCCGCCTAGGACAAAATTCCGTGAAAACAACAATAGTCTACAAGTTCTAGAAAATGAAGAGACAATGAAAATTTTGGGAAAATCCGGAGGGAGCAAAAATCTGCGAAGCAGGAAAAACTCTGGATCACTGCATACTTCGGGAAAATGTAGAGGACAAGGAAAATCGGGGAAATTCGCCAGCAAAGGAAAATCAAGAAAACTTAAGGAAAACCCAAATGTCGATGTTCTCACACGACTTCACTCAAATTGATCGAACAATCACAAATTTGAGGAACTTGGGTTCGCAACCAGCTCGATTTGAACCTCCTATAGATCATCATTAAATTCGAGGCTCATCTAGAGGTAAATCATGAGGAAATGGTGATGCCCTAAATCTGAAACCCTAAAATTTCACCATGAACGCAGGGGAGTTAGCCCGGATTTTGATTGCCACCCCTATTAAGCCTGAGGATGGGTTAATCAAAGGAGACATAGGTGAGTTTCACTTAAATAAAAAACAAGCTCACAAACTCACTTAGGGACGACAATCACACAAGCTCGAAAAACCCGAAAATCAACCAAAACGAAAAGAACCATGCACACAGGATTGAGCTCAAAAATGCAATCATGAGAATGCTAGGCACCATTGAACTCATCAATCAACAGGAGAATACATTGATTGGGCCAGATCAACATTCATAAAAATGACAAACCAAAACCCCAATTTGGGAATTCGTCAAGGAGACAGAATGTCAGAAAAATCCGATCCATGCAGAATTCCACGAAGGACCAAAATCTCTGGAAAATAGTGCAAAACATCAGCCACTAGGTTTTTAGAGCATCTAGGGAAATCCGGAAGAAGTGGAAAATCTTGAGAGCAGTGAAATACCCGAATTGAGTCTCAGAACATTAGATTTTCAAAGTGCTTCCT
>VDFB02000015.1:149347542-149393487 GCA_007258455.2 Sequoia sempervirens
ACTTTCAATTTCTTGAGTTCTTCTACCACACATTCACCTATTTGCTCTGCAGTCATGGTAGAACAATTGTCTTCAGAGCTAACCACAAATTTATCCCTGTTGCTTTCAACTCTTCCTCCTTTATCAGATTGTCCTCCACTTACAAAATACTGAGTTGGCACATGATGTAATGCTTGAACCTCTTCAATTTTAGACTCTTCTTCATCTAGTGGACCATTGTCATTCTCCTCATTACCTCCAAAAGGTTGAACTATTGATTCTTCACTATATGCATACCCTGTTTCAACACTCTTGTCTTGTCCTTCTTCTGGTCCATTCTCTTCACTTCTTGGAAATGGGACATGATTCACCACCATGACTAATATTTCATAAGGATTATATGGTACTATCTCCCATCCACTCAAACTATTGCTGGCATGTTGGACTTTCTATTGGAAAATAGATGCAATAGTCTAGAATTCTTGATAGTCCAACTCAGAGTGCTAATTAGTGTTATGAAGCCTACACCATCCTGAAAGAGCTGCTTCAGCTAGGTAAATTCCACTAGATTTCTTATGATTGTTTGGCTGATCCAAAGATGCTAAGGCTCCTCCATTATTGCAATGTGGTGGCTACCTTTCATGATCTTTATCAAGATGTTGTCCCCTATCAAAGTTCTGCCCCTGAGCTTGCATCATATCCCTATCACTTTGATCATAGTTGGATCGAATCCCCCTTTGGGCTGCCTGGGATTGACTATTTTGGTGCCTTAGGTAGGTGACTTTGGTGTTCAACTTCTCAACTAGCTCTGTGAGTGCATCCAGCCTCTCCTTGTCTGCCCTGTTTGATGGAAGAACAATACTAGCTGAATTCTGCATATAAACAGTATGTGACCCATGGTTCAAGGGTTGATTAAATATCTCAGAGCTCTAAAAATAGTTGGGTATATAGGGATGACCTAGGTGTGAAACCAAGGGTAATTGAGGGACCAGACTCAAAGTAGGTGTTTGGTTAGCTAATGATAAAGGTTTAGACAAGTGTTGCCTCAAATCTATACTCACTTTAACAGCCACATCATAAGCTTCAAATAGGCTGTCAGGAGGGTTTTCTTTCCATTTGATGAAAGTAAATGTTAAACTATCCAAAGCCTCATAATAAACCTCCTTGGCAGAGGAATCATCTACAACATAAGGGGGTTGTAGCCTAGCATAAGCCCTATGAAATCTATTATTGAAAGCCACTATTGGTTCATTTGCCTCCCTCTTGACTCTAATAAACTGCAAAAGTAATTTATTGGCACTGATTGGCACTATTGGGGTCTCAAATTTATGTTAAAACACAGTCTCTAGCTGCAACCAAGTAGTGATAGACCCAACAGGAAGATGGTTATACCAATGAAATGAATCATCCCCAAGGGAATATGGGAAAAGTCTGCACATAACATCCTCATGATCGATTCCCCTATCCTTAAGGGTAGTTTTAAAAATCCTAATATGATCCTCTGCAGTTCTTTTGGGATCATTAATATGGAACTTCAAACAAAAATGTTCAAGGTTCTTAGGCATGACATTATAATTAGCAAAAGTCAATGGAGATGGGTTATTAGCTAGGAAAGCCATTGATGGAGGTGGAGGTGGTAAGGGCTGATTTATGGCTTGTTGAGGCTGTCGAATGAGAATGGCTTCAAAATCAGATGAAGATGGACTTGATGAAGATGAGGATGACGGAGATGATGGAAGTGGCTGGGTGGATGTTGATTCTCCCCTTCTGTTGGTCCTTCTTGACCTAGTAGGAGCTTGCAACTCTTGAAATTCCTCTTCTCCTGGAGTAGATTTGGTTCTTCTTCTAAATCTTTTAGGAGAGATGGCAGACAAAAATTGATCCAACTTGCTTATTCAGGCCCTCCTTCTAGCGCCAATCTGTTGATGGTATTTTCGGCATAGCAACAACTCAAACAAAATATGATATCCCATCTCTCTTGAAAGGTAATCTCTATCTTAGAAAGCCTAAAAGGAGCTTGAACAGTCTTCAATATTGAGTCTCTTGTGTACAAACAACGGTGATAATGTAGAAATCTTGGTAATCACAATGGGACTTTACTACAAACAATAACTGGATCTTAAACTTATGTGATTTCACCATATGGTGATACTTAAATCCTAAAACTAACCTAGATAATAAAGAAATAGAAAAAGATAAGGGTTTGAGAGAGACCCTAAGATTAAATCTACTTCTAAGACTAACAATGCAAATGATGAAATACTTGAAATGGACCAATCCCTCATAAACTAATTCACAACCTTGAGACCGTCTTGATCTGAAAATAGTGCAATGCTAGTAAGATTTTGGTCATGAACCCTCGTCAAAACCAACCATTTGCAATTGAAATGAATGGCATTCACAGTGGAACTAACACAATATCAAAATAAAGATGCAGAGGGCTAACTTTACAAAGCAACTAACAATCAACTAGCTGCAAAAAGTATGGACCAGGGATTGCCACAAACACTTCAAGCATCAAACCATAAACACCATTGAATCATGTCTAATTCTAGATAAATATAGCATATATCAAATAACCTTGAGAAATTTCAAAAGATGGAACAACAAGAACAATGCAAGATAAGTCAACACAAAGAGATCACCAGAAATCACAATGTCTTCAATTGTATTGAATCATCCAATATCAACAACAATTCTAATGTTCTGTGTTACAACACTTGCTCCAAAATCAACTAACTTCTAACCCTAATTCTTACTTTACTACCCTAATTGCTTCTAAGCCAAGAACTATCTCCAGTGACTTCTACTACCCCCTCACAAATGAGGCGAAATGCCATATTTATAGAAACCCCCAAGATATGTCAGCCCAATTAGGGTTACAATAAAAACAACCACAAAACAAGGTTGGCCCCAGAAGTTCTAGAACAAAATGAATTAGCATTAAATTCTTGTGACTCATCCAGGTCGGCCTGGGATTTACAATGTAACTCGATCCAATGCATGTGAAGGATGGAAGAAGCAGGGAAAAAAGGTTCCAGATAAATAGGAAGCACAACTCCCAATGCAATCGATCATTAACTGGCCCCTTCGTCCTTATCTTGATCCAATCTATTTGGTACCTTGAGAAAAATACCCTCCATGTAGGGCACAGATGAAGTAATAAATGCTTTAAACCCTCTTTCAGTCGAATTAATCTCCTCCAGAACTTCCTTGACGACCTTGTTAAATTCAACCTGCACTCAGCAAAAACCACCATAAATAATATCCATTATAACATGAGGATCAGAATTAGCCCATCACTAATAATATATTCATCATTCAAATAATTCCAAACAAAGATCAAAATCAACCCCAAAATATCACTAACGTTCATAGTTCAAGATTTTCACCCCTTCGTGGAATAGATAAGAAACAACATGAAAGAACTTAATATCACTCAGATTAATCACATGATGCACAATCAGTAGCTAATAATTCATGCTATCTCACAATCCTTCATTTTCAACAAAGTTTTAGAGAATTCCGCCCAGGACGAAATTCTGCGAAAACAACAACAGTCTACAAGTTCCGGAAAATGAAGAGACAACAAATTTTTTGGGAAAATCCGGAGGGAGTGGAAATCCGCGAAGCAGGAGAAATCTAGATCACTGCATACTTCTGGAAAACGTAGAGGACAAGGAAAATCGGGGAAATCCGCCAGGAAAGGAAAATCCTGAAACTGAAGGAAAACCTGAATGTCGACATTCTCACACAACTTCACTCAAATTGATCGAACGATCATAAATTTGAGGAACTTGGGTTTGCAACCAGCTCAATTTGAACATCCTACAGATCATCATTAAATTCGAGGCTCATCCAAAGGTAAATCATGAGGAAATGGTGATGCCCTAAATTTGAAACCCTAAAATTTCACCATGAATGCAAGGGAGTTAGCTTGGATTTCTATTGCCACCCCTATTAAGCCTGAGGATGGGTTATTCAAAGGAGAACATGTGAGTTTCAATTAAATGAAATAGAAAACAAGCTCACAAACTCACTCAGGGCCGAAAATTACACAAGCTCGAAAAACCAGAAAATCAACCAAAATGAAAACAACCATGCACACATGATTGAGCTCAAAAATACAATCATGAGAATGTTAGGCACCATTGAACTCATCAATCAACAGGAGAATACAACGACTGGGCCATCAACATTCATAAAAATGATAGACCAAAACCCTAATTCAGGAATTCATCAAGGAGACATAATGTCAAGAAAATCCGATCCATGCAGAATTCCACAAAGGACTAAAGTCTCCGAAAAATAGTGCAAAACATCAACCATCGAGTTTTTAGAGCATTCAGGGAAATCTAAAAGAAGTGGAAAATCCTGAGAGTAGTGAAAAACCTGAAATGAGTCTCAAAATGTGAGATTTTCAAAGTGCTTCCTAGAAGGGGGGCATATGCATGAATAAGATAATAATTCAAACACGTGCTAAGGAAACAAAACCTCAAAATCCAAGGGCTAAAGCATAAAAAACCAGAGCAAAAGAGGGTCCTTACTTTCAGTGGGCATGTGTGCGAAAATTGCACAACAATTGTCAAGGTAGATGACTATGATTTTATCCTCGAGATCCCCAAAAGTTAGATCCATGGCTCTTTGAAATGTCACACTGACATTGATGAGGCTGAAAGGAATCCTCTCATAAGCAAATGTTACCCATAGGGTGGTGAAAGCTATCTTGATTTGATCCTCCTTTTCCAGTGTAATTTGATTGTATCCGGAAAAACCATCAAGAAGAGATAGCATCTCCAAGCCGGTGACCGTCTGCAGAGTGTGCTCCATGTTCAGTAAGGGGTAATTTTCCTTCAAGGATGATTGGTTCAAATTCTTGAAGTCCATGCAAATCCTAATTTCACTATTCTTTTTGGGCACATGAACTATATTTGACACCTAGGTGGAATGATGTATTGGAAAAATGATCTTAGAGTCCACCATTTTCTGAATCTTTGCGTAGATAGTATCTTGGATCCACGAATTGTAATGTCTCTAATTTTTCCTGAAAGGCTTTAGATCAAAATTCAGAGGAATTGTATGAGACAATTCAATGGAAGTGAAGACCTTCAAGTCTTCGTAAGATCAGGCAAAGACATCCTTGTATTTTTTGAAAAGGGTTATAAACTTCTCAACTTCTTTTGGAGTACAACACTTGCCTAAATTAACAAGCCGAGGCTTGTCTTCAGTGCCAATGTTCACTTGATAATGCTCAATAGAAGTATTATCACTTGAATTTCTTTGATCCTGAATGTATCAGTCATGCCTGTCAAAAATATTTTCTATAGAAACAAAACCCTTGGGAATTTGATTTCCCTTCAATTGAATGATCCTAGAGTTTGTAGCTTTAGAGTCTTTTGTAAGTGATGCTTTAAAAGGAGTAGAAATAGCTTCAAAGAAAAATTCTTTATAATTGTCTCCCATGACAAGAAACTCTTGAATGTCATCATCATTGTCGAAGACCTGCCAGTTGTCAAAATTGTCTGGAACAACTGGCCTATAAATCAGATCAATAACAAAAGAATTTTGAAGAAAGTCAGAATGTGGCATGAATAGAGCAGCTGATACCACAAGGGCATCGAATCTGTTATTTTCTATACATAGAATATATTTGATGTCAAACGCCTTGAACCAGTCGATTGTATTCCACACCCTTTGTCTGTAGGATTGAAGGAGAATTTTCCTAACCTGAAATTGATCTCTAATCTGTTTAATGATCAAATCTACATCTCCTTCAACTCTAAGTAACTTGATCCTCATATCCTTTGCATTTTGGAGACCTAGTAAAAGCGCCTTGTAGTCAACTATGTTAGTGGCGCATTCAAATGGTAACTAGTATGTAAAAGGATAAAGAAGACCTTCGGGAGAAGTAATGACAACTTCTGCGCCCAAACCTGATGTTGAGCAACTGCCGTCAAATTACATCGTCCACACTTTTGAGTCTTGATTTGATGTACTTGTGGAGAGTGAAAACTTTTGACTGTCTTCAGTTACTTTAGACATCATAACATATGTGCCTGGACCCGTGTCTTGATATAAAAATTGTGCCTAGGGGTCCTGGGACTTTACCATCGTGAAACTTGACTTCACCTCAGGGTCTAGCTTGAAACTACCTTTTTTCAACAGGATTGTCGTGAACAACCAATCCAATTGAATTTTTCCTCTGAGGTCTTTGCAGAAGCTTCTACTAAGTAGCATCCCGTAATTGGTTGGAATGTCAGCCATCAAGATGGTCATCATTATCTTGTTTTCTGGACAAGACACCATCCTTACTTGTGTATCTTTTAGTTGATTGACGAATGACACCAGCTTCAACTCAAGTGAATAATACTTTTCATGAGTTTTGGTACACAAGAGTCCCAACGTATTCATGATCTACAAGGGCATGGTGTTGTTCGAGGCTCTTGAATCTATGATACAATTGCTGAGTTTAAAACCTCCTATATACAAAGATATATAGAACGGTTTTGGTTTATCTTTCGTTGGTACGGATGACTCAAGCAATGTAGGCTGGATTGTAGCCTTCTTCTTTACAACCTTGAGGATCCTCTCCAATTACTCTAGATGATCTTAAAGATACTCTAATTGTGAAATCTATACCTTCGTCTTCATCATGGAAGACACAATGTCAAAATTTACTGAAGATGAGTCTTGAGAAATTGGCATGGTGTTCTCTTTTGAAGACTTAGGATTGGAAGTGGAAGGCACTTCTTTTCCCTTTTCATTTTTTCTTTTATTTTCCTCTTATTCTTTTTGTGCTTTGAAGTGCTGGGCATGTGTGAACATAGGTGATAATTTTTTTTCATGATTGACCACAACAGAGTACTGGTGGTATTCTTCTTCTTCTTTGGGTTCTCTATCGAAGTATCTCATTGTAGAGTCGCCATCAAATTTGTCCATCTATGGTGAGACAACATTTGCATTGGGTGAAGGTACGAAACTTGTACTTGGAGCAACATCAACAAATCCCATGATCTGGTTCATCCTTTGATTCTCTAGACATGTAGTCCCGATGTGTGCATCAATATCATTAAAAAATAAAAAAATTGTAGACTTTTCAGTATCAACAAGTTTTCTGGGTTGTCTTGGTGGAAACCTTAGCTTGTAATTGTTGAACATGGCTAAAATTTATTCCTCTTCGACTCATATGGCTATTGAGGTTGATATGGTGGTAGTACAGGAAGTGCTTGTTGCCCTTCAGGGGGTGACTATATTTTGAGGATAGTCACCTCATTGCCTATCTTCTATAGTAGTGGGTCAGTAGACGCTTGAACAAGTGAACTGATTGTGTCATTCTTCATCTTCCCGGTCGTGATCATATTGTCTTCAAGCTTAATAGATTCTTCTTGTGCAAGTTGTAAATCTACTTCATGGCCTATCTTCAAGAAAAAGGCTATCTCCGATGGGAGTGTGTTGATGAAGTTGCTCATCAAAATCTCATCAAATGGATTGAGCATGTGGGAGAGATGTGTAACAAAGCGGTTAAACCTTGCTATGAATTCCCTCATCGGTTTGGTTGGATCCATCTTCGAGTTTGAGAGTCATGCTTGTAATTGATGACTGCCTTTTGTGGGATTGAAACACGCCAAGAAATTTTCACTCATGATTAACCAACTTGTGATAATGCCTGGTTCAAGATGATTGAACCAGTCTACAATGTTATTCTTAAGAGTCTCCATAAAGAGAAAAATGATGATGTCCTCGTGTGATACATGCAAAATGAAGCAAGACACTGTGAATGCTGAGATGTACTCATCAGGATGATGAGACCCGTTGTTGTGAAACCTTGGGAAATGCTTTCATGATCCTTTAGGAAGCTCATGGTGTCCTTGCAAGGCAAATGGTATGATGTTGTCACCCCAAGGCAATGGGGTTGGACATCTTGCATTCCTTGCATTTTAGTTGTTGTTGTTGTGGTTATTGTTATTGCCCATTGCTTCAGTTAGGACTGGAGATTCTTCTTCATATTATTCTTGGAAATGATCACAAACCTCTTGAAAGATCGAATCTTCTTGAAAGAGAGGATTATTTCTCCTTGTGTAGACTTGGTAAGCCAGGATGAACTATTCCCACATGGGTGTTGGTAAAATTGGTCTACCGGCTGCAAGATATGCCCTTTCTTCTTCTTTTTCCAGAGTAGTAGCTGTGTTCCTCCATTGAGTAGATGATGCATGATTGTCAAAGATAAAACTTCACACGCTACTAATGATATCCGATTGCTCTACTTGAATCAATATAAATTTCAGCTGTATGATGGCCAGAGTGAGTGCTGGTTGTTCAATTGGAGCAGTAGGACACCAAATGGTCATTCCCATGACATAAAAGCATTAAGATTTTCTTGAATTTTTCTTGCCTCGTGCCCCACAGTGGGCGTCAGAAAACTGTTGGCGTTACAATTCTTACCTCTAGAGTGCGTATTGGCAACTGCTCTTCGAATTAGGAGGGTAAGATCCCGCTTTTGTTGATATGTGTGAAAAGTAAAGTATTCTAAAATCTATCTTTTTGACCTAGATGGTAGAGGCACAAGGTTAAGAAACCGAGAACATTGCAACTAAGGTTTTTCTCTGGTTTTGTAGATCTTAACTACAACTAGGCTAATGCTAAAAATATCCTATTTCCTCAAGAAAATCATATCATGAGGACTTATGAGCAAGTGGGAATGTTTAGATGATAAAATTTATATCAGGATTTCCAAGGAGAAGGAACCCCTATTGGAGGCATAGGTTGAAATGAAGGTTATTCGAAACAACATCAAATGACAAGCTAGTTCTTAGGATTCACAAGGAGGAGGAACCCCTATTTGAGGTGTAGGCTGAAAGTAACTTATTGAAAAAAATAGTTAAACAACAATCTTTCATTCTAATTTCCCAAGGAGGAATCCTTATCCAAGGTGTAGATATGAAAGAAAAACTATTTAATAACAACATCAAATGATAAATTTTATTTCTAAATTCCCAAGGAGGAGGAACCCCTATATGAGGTGTAGATATTAGAAAATCTTATTAAAAACAAATAAATCTGGGACAAAAAATTGCATGAAGGACCTATCACACAAATGAACAATCAAACCAACTTTATATTAACAAAGTGAACCAATATAGAATAGAAATATTGCACGACAAGGTGGGCACAACAATTTGTTATCACAAAAAAAGTTAAAGATACAATAAGCAAAGGTGCTCTTATTTATAGACCTCAAACGAATAGGGAACCCTAAAATATCCTCGAGTTAACATCAATCTTGCAAGCATGCAAGAATTATTACTAAACCTAAATGTATGAAACTAAACAGTTAGCTGGAAAAAATATGTCAATTAACTGAACTAAAACTAAACTAAATGGATGTTGCAACACACAAGTCCTTATTGATATGAAAGTCAACTGATAACTAACATCAGTTAACTAAAAATGAAAACTAAATGAGAACTCCATATGTATGCATGTAATTCCAAAATAGACATGCAATGAGATGTGGATCAATGAGTTAACTCAGAAAGAAGCATCAAGGTAACTATTGTGTATAATGTCTATCTTGAAAAGGTGGGATGCCTTGATCTGGTGCACTGATAATCCTTTGAACTACTCAGTGTCTCCTCAACATCTCTTCACCATCTATGATCTAACTTTGCAGTTATCCTCCACTATTGGACGCCTCATCAAATAATGCTGACATGACTGTAAGTTGATCCAACTTACAACCAATTAAATCACCACTGAAAATACTATGAATGAGCATTTGCAACTTTGAATGTACATCAGTGAGGTCGATGAATTCACCACCCTCATGTTGATACTAGCAAGGGACTCGTGACATGAAAGTTCTCATGAACTTGATAACATTTGTCACCTTTTCTCTGCTGTTGGCCAACTCTATAGAAATTGTTTCATGTATTTTTACCTTGAAGATTAATTGTTCTCTCCAAGTAAAAATCACTTCCTTATCCTCCTCTGCAGTGACTGAATCATATGTTGTCCTTAGGTGAGAGATCTTGATCTCATTCCGTGGTTTTTCAACCACTAAGTCTCACTTCAAATCGTGAATCTGTGTGTGAAGTTCATGGGCATTGTACCTCAATTGGTACAATTTTGAAAGTATGAAACAACCCCTTTTGATGAACTTCTCCTCCTAGTCCTTCAGGCGCTTCTTGTATACAACCAACTGATTTAAATGATTTTGTTCCGCTGGTAATTATAATATCTGCAAGAGCAAGGTGGTGACATTCTTAGTGCTATGCATAAGGTTGGAGATATATTGGTGAAGTTGTTGGTTTTCATCCTTGAGGGCTACTTTATCTTCTCCATCCTTTATGACTCTCTCCTTTATGATTTTTGTTGTAACCTCGAGGAAATCCACATCTTCTTGGCGTGTACTTTTACCAAGGTTGAACTTTATCAATGTGAAGTCATCAACTTCTACCTTGTCCAATTTTTTATCCTCTAGTGGTGCAGCGGTCTCAATTATGTTTTCCTTGTCAACGTTCCTTTCAACATGGACTTGCTTCTTTATCTTTTTATCTGGCGTGTCCTAATAGATATGATCAAAATTTTAGAAGTCCAATTTGTAGGATGGTTGCCTCCTCTTCCTACTCAACTGATTCTCAAGCCAAGATGAGTCATGACTAATCTCGTTGGAAGGGTTGGCACTAAACCTAGGAATTCTTGATGAGTGGGAATGTGTGGAAGCACTACTACGTGTTGGCGAGTTTGGATCCAAGTTGATGTGAATGGATATTGCTATGGTGTTGGTGATGAAAGGGGAGGCTTTACCTTTTTTTCTGGAATGCTCTCAACTGTATCTATGACAACCTCCACATGTTCTTGCTGGTCCAAATCAACAATTGGTGCTAAATTCCCTTTGATTGCCCTAGAATTTTGCTTCCCTTAGGAGGATTATTCCATTTCTTTTGTCTGGGCTTTGTCTTTGACGTGAAAGGTAGTGAGGAAACCACTTGTGGCAGCTTTGTATTTTGCATGACTGTCCTCCTCGTCCTCTTGCTATCCAAGTAGAGTATGATGTTTCTGACAACCTTGCTTGATCTTTCCTTAACAGATGTGCATTCCTTAGTAAACCAATCAATGAATGGAAGCGGCTGCATGTCAACTTGTTCTCTAAAGAATTGAGGAAGTGTGACATCCCCATCATCATATAACAACCCTTCCACATCTTTTGACATGAAAATAGAAATATGTGAAAGGGTGAACCTGCTATAACTGCACCGATGCACTTCAAACTTGTCTTCATAGTTGAACCAATAGTCTTCCATAGAAGGCTTGTGAGTGGACTGGCCTCCAAGACGTGCTAAGATGTGACCCCAAGGGTCATATGAGTGTCTCTCAATGAGATACTTAATATTAAGTCTTGCCAACTCATGGCTCAAGCCTTGGCATTAGATGCTGACTTGCACCTATAAATCCCCATATGTAATGGAAAAGTGGTAGCTGGCTTACGTTTGTTGCGCAAATAGGAGTGAACATCATACAACTATCGTAGAAATTCCATGAACACCACCTTATCCAAGGGATAATGGGTTAGCATGGCTGGATGGCCTAAATATCCGTACACACAGATGTAGGTGAAAGTAGGGAAATTTTGGATGAACCAATCCGCCTATTCTACCATTGCTGATTTGGCTTCCGTTGAGATAAATACATGTAACTCCTGGTCTAGGTTCCTCAACGTGTACATGAAAAATGATTCCTGCACTCACTTGAAGTGTTGCTCGGACTGTATGAACTGAAGTTGTGCATAATATTGATGAAATTTTTGTACACTTAGAATCCCCATAGAGTTCAACCCTCTAAATTGGCCTTGAAAGGCTATTAGATACACAAGGTACAAACACATGTGAAACTTGTGAGCAACCAAGAAGCTGATCATCTGTCTGTGGAGAACATCGCTGATCAAAGAGGCCCAGTTGTAATGCTCCTTTCTGTTGATGATCTGAGCCATGATGTAATACATCCAAGGATGGAATTTGATGGAATCTTCTTGATTGAAAAAATGGTTAAGAAAGGTAATCATAACCACATATTCATCTTTGAGCTCTCCATGACCCACATTCTTTGGGAAGTAAAATATTTTTTGTTTGAGCCACTTCTCTGCCATCCTCCTCTGACATTTCTCCTTATCAACATTGAATACCTTCTCACATTTTTCCATGGTAATGACCAAACTATTTAGATTCAGAGGAATAACGAAGCACTTCTCGATGTCCTTGGGCTTGATTTTGCATATAACTCGTCCATCCACTGATTGAACTTCTCAAATAGTAGAGTTGTAATGCATTACACAAGATATTATTAATTCTATACACTGTGCTGAGATGGGAAGTGAAGCCGCCTCTAGCAAACTAGATTCCTCTATGTTTTGAAGTGTGATATGGTTCATTTCTAAAGTGCTCAAGTCAACCTTTGGATCCACCTGATGCAAATCCACTTTAGCCGTTTTGATGAAATCACATGAATTAAGACCGATTTGGTCTTGAATTCAGTCTGAGTGAACTGCATTTTGAAAAACTAGCCTGTTGACTATAAACATGGCTATGTTCTGGAAACTTTCTTTGAAAAGCTAAAATGACTCATGGTGAGGCTAAATATACCCTGTCGGGGGGTAATTTTCATGAAAAATTCCAAGATGTGGGTTTTGTAGAGAAAATGATTATAAGCAAACCCATAGTGTTAGAAATTTGAAAAATTTCCTTTTAGCTTGACATGTAAAGACTTTAAAAAAAAACAACAAGGGGCAGCAGGGGCTGCGAGGGCAAATTTTTCCAATTTTTTTTGGAATATGGGTTTTGTAGCCGCCAATGTGCTGATTGAACCCACATTCTTCATTTTTCAAAATATCGACTTTTTCTCTACCATGTAAAAGAATCTTTAAGAAAAAACAAAGCTTCAAAAAATGAAGCTATGAGGTAATTTTTCTTGAAAAATTCTAACATGTATGGGTTTTGTAGAGAACACTGTGTACAACATTACCCAGATGACCAGAATTATGAATCACTATCAATTACTCTGACATGCGAGAGAAAACCTAAGACAAGGATAGAAGAAAATAGAAGTTATATTTTGCCTCTACCTATCCTTGAATGAAGTCTGCTGAGCAATTTGGACCTATATCTGTGAAGAAGACTAAAAAATATCACCTGTGGTGGCTTCAGATCTTGCTTGCACAAGAAAATACATGTTTGCACTCAACCGGCTGTGAAAATAATGGACAACTTAATGCATACTTAAAGAATTGTTTGAGAGTTAAGGTCTCACATGTAGGAAAAAACCCTAAATTTTGGAAGGAATTATCTCATTGGGCCACACTTAGTTAACAAAAACAGAGACTGAGCCTTGAAATGGGTGCCACTTAAAAATAATGAAGGAAGTACACCATATGCAAGTAAAACTGAAGTTTTAATATTTTTAAATTTAGTTAACTGACTCTACCTTTCTAAGGTGACCAAGGCATGTACTTCAATTTTTAAAGTCAAATTTTGACTTTTTGGGCGCCATTACTCAACATTGAAGCATTTTTGCTAACTCCATACAATTTAGCTTTTGAAAATGTCACTGTAGCCTCTGTTGGACCTTGAATTCTAGATGCTCGATTGATCCTGGAGCTGAGCTAACACGTTCATCGTATAGCTGGAACAAATATGATGAGATGTTGTTGGGAGCTGCAGGTCCTAAAAACTAAGTTTGATGCCTCAAATTTAAGGGCACTTATTTTCAAAAGGGTGCATATGACACCAAACTTAGCCATTTTCTGTATTTGACTCTCCGTGCTTCAATTTGCTGCTACTGGTGAATGATGACTCTCGTTGACTAGATGTTGGATCCATCGCATAGTTTGAAGAATTTTGCAAAGGATGATTTTATGTGCAACATCTAAAAATTGGATTAAGGACCTCAAATGCAAGGGCTCCCTTGGCTTTCAAGGGCACAATTACACTTTTGAGAATGATTTTGCAAGTTGTAACTTTCAACCAAATGCTCCACTTTGACCCTCACTATCGAGAGCTGGATTGCTCTAATGCACACACCGATGATCTCATCATGGAGATGGAACAACTTGGAAAAGATGTTCTTGGGAGTGATGAAGTGAGAAAATTGCTTCTAAGACCTCTAGTAGAAGGGCACCTTTCTCAAGGTGCATTTTTCATACTTAGCCATTTTTTTGCTTGCCTTTATCCTTCAACATTTTTTGCTAATTCTTCATCTATGGGTATTTGATGGATCCCGAGGGCTAACAATTGGATTCACTACATAGCTAGGAGGATTCTAAATAGATCTCATGAAGATGATAGTTGCTAAAAACCTCATCTAACTGGCCAGAAGGCTAGGAACCCCTAGCTTGTAGAGGTACAATTTGATATTTTCAATTTTATTTTCCCTCCATTTTGTACATGCTCACTAGATCAACTGTCACGGTTGCTCAATGTCTTACGGACTGGAAAACAGATTCATTGTGGAGCTAGGATGAATATGAAGAGATCCCATGGAAATGGTTTCTGCAAATTTTGACATATGATAGGTTTTATTCAAGGGTTATGTTGGGCTACAAAGGCCCAGATTCCATATTTTGACTACCATCTCCAATGTGTAAATTTCTTTTTTCTTCTGCTTCTACCATCGTTTGTCGGAGTTTCACAAATATGATGGATTCACTTAATGACTCGCTGGAAAGCTGACAAAATTTTGAAGATGATGAATGTCTCTGCAACCAAAACCAACCGCATTTAGGCCGTGAATTTCAAGGGCGCCTCTGGCCTACAGGGGGCTGATTTGCTTTAGAACTGATGTTTTTCACCATTTCGCGCTTTGCGAACACCGTGTCGCTTGCTGAGTTGACTGCATCGAAGCATCACTACCACTAATGCATGTACGTGACTATATTTCACCTTTTTTATGTGTATAGACACTACAAATTTGTCTTGCATGTTGATTGTGCAAGCACCTCCCATGTAGCAAGGCGTAGTGTTTCCAGACTTATAATATTTTTTGCATTTTTTGCCATTTGAAAATCCCCTCTGTTATGAAGCATCTTTTCAACATCTTTCTTTGTAGAAACCTTTGTGATGAGTTTCAAGCTTAGATTTTGACATCTATTACTAGCCAATTTCCATTGACGACTTCAAAGGTCCTAACTTTTCTCCTGAAAAAGTGAAAACAACTCACCAGACTTAAACTAAATTTTTCTTGATTCTGACTTCACCAATGTGATTGTGACATGAAATAAGCCAATCAAAATAAATTTCAACCAATTATGACAAGATTATGTTTTTAGGGTTTTTTCCAAAAATAGGGGCCCGAAAAACTTAATTTTCAAAATTTTCAAAATTTGCCAGTATCTTCTAGACATTAAATCCACAAAAAAATCCCATGCTTGGTTTGACCAAAAACTGACTTTTGACAACAATTTTACAGTATTTAGACCATTTTAATCAAAATGCCTTAATGAAGCAATTTTTTTTGTTTTGGGTATAACATGATGCATATTATCCTTGGATTGTTAGCACAAAATGACTATCAAAAGTTAGTTTCTCTATCTCTCTTTAACTTTTAATTTATATTTATATTTTTAAATTTATTTTATTATATAAATTGAAATAAAAATTCAAAAAATATAATTATTCTACAATAATTATATTTTTAATAAGACAATTAATTATAAATTAAATTAATTCTAATATATATATATTTTAATTTCATAAGAAGATATAAATAATTAAAATAAATTTAAAACTTAAGTCTACATTAAATAGTATAAACTAAATGTATAATTAAAATATAGCAAAATACAAATATTAATAAAAATAAAAAAATAAAAATATTAATGATAAATAATAAATTTATTAATAAATAGTTAAATAAAAAAGTAAACTATTTTTAAATTTATTATAATTAAAATATTAATTAAATATAATTTTATTTTTCATTTCAATCTTATTAACTTCTTTTCTTTTCTTTGTTTTTACATGAAAACTCAACTTTTAAATTGTTAAATCATTTAATTTTTTTAAATGTAAGTTTTGTTAATTATAGTACAACTTTAATTAGTTTTTTTTGCTAACCCTCACACCCTTACCCTAACTCTAACAATAAATTTTAAACCATTATCCTCTAACCCTAAATATGGTAGTAACACTATCCATGGTTGTAACTCTAATCTTAAGGATAAAAAATTGTAAAGTGACATTTAAAAAAATTATGAATTATTATTGAGAATAAAATTTGGAATAAAAATATTAGATGACTAATTTTTTTGGATTATTATATCTATTAATTATATTTTAATAATTATAATAATTTTAGTTATTTTAATTTAATTCTTATTTGTATTTATTACATTTTGAAGTTAATAAAATTTGGAAAATAAAAAAGGTAGCAATATCAAATTGTGTAAAGATTATTTCTAATTTATGACGTGCTTTAATAAAAAAATAACAATTATATACATTAAAAAATGACTTAATAAACAAAAAAATGAAAAATCATTCTAAAAAATGTTAAAAAAATAGTTTACCTTGTTTCATAACACTCCAAAAAAAAAAAAGTAGCAATATCAAATTGTGTAAAATCAAATCTAGATTATTTTTTATGCTAATTTATGACTTGCTTTAATAAAAAAATAACAATTACATACATTAAAAAATGACTTAATATAAAAAAAAAAAAATCATTCTAAAAAATGTTAAAAATATAGTTTATCTTGTTTTCTACAAATTTATGCATAACACTGCAAACTTCTTACCAAGAGAAATAATTTTTATAATTTTTAAAGTGAAGTATTTATGTTCACTTTACAAAATTAAATTTTATTTAAGTAACATTTATTTATTTTTGAAATGATTTAATAAAAAGAAATAAAAAATTATTTAAAAAATGTTAAAAAAATAGTTTACCAAATTTTTCCATAACACAGTCCCAAACTTCTTAGTAAGAGAAATAATTTAAATTCTAATTTTTAGTTTTTAATTGGTTCAAAACCAACTTATTATTAACAAAATGAGTTGAATAACTGACTGCAATAGTATATGTCTAATAAAATATATTTTTTATTTTTCATTTCAATCTTATCAACTTCTTTTCTTTGTTTTAATAAATAAAAAGGCTACTTTTAAATTATTAAATCATTTTAAAAATAAAAACACAAAATAACAATTAAAATTTTAATTCTATTTTCTTGCATCATTCTCTTTAATACTAACCACTGATTTCAAAAAGCAAGTTGTCCATTTGTTTTTCTCTATGCACTGGGTGAGGCCTTGGAATTTGATGGTGTGGTATTTAAATGTCTTCATTTAATATTTTAAGAAAAATATAAATTAGATAAAAATACAATAAGTCAACCTATACGGTCTAATAAATTTTAAAAAGTTGTAAAATAGGTTTAAAATTGAAAAAATTCAAAGAAAAACATTAAATCTACTATACTAAGACTTTCCATCAACTTCACATAATTAAGCAGAGAGGCTTCTTACACTCACATCAACGAGACTGTGTACACTTTTTTATTTTCAAAAAACTAAAATATACATTTTTAGAAAAGAAAATATAATATAGTATTCTAATTTCTAATAGTAATTAAGCCGGCTTCTACACTCACATTATGGATTGCGAAACCCGTGTACATTTTTATTCTTTGCATTTTTATTACATTTATAAATGTTTGTACGTAAAAACAAAAAGCATGGATAGAAGCAAAGATGAAAATGCGACTCTTTTCTTTCTTTTTTTTGCTTTAAAGCTGCAACTAGAATTCTTTTGGTTTTCATAAAGTTGAGTTTTAGGCATGGTTGTGCCCATCTATTTCTTTCTAATCCTCAAATTCATAGTATTCCTCTTTAAAAGATTTGATCACAAAGATAAATCAATCAAAAAAGAAAATTAAAAGAAAATTAGAGAATGATAACTCTCGCCTTATTTTATATATATTAATATTTAATATATGTATGCTAGTTCTATCCATCTTAAAAAAAAACTTTGTTGACCATTTCTTTTTATAAATCTGGCATAATTCTAACTTTCATCATTATACCAAAATTATTTCTTCACCAAATTTTTTAAAAATAAATACCCTAATCCATTATATTTAATTTTCAAATTGATGATAAATTAATTTAAATTAAATATTTTATTGAAAAAAATTTAAAAATTTAAATATTTAATTTTATTTTTACTTTTAAATTTTAATAATTATAAAAAAATTTAATATTATTTTAAAATACATTTAAAAAAAAAAGTTTCGAAAAATTCTAGCAGTTAAAAAAGTAGGCAGCTGCATGAACCTTGCTTTTAAAAATTAGTAGAGATTTCATTCTTTCTTTTTAACTTTTAGTGAGAATGCTAACATGCAAATGAAAGTTTGAAAATAAGACTAATTTCTTGTAAAGATTTCATTCTTTCTTTCCAGTTATAGTGCTTAACTTTTAGTGAGAATGCTAATATATCTTTTTTTTGTTTTTATTTTTTGAGTTTGTCTAGTTCTACCTAAAAAAGCTATTGAGCCTCTAAATTTCTGTTAAATTTAATTTTTATTCTAGAATGAGCTTAGTAACAAAATTTAGGAGAGGAAAACACATATGAATCTCATGGGTGAAAAGAACAAAAATCACCATAAGAGTTTGAGGAAGAATGATTTTGTGGAGATCAGATCAGCTATGTGGGGAAATCCATTGGTAGCACAAATTGTAGATATAAGCTTTGATCTTAGATACATTAGGGTTATCTGGTTTTACAGGCCTCAGCATATTGTAAAGAATGGCATGATGTCAGTTATTTTTGAGGAAGACACAGAACCTCAGAAGATTGGAGCGGAAGATTATAATCTACTGTTGTGTCCATATCGTGAAGAGAAGGATGAGGTATCTCTCAATCGTGTTATTCAGAAATGTAATGTAGTTTTCTTCGACAAGAAGGGTAAGAGTAAAAAAAATGTTCATAGGAATGCAGATGGAATTCCAGTTTATTATGCATACAATTATCTTGCTTATGATTGTGTTGGAGGAGTTGTCAGGAATTCCATATACAAAAATGGAAAATTAGGATCACTGTAAAATTTTTGGGGTATAGCATGCCCTATTTTTAATGGATTTCTTGGAATGGTTATATGTTAAATAAATTTTTTATCTTTAGTTATGCCCTCTTCATTTTAATTTTGTCTTGTTAATTGTAAATATCAATTTGTCTAGTTTTGTTTTTCAATTATTTTGCGATATCTTAACTTTTTCACCGCTTTATAATTTTTTTTATAAATTTTAGTTTAGATAACAAGTACATACACCATTCTGTTCCAAAATATAGAGTCTTCAGAAATTGAAGTAGCATTTAAAATACTTCAAAAGATATCATTTGAAAGCAGTAGAGAATTCTACAAGAAATTTGGTGCAAAACAGTAGAATGTAAAATTTGGCCGGTGATATGCCATTAACGCTTGTATTTTGCAAATTGTCTGTATTAAAAGTAGTGCTTTGCACAGTTTTCTTGCACAAACTCTTCTGGTGGTGGTTTTTGTAGTTTCATGTAAAATTTGGCCAACACTCTTCTGGTGGTGGTTTTTGTAGTTTCACCCATAAGATTCATATGTGTTTTTCTAAATTTTGTGCTTTGCACAGTTTTCTTGCACAAACTCTTCTGGTGGTGGTTTTTGTACTTTTCAGCCATAAGATTCATATGTGTTTTTCTAAATTTTGTTACTAAGCTACACAGCTGGATTTCTCAGACTTCTATTTGCAGGTGAGATCCATTCCTCTTTGTTTAAACTTGAATATTTACAACATTTAGATCTCAGTGGAAATTTGTTTGCAAAGATCCCTTCCGATATTGGAAAGTTGAGGAGGCTCACTTTTCTGGACTTGTCTACCGGTGGTTTCCAAGGTCAAATTCCAGTTACTTTGTTTAATCTTGAACTTCTAGAACATTTAGATCTCAGTGGGATTTTCTTTTCGGGGATTTTTCCTTCCGATATTGGAAAGTTGAAGAGGCTTATTTTTCTGAAACTGTATTCTGGTTTCCAAGGTCAAATTCCCGAGACTTTGGCAAAATTGCGGTATTTACGCTACTAAAGTTTGGAACCCTCTTACACAACAAGATTCAAGAGCCAGGGGTTCTGGTTGGCAAATTGGTTACAAAACCCAACCAGATCGGAACACCTCTCTCTCAGTGCCCTAGATTTCTTTCCGAGGGAGGCGTGGAGCACTAAGAGGTCGAGTGAAGTTATTACCACTCTCTCAAATCTTACATATCTCTACATGGCCGATTGTGGGTTAGCAGGACCACTTCCTCCCTCCATATCCAATCTTTCTAAACTTGTTCATTCGAACTTGGAAGACAACTACTTAACGGGAGTAATGCCCCCTTCTTTAGGTAACCTTTCGCCCTTGTTAGTCTTGAGCTTCGTGGAAACCAGATGGTTGGTGCAATTCCGTCCTCAATTTCGAAGCTTGTACGCTTAAAAGTCCTCCGCCTAAGTTCCAACAGCTTGATTGGATCCTTTTCGTTTGCCTCCTTTGATAATCTCAGTAGATTAGAAGAATTGAGACTTTCTTACAATGAGTTAAATGTGAACATTGCTTCAACCTGGATTCCCTGTTGATAACTGATGCTGGTTCAACCAGTTCTTCCATAACATCTGCCTCACGCACAAATTTAGTTTAAGATTACTGTTGTTACCACCATGCTGCATGTTGGCTTTGATCCCATGAGCGCTTCTTTTCTTAGGGATGGTTTGCATTATCATTTAGTTGTTTAGATATCTATTAATAATTTTTCCTTTTCAAGTTCCTCCGCCAGTTAAAGCAGAGCTACTGCATGCATGATGCATGCGTTGGTTTCTTTGAACTTTTGCAAACATTATTAATAATTTGCCTCTGCGTAGTTTTTTAAGCAAGTCTAAATAAAAACTGTTCTGTAACAGATATACTATCTCAGAAAAAATATAGAATTTATCTTGAGGTATACGCTGTTTTGTGGTATCATTAAAACTGGGTAGGATATTAGTTGCTTGCTTCTGTAAGTTCTTTTATTATGCTGTTATTATTGTGTTAATCAGTTGGTTCAGCGATAGGGCTGCTTTCAGATCCTTCATTTCCAAATTTGGGAGGCTTCGCATTCTTTGACCGGCTTCTTGTAATTTAACCGAAATTCCTTCATTTCTTGTGAATCAATTTGACCTGGTGTGGCTGGATTTATCTGCCAACAATATAGAGAGCGCCATTCCAACATGGATATGGAATCCTCCACGTCTTAGCTATCTTTACTTTTCATCTAATTGGTTAACTGGTTCATTGCCATCAAGACTGACACTCAAATTTCTCTACTATTGGGATCTGCACAATAACAGTTTACAAGGTGCTCTTCCCCTGCCACCAGATGATATTTTCTGGTTGGACATGTTCCTTTTCATATTGGTGAAAATCTTCAGCATATAGAGTTCATAAACATTCATGGACTAGAGAGATTAAGGTCTATTAGTGTAAACATTTTGACTTGTGAATTTTATAACTAAGTCCATAAAATAATTATGTGATGAATCAATTTTTTTATCGTGCTAATAAATTTAGTATTTTTAGTTCTCTCATTAGATGCCACATATCTCAAGATGAAAAATAGGATTCTAATAATTTATGGAGTATATTTTTTTTAACTATTTTTGCTTCTTTTCCTTCATCTATTACATTTTTACTTTTAATAAAAAATAAAGATTACTAGATTTTTTTGTTAATTTGTTCAAGTATTTATCCTTATTATTAGGTGATTTTACAAAACTATATATGTTTCTATTTAAAAACAAGCAAAAAATACACAAATCCAAGATAAATAATTAAATTTGACATCTTTAAAAAATAAATAGAATCTTTAACTCTCGAATATTTAATTACTCAATTAAAAATTGTACTTAAATGCATTTAGTATCATTTTATACATCTTTTGACTGAATGCATTGATTTCATTCACATCCAAAAAGATTTCAAATCATAAGGAAAAATATAATCTCAAAAAAATGATCAACTAGTTTTCTATTGTAGTTGACTCTTGTGGAATGCATTACTTGCACAAGACAAACTGAACTAGATTTAATCAATATACAAGAAATCATTATACAATAAAATGAATGGAGTGAAACCTTTTATTCGCATGAACAAAGCCTTAGTGCACATGCATATGAAGAAAAATTCTCAAACTACAAGATTTTATAAATCATAAATTACAAAGAAGATAACCTCAAACTAAGAGAAAGGCTCATTGAAAGATTGCATATAATCTATATTAATAAGACTCCTTGGAAAATGAGTTTTATATTTCCACCTAGTTGAAGACTATACTATCGACTATATATGTTAGACTATTATATAAATTAAGGTCTATTAGTATAGACACTTGACTTGTGAAATTTATAAATAGAGTCCATAAAATAGTTGTGATGAATGGATTTTTATTTCTTCAATAAATTTAGTATTTCCAGTTCTCTCATTGGATGCCACATATCTCAAGATGAAAAATAGGGTTCTAATAGCTTGATGTAGTATATTTTTGGTGCAATTTTTTATTTATTTTCCTTCACCTATTACATTTTTATTTTTAATTAAAAATAAGGACTACTTCAAGTTTTTTGCCAACTTGTTCAAGTATATGTGGATGTTAAAGGAATGTAAATGGCCTTTTTATATATTTATCCTTGTATTAAGTGATTTTAAAAATATAACTTTTTTATTAAAAACAAGCAAGAAATACACAAATCCACTTAATACAAGATTTCATTCACGTCTACAAAGATTTTAAATCACTACTTAAATATGGTAAAATATAATCTCGAGAAAAGATGATTAACTAGTTTTCTATTGTACTTGACTCTTGTTAAATGCATTACTTGCACAAGACAAACCAAAAATAAATTTAATCAAGAAACAAGAAGTCATTATACAATAAAAGGAATGGAGTGGAACCTTTTATTCACATGAGAAAAGCCATAATGCAGATGCATATGAAGAAAAACTCTCAAACTACAAGATTTAATAAATCATAAATTACAAAGAAGATAGCTTCAAAATAACAACCTGAAAGGCTCATTGAAAGTTTGCATCAAATCTATATTAACAAGACTCCTTAGAAAACAAGCTTTATTATTTCACGTAGTTGAAGAATAAAATAATGACTATACTACAAGAGCTAGCTTTTCCTTTGTTAATCATTCCAAATAACTATTAAAAATTGGAGAGTTTGAATTATTCTCTATATTCCTCAAGTAGATGGATCCAAAGATCCTTAAATAAGTATCCTGCTTGGAGAGATGTTTCTCTTGCATAAGACATGAATTTACATAACAAATAATTTGGATTGGGTGTGATTAAATAATGTTTATATTTTAACACCCCCATAAACTTTACTTTATTGCACAACTTAACTAGATGATGGGGGCCACATATGAAAACTAGGTTTATTAGCTACCCATGTATAAATGAAGAATAAAGTATAAAAAAAAATCCTTATTTTGAATAGCCTCGATTAATTTTATCCATTATTATCCATAATAAGACATTCTTCATAGTTATATCAATAAAGGAAGTGAATCATTCCCAATGATCTTTGCGATAAAAAACCTTCATAGATTTAGCAACATGATCTTTTCAATCAATTTCAACAATGATATTTATGACCAAAACCTTCACAGATTTCACATTGATCTTTGTAATCAATTTCAACAATGATCTTTGCGACCAAAACCTTCAATAACCTCTGCGATCAATTTCAATATTGGTATTTATGATCAAATTTCCTTCACAAATTTAGCAATGATCTTTGTGATCAATTCTACAACTATTCAATAATGATCTTTGCGATCAATACTACAAATCTTTAGTTTCAACAATGAACTTTGTAATCAGTGTTACAACCATTCAACAATGATATATGGGATCAACTGTACAAATTTTAGGTTCAACAATGATATTTGGGATCAACATTACAACCATTTAGCAATGATCTTTGTGATCAATGGTACTTATTCTACATAGATGAGTGCTCCAACTTCAAATCTTGCATATGAATGCTCAAACTTTAAATCTCAAATCACTATATAGATAGAATTCAAGTAGCCTTTATAGTAGTAAAAAAAATATAAATTAAATTACATGGTTTCTAGGATGATATCTGACCATGCATAATTGCCATTTTGTTTGACATGATAATATTTATGCTTGTAAATATTTTGATTATACTTGTGACCTTTTTCAATTAGATACATTGATCCATCCACAATCCATATGTATACTATCTTGTAGAAGTTGTTTCTTCCATTTTTGTTCTAACATAATTTCTTAGAATATTTCTTTAATCCCAAATACTATAAAGATGAATATCCCAACACAATTATTTTTTATGTCCACACCCATGACAATGAGAACATTGCATGCATTGTATTTCTTGAGATATTTTTTTTGAACTTGTAACATCTATAACATCATTTTTATTTCCGATAGCATATCTAAGGCCTTCTTTTTTTGGCCTCACTATTGGCTCAATGGGATCTATAATTCCTTGTCCATGTTTTTCCAAACCTTTTCCTTCATATCCCATTATTTTCATTATCTTAAATCCAACATTCTTTAGAGAACATTCTTTGTTATTATCCTCACAAGTAGCAAGAGTTGTAGATTTGAAAAAATATTATTGTCTTCCTTACACTTTTTTATCAAAAGAAGCTTTAGTTATATCACATTTATCAAAAAATTCATCTAATGAATAAAAAAATAACTTGTATCACATGACATATTACATAGTGTAGGCTTAGAGTTTAGAAACTGATTTTCATTTTCGTAAGCTTCAAGTAATTGACTAAAACAATTATCTTCTCTCAATTTGTCAATATGTC
Organism: Sequoia sempervirens; assembly: GCA_007258455.2. Taxonomy (NCBI): domain Eukaryota; kingdom Viridiplantae; phylum Streptophyta; class Pinopsida; order Cupressales; family Cupressaceae; genus Sequoia; species Sequoia sempervirens. The sequence goes on from VDFB02000015.1 coordinate 149,372,423, forward strand.
TTCCTTTTGTGACCTATTTTCCTCTTCTAATTTTTACTTTATCTTTCTAAATTTCTATAGTTCTTTCTCAAAAATATCTTTTACACATATTAAGTTTTCATTCTCCTTGTTTATTCTTTTCCATAGCTTTCCCATTGGAACAAATAGTTTTCTTATAATTTTAGCTACACAAAAATCACTTATGTAATACCTAATGACAATTGATTTTGTTGGATTTACCACCTCCACTCTTCCATAATTTGAAATGATCTACCACTTACTTTATATCTTTTCAAACTTATACTTTAAAAAATATTGCAAAATTCATCAAATATCATTTGTGAAAAATTTACAAAAAATTGTGATCACCTTTCTTTGTTCAAATACCAATAATAGATGTAGATAGACTTTCTTATAAAGATAGAATATCTTCTCACTTATCTTTTACCACATACAATTTTCTTCTCAAATTGGTAGGTTTCTTGAAAACTTCAACCTCTTCAAAATCCGTGATATTCTCCTTTAACGAGGTGGCTTCATACATAAAAAAGGGAATTATAATTTATTTTCATTCAAATCTTTTACTTAGTAGCTATGATAGAAATTATCGAATTCAAACTTAGAGTTTATTCTATGATCTACCTTTTGAATTGAATAATTTTTTTTATCTTCAATGATCTACAAGGGTATATGCAAAAATATGTGACACAAAAAAGATGTCACACTTTCTTTTTATGTCTGAAATGAGCATTTGGCACTCACCAAATGTGAACGATATTTTTGATTAGAAAAGAAGGGAAATGGCTATGATCCTAAACAAAATAACAAAACAAAGACTAAGGCCTATAGATCCACTAGTTCAAGCAGAAACAAAGGCCTATAGGATAACCATAAAATAACATCAAATAGAAAGGTAAACAGCCATATAAACTAAAACCAAAATGGCATGCAGTTCTCATAGACACAAGCACATAGGCCCTGAGAAACAAAGAAACATCAAAAAGGAAATCTATCCAATAGATGAGAACTAATCCTTAGGAATATTAATGAGATTCCATTCTTCCTTAAGCAACTCTAGGTTATTCTTCTAGGTATCCTCATCATCTTAAGAAGTATCCTTCCTCAGAGTGTCTTCATCCCAATTCTTCTCCCTCTTGCGTTTCAGTTTCCTAACTCTAGATTTCCCAATAACAGTGCCAAAAATGACATGGTTCATAATCCCATGAGTGATAGATATTATGAAACTCATTGCATTATCAATCTCTACCATCTTCTCTTTTAGTAATCCACTTTCATTGTTTGATTCAATTTGGTTAACCCTCCTCTATAGATTGTCCATATGATTCTTGAGAATTTGGAGAGTACCATGCCCAAGGTCCCCCTCCTTCGATCTCATTGTGAATGATGTTATAAAAACAAAAAAAACCAAACTTTCTTATCATTTTTCTACTCAACTTGAGCTCGGCAAAATAAATTTCCATTTTTTCACCTTAAGGCTGTGAAATCTTCATCAAGATGCTTCCAAGAAGCCGAGGAGGTCAAAGGGGTAAGTATCTCTACTTTTTTAGTTTCAAAATTTGATTAAATTGTAGATCGAATTAAGTTTTTTTTATTAAGATTTATTTTAATTTCTAGGAAATGATATTCCACCCCCAAATGTTGAAAATCCTCCACCTCCTCATGAAGACCCTCTTGAACAAGAACCACAACAAACACCTCCATCAATTCCTAGAAAATCCCCAAGAACACAAGAAAACATACTAGGGGAAATATAAGATAATAAAAAATAACTTAAGGAATTGATTACAAGGCTAAAAGATCCTACTACAACAAACCCTCATAGGAAAATCCTTGCTAAATCCCTGCAATCTATCATGTCTCATGTAGGATCAATGTGTGCAAAAATTAATTTTTGGTCCAATAAGAAGGAAGAACAAAATTAATTTTATGCAAAAAAATTATCCTATGAGCAAGTAAAGAAAAGGAAAATCAACAAATTTGGCTCAAGTGTGCCCTCTTCATCGACCCACAAACCAATCAACCCTTAGCAATATGTAGGAAGTTCCCTATCCATTGGTGCCACCATGAAGGGAATTTTTTTTTTTGGGTCTAGGTGGTGGATGGTTTTTAACCAGCCTCCATGTGCAATAATTATGAGGTGCCACAATGATTTTTTAGGAAACTCTATTGTGAGTTTGTCCTCAATGTGATTCCAAACTATTTTGACTTTCTAGATTTCCAAGGTAGAGGGGGGGCTCCTTACATTATAGAGTGGGAGCACAACATGACCCAAAATTGGCACTGATACCCTTGGGTAGACCTATGGTGGAGCATGTGATTGTTCCTTCTGTTGTGAAGGATAGTGTTGAGGTGGACACCTTAGAATCTATTAGCTCACACACTCAGAGCCTTATATAGTATGTGAGGCCTCTAGTATAGGGTCATGTGGACGAGTCTTCTAGGCCTCAAGTTCCAATCCATTTTGGTCAATCCTGTGACATTGTTTGCACTTATGATCCTGAGAGTATTTAGGATGCAACTACATAGGAAACATCAACTGTAGAGGGGATGGTTATGATAGAATCTTTGTTGAGTGAAACATGCAACATTGATACTCAAGTAAATATCAACAAGTTTATTTAATTCTGTTTATTAAATTTTACTATGAAATGTAAGAATAACTAAATTAGTAGAATTATTATGATGAAAATTTAGGGTCTAAGTGTTCATGCTACTTGCAGAATTCCTCCAACCCCCAATTTCATAACATCATCAAGTCTATAGGTCTGTAATTAGTAAAGAAATATAATTATTACATGTGAATAGTTAAACCTTATATGAATGGTTTTCTCATAACTCACTTTGGATGTTGAATAGTTTGATGGTAGAACTTTGACATTGAAACCTTGTAGTAGTCATCATCAAATTTTTTTTCACACATATAACCTTTATTCATTAATGGTGTTGTAAAACAATGTTAGGTAGTTTTGGTAATTGAACAATATTTATTATTTTATTTTCAAATGTTGACATCATATAATCTTGTTGATGTTTGTGCCACATTGGACCATGGTGTTGCTGCAATAGAAAAAAGTATTGCTCCTTTGACAAAGTAATGAGATATATTAGTAAATTTCACATGATATTTGTTCTTTTATCGGTCTATTATTGAAAATTTTAATGATAATCGTATATAGTTTAATTTCTATCTTGATGCTTACTATAGGGGCTTGTGACTTCAGATCCTGTATGCACCCCTATTGTGGAGGAACATATCGATTATTTGTATGCAATAAGTGATTATTCTATTATATTCCATTCTATAATTCAATTTATATTTATTAACTTTAATAATTTTTATTGTATTAGATGGACATCTAGATAAGTCTAGAGAGGAGGACGAATGTGCACACTTGAAAGAAACTAGCATCATATGCATCTCCATCTAGTCAATTGTCAAAGGAAACTTGTGATCTATTTCCTTTCCCTAATAGGAAATGACTGTACATTAGGGTCCTTTGTTGTATGCCTATGTGACATTTTTGAACATATGTTTTGTATTATAGATATGTGACATTTTATGTCCATATGGTTTTTTTGCAAGCCTCTATGACTTTATTGGATCTAATTTAACTTTATTGATATATAACATTGTAGAACCTTATGGCTTTTTGGTTAATGTAAATATCTTTTTACCACTGTTATCCATATTTGCACTATAGATGATTAATTAAATAGATGAATAATTACACAAAATTCATTGTTAGTAACTGTAAAATTATTACAAATATCCTAGGCCTCTTTAAGGGGGTAACCCCCTTTAATTTAAACAATATTGGTAGCACAAGCATGTGATTTTTTGAAGTCTTTGTTAGATATATTAAGGATGAATTTGAGATCACAAGCATTTGGTAAAATAATGAAACTAAGAATTATTATAATGCAAATATAAAAGATATATTATTGGGTCTAATTCACTATATCACATGTGTAGAGATCACATTGTCATCTTGAATTACCACATCATACTTTAGAGTTACCCTTCAAGCACATCATGCTCTATATCACTGTACATCGATATTCCATTGTGAAATATTTACATTTTATAGTGGCCTACTCTACACTAAGCTTTCATTTCTATATCCTTACAGTAGTTGGCATAATGCACTCCCCCACCCAAGGAACTCATCTTTTAATGTCTTCAAAATTTATACCTACATGAAATGTATAACATTGCCTTCCCCTTACATGTATATTTTTCTATCACTTTTATACCTTTATATTGGGGACACCATGATTTCACCTCCTACCTTCCTTGTACATTAGAGGCACCTTGCCTTTCCCCCATACATTCCACTTTGCTACTAGCATCCACTATGGATATATATCACCTTACCTACACAATTTTGTGTTCATAGATGCCATATTAATAGAATAAGCCACTATAATGACCCATGTACTTACATGTATGCGTTATATATGTTCTCACATACTCATCTTCATGCTCATCTGGTGTTATATTCTTTGGTTGTTTCCTTCACATGATGATGATTTCTACATGTGTACACAAATAAGACATAGAGATTAGTTCATAAAACTCTAGGATTGTCATAACTTCATATCATGCCCTTGAAATTGCAACACTAAAATATAAAGCCTTGAAATACAAATAAAAATAAAATAAAAATAACAATATAAATAATAAAAATTTATATATTAATATAATTATAATCATTGTAATATAAATAAATATTAAAAAATAATATAAACTAATATAAATGAAAATATACTATAAAATATGTGAAAATATAATAATATACAGTGGTGATTGAGGGTAGCGATTACTCTATAAGAAGGCAACAATCAGTTTTACGAAAGCAGTGATTATATGTGATAAAAGGAAACACTTACATGTAATTAAAGTATTCAAAAAAAGGAAAAAATTAGAGTCTCCAAGGGCAGCGATGGAGATTAAGGAACGAGTGTGACTGTTTGAAATGTTGTCTCTTTTCTAAGGGATGCCTCCCTCCATTAAGAGGAATAAGAAAGCTATAAATGGTATAGAAGTTGAAGAAAGAAGGAATGAGGCATCGAATCGTATTTACATTTAGGGAAGCTTGCACAGTATAATATAATTAGATTTAAAGGCAAATGTATGAAAAACAAATGAGGAGGATCAAATTTAATATAAAAATTACAGGAATACAAAAATTTAATACAATAAATACAATCTGGTATGAATTATATAGATAGTGTGTAGCAGTTATTATATGAATAAGTTTTGATAATGAATCTAACAAATATTATATTCTTTTTGAAATGAAGGAAAAGGGGATAGTATGGATAGGGGGACCTTAAACATTTGGGATATGTGATGAGGGATTTATGTCCAATGTAAAAGGGGGGGTGTCCACCTAATCACAAATCCACCTTTTCCTTGTTCATTAGGAAGAGGGATAGAGCCACAAATGATTTGAATTGACTTACAACCCTTAAGGTGAGTCAACCCTAGGTTTGGACACTATGCTACCTTGACTTCCTTATGACAAAAAGATTGAACAACTTTGGGAGAAGAATAAAAGTGTTTTAACAATCAATCCTACAAGATCAAACACTTGGAATACAAAGTATTTTGATATCACTATAAAAAAAAACAATTAGCCAGTATATCTAAGAAGGTTAGGATGGTGTGTTCTCAGCTCCAAAAGTGGTTTTCAGGCTTTGTAGAAGGATAGGTTTTCCCAAGGTTGAATGGCTCCTTGCATCCCCTTCTAGAAAATCAAAAGCTGATCTTGTAGCCCTATATCTATACTTTGCTCCTGTACCTATAAATATTTAGTCCCGACTCCAGATCTGTAGAAAAAAATAAAATTTTTGGTTTGTTTGTATGGGGGTTTTCCTCAGTCAAAGTCCAAATTTGATAATTAAACCTTGATGAAAAGATGAGAATCTGAAAATTTGATAAATAATAGTGTGTGCAAGCCCTAACCTTAAGTGCATCTAAGGTGTTAAGAGATAAAATGCAAAGAAACCTTATTCAAGTCTATTAGAATAAGATCTCTAAATGAACATGAAAAATGACAAAGACATAGTTAGGGAGAAGTCAAAACACCCTAATAGATTTGAAATATGATTATACCTTGCTTTAGGTGGATAGTAGAATGAATATTGAAGATGAGAACACTTAGGAAACAAGTCATTAGGTTAGGGAGAATGGCTAGGTGCATGTCCCAAAACCTAGAATCCATTATGATCACCATTGACATCAACCTTCAAATCATGAATAATGCTTGATCTTTCTCGGAAAAATGATCTTGAAGACCTGCAAAAACAAATGAAATGCTGCTCCAAGACTTCAACCTTCCTTGCTTGAATGTTCTCTCCTTGCTCTTGAGTGCTAATCTTGTGTATATATCTTCTCAATATCTTGTTAACCTAGTGTGAAATGGTGAAAAGACTAGGCTTTATAGGCTTCTTCTCTAATTTCCTGATAATTAAATATCGATGGCCGACCTTTGCCACTTGAATTTTGAACATTAAAATTCTGCCAAAAACATATTTGAAATTATGTTTTTGCACCTAAAAGGGACCCATTTGCCAAGGGCCGATGGTCCCTGACCTAAATTTCCAAGATTCATTTATTTCGAGGCCTTTAATTCATTAAATGCATTTGTTCAATGCATATTGTGGTGTCAAAAAATGATAAAAATAGGCCTTGGGATGCATAATAAAGGGAATTAGGGGCCTATTTTGAAAGGTAAAAATGCATAAAAGTGAGGTCATTAAAGTAGGTCCAAATTAAGTATGAAATTGTACATTCACTTAGAAAGGAGTAAAATTTTCTACACTACATTTAGCCCCCACTTTAGCAGCCATATGACACTACGTGCATATACAAGCTCAAGTAAGTTTGATAGTAAATTCTTCTTTATAAAAGGATACTCATATGGATTCATTTTGCAAATGGGGAGAATGAATGTCATGTCCCCCAAAATTGCAACATCAAAGATGTCAAGAACACAAATAAATAATTCAAGAAATTGCAATTTAAATACAATAATAATTATTATAGATAATATTATAATTAAATATGATTTTTAATAATAATTTAACCATTATTTATATCATGGTTATCTATAATATATACTATAATATTAATAGATGAAACTCTTATTAAAAATATAAACTAATAGGTATAACTTTATAGCTAAAAATATAAAATATATACAAATATATAGATATATACTATATATAATCATCAAATAAGGGGATCAAATATAAGATTAAGAGATATATAATCGAACAAGGAAAGAACCTTCGAATGAGACCATGGACGAGTCAAATGGAGAAAGGCGACTGTTGTGGTAGCGTTTCAAGGAAGGGCGCGACCAACCCAAGCTATGTAAGGGGAGTGATGCAAGTCTAAGATGAATTATGATCATCACGGGAGACATACATCATCACCGTTGGACGAAATCAACGTGGTTGAAGAAAAGATGACATCAAAGGGATAGGAAGATAGGGACGTCTATATGCAGATAGAACAGAAGAAAACCAACAGTCATCACTGTGGAAGGTTTAGTGTCTTCTATTATAAAACTCCCACCAGCAGTACTAGATTGTGGTTGGATCCTGCGGACTCTGAGTCTGGCTCGACCGCCACCAATAGTATTCTCCTCCGTACACAAGGTAATAAACCTCCAATTAAGTTACCTAAGAAATACTCTAGACAAGCAGTCGCCATAGCGAATCCATAGCAAGCCAGCTATTATATGTGTGAAGGCAACAGTTGATATAATGCTTATAAGACAACAAGATTATAATTAGTGTAGCCAGTAGCGGCCATCCTGAGGTAAAGACAAGTGCCTAAGAAAACTAGAAACTAAATAGAGGTCAATGATTAGGAGAAACAAAATATGCAGTGATTAAAGGTTCATCAAGTTGACACTTAAAGAAATGAGGTACAATTAATGACTCAATAGTGAAGACCACTAAATGGCACCACCTCTTGGGGAACATCTCTATTCCAAGAAACAAAACCATTTTGGGCAAGCACAAGGTATATATAACACTTATATAAGTCGATGGATCCTTCATTTATCAAGTATGCATGCCATTATAGTAAGGATTAAGATAATATGTAGAAGGTAAGACTAGCGGACTTAGGAATATTATCTCAGCTAATGCTTATAAATATACTGAGAATATTATGATTTACGAGTATATTTGAATATATTGGGATATTGAAAGATAGGAGAACATGTTAAAAAATTGATAAGTGGTATACTAGAATTCCATCTGTCTTTAATATCCATCCTAATGTATCATTCATAATGAGAGATAAGGGGGAAATAAATAAACCTAAGACAAGAACGAAATATTTATATCATCTTTGATCTTATTAGATATCAACACTAGAACTTCTTGAACTCTAACACTAGCCTAATGTCTCTTCGAGAAATAATTTGAATGCAAGATTCAGGTTTAAGTGTTTCTGTCAGAAAGGGGACATTACAAGTTGTATAAGAGCAACTTTCCTACCATCCTGTTGAATTAGTGTATGAAAAATTACTGTAGAAGGATGTATATTCTCTAAACATAAAGAAACACACTCTGATTTTTGCAGAACAAGTATGTCCCGTAACCATTGAATATAATCACTTTGTTGTTGACATTCATCATAGTTATTAAGATATATGTAAATTGTGAGATTTTGAATAAAGAAAGAGATATTATTTTGGAAAATGAATAGGGAATTTAAATACCAATTGGTGGTTAATAGGCCTAACTTGAAAAATATATATGATGACTGATAAATATACTATATGTGGTTGATACAGTTTATACATAATAATATTTGTCCAATTGATATTATTTGTTATCGTCAGTTTGGGGGAATGCATATCACTACTATAGTATTGCTAATATGTTATTTTGACTTGGAAAACTAATGATGTTATGATGATGTATTCTATCCTATTTATGGTGTGTGTAACTATAAAAGAAAGACTAATTACATCTCTACACCCTCGACAATATTAAAGACCATTATGATCTATCATTCTTTTGAAACATAGAATAAGAAGGTGACTGCATTGGCTGGGAAAACAAGAGGTTCCTTCAGATTGAAGTGGTAAGTATTAGGTGCGTACTTTCATAGCCCTAAATCAGCAATCATAAATACCTTCATGTAATTAGAAAATACTATTTTTTAAACATGTTATGAAAGTAAATATTAATGATTGACAAATTGGATTTGATACTGATAAATATATTAATAAGGTAAATAGATAATTTACATTGAACTCTTAATGTCTTGATAAATTCATGAATCCCAATAGCATAGTGTAATTATGGGTAAATTGTCAATATGACAATCATTAGATGCAATTGTTTGTATTATCAAAACAATCATGTAGTTAGTTGAGGGGGAGAACCGATAGGTTGAGCAGATACTAGGGTTCCTTCGAGGTAGACCACCCTCATTGGATGACTATGGTCTGCCATTGGGGGCCAAGGGGGTTGTTTAGTTGCTCTTGGGTTGAGAAGGGAGTGCTCTAAGGGCCTCCTATGGAAATCCTTCCCCAAACTATCGCATGGACTACGTGTTTTCCCACTACCAAATTTTCATTCTTTCTCAATCAAATCATTAAGGAGGGGAGTTGGAAGCACATGAAGGAGTGTAGATACGAGGGTCCCTTCAAGGTAGGCCACCCTCCTTGGATGACTGCGGTCTACCATAGAGGGCCAAGGGGTTTTTTTAGCCGCCCTTGGGATGAGAAGGGAGTGCTCTAAGGGAATCCTTGTGTGTGGACCTCTCTTGCCTCACCTATGCTGTTGATGAACAAGGGATGATAACTTGGGGTGTTTTAATATCTATTTATTTTGCTCAGAAATTTACAGATTGAATGCATATGATTTACAAGTGGTATCAATCCACCTCCTTCCCAATTGTCTGATGGTATAATTCATTTGAGTGTATACTCAATAATTGTATTCGTATTTTGCATATATACTCTATGACTCTGTAATTGTATTCAAGTGTATATTTTATGATTGTATTTGTATTTGAGTGTATACTCTATGACCTTGTATTTATATTTGAGTGCATACTCTATGAATTATACTAGAGTTAGGAAAATATTGTCTAAGAAATAATGTTCTTGATTTCAGTATTCATATTCTTTAAGCATACCTGCTTTCTAGGACAAATACTTGCTTCCTATGATTTACAATTACTTTGCGTATTGCTGTGTACATCACATGTATGCCTCTTGTCTGAGTGTATTTATATTGCTTCCTACCGTATGGGTATTTATACCTTGCATACCTTGTATGGGTTTATGTTCTCTACGTATGTACTTCAAGTGTATTTCTTTTCGTAAGTATAATTACATGATTTACATGCCTTGTATGTAATTTATTGCTCGATGAGCTTCTATGTGTATTTGTCTTACATTGTGCGTCTTACTCCATGTAAGTGTATTTCATGTATTTGAATGCTTCATGTAATATGTGATTATGCTCTATACATGTATTCATGTTTGCTTCACACTTTGTATCTTGTATGCATTCTACATAACTGCTCTAAGGATGACTTCCTAATGTGTCTTTCATGATTGGTGTGTTTTTAGCATGTCTACTTGTGAGTGACAAGAATACCCCATGCCTTATATATTCAAGTGTGAATACTTCACGTCTTATGTATTTGTTCCATTCTCCATGTAATTATTCATGCCGCTACTTCGTGCTTAACTGCTTACATGCATTCAAATGTATGATTCACATCTTATAAGTGTACCCCATGTCTTACATGCTTGCTTTATGTCTAATTTACTTTAGCATGTTGACTGCATGTGTATACTTCTATTATGTATGTTCTATTTCTTGAGTGTATACTTCCGATTGAACATGTATACTTCTTCAAGTGTATTTTGAGTGTATTAATGTGCCTTAATCTTAAGTGTGTGTATCCTAACTTGTGGGTGATTATGTGTTTTCTATATATTTGACGTGCCTTCCACATGATTATTTCTTGAAAGCTTTATGTGTGATTAATTCATGTTTGAGTGCTCTCTTAATACCTTGCATAGGCTTCGTAACATGACTTATGTATCTTTCAATGTTTTCTCATGCTTCGTAGGTTACTGGCTTCATTTCCGATGTGATTCTGGTTTACAATATCTTATGTGCATACCTTGTAGTTGTTTCATGTATGATAATTTTCTCTATGTAAGGTGTGTATTCAACATGAGTGTTTATGTGTGTACCTATTGTATGTTGTTGATTGCTACATGTCTAAAATACTTTCTCTATATTTGATGTGTATTCTATGCGAATGCGTTGTACGTAGGATTCTTGCCTTGTATAAGCATATGACTGTATATGTATGCTTCATATGTGCTAATGTGAATACTCCATGAAGTTATGTACTATTGCTTACAACCGATGTCTTACAAATACTTCATGCATACACCCCATGTATATGTTTCATAAGTTATGATGTGCTTCACTTCTTCTGTATATTTAGATACTTGCTTATGTCTTAAGTGCTTTCAACATATTTTCTTCATGAATACTCTTCTCATGTATGCTTGTGTTTGATGCATGCCTTGTGTATTCAAATGCAAGACTTGCACATATAGATGTTCATAACACTCAAGTCTTTGTATTCAAATGTATTCAAGTATGACTTATGTACTCAAATGCTCTCAAGTGTACATTGTTGGCTATTGAAGTGAAAATATGTTTGGAATTGTTATTGCTTGAGGACAAGCAATCTTGGGTGGGGAGGACTATCATGTCCCTCAAAATTGCAACATCAAAGATGTCAAGAACACAAATAAATAATTCAAGAAATTGCAATTTAAATGCAATAATAATTATTATAGATAATATTATAATTAAATATGATTTTTAATAATAATTTAACCATTATTTATATCATGGTTATCTATAATATATACTATAATATTAATAGATGAAACTCTTATTAAAAATATAAACTAATAGGTATAACTTTATAGCTAAAAATATAAAATATATACAAATATATAGATATATAATATATATAATCATCAAATAAGGGGATCAAATATAAGATTAAGAGATATATAATCAAACAAAGAAAGAAGAACCTTTGAATGTGACCATGGACGAGTCAAATGGAGAAATGCAATTGTTGTGGTAGCGTTTCAAGGAAGGGTGCGACCAACCCAAGCTATGTAAGGGGAGTGATGCAAGTCTAAGATGAATTATGATCATCACGGGAGACATACATCATCATTGCTGGACGAAATCAACGTGGTTGAAGAAAAGATGACATCAAAGGGATAGGAAGATAGGGACGTCTATATGCAAACCAGTGTTCCACGGGGACACGTCCCCTCCAAAAAAACTTGCATTTCCTAGAGGGGGATGTCTCAGAGACTTGGGGACTTGGGTGGACCTCCCCTTACCAGCCCACCACTAGCGCCACCATCCCACCACCAGTGTCGCTGTCTCCAAGATGCCACTAGGACTTCGAGGATGCTGGGGTGTCCTCAAGATGTCTAGGGGACTCCTAGTTGTCTCCAAGATCTATAGTTCTTATATTTATACATCTTTTTATAACTATTTTTTCAAGTACTATATGTATTTAAGCACCCTGCCGCCCCCCCACCGCCGTCCCCTTGCCGTCCCCCCACCACCCCCAAACTAGACCCCCCTGTCCCTGCGTCCCTGAAACCCCGTGGAACATTGATGCAAACAAAACATAAGAAAACCAATAGTCATCACTATGGAAGGTTTAGGGTCTTCTATTATAAAACTACCACCACTAGTACTAGATTGTGGTTGGATCCTGCGGACTCTGAGTCTGGCTTGACCACCACCAGTAGTATTCTCCTCCGTAGACAAGGTAATAAACCTCCCATTAAGTTACCTAAGAACAACTCTAGACAAGCAACCATGATAGCGAATCCATAACAAGCCGACTATTATATGTGTGAAGGAAACGGTTGATATAATGCTTATAAGACAACAAGTATTATAGTTAGTGTAGCCAACAGCGGCCATGCTAAGGTAAAGACAAGTGCCTAAGAAAACTAGAAACTAAATAGAGGTCAACGATTAGGAGAAATGAGATATGCAGTGATTAAAGGTTCATCAAGTTGACACTTAAAGAAATGAGGTACAATTAATGATTCAATAGTGAAGACCACTGAATGGCACCACCTCTTGGGGAACATCTCTATTCCAAGAAAAACAACCATTTTGGGCAAGCACAAGGTATATATAACACTCATATAAGTCGATGGATCCTTCATTTATCAGGTATGCATGCCATTATAGTAAGGATTAAGATAATAGTGTGTAGAAGGTAAGACTAGCGGACTTAGGAATATTATCTCAGTTAATGCTTATAAATATACTTGAGAATTTTATGATTTACGAGTATATTTGAATATATTGGGATATTGAAAGATAGGAGAATGTGTTAACAAATTGATAAGTGGTATACTAGAATTCCATCTGTCTTTAATATCCATCCTAATGTATCATTCATAATGAGAGATAAGGGGGAAATGAATAAACCTAAGACAAGAACGAAATCTTTATATCATCTTTGATCTTATTAGATATCAACACTAGAACTTCTTGAACTCTAACACTCCTAATGTCTCTTCGAGAAATACTTTGAATGCAAGATTCAGGTTTAAGTGTTTCTGTTAGAAAGGGGACATTACAATGAAGCACCCAATGTAGTCATCTGCAAAACCACAATGTTAGGAACCACATCCTGCAAAACCGATTTGTTAGTTGTTCAAAATCATCTTATCAAATTTCTACAAAGAATCAAATTTGAGGGTAGATGTATGCCCCCCTAATTCTGCTTGCTTTATGGAAGTGGAATTAGGGTAGAAATCTAACCACATCGAATTGATTTGTGTGTAATGAGAAATTTCTATAATAGGGTATTGAAATTATAATACCACATATTGATAGGTATTAGATAAGATCACGGATGATATTATGAATCCAATGCAACAAATGACATCAAAAATAGAGTTCTCTAGCCCTCATTATGTTACTTTGAATGAAATGTGCTTTGAATAAAATGTGCTTTCTTTAATCAATTTGACTATATGTTAATGAAAATGACAATTGTAACTATTATGTTAACATTTACCTTTTGAAAATTATAGTGTTGTAGAGAGGAGTAGACATTCCTAGCCGACGAGCGTACTGGCCCCCCAGATTGGATGTTTTATGAGAGGAGGTTGCACAAGGTGAGCTCTAGAGCACAGTTAGTCCATTGTACATCTTTGTTGATTTTTTTTTATGTTATACATGCTTTTTAATGCATTTTTAGAGGTTTTAGGACCCTATCCAAAATTGTTGCAAAGCATCCCATTTTGGCGCAAAGCATCCTTGAATGGCTAAAGCATCCTAGACCCCATCTAAAAATGGCCTAAGCATCCCAAGATAGATTAATTATACTTTTAATGGTTTTATTGAAATTTTTAGGTGTATTAATGATGATTTCTTCATCTTTTTCAAGCTCCCCGCATCACTGCAAAGGCCCAACAACAACCGTGTGATGTTGTGGTGGGTGTGCAAAAGGTTTTGTGAAGGATTTGGTGATCCAAAGTGCAACTTGCAACTACAATATTTGATAAAAATCCACCTCCAAATATGCTTATGCATTAATGAGAAATAATCACTCATATAACCGGTTAGTTGGAAGAAAAGTGGGAGATAGCATGAGTGCTCAGTTAGCAATAACAATATTGAAAGCACCTTCCTTGAATGTTGGTTATGCATTTTGTGTTGCAAGAAGTTGGATTCTATGGATATCAAGTCTCAAAATTCTGCTCTCAAACTGTGCCTTGTGACATTGAGCATGCTACATCACATTACACATTCAAGCATAGCAGATGACAATTTATTCCATTAGCAAATGAGGGGATCCTTCTCATCAGTGGATAAGCTATTATAAATAGCCCACAAATATTGATACGAGCTCTTGAGGAGTGACCTAAGAAGAATGAGAGAAAGATTTTCAACCTTTCAAGGTTCTTGCTGTGTGAATATTATCATAAATGTGTATTTTGAAATTGTGGCAAAAAATATGTGTATATAATCATAAAGATGCCAATGTGTATTTTGAAGCAGCTTATGGTATTTTGCATAGGTGAAAAAATTCTTTGTAAGGCTTATTTTTGGGTGGGCACAAACATTTCATGACATACCTTCTTCCTAATTGTGGAAAACCATTAGAAAGACACATTTGGGTTGCAAAATATAGGACACATATACTCTCAGTCATTGCTTCTTTGGGTGGTATGGAATTAGGTGGATACCATGGAATAGAGTACATTATACACTATCTTATGTACCGGGGAAAATTGTGTCAAGATCTAAGCATATAAATGATTCTCTTACTATCAAAACATTATATCCATTCTCAGTGTATCTACTATCATAACTCTCATTGACATTGTTATTTTAGTGACACCATTATCCTACTGCCTCTACAAAAGAGCTCCATTTAAAGGAATCTCGACTACATATTATACACAACAAAACTCTATAAGTGCAAAAAGACATTTGCAAGACAAAATATGAATTCACTGAAACATTACTATCTAAGCAACATAATATCTTCAAATGAAGGAGCACTATAACTGTGACTGAGAAAACACTGTGTAGGCATTTTTAGCACTAAGAAATGAAGAAGATAACACATTGAATTAGGTGATTGAGATCATTGAAAGGAATATCATTGTTAGAGATTTGCAAACTGTGAATTTTTCTTTGTCCTATAGGACTAAGAAAGGAAGAACACTGTCAAATAGTGATTGAATCATAACAAACAATCCAAAAACAATGAAAGTTACCATCAAATGGTGACAAAGATCAGTTCTCTAAGTCATTTGCACATGGTGATTGAGAACACAGTGACTAAGAAGTGAATATGTCACACATCCAAATACTCTCATGTGAGAAACATTTTGTTTTCTTCCACTCCATGCTTCTTTTGGAATCATATTCTTTAGAATCTTGGTTGGAAATCTATTCATTATATAGACTGCACATGAAACAACTTCAACCCAATAATCATTTGACAAATGTTTTTCTTTTAACACGCTCCTTGCCATTTCCATGATTGTTCTATTTTTCCTTTTAGCTACACCATTTTGTTGAGGTGTGTACCTTGTGGTAAATTATTTGTGAATACCACGATCTTTTCAAAATCTTAGGAAGTGATTTGAGATGTATTCACCTCCTCTATCTATTCTCAATGCTTTGATATAGTGCCCACTTTTTTTTCTCCACAAGAGCCTTGAATTGGCGAAAGTAATCAAATGCTTCATCCTTATGCTTTAAGAAGAACACCCATGTTTTACTTGTGTAATCATCAATGAATGCCATGAAATAATATCTTCCTCCAATTGTTACTGTTTGTATAGGACCACACAAATCTGAATGGACAATTTCTGATGGTGTTACTCCCCTCATTGAATTTCCTATTGGAAATGATTCTCTATGTTGTTTTCCCAAAATAAACCCTTCACACAACCTTGTTGGTTTCTCTATGAGTGGCAATCCCTTTACCATGTTTTTCCTATGCAATGGGTTTAAGCATCCAAAGTTTAGGTGTCCACATCTTAAATGCCATAACCAAGTTTCATCCTTAGTTTCAGCTTGAAATATTGTTTGTGTGGCTGCTGACCCTTTCCCTTTGTCTACAAGTTGTTGTGTTTGAGAAAATTCTACATTCAAATTTGGATGTATCCTAAGGGGAAACATTCTATTGTTTTTCATTTGCACTTTTTCAATAAGTTGATTGCTTGGATATTTATCTAAGATTGTGCATTCTCCGTTTTAAAAATATACTCAACATCCCTTTTGAACAAGCTTCCCAATGCTCATCAAATTATGTTTTAATGTAGGGACAAAATAGACATCAAAAATAATTTTTTTCTCCCCCTTCTTAGTTAGAATGTCAATTTTTCCTTTACCCATAACTAAAACTTTGTTATCATTCCCCAATGTGACATCGGATTTTATATTTTCATCTAAAGTAGACAAAAGTTCTACATTCCTTGTCATATGATTGTTGCACCCAGAATCTAAAAACCATACATCATTTCATTGTTCTTGTGCAACATTACAAGCTAAAAACATACTGCCTTGGTTTTGATTTTCTTTTGTAAAATTTACATTTTGTTGCCTATTTTCATATTGTTTCTTTCTATATTCATTTAAATAATGCCCATATTTTTGCAATAGTGACATTGTACTTGTGATTTATCATACCTTTGACCTTGGTGATGATTTTTATTTGAACTTTGGCTGTTGTCTCTTCCACTTGAGTTTGATGGGATGGTTCTTCCACCTCTATATGAATTTCTTCCTCTTCCTCTTGAGTTTGATCTTCCCCTATCTCTACTATAGCTAATTGAAGCTTATGTTTTGAAAGCATGCTCCAATGATGAGTTTGTTGTTCTGTTCAGCCTATGCTCATGTGAAATAAGAGATGCATGGAGCTCATCGACAAAAAATTGAGAGAGATTCTTAGTCTCTTCTATGGCCACAACAATGGACTCAAACCTTGCAGGTAGGCTTCTCAAAATCTTCTCAACTACTCTTCTTTCTTCAAGTTTCTCACCATGAGACCTGATTTGATAGACCAGTCAAATAATTTGTGTAAAAAATGAGTCTATTGATTCATCTCCTTCATGGCTATGGTCTCAAAATCTCTTCTCAACATTTGTAGTTTTGTTGTCTTCACCTTGGCCATTCCTTGGTATGCTGTTTGCATAATATCCTAGGCTTATTTACATTCAATTGCTACTGTAACTCCTGGAAATATACTCTCATGCATTGCTTGGAAAATATAGAAGAGAGCTTTATAATCCTTATTTTGGTTAAACTTGTCATAATTCTTTCCATTGAATTGAGGAATTTGTGGGTTTGTTAAACTTGCGCTTGGAGCTGCCATTGATGACTGCAAATATTTGTTCTCAACAAACCTTAACTCTTTGAAAATACTTTTTGAAAACCTTTAGCTTTTATAACCTATCTCTGATACCACTTGAAGGAAGAGGCAGAGGACAAAAAACAAAAATAGAACAAAACATAACATAGCAGAGAGGAAACATGAATGATGTGTAGAAAGTTTAAACACAAAAATAGGCCAAACATATTTTTCTATTTCATATATATTCAAAGCTTACAAAATTTTTTAGCATAAAGCAAAATAAAGAGCTGCTACTCTTTCTGTTTATACCCAGAAAATAGCATAGACTGAATTTTATTGTTATATCAACTCTGGTTGTTGCTACAACCAATAAAACTGTTTACTTTCTCAAGTTACTTCTTTAGAAAATGTTGTTATTATAGTAACTGGCTGCTTCACTTTTTTATAACTTCATCTATCTTCAAAATGACCACATACCTCTATTCACAAAAACTAAGACAATTCTAGAACCTACATATCACCCAACAAGGAGGGAAAAGGAAATGCATTTAATTACATTTAATTACAACTAGCTGGGAAATCTTGCCAAAAAAGATATACATTTGAATCTGTAATGATGGATTTTTTTCCCCCTAACATGGCCTTGACTTAGTGTTGTAAGATGTCTAACCTATTCACATTAGTTCTTGGGCCCTTGTGAACCAAATGAGCTTATTGGTGCCTTATTTGGAGTGCTGTAAAGTGTTGTAACACACTTTCACACTTTTCTAGGGTTTTATTAAATAATTGAGCTTCTTTATGCTTTGATTGGCCTAATTTTACATCCTTAAGCCTCGTTTAATGCATCTTTCTAAGGATAATCCTGACATAAACCAAGAACCAATCATAATTTAGATGTTTTTAGGTTATGTGGCCCATATTTAGTGATCTGGGACTCATACGCCACCTGGGGTGTATGTGTCCCACCTAGGTTTTTGGGTCCCAATCTGGATTTTGCATCATTCTAAGCATTTTTGAAAATGTGTCCCATAGTTAGGCCTAATGGGACTCATATGCTACTTCTATCGTATGAGTCCCGTGTGGCCCAAAATTAAATTTAATTCAAATTCTTGGTGGGATTTTATTCTCCTAGATCTGATGTCAGCTTGTAGTGTTGTAATTTCAGGAAATTTGGCATAAACAAGTATAAATACAAGGTTATTTCACTCATTTTCCATCCTAACAAGCAATCAAGTGACCTAGCAAGTTGAATGAGCATACTTATAGAAAATTTTAGTTCATAAGATCATTCAATTGTTTACAAGAGAATTCAAGAGCATTCAAGGGCTGATTATCAAGTATTTTGGAGCATTACTCAAGTATCGAGCATTATGTCAAAGTCTTCATGCATCATGTTTGTTTTTGAGCTAACAATTGTGATGTAGGGTTTCATGATTCAGGCTAGCATTCAAGTCAAGATCTATCACATTCAAGCAAGATTCAAGATCTACATCCATTAGAGCCATCTCACACATGTTTGCAACACTTTATTGCTAGGGTTTGGGGAGTTGCAACAATACATTTTGTTCATTCATCATTATCCTTTCCTATTTCATTTCATTTCAAGGTTTGATTACCAAAATGGGGTTTTCCCAAGACAAAATCCTTTCCACTAACAAAACAACATTTTTCCTTCTCTTTAGTGTGTGATTTGTAGATCTAGGTTGAAGACATATTAAAGAGCAAGTTTGGAGAAAGTTGTCACCTTGCATTAGAGATCATGGGAAGACATCTACAGGTTGCAAATCAGAGTTTCAGATTTGAAAATAAGGTGGAAATGATAGAGCTAAAATTGAAGAGCAAAATTAGACTTTGAATTTCTAGAAAAACCTAACTGGACTGATACACCACTTCTGGCATATGAGTTCCAATATAGGAAAATTTGTAGAATTTTGTAGATCCAAAGTCTACACTACCAAAAATCTGTTCTTGCTCAGAAACCCTATCTTGAGACTAAATCGCCCAGTCTAGCGTATGAGTCCCAGTAAGCCTTTAAATTTAGTGTTTTTAGCATTTCATAACTTCATCCATTCCACTTCAGGTTTCCAGGTGCACACCTTTCATCTCCCAATTTTCTATTCTATTTTACATGCATTTTTAGGTCATTTAGTGAAGTATTGCATTACATTACGTTTAAGCATTTGGACTTGTATTTCATTGATCTTTCCAAGCCCTAGCTTGGTGGTGAACCCCTCTTTAGTTTATAATCAGACCCTAGGACAACCTTATTGCAAGATCTCTTTCCCCTTTGCATACTTTAGATTGAGATCTCTAGGGTTTTCCTTGAATGAATGATTGTGAAATGTGTTGTTCTATGTCCTAAACCATAAAGCAATTATTTTTTCCTTCATTTCATTTTGGTGAACTTGCATTTAGAACATCTTAATTATGATTTGGAGTGATCATCATCCTAGATCTTGCTTGCATTAACATTGCATTAGGGTTTGCAATAGTTAATTAACATTCTAGGGTTTCTAAATTTTGCATTAGTGAAAGTACATATAGGTTGCATTTTTGCATCTCAAATCATTAAAAATCATCTGAAAGCTACATTTTCATTTATTCTATAGATCATACAAACTAAAAGCATAAAAATCACTTGAGGTTTTTTGAAAATTGTGAAAAAACCCTCATTGGGACTCATACGCCCCTCTGGGAGATTTAGTCCCAATGTAGATTTTAAACTACATTTTCCAAAATTTAAAACACTATTTTTGTGCTCTTGTTTGCTGTTGATAACTTTCTGTTTCAGTTTACAAAGTTTCTGTTATATTCATTTCATTGCATTTAGCTTAAATTTCATTTGCATCCATCTTGCATTTATTATCCCTTACATGAGCTTTTCTACTTGGTGTCCTATTGCTAATACTATAGTGAGACGAAGTTTGAGACTCATGTCATCCCGTGATAAAACAATCATCATGGATCTTGGGTTGTCTAGCTCTTTCACTCCTAGTATTGACACTAGCTCACTAGGTATGGACCATACCCTTAACAATTCCTTGCCTTCAAGTAGTGTGACACATGTTGAGACAATGGTTGCTAGTGTTCCGCTAGAAAACATAATCTAAATTCATGA
>VDFB02000015.1:149393587-149548858 GCA_007258455.2 Sequoia sempervirens
TAACAACCTCTGCAACAAACCACCATTTTAGACACCCATTTAAGCCTTCTTCAACATACATCAAACCCTCATAAGAAATTTTTGGATCAACTTTCACAAAATAAGAAACCCCCCTTTATTCTTCCTATCACATAGAAACAACCATTGGGAAACATTAACCAGTCTGCCAAACCACCAATTCCTCCACTTTTAGGGTGTGATAAGCCCTCTAACATAACAAACCCCAAAACCCTCTTCTTTCACAAGTTAGGAAAGGGTTTATTGAAAACCCATAATCCAAACCTTCCCACGACTAACCAAAGCCTGAAACACCTTTAAAAAGGTCTGCACAAGCTTAAAATTTCAAGAGATATTGCTGCCTCCAAAGATTTCTTCAAACCCTAGCATTAAACCACCATTTTCCACTAAAAAATGCACCATCTAACATCTAGGGCATCACCTAAAAACCCCCTATTTTCCTCCCTTGCATAAAAAAATTTGTACACATGTTTTATAACCCTAACTAAGCCTTTCCATTGAGTTACAGAAGCATACAATGGCTCGAAGGCTTAATATGACATTTTAATGCACTCAAAACCCTTAAAACAGGGTATACAGACTGACCCTCAATAATTGGCTTCTAAAATGCATAAAATCATTTGAAATCCAACCAAAAAAAAACTAAAATGGAGTTAAGTCTACTGTCCACCTAATTCCATCGAAAAGAGAGCACAATCGCTTTGAGCTACATTCAACCGACTCGATCCCTTAAGGGTCCAAAGTGAAAAAAGAGAAATCTTTGACGGGGTATTACTCAGAAGCCGTGGTGCTTATGAAATCTCTGTATGAACCTACAAGATCATGTTGGGACCCTCTACAATAACCCCTCTCGGTTTTTGTTATCTTGGAGTGGTTTTGCCGTGGTGTCCATTTTTCACTTGATGGAAAAAATGTCAAATGCAAGTAGTGCAAAGTGGCAAAGTGGTGCAACTTTCATTCTACAACTCGTATGACCAAATAGACTGTTCCAATGCATCTGAATAGGTATATTTATGCTAGGCATGGTCCTCTTTCATACCCAAACATGCGAAATCGCTCTGAGCTACGTTCAAATAGATCGATCCCCTTAAGGGTCCAAAGTGCAAAATGGCTACAAACTTCAACATGCTAATACTCGGATACCGTGACACTTAGAAACTTCTCGTTTGATCCTATAAGATTGTGTTGGGCCCCTATACAATAAAATCTCTCAGTTTTTTCTATCTCAGAGGTATTTTTCTGTGGTGGCAATTTTTCACTTGGGGAAAAAGTTGTCAAATGCAAGTAGTTGAAAGTTGCAAAGTGTTGCAACTTTCGTTCTGCAGTTCATATGACTAAATGAACTATTTCGATGCATCTAAATAGGTATTTTTATGCAAGGAATGGTCCTCTTTCACACCCAAACACATGGAATCGCTCTGAGCTACGTTCAATCAAATCAATCCCTTAAGGGTCGAAAGTTCAAAATGACTGCAAACTTCAGCATGTTATTCAGATACCGTGATGCTTAGAAACTTCTCATCTGATCCTATGGGATCATTTCAGGCCCCTCTACAATAACCTTTCTCGGTGTTTGCTATCTTGGAGGCATTTTTTTGTGGTGAAAAATTTTTACTTGGGGAAAAAGTTGTCAAATGCAAGTAGTTGAAAGTTGCAAAGTGTTGCAACTTTTGTTCTGCAACTTGTGTGACCAAATGGACTGTTCCAATGCATCTGAATAGGTATTTTATGCTAGGAATGGTCCCTTTTGGCATAAAACACACATACCGTTCAACTACATTTTAACTTAGATCGACCCCTTTAAGGGTTGAAAGGCAAAATGGTCGCAAACTTCAACAATACATGCCAAGTATTCAAATACCCAGAAAATTTCGGGTCCAATCCGCGGGATTAATAGCCCATCTACAAATAACCTCTCAGCTTTTCTATCTCGGCGAATTTTCCCCGCGGGTGGCAAATTTTACTTGGGGAAAAAAGTTGTCAAATGCGGCGGTAGTTGAAAGTTGCAAAGGGTGTAACTTTCGCTCTACGCTTTGTGTGACCAAATGAACTGCTCCAATGCATCCGGACAGGTATATTTATGTTAGACATGGTCCTAGATATTTTGCACCCAAACACGGAATCGCTTCCCAGCTACGCTCAAATCCGGGATTGATTCCTTAAGGGTCCAAAGTGCAAAATAGTCGCGAACTTTCAAGATGCTGGCATTCTGGATACCGTGACACTTAGAAACTTCTCATTAGATCCTATGGGATTGTGTTGAACCCCTATACAATAAACTCTATCAGTTTTTTCTATCTCGGAGGCATTTTCCCATGGTGACGAATTTTTACTTGGGGAAAAAGTTGTCAAATGCAAGTAGTTGAAAGTTGCAAAGTGGTGCAACTTTCGTTCTGCAACTTGTGTGACCAAACGAACTGTTCCAATGTGTTCGAATAGGTATGTTTACACTAGGAATGGCCCTCTTTCACACCCAAACACGTGGAATCACTTCGAGCTATGTTTAACTGGATTAATCCATTAAAGGTTGAAAGTGCAAAATAGCTGCAAACTTCAACATGTTGTTACTCAGATACTGTGTCACTTAGAAATTTCTCATCTAATCCTATGAGATTGTGTTGGGACCCTCTTAAATAACCTCTCTCAGTTTTTGCTATCTCAGAGGCATTTTCCCGTGGTGGCAAATTTTCACTTGGTGAAAAAGTTGTCAAATGCAAGTAGTTGAAAGTTGCAAAGTGGTGCAACTTTCGTTCTGTAGTTTGTGTGACCAAACGAATTGTTCCAATGTGTCCAAATAGGTATTTTTACATTAGGCATGGTCCTCTTTCACACCCAAGCACACGAAATCACTCTGATCTACGTTCAATCAGATCGATCCCTCAAGGGTCCAAAGTGCAAAATGGCTGCAAACTTCAACATGTTGTTACTTGGATACTGTGACACTTAAAAAATTATCATCTAATCCTATGGGATTGTGTTGGGCCCTTATACAATAACCTCTCTCAGTTTTTTCTATCTCAGAGGCATTTTCCCATGGTGGTGAGTTTTCACTTGGGGAAAAAGTTGTCAAATGCAAGTAGTTGAAAGTTGCAAAGTGGTGCAAATTTTATTCTACAACTCATGTGACCAAAAAAACTGTTTCAATGCATCCGAATATGTATGTTTATGCTAGGAATGGTCCTCTTTCGCACCCAAACACGCGGAATCGCTCTGAGCTACGTTCAACCGGATCGATCCCTTAAAGGTCCAAAGTGCAAAAGGGAAGAAAACTTTGATGACCTATTACTTAGAAACCGTGACACTTACGAACTCTCCATCTGAGTCTATGGGATCGCATTGGGTCCCTCTACAATAACCTCTCTTATTTTTTATTATTTCAGAGTCATTTTCCTGTGGTGTCCAATTTTCACTTGATGGAAAAAGTGTCAAATACAAGTAGTGTAAAGTTACAAAGTGGCGCAACTTTCATTTTGCAATTCATGTGACCAAAAAAATTGCTTCAACATGTCTTGATAGGTATGTTTACACTAGGAATGGTCCTCTTTCGCACCCAAACACACAAAATTGCTCCGAGCTATGTTCAACCGACTTGATCCCTTATGATGGCATGCAAAACAATCGAAAAGAGAAACATACACACGATGGTTGAGAAGTCTGAGTTTTCCACACAAAAAGTGTATGATCATTGGAAACTCAAAGTTAGTGGTTGTTGAAGAGTTTGAAGGAGAATACCAATCAAATATCTCCATTTCTTTGTTAATTTTTGTGCATTTTCTTCATTTCCAGCCTGTGTATGGGTCCGTACAATAGGAGTTTTCTCTAAGATGATCTGAATCTATTGTAGAATGGTTTTAGATTTGATTAGAATCCATTCTTGTGGAATTCTATTAAGTTCCAAGCAACTTAGAAGTAGATTTTTGAGATAGGTCTGAACTTGCTCATACAAGGGTTTGAGTGTAATATGTTGAAATAGGTCATTCCACCTATTGATTAGGTCGTGTCTTGGTGGAATGGGCCTGATGTAAGTAGGATAAGGAGTAGGAATAAGAAAATAACATTGGTAAAGGCATTGGAAGAGATTACCAACACTGCCCCTGTTGAAAATTCATAATTTAGGCTTTAAAAGCAAGGCTAGAAGAGATGAAAAGAAGAAATTGCTTGAGAATAAGTTAGAATAGGTTGGAAATAGAGTGAGGTTGTGGAGTTTGATGTTTTCAAAAAATATCCAAGCATAGGGGAGGTCAAAAGTATGTTATGGCATGATGCCTTAGTTGGGAAAAGAGGGGTTTTCAATGTAAAAGAGAGGTTTGAGGGAGTAAAAGTGGGTAAAGTTAGGGGGTAGCGTAATTTGGTGGTCAATTAAGTTTTTTTAGGCAGAATGAAGAGTGTTGGAGGAGGTTTTGACGTTGTATGAGGTTTGAGCTCGGGTTCGGGGGTTCGGTTCACCGGTTCGGCCAAATTTTTTTGGAGAAGGGTTCGGTTCATTTTGGGTTCATTAGTATAAAAAACATGTAAAAACAATCAATCTATATATATATATATGCAACCTAGAAGCATGAATTAGGATTAGAATATCACATAACATCATATAAACAACAAAACCACCATAAAATTGAATGTCATTTAAAACATGCATGATAAATATTCATCGTTGAAACTTGAATTGTGGTAGCTTGATATACACAGTCTATTGATGCCAGGGTTCAATTTGTATGATTTTGAGAAAAGAAGCCAACTAAGTAGAGTTATTAGCATTCTTCAGAAATCATAAGAATTTGTTTAGTACACTAGCCATTTTGATGTCTTCTTGCAATCTCAAACATTATTTTGTATCATTGTTACATTGGTCTTGAGAGTGGTAGCTTAATATAGCTCCACAATACAAAATCTGGTTTACCTATGCAGTGTGACAGTGGCATAGATAGATTTTTCTTTGAAAGAACCAAAGGGTGACTGCACAATTGAAGTGTATAAACACATCTTTTTGTAATATCAAGGATAATTTTTGAAATATTTTTATGAATCATTTCATGGAATACCAATTGAAAATGTGTTTTTTGCTTTTACATAAAGTTGTTTAGCATCAATCAATTAATATTCAAGACAAACCATGAAGGAAAACAATGATCCATGCTAAGGCTAACCAATTAATAAGTATGCATGTGAATAAGTCAAGCATGTACATGTGAATAAGGGAAGCACAAGTACTCAAAAACACATAAGCCTTGAAGTATACACACAAATACATAGTATACACAAATTAATTCAAAGTATATACATGAATGAAAGGTATACGCATGAAAACACGTAAGTCGCAAAGTATACATTGGAACACATGTAAGTCACAAAGTATACACGTAAGTTGTAAAATATGCACTTGAATACACGTAACTCATATCTATTGCTGGTCAATTAAGTTTGGTGGTCTCTCTGATGTGTTAATTGCTTATTCATTAGATCTGAGATTAAAGTTAAAATAGAAAAGTTCAAGTTTTTGTGACAACTAATTCACCCCCCCTCTTAGTTGTTTGTCCTTATTTTTCCAAAAATTGGTATCAGAGAAGGTTCCTTTGAAGAAGTCTAAAAGCTTGAGGTGATTCGAGATGGCAACAACATTCAAGAAGGATAGTCTTAGATTTGATGGCACTAACTATTCAATGTGGAAAGTTAGGATGCAATGTGATCTAAAGTGCATTGGCGATGCCTACTGGAAGATTACAAAAGATCCATATACTATTCCTCAAAATGGTCCCTCTACTCCTGATGAGATCAAAGATGCTGAAAATAATGTTAGGGCTATTGAAGCTTTGGTGAGTGCTCTGACAAATTCAGAGATGGCTAATGTGTTGGGTCTGGAAACAAATCATGAGATTTGGATGAAACTGGAAACTTTGTATGAAGGAGATGTATAGGTGAAGATGGCTAGGCTATAGAGCTTGAAAGACAAGAATGAGAATTTGAAGATGGGCGAAGATGAAAATATCACTTCTTTTATGTAGACAGTAAATGAAATAGTAATGGGTATTAAAGGTGCCAGTGGTTCTATGGATGAGGATGAAATTGTGGCTAAAGTACTCAGATCCTTGCCTCCCTCCTACAAGATGAAGGTTCATGCTATTGAAGAGTTCAGATCAGTAAACAAGATAACAAGAGACACGTTGATTGGAAAGCTTGTTGCTTTTGAAATAAGTGAATTTGGTGAATCCACACCAAAGACTGAATTTGCATTTAAGGCTACTATATCCGGAAGTAACAAACAAAGATATAGTCTGGGAGAGAGTTCCAGAAAGATATACAAGTATGATGAAGAACTTAAACAACTTGAAGATAAAGAAAGAGAGGTAGAAGAATTGGAAGCACTGATTGCAAAGCAAGAAGGGAGAGGAAAAGGTAAGCATGAAGATGTATTGCTTATTAAATATTTTTCATGCAGTAAAATAGGTCATTTTGCATCAAGATGTCTTGAAAGAGTTCCTAGATCTAAGTCTAAAAAGTCTAGATTCCAAAAGAGATGTAACTTTACTGAAGAAGCAGTGACTGATGATGAGTCTGATAAAGATAATGGAAAAGAAGATGAATGGGATTTCATTGCTACTATTGAAGATAATCATGTGGCTACCAAATCTACTAAAGATGAAAAGGCTCTTGCAGCCCAAGTTGAAGAAAAAGATGAGTGGGTCATTAATAGTGGATGTTCACATCATATGACCAGTGATAAAATAAAATTTGTGAGTCTTCAGAAGTATGACGATGGGGTTGTAAGATTTGGAGATAACAATGCTGGTGTGATTCGTGGCAGAGGATCTGTTTGCCTTAGTTGTAAGGATAACACTGATGATGTTCTTTATATTGAAGGTTTGAAGCTCAACTTGTTGAGTGTTGGACATATGGTTCACAAGGGATATGATCTTCAGTTCAAAGATGGAAGATGGAAGATACGTGGAAGTTTCGGGAATATGATTGCAAAAGGAAAACAAATAAAAGGTAATATTTTTCATCTGAATACTGTTAGTGGAAGTTGTTTATTTGCTCAAGTAGATGAAAGCTGGTTGTGGCATAGGAGGTTATGTCATGTAAACTTTGACAACATTATCAAGATAAGTTCTACCCAAACAGTAAGAGAACTACCTAGGTTAGTAAAGCTAGCTAATGTAATTTGCAAAGAATGTCAGATGGGTAAACAAACTAGAGTCTCTTTCTGGAGCAAACAATTTCATTCAAATAATTTGCTGGAGCTGATACATACTGATCTTTGTGGTCCCTCCAGAGTCAGAAATATTCATGGAGAAAGGTATTTTATGTTGGTTATTGATGATTACTCTAGAATGATTTGGGTTTCCTTTTTAAGAGAAAAATGTGAAGCATTGAAGAAGTTCAAAAGTTTCAAGGCTTTGACAGAAAATGAGAAAGGTATGAAAATCAAGTGCCTGAGATCTGACAGAGGTGGTGAGTTCATTTCCAAGGAGTTCAACTCTTATTGTGAAGAGAATGGTATTAAAAGACAATAATCTGCTCCCCGAACCCCTCAACAGAATGGAGTTGCAAAGAGAAAGAATAGAACAATTCTGGATGCTGCCAGAATAATGATGATGGAAGGAAATGTATCTTAGATGTACTCGAGTGAAGCGGTAAGCACTATTGTGTATACTTTGAACCAGGTAAATGTTAATGGTAATTCTGGTAAGACTCCTTATGAGTTATGGTTTGGTAACAAGCCTACTGTTAAGTACTTTAAGATCTTTGGAAGCAAGTGTTATATCAGGAGAGATGATGATATAGGAAAATTTGATGCAAGAAATGATGAAGGAATCTTTCTGGGTTACTCCACTAAAAGCAAGGCCTATCGGTGCTATAACAAAAGACTGAGAAAGATGGTTGAAAGTGCAAATGTCAAAGTTGATAAGGATTCTGTCAAATCATCTAGACATTGTAGTTATGATTCAAACGAAGATATTACAAACCAAGGGAAGAATGTTTAGATGCAAAATCAACTTCAAATTGTGCCATATGTTCCATATGTTTCAGTTGTTCTGATTAAGCAACCTCAATTTGTTCCGGTAAATCAAGTCAGTCAGGAGACACAGACAAGTGCAAGTGTAGAAGAAAGATCAGAAGAGTTAGAAGTTCAAGAATGTCCCAAAACTCCAAGGTATGTAAAGATGAATCATTCTAAAAATAAAATCATAGGAGATAAGAGTAAAGGAGTGCAAACTAGAAGAAAAAATGTAGAAGAATATTGTTTGATTTCCAAGATTGAACCTAAAAATGTTTGAAGCCTGTCAAGATGAACATTGGTTGGAAGCTATGAAGGAAGAGCTGAAATAGATTGAAAAGAATGACACATGGATACTGGTGCCAAGGCCTAAAGACAAAAATGTGATTGGTACTAAATGGGTATTTAGAAACAAGCTAAATGAAGAAGGTGAAGTGGTATGGAATAAAGAAAGACTGGTATGTAAAGGGTATTCTCAAATGGAATGTATTGATTTTGAAGAAACCTTTGCCCCTATTGCTAGAATTGAAGCTATTAGACTATTTCTTGCTTATGCCGCATACAAGAACTATAAAGTCTATCAAATGGATGTAAAGTCAACATTTCTAAATGGAGAACTAGTAGAAGAAGTGTACATTGAACAACTGGATGGATTTTAGCTAATAGACAAAGAATATATGGTTTGCATATTGAAGAAAGCTCTGTATGGACTTATGCAAGCCCCCAAAGCTTGGTATGCTAGATTGGACAAATATCTACTGAAGCTTGGATTCACTAAAGGTATTGTTGATAGCATCTTATACTTCAAATTAGATAATGATAAGGAGTTAATTACAATTTTTTTTGTTGATGACATCATTTTTGGAGGAGATGATAATCTATGTATGAAGTTTGCTGATGAAATGAAGAATGAATTTGAGATGAGTATGATTGGATAGATTTTCTTTCTGGGATTGCAAGTTGCACAATTGGACAAGGGGATCTTCATATCTCAGTCCAAATATGTGAAAGAACTACTGAAGAAGTTCAGAACGGATGACTTCAAACCTGTTGGTACTCCCATGGTGACTGTATGTAAGCTAACATAGAATGATGACTCTCCTAAGGAAAATCAAACTAGATACAGGTCAATGATTGGTGGATTGCTCTACTTGACTCGGACTAGACCAGACATTATGAATGTCGTATGTATTGTTGCTAGATTTCAGGCTGATCCAAAAGAATCACATGTGATTGTTGTCAAAAGAATTTTCAGATATCTAAAAGGAATAGTTGACTTTGGACTTTGGTATCCAAAGGATGATGACCTCACTTTGTGTGCATATACTGATGCAGATTGGGTTGGTGATGTAGATGGAAGGAAAATTACTAGTGGTGGTGCTTTCTTCCTAGGGAAGAAATTGGTGTCCTAGTTGAGCAAAACACATAATTCCATTTCTCTATCTACTGCTGAAGCAGAATACATTGTTTCTGCCAACAATTGTACTCAAGTGATATGGATGAAACATATGTTGAGAGATATCAGGGTGGTATATGAAGAACCTATTGCCATATACTATGACAATTCAAGTGCAATAAATATCTTAAAGAATCCAGTGCTACACTCTAAGACTAAACATATATCAATCAAGTTTCATTTCTTGAGGGAGAAAGTGAATGAGAAAGAAGTCAGATTGGAGTATGTGCCTACCAAAGAACAAATTGCAGATATCTTTAATAAATCATTGCCAAAAGATACTTTTGAGTATCTCAGAGGAATGTTAGGGGTAATTACCCCTCCTAATAAGAACTAAAAGATGCATTTGTTTGCATCAATCCACGAGCTACATTGCTATATTCTGATCCAGATTGATGTTTCTGTGGCTGCTGCTCAGGGGGAGTAGTCAAATGTGCAGATATGTGGTTCAAAGCATGTATATGGAAAGGTAATTGTTACCTTTTTCATTGATGTCAAAGGGGGAGAAGTGTAATGTGAAAAATCCTTTCAAAAGGAGAAGTGCAGAAGAAGTCAGTGTGTTGGGTTGATGGTATTTTTCACATCATGTGTTGCCATCAATGCCAAAGGGGGAGATTGTTGGATATTGTGGATATGGTTTTTGATATGTGGTTGTCATTGATGTCAACACTATTAGAATTTGGAGTACTAAAGGATGTATATGTCGAGGATATTGAGAAAATTGTAAAAATAAGTGTTCTGGGTTCCCACTGGAACTTGCAAGTCTTGAAGGTGTCCTATTCGGTACGTTGAAGATTAGCTGATGTGGATTAAAGGGATTACTGCTGAATGGTTCTAGATCATCTACCAAAATTTTTAGAGGTCCACGTGAAGTTTTGATTGTGTTGTGGTCTGACAGTGTTTATGTGGTCTCTATCAGTGTTCCTGAATGAAGGTTGTGTTATTTTGGTAATCTCAGTTGTTGCGGATGCTTCTCTGTTGTTTCTTGGTGCTCTCAGATGTCTCTAAATCATTCTCTATATTTTTGGTATGTCCACATTACTCGGAGAGCTCATGGTTGAAAATATTTTCTTGCACATGTTTGGTTTTTCATGTTCTTGGCTGACATGTTGGTGGTAGCATGTTGTGGATCTTCGTGGTGAAATTAATTAAAGTCTTTTTGTGATGGAGATATTAATTTGGGTCTCCACTATATTGTGGCCGGCGTTGGTGGATACACATTGAAAATTTAAATTGTAAATCTGGGCCGACATTGAAAATATGTTATATTTTTCTATCCGACTAAGATGTGATGAAATCTCATGTAGCAGATATATAAGAGCGATTGGTTGAGCGAAGTTAGTGTGTGCATAAGTGTGAATGTATTCTGGAGAAAGTGTAAATGTGTGAATAGTGTTTTTATCATTCGATTGTAGAGCAGAGAGTGAAGAAGTTTGAGCGAAGTGTGAAGAAGGTTTTCTGAGCTTAATTGGAATTGTAATCAGGCTTGTGTAGAAGCTATTCTTTCAGTTCATACTCTGTGGATCTAATCCATATTTCTGTATTGTTGGATAGTGAGTCCTCTTTTGTATTTGAGCAGTGTGCCTGAATGCATGTGCATTCCTCTTATTATTTCTCTTTATACTTTTAACAGAGTATAATCTTGTGGACTAACATCCACCGTGGTTTTTCCCCTAACAAGGTTTCCACGTAAAAAATATTGGTGTTATTTGTCTCTCTGATGTGTTAATTGCTTGTGGTTAATTGCTTATTCATCACATCCGAGATTAAAGTTAAGTTAGAAAAGTTCAAGATTTTGTGACAACTGATTCACCTCCCCCCTCTTAGTTGTTTGTCCTTATTTTTCCAACACACACATCAATATATGTCGATATAAGTATAAAATATAGGTACAAAATAGCCATATAGACTTACCAAAATGCCATATAGGCATACAATTTCAAATATATCCAATAAAAATTATGTACAAAACTGCCATGTAGGCATACAACAAAGGGATCTGGAATCAAAAGTCATTGCTCTCCATGCTTTGGAAATAAATTCTTTCCCTTTTCTTGTCGATCGAATGGTGATAGGTTTGTCACTCGTTTGTGCTACACTTGAGGAGTGCTCTTGCTCTCCTCCTAGTGTTTAGTTCTTGGTGAAGTTTTAACTATTACAATAAGAAGTAAAGACATTAATATATAGAAATTACATTATAAAAAATGATATATATATAACAAAATAATCACTTACTGCCATCTCATGATCACTCTCCACGAGGGAAATATTCACACGCCCATGCTGAGGCGTGCTCAAGCCCTGTATAAACCATCCAAATAGAAATTAAACTATGAATCAATAATAGTTTGATTTTTCACTAGCTAACATCTATAACAACAAATGTAAATTGAAATTTAGTAATTTTCCTCATACCTCCCCTGTCAGAGCCATCGAAGATTCTATAGAAGATGAAACACTAATCTCCATTTCCCTCGTCACATAATTTAGAGGTGTTTCTGCTTGCAACATCTGAAAATAAAGCAAAAAATTATTCAATCACAAAAACTACAATAGTGATCCACATCATGACTTATAATGTATGAGATAATGAACAAAATTTTGAGTACTTATTAAACTATATATTTATGAATATCATGCTTACTATTTGCCCTATCCATATCTTGTTCGAAAGCACGTGTTTTTAGGCTTTTACCCATAGTAGCAAGCCGCTGAACCGTTTGATAAAATGCTTTTGTAGCCATGTACGATAACTATGGTGGCATAGAGAAGGTGGTGAACTGTTTGAAAAAATGCCTCAAAGAAATGGGGTCTCATGGTGATGGAATTCCATTACAAACAAATGCACGTCATGGCATTCCATCACTAGAAGACCACATTTCTTTTAGGAATTTTTTTAGATAGTTCATTTCCTTCTCTATGGTATTATTTCTTACTATTATGCTTTGATAGAAATTTTTCCAAGCATCCATAGTTTGTTGGAAAGCACCTATTAAGGCTTTTAGCCATAGCAGCAAGGAAGTGAGTAGTTTGATAAAATGCTTTGGTACACATGTATGGAAAATATGGTATCATAGAAAAGGTGGTGAGCTGTTTGAAGAAATGCCTCAAAGAAATGTGGTATCATGGTGATGGAATGGCATTCCATCACCATTAGACCACATTTTTTTGAGGCATTTTTTCAAACTACTAACTACCTTGTCTATGCTATTGCTTACTATTATGCTTTGATAGATTTTTTCCAAGCATCCATAGTTTGTTGGAAAACACCTTTTTTAAGATTTTATCCATAGTAGTGAGGAAATTAATTGTTTGATAAAATGTTGTGGTATACATGTATGGAAAATGTGGTAGCATAGAAAAGGCGGTGAGCTATTTGAAAAAGTGGTCCAGGTGCACCTTTACAAGAGCATGCCTCCACGAGGAAAATTTAGGATTTTGAGGTTGTATAGGTATTTTCATGATGTGATAAGGCTTAAATAGCCATTTTTGAGTTTTTAATGGTCTTTAGTAGTCATTTTAGGCATAAATTGTAAATTTGTAGAATCTTAACAAAAGTTGTCAATCAATGTTGTAAAAATGCAAAAAGGTGCCAAGTGGAGAACTATGAAGAGTCAAGGTAGTTGTAGAGGAAATATTAGGCACTTAGGAAGTTGAAATGATTGGGAAAGTGTTTAAAATATGGGGTTCATTGTTGTTAGTTGTTGTTGAAGCATTTTGAAGGAGAAAACTAATAAAATATCATTGTTATACTACTATTTTCTGTGTTTTCCTCCATCATCTGCTAGTGTACGGTTCCGTGCAGGTGGTAGTGCATTTTTAATGCATGTGAATTGAAGAATTTAGGTGTTGGCATCAATTTAAAACTAATTTGAGCATTTGATATTGATTTTCAAGCTTTTGGTGGCCTGATTTCTCTAGGCGGTCAGAAAATAGGGCCTAAGGGTTTGATTGCCCAAATGAACTAAAAAGTCCATTCCACCTTTTTGTAGCAACCGTTTCTTGGTGGAATGGACCAGTCTAAAGTAGGAGTAGGTGTAGAAGGTAAGGAATTGGTTTGGTGAAGTTTTTGTGTAAGTTCTCCTCGCCGCCCTAGTGAAAAATCAAATTTGGTGCCTTTTAAACAAGGCTAGAGTGAGTGAAAAGAGGACAGGGGTTTAGAAGTGGATAGAATCCCTTGAAAAATATGAGAGAAGGTGAATTGGAGGGTGCTTAGAAGATCTAAGAATTTTTAAGTGGTCATAGAAGTGAATAAGTGAGAAACCCCAAGTGGAAGAGGGTGAAAACTAGTGAAAAAGAGTGATTTTGTGAAGGAAGTGTATGTAGATCTTTGGGGAAGCACTATTTGAGGATGGAATGAGCATGAAAAAGTATAAATAAGCCTGATTGAAGTGATTATAATCTTGTGAGAGGTCAGGGCATAAGAGTTTCAATAAGCCCTAATTGATTGCAAGGAAAGTGAGGGTTTTATGAAAAGGGGTCTAAATGAGCGAGGAGACCTGAAAGTTGAATAATATGAGGTTTTCTTGGTTGTCTTTTGACTGTTTGGAGGTTTCAAGTGTTGGTTGTGTGTTTGGAGAGGCGTCTCTTTAAAAAATAGGCCTAATTGTGGCCTAATTCAGTGTTAAAAGCTAGATTTGGGACAATTGCTCCAAAAGAGTTGCAAGTGAGTTTCAAATATGTGAGAGCAGGCCATAATGGGTGCCTAGTTTGGAGCATAGACAAGGCAGTGAACTATTTGAAAATATGCCTCAGTAAAATGTGGTCTCATGGAATGCCATGACAAGCAAATGCAATTGGAAGCTGCTCCTAGACTTATTACTTATGCTATGTGAAGTAATTGCATCACTGCTTATGTTGACTTTCTAAACAACTATATTGTAGTTGAAATTTTGTCATCTATCAACATCTAGTTATTAGTTATAGAATGTTAAGTAATGCTTTGAGTTTGAATGATGTGAAATGCAACGTAATCAATGATATGAATATAAACTACACAAATCTATTAAGTACAATTCATTAGTTAAAGTCTTTATTCTATTACTTGCATGAAAGTTTGACTAAATCCACTGGCACCGAGAGGTGTTCCCTCAAAACCCTCAATATTAGCCTATTCAACATCCAAAATCACATATTAAAATACCATTCGTAAAACAATGCTATTAACATGTAATAAATTTATAATTGTTTACTAGTTACATACCCCACCGATAGGTGTACTACAAAAATAAGTAGGTGTAGGGCCAGTGTATCCAGTATCAACACTGTGACCTTGCAAGTTTATTAAAATCATAAAACTAAATTAGTTAATCTTGCATTTCAAAATTGAAATTTAATAAATTAAATTCAATGAACATACTAACTTTTACCTGAGTATCAATGCCATACACGTCATGCAAAATGTCAGCTACCCTCTCTATCTCCATAGCTGCAGACAGATCTTGCACAACAACCTCCTGAGTGTTAGTGGGGTCATATGAACAAGTTGCCTCGCAAGATTGACACACATGGGATCGAAGCACACCTGTCGAAGACTCCCATGGATGGCACTATACAAGAGGGCTAGCATGCTGGATGACACTCTACGTCAAAGAGCTGGTGGCTTGCAGAGTCTACATTGGTACTCTCCTTCACGACAGAAGGGATGACAATGTGCTCACGAGGTGGCCTAGCGAGAGGTCGTCTTGCTTGCCACGTAGGATCCGACGTGCACTAGGTCTATCTTGTGCTGACCCCCCACCTCTCCCATGGAAGTCCCTCATATCAAAATAATTTGGGATTTTGTTCAAGATGAACTCAGCATATAGTTTCCTAAGGAAATACTGTGGGACTTCATAATTTTTGCATGGTGGGTCATCAAAAACCATGTACCACCTATCCCAAAAATATTTCCTAATCTCTTGGTGGTGGCACCAATGAATAGGAAACCTCTTTGTATTGAGGGAGAGAATTCCATTTGACCATGGGTTAGTGAATAATGCACACAAATCACCTTTTGTAATTTTTAAATATTTTACTTCTTTATATGATAATTTATTTTGGTAAAAAGTCCTAGCCGCCTGCCTCCTATCCTTCCAACTAGTTAATTGTTTGCTGATTGAATCTACATTTTTTAACATATTTTGTAGTGAAGTTTCCAGGGTCATTCTTTCTGTAGTTGAACCGTGTGGATCGTTCAACCTCTCGATTAAATCCTCATTTTTTTTTTATTGTTCTTAATTTCACCCATTAAATTTTGTTGAGTGCCAAGAGGGTATTGAGGGATTGGTGGAGGAGGTTGTTGTTGTGGTTGAGGATTTTGTTTTTGCTATGAATTTTGAGGAGGGTTTCTAGGTTGATTAACATCTCCTACAAATTCAAAAAATAAATATCAAATACAACCTAAAACTAACAAATTCAAAAAAAAAAAAAAAAACCTTACCTCTTTGATCTCCTCATCGACGTAGTGGCATCCTGGTGATGAATCAACAACCGTTGATGAATATTTTTGCAAAAAACTCCTAGAACATGAGCATGGAATTCTGGGGTTTTTGGCAATAGGAAACAAGAAAAACATAGTCAGAAATGAAAATTAATTCAACCTCTTTTTTTTGCTTTTAACATGTCATAATGCGAGCGCGTTATAAAACATTCACATTATGGGCTTGTGGTCCAAGCCATAATGCGCTTGCGTTATGAGTTTTCAATTTTTGTTTAAAAAGTGGCCACAAAAATGCTACCCATCTTCATGCACTCGCCCGTAACATAGTTTAGATCTTTGGAAAACACCTTACCTCAACCATAAGTTGTACTTTACCCTCGAACAATGTCACAATCCAAGGAGATTCAAATTCATCCTCCCACAAAAATTTTGTCTATTCCTACCTATACCAATCCTCAAGTTATAACAACAATGCAATCGACTAGTAATGTGATTCCTTCCTTGGTTATTTCCACTAGCATCCCTAGTACCTTTGTGGCATCGCATGTCATATCTCCTACCACCTTACCACCTATAATAATTCCATTCACTTGCCCCTCGAACACATACACCCCTCCACCTTACTCACCTCCATCTCATAATACGAGCAATGACCCTCTCATAAACCAACTTTTACAAACTGTTTCATCCCTTCAAAAGCAAGTTTCCACCATCAACCAAAATCAAAATGGGCCACCTACATATTATGTCAAAAGCAGTCCCTTTTCCTTGGAGATATTACGAACACCAATGCCACAAGGTATAGAGGTGCCTAGATTCAAAAAATATGGGGGAAAGGGAGATCCTTCTAACCATGTTTCCACTTACACAACCTTATGTAGTGATTTTATCCTTGACGAAAAACTCTTGGCTAAACCTGACTTGGAGATCATTTGAAGACATCTACAGGTTGCAAATTAGAGTTTCGAATCTGAAAACCAGGTGGAAAGGACAAAGCAGACATTGAAGAGCATAATCAGACTTTGAATTTCCAGAAAACCCTAACTGGACTGATACACCACTTCTAGTGTATGAGTCTCAGTATAGGAAAATTTCTAGATTTTTGCAGATCTAGAATCTACACTGCCAAAAGCCTGTTCCTGCCCAGAAACCCTAATCTGGGACTAAATCACCTACTCTAGTGTATGAGTCCTAGTTAGCTTTAAATTTAGTGTTTTCAACATTTTAGAGCTTCATCCAATCCTCTTCAGGATTCCAGGTGCACACCTTTCATCTCCCAATTTTCTATTATGTTTTACATGCAGTTTTTAGGTCATTTAGTGAAGTATTGCATTGCATTAGGTTTAATAATTTGGACTTGTATTTAATTGATATTTCCAAGCCCTAGCTTGGTGGTGAACCCTTGTTTAGTTTATAATCAGACCCTAGGACAACCCTAATACAAGTTCTCTTTCTCCTTTGCATACTTTAGATTGAGATCTCTAGAGTTTTCCTTGAATGAATGATTATGAAATGTGTTGTTCTATGTCCTAAACCATAAAGCAACCATTTCTTTCATTTTAGAATCTTCATTCAAAATATGTCCTCACATAGAAATTATAAAATATTAATTAAATGAACTTAGTTGGAGAATGAAATCTCACACATGTGAGAAAATTTGGAAAAATATGTTGGGGACCAAAATTGAAAGTCTATGGTGGTGGGAGTTAATGTGGTAGTTGGGATTAATTTTCCAACAGTTGTTTGACAAGTCTAGAACTTCCACATTGTTGCTGCAAATAAAGTTTGGAATCTCTCCACTAAGTTTATTCCTTGACAAGAGACAAAAATTTTATTCCCTGATAGAGAGACAAATCTTACTCTATGGAGATAGTCTCCAATATTTGAAGGAATTGAAGATGTAAACTAGTTGTTTGACATATCCACGAGTAAAATTTCAAATGGTAGTAGCAAGGGAAGAGCACCTTGTAAACTGTTATTGTGCAAATCCAAGTAGTGAAGATTCTTGGATCTCAATCTTGTTGGCAATGAACCAGACAACTAGTTAGATGAAAGGTTAAGATAAGAAAGCTCTGGAAGATCCCATGTCCATGTTGGAATGACGCTCCCTAGCATTTTATTTCCAAATAAATCCAACCAGTTCAAGTTAAATTGATTCACAAGAAATGATGGAATTTGAACTAAATTACAAGAAGCTACTCTAAGAATGATAAGACTCTTAAAAGTTGGGAATCCAGGTTGAAGGAATACTCACATTTAACTGATTATGAGAAAGCTCAAGTTTCTCTAATCTAATGAGATTATCAAAAGAGGATAAGAAAATGGGGCCACTTAAGCTGTTTGAATTCAGGTGGAGGAGTCTTAACCACACAAGCTTTGAAATTGAGGACAAAATTGCACCAGTCAATTTATTGTTACCAAGAGCAAGATTAACAAGGGCAGAAAGGTTACCTAAAGAATGGGGTAATACCCCTGTTAAGTTGTTGCCTCCCAAGCCAAAGGTAACAAGTCTAGGGATATTGGCTATGGAGAGAGGTGTTGGAAATTAATCCCAACTTCCTACCTTAAATCCAATTCCATATTTCATCATTCTATATGCAGTCAAAGACACTTTCAACTCTTCTTCACGCTACCAACCAATACTTTAGGACAGTTATCAGATTTTGTTTTAAATGAAAATCATCCTTGCTGCATACTTCAGAATTAAAAATGTATTTTGTGTCTTGTATTTTTGGCTTCATTTACCAAGTCTTATTCATTGGTATTAGGAAGTCTTTAAAAAATAGATGTATGTAAGAAAAGGAAAAATAGAGAGCAAAAAAACTTGTACTGCTATAGGAGTAATTTGAAGAAACAACTCTACAGAAAGGTAATTTTTGTATGTAGATATGTGTCTAATTTAGTAGTGGTTTGAAGAAACTCCCATCAAATAGGGGTTTCTTCTTATACTATTTTCTGAATGCAGAAAGAGCATCTTTGTTCTCTGATATTAGCTTGTATATGTTTTGAATGATATATATAAACTCAAATCTTTTGGATACATTCTATGTTTTACTTTTGCAGTCTATCTTTGGGTTTGGTTTTCTCCTCTGCCTCTCCCCTTTAGGAGGAAGTGGTCTTGCTAATGCACAATTAGACATGTCAAGATATCTAAGATTGACAAGAGTGGTAATAACTTCACCCCACTTGCTTGATGCTTCCTTTAGAGAGATGTCCACTACAAAGCATACCGCAAATTCATTGCTAGCAATTCACCGATGGAAAATTCATTGCCAACAATTCACTACTCGAAAATTCACCTTCAGGACAATTCACCGTGCAAAAAAATAATTGCATGAATTTTTGGTGGTTAATTTTCCATGGTAGTGAATTGCTAGTGGCGGTGAATTATCCCGCAGTGAATTGTTGATGGTGAATTTTCCATTAGTGAATTGCTGGCGGTGAATTTTCCTAGAGCTCCCATGCAGTAATTAGAGAGAGGTGCTCCAATTTGGTTAGATTTTGTAACCAACTTGCAAACCTTGGCATCTGCAATCTTTATGGGTAATTGGAATCCACAACTAGGTAGAGTAGATCCCTCAAATTTTCCAAAGTCAGGGGAATTTTACCTTTCCACTTACCATTGCTCAAGTTTAGAAAAGTGAGCCTTGTCAACTGTCCAATATCGAAATGGATCTTTGCAAAAAAATTCCCACTCAATTCTAAATATTGTAAATTTTCAAGTTTAAACAAAGAGGAATGGATCTCACCTGCCAAGTTCAAATTGAAGAAATCCAAGTGAGTAACATGACTACCTAAATCATGGTTGTAAGTGGCACCTCTCCCCACTTGTAGCAATTAAATCCCTGCCATGATTGTAAGCTGTTATGCCTACTTGTAACTACCCCTTTAAAATCTAAGAGATAATTTCTTTCAAATTGTAGGCATGCAATTGAAATACGAGTATGATGCAATGCTATAGGAAGATAAACTCACTCAAACAATCTCCTTCAAAAAAACTTAACCAATTATTTCATGTCCATTCAATTAGGACTCTTTTCCTTTCATAAAACTCATGATTTCAAGACATCAAACTAAATTCCAAAGCACAAAATCCCTTAAAGACTTCTCAAAACACTTTAAATGTCATCAATATAACTAGCCCATACCTCTCAATCAACATAATCAATTAAATAATAAGTGATCTTTCAAAAATAGATTGTCCAAATCCACAACTAGGCCCATTTAGGCCACCCAAACAACTACTTCAACCTTCCCAAGTATAAATTTATTTAAAATACTTCAAATAGGTGTATTTAAGTCTACATAACATGGTTAGACTATCCTCCAAGCTTTACTGATGACATTTCAACAAACTCCTATTCATAACCTTCAATTTTGGACTCCAAAATAGGTCTATCATAGGCTGCCATACAAGATCAGTTAACAAAATACCCACATGGAATTTTAATCTATCAAACCCTGACAGGAAAAGGGCTCCAACATGCCATACAATCATTTAAGTCACTGTCACCCAAAGGGATTGCATATTACACCTTCAAAACCAAGAAACCTGACTGTCCTATCTCTGTATTCACAGGACAGTGTATTCAATACATTCATTTACTCCTAGTTTCAAAAAATATCATTTGGGAAGGAGTTACAATACCTTCTAGCATCCTTTTACAAACAATGGAAACCAAAAAGGATATTCACAACACAATTAAATCTCTCAAAACATCACTGTACACAGTTTACTAGTCATTTACCTTAATTTGCAGACCTAGGGCTTTATGATAACCGCCCAAAACAACCTTTCCATGCTCTGCAGCCTTGAGGTCCTTTTAAATACACTTTAGTCTTTCATCTCACCAAATTCTAGATGA
Source organism: Sequoia sempervirens (assembly GCA_007258455.2). NCBI lineage: Eukaryota > Viridiplantae > Streptophyta > Pinopsida > Cupressales > Cupressaceae > Sequoia > Sequoia sempervirens. The sequence continues at coordinate 149,414,341 of VDFB02000015.1, forward strand.
TTCCATTGATGCAAACAGGAGAAATACAATTTTTAATTTACTTTGCTTACGTCCCTAACAGAGGGTTTTTACAGCTTTTAGAAAAAAATCAATATCTTCCTCAAATCGAAACCAAATTGCATGAAAAAAAAATAGAATGGAAGGTGATTGGACTAATTTTCACTTACAAACATTTAAAATTGATTTCATGCCCGTGCAGGGCCATACAAGACTTGAAAATAGAGAATTTCTGAAGAAAATATAGAAAACCAGTGCTTTTATTCATTCTATACTCAAATCTTCAATCACCCACACTTGTTCAATCGTACAAATGGAATTTTAAAGGCATTACAATCATAAATCATCACCTTCTAACTAATTTCTACCTACCTATCAATGCCTAAAACCAATATGACCTTTCATACTCCATATGCAAGTTTTCAATTTTTGCATATTTGTGACAATTTCAAATAATGACAACCCTTCAAAATGGACATAGGACTTAAACCTTAAACCTTCTTATGACCTAAAAATAGGCAAAATGACTTATAAGACCTCCTTTCAATGTGGATACAATAAAATTGAGTCAAATTTCAAAATTGCTTCATGGAAGCATAAGATTGTCAAGGTGCTCCCGCACTAGAGAAGATCTCAGCTATATGACTAGCAAGAAAATAATTTCCTTTGAAAATCCAATCCCGAGATGACGACGACGTAGCATTCATATTTTCTCCAAGCTATCTTTATGTCAGTTGAATGCTTCAAAATGTTGTAAATGGTTGTTTAATAGTAGTTTTACGGGGCCGTGTTTAACAGTCAAGTGCGCATCTCCGTCAATGTGCCATCTGTAATAATGTTTCCAACAAGAAGATCCAGTTTTGAAAAAAACAAAAATGAAAAACAATATGATTTCATTTCCTCCTCTATTCTGATTCTTCGGTATATCCAACTAAAAGAATCGATCACAGGAATTATATATTATTTTTTTGAAGTGTTCAAAGCATTTAGAACTCCTCAACAGGCGAACCTTCAACTCGTTTTCCTCGTACACTTTCTTAAAGAATATCGTGCCATTTCTATACTTATGTGAGGTTTTCTTTAGATTTACTTCCTGCAGTGTATTAATTTTCATATTTTTACAGAGAAAATAATGAGCGAGTTTTTTTTTTCAGGTAATATTTTTTAATTTTAAGAGAGCGTACAATTTAATTTACTAAACCAAGGTTATATATAAAATGGAGACACGACATTAAAATAAAATAAGACAAACGTCAAAATTTAGACGCTTGTTGGAAGTAATGTTTTATTAAGAAAATCTATAAAATATTCATTACCAACTATTAAATATCCTCACGAAAGCAGAAGCAGTTAAGGGCATTGAGAAATTGTTTTAACCGTAGGAAAACAACGAGACTTAAAAATTTCCAAACAAATTCTTTATTCTATGTCTTTATTTTCTACTAAAAAGAGATGACTGTATGCCACTGCATTCTCTATCTCCGTGGAAATATACGGACAATGATACCATCGTATATACGGAAGACGATCTTTCTTATTTTGACATGCAGAGCGAGCAGTCCAATAACAAGTGAGAAGCCAAATGCATAACATAATCCTACTCCCAATCCCCACCAGTCCATCTCAAAGTCTGAATTACCATTACAAGAAGCATCGCTGCAGGTTCTTTTGCTGATTGAAGAATTACCGTTGCAAGTTAGATTGGTGAAAGGAATGTCACAAAGATCCGCATTGCCTACGAAGGATGACTCGTCAAAAGTCAAGAACTGCCCTCCCTGAGGTACTCTTCCTTGAAGCATGTTGTATGAGACATTAAAGACCTGCAAATAACTGAGAGATTGAAGTTCCATCGGAATTTTTCCTTTCAGTTTATTCAATGAAAGATCCAGAGAGTCTAACTGTTCCATTCCTCCCAATGTCTTTGGAATTTCGCCACTTAGATGGTTTCTTGAAAGATTAAGGCCTTTTAAACCTTGAAGAGACCCCATTTCTGGAGGAATGTTTCCCCGTAGATTGTTACTTGATAGATCCATAAATTTGAAAATTGTTAGAACAAACTCGTAAGGAAGTTGCATGCCTTTTGTAGAAACTGTTACCTGAACATTATAGTAAATATAAGCTCGATAGATAAGCTTTTGTGTGCTGCTCTGTGATGCGTTGACCATTGCTGACAAATTTTGAAAGCCCGTTGGAAGAAACCCTGAAAGATTGTTTTGAGAAAGGTCTAGAATCTGAAGTTTTTGGAGACCAGTTATTTGCTTCGGAATTTTACCTTCAAATTTGTTGGACTTCAAAATCAATATCTGTAGATTTGATAAGTTTCCAAGCCACTCTGGAATGTTTCCTTCTAGATTGTTATTTCCTATATCAAGAACATTAAGAAAACTGCAATTTGCTAAAGACGATGCAATAGTCCCTTGGAAAAGATTGCCATTCAGATTTAGTGTCTGAAGCTTTCTGGCATTTTGAAATCCTGGCATGTGACCTTGCAGACGATTGTTACCCAAATTCAGAACCCTTAGCCTCGAACAGTTTGATGCTAAATTAGGAGAAACAATACCGCTGAGCATGTTGTTTGACAAGTCTAGAACTTCCACACGGTTGCTGCAAATAAAATTTGGAATCTCTCCACTAAGTTTATTCCCTGACAGAGAAACATATCTTACACTATTAGATAGTCTCCAATATCAGAAGGAATTGAAGATGTAAACTGGTTATCTGACATGTGCAACAGTATAATACCAGATGGCGGCGGCAGGGGAAGAGCACCTTGTAAACTGTTATTGTGCAGATCCAAGTGGTGAAGATTCTTGGATGTCAATGTTGATGGCAATGAACCAGACAACTGGTTAGATGAAAGCTTAAGATGAGAAAGCTCTGGAAGATCCCATATCCATGTTGGAATGACGCTCCCTCGCATATTGTTGCCAGATAAATCCAACCAGTTCAAGTTAAATTGATTCACAAGAAATGATGGAATTTCAACTAAATTACAAGAAGCTAGTGTAAGAACGATAAGACTCTTAAAGTTGGGAATCCAGGTTGAAGAAATACTCACGTTTAACTGATTGTGAGAAAGCTCCAGTTTCTCTAATCTAATGAGATTATCAAAAGAGGAAAAGGAAATGGGACCACTTAAGCTGTTGTTATTCAGGTGGAGGGATCTTAACCACACAAGCTTTGAAATTGAGGAAGGAATTGTACCATTCAACTGGTTGCCATCGAGAGCAAGATTCACAAGGGCGGAAAGGTTACCTAAAGAAGGGGGCATTGCCCCTGTTAAGTAGTTTCCTCCCAAGTTCAATCTAACAAGTCTAGAGAGATTGGCTATGGAGGGAGGAAATGGTCCTGCTAAACCACAATCAGACATGACAAGATATTTAAGATTGGCAAGAGTGGTAATAACTTCACCCCACTCGCTCGATGCCTCCTTCGGAGAGATGTCCACTGCAGTGAGAGAGAGGTGCTCCAATCTGGTTAGATTTTGTAGCCAACTTGCAAACCTTGGCATCTGCAATCTTTTTGGGTAATTGGAATCCACATCTAAGTAGCGTAAATTCCTCAAATTTGCCAAATTCGGGGGAATTCCACCTTTCCAATTACCGTTACTCAAGTCCAGAAAAGTGAGCCTCCTCAACTTTCCAATATCGGAAGGGATCTTGGCAAAGAAATTCCCACTGAGATCTAAATGTTTTAGATATTCAAGTTTAAACAAAGAGGAATGGATCTCACCTGCCAAATTGAAATTGTGGAAATCCAGGTGTGTAACATAACTACCTAAATCATGGATGCAAGTGACACCTCTCCACTCGCAGCAATTGAATCCTTGCCATGACTGTAAGCTGTTGTGCCTGCTTGTAACTGCCCCCTTAATATCTAAGAGATAATTTCTTTCATATTGTGGGCATGCAACTGAAACACGAGTAGAGCTCAGCCATATGACCAACATGAAAATCATTTTCTTGGAAAATTCAATCCAGCGAGAGGACGACGACGTAGCATTCATCTTTATCTCATTGAATGCTTCGAAATGTTGTAAATGGCTGTTTAATAGTAGTTTTACGGGATCCTGTTTAATATAGTCAAATGCGCATCTCCGTCAACGTGCCATCTGTAATAATGCTTCCAACAAGAAGTCGAGTTTTGAAAAAAAACAAAAACGAAAAACAAAAATAATAATAATAATAATAATTTTATAGTCCACGAATACCAGGCAATCTGTTTTTGGGTCTACAGACAGCTTACAGTATATATGGGACTTCTCATACTCCCAAATCTGAGGGAGGCAGCTAACTCGTGCTCCACACTATGAGGTATACATACCTTACCCCCTGCAGGATTTGAACTTGTGACCTCTCTTTCAAGAGTACAAATTCTCCACCATTAGGCCAACTCATGCTGTACGGTATATCCAATTAAAAAAATCGATCACAGGAATATTATATCCAATTAAAAATATGATTTCATTTCTTCCTTTATTCCGACTATTCGGTATATCCAATTAAAAAAATCGATCACGGGAATTATATATTATTTTTTGACTTGTTCAAAGCGTTTAGGACTCCTCAACAGGCGAATCTTAACTCGTTTTCCTCGTACACTTTCTTAAAAATATAATGCAATTTCTATATTTCTGTGAGGTTTTCTTTAGATTTCCTTCCTGCAGTGTATTAATTTTCATATTTTTAAATATAAAATAACGAGCGAGTTTGTTTGTTTGTCTGTCTTTTCTTTTAAATTTTTTTTTTTTTAATGTAATATTTTTTAATTTTTAAGAGAGCGCACAATTTAATTTACTAAATCAAGCTTTATCGTTTATTATTTTATTTTTTATACAAGTCATTAAGATTTAGATAATAAATTTTTATGTGTTAAAAGAAAAGAAATAGACTTTTAAGGATTTAATTTAGTTATGTATCACTATAGAATTAAAAGTTTATTATCTTAAAAATATAAAAAATAATTAAATAATTATATTAATTATGTATTTATCAAGATATTATAATTTGAAAATAATAATTATTAACATAGTTTTTATTTTGATGTTAGTTGTTTATAAAAATTCATATAAATTAATAAGTTAGAATGGTTCAAGTGAGTGTATATATAATGGCTGAAATTGGTATATTTATGTCATTTGTTATTTAGTTTTTGGTTCACTTTATTAGAAAGTCTCAAATACAATAACATATCAACAAGTGGCGCATTCTTGTATAATGTTTGGCTCATAAGCTAACCCCTACCATATCCATCCTATTCACATTTACACTTTTCCCCATACATTCATCTACTCGCCATCATTACACCTTCATTCACCCCCACTTCCATACATTTACTCCTTGCCTCAAGATTAACACTTCTATTCCTCAACTTACTTTTAGGTTACTCTAATTTTAAACCTAACTTTTGAACCCCTTCCTACTAGTCTTTATATTAGTTGACTTGGTACAAATTTGTTGGACACATTGCTATGCCATAATATTTAAAGAAATTCAATGCGTCACTAGTTAATATCAAGGATAAATCTAAACATGTGGGAGAATAAGAGGAACATCTAGAACACACTTCAATTTTATAAAGGATATACATATTGTATAGCTTATTAAGGAGTTTGACCTTGGAAAACACACTCCTAATCAAGTCAAGAAGATCAAAAGTATTCCTAGATAATTCCTTGAACAAATTTAAATATTGAAAGGCTGCTAAAGGTGAACTCATTTCCAAACACATATTGAACTAGATTAATCCCATGTGACATAAATTAGTGCTATACCTTGCAACACTTAGAATTAAACCATATAAGACTATAAGGTTACATAAAATCCAAGGCATTGAAACTACATTAAGGGCATTAACTTCTATATAATGACAAATAGACTATTCATTATGGGTGAAATTTTAAAGCCATGTCACACTTTTGTAAGGAAATGACCAACATTGATTTAAATTTTTAACTTGAATCACTAGAAAATGACATATATGGTTTGAATTTTGAAATGATGTGAACTCATAAAATATATTTTTTTAAGTTTATGTTGTGTTCTTTTTATAAAATAAAAAAATAATGTTAATGTAAATTTTTAAGTGATGCTACATATATATTTAATGTACACTTCCAATTGGAAAAAATATGGCCCATATCTAATTTAGCTAAAATGAATCTAGCTAGACCATATGTTTGACAAAAAACATTTTCCAAATAAAAATGCTTAAATTCACTTGTGTTAATAAGTTGGCTTGAAGTGCCAATTTTTTTTTTTAAATTTCACCTTGCTATCAAAAGTGTTTTTATATAATCAATTCTAAATTGAAGTATCCTTAAACCTTGCATAATTTAGTATTTCTTGCAATTATCAACCCAACTCTTGAATCTAGGTTAATTTTTTCTTATTATTTACATTATGTCACATCCCTAAACACATTATATTTTATTTTTGTGTTAAACATCTAATGTCTCAATTTAATTTAGACTGAGATAAGAACCTTGATAATTTAACTATAGTCATACTTGATATATTTGAATGTTTGTATGGGTCATTCAATGACTAATTATATAAACTCAATATATTTAATTGTCAATTATCACATTAATGAAATTAAATCAAAGGTTATGAATTAAATTATTTCTATTTTATTTTAAAAAATATTTATATTTATACATGTATCCATTTTTTTGGACTAACTAGATACTAATGCTCTTGAGGAAACATGTCTATGAGAAACTAGAATAATTTTTAGGTGCAAGGATGTGATAATTCAAACTTAACAACTTTACCCAAAGAACAATCTCAATGCCATTTAATCTCATCTTTATATCCTTGAGGTTGAATGATAATTAGATGGTTCATCCAATTACAAGTAGTCCTCTATATGTGATTTACAACCTTCATCCTTAATTGGTTACTTAAGAGTGATTATTGATTAAACCTCTTTCCTCCTATATGTTTCATATGAATTATTGCTAGTGGGCTAGTGGATTCACTAGTTCTATTGACTAAGTATTGATACCCATACTTCAAAACCTTAGACCCAACCAACTATGAAGGGGTGAAAAAAAAGTAAATAAAAATAATGGATATAATAATGAGAACGTCAACAAATATGAACACCTATGTATCCAAAAATTATTATAATTAATAATAAGCTTGGAAATAAATAAAAAAAAGAATGAAAGGAAGTTGTAAAAGAGAAAATGAAATAATAAAAAAATGTGACCAAGAAAAGAAGAAATAAGGAATTAGTAGAGGATTTCTTCTTCTTTTTATGGTTGGGATACAACCTTATGCATGGTACAATGTTTTTTTAAGCTAAAGGCTATCTATTCTATTAATAAGGCAAGGAAAACCTTTAATTTTCCTATGAAAATTATATATTCATGAAAAATTGATGTGGAATGGTGAGAAGACCCTCATAACCTCATTAAAATGGTCTTTGGATAGAGATTTAGTGATAGGAAATATGTGTTTCTGATAAAAAAAGTAGGTGAAAGGGCCCCTAAACCTAACCAAAGAACAAAAATATGTCAACCAACCAACAAAACTACCACCACAAAATAGTACGGTCAAAAAATAGACCAACACCCCACAATAGAACAACCACCCTAACTAGAATGAAACAAAAAAAGCCAAAAACTGACCATATAGCCAAAGACCAAAAAATAGAGCCTAGACCAACACAAATGAGAGGACATGTAGGCTCAGAAAATATTAATACCCATCAGACAAAAAATGGAGACACAATTGAACCACATTACTTCCTAGGATTTCAGATTAAGTTCCATTCCTCAATTAGTTGCTCCATCTCCTCACTGCACTACTCCATCACATCAGTGGTTCTATCATATAGCTACACCTCCTCGGCCTAAGAGGAGTTCATCTTTTTATAGCCTTTCCTCACTTGGTTGCAACACTCATAGTTCCAAAAACACCCCTTTGCATGATAACCAAAGTAATAGAAAAATTATTGAAAGCTTTATCCATTTTGTTCACTTTATCTTGTAGCTCCTAGAATTGAGTGAGATAAAAATCAAAGGGCCTATCTTTACCCTGCACAGCTTCTTCCATGTCCACCATGGCCTAATCTTCCACATATTCCATAACCTTCATAACAACATCCTCAATTTATTTTGCAATTTCCTTAACCCCTTCATCTTCATTGTCCTCTGAATCTTTGACCTCCTCTTGGTCATCACCCTCCATCTCTTCATCCATATCACTGTTAGTAGATTCCTCTGAGAGGTCTTCACCCAGGACCATAGACAGTTCCTTTTTACTCACATTTATCAGGGTTGGAGCCTCTTCTTCAGGATCTTCTCTAAGTTCTTCATAGACTATTTTTTTACCCTTGGGTGATTGGCCTTTGAGCCTTGCCGACCTTCTTCCATCCTTACCATTTCTAGAGTCATTCATTTTTCCTTGTTCATCCTCATCTCTAATCTTAATGGTAACTTTTTTAGCAGTTTTGGGTTCAACACTATAAAGACCCTTCCTCTTTTGTCTTAAGGGGTTACCCTAAGGGTTAGAACTTAACTCCTTACCTTTCACATTCGAGACAATAGGGCCCCCTTTGATAAGGAGACCATTGATAAGGATACCTTTGATAAGGAGACCTTTGATAAGGAGACCTTTGATAGAAGATTGTTTCATAACTGTGGGGGAAACTGAGGATTTTTCAAGAGGAGGTTTAATAGAGGAAGTGCCCTCACCAAGAGTATTGATTGGAGGAGGAAGGTGGTGGGGTTTCGATTGATTCTCATGAGAAACATTGGCATTGGGGTTATTAGGTCAAAAGATGGTCTCGGTAGGGGAGTGATGGTCAAGGTATAATTATAGAGGCCCTAAATTAGGCCTTGGTGAAGAGAAGGTAAAGCTCCCTTTGCCTTATATTTTTTGAGAGAATATAATAGAAAAGAGGTATATTAATCCTTTTATTTTCAATGAATATGGAAAAGAAAGGGGAAGTGGTACCCGTGAATTGTTGTGTACGTACCCTCCAAGGTAAAATATTTCATGATTATGCACATAGGCCACCCCATAAGGGGTTAGGAGCCATTCCCTATCAAAGCCATTCTGACACTGCTTGAGCTTCTCTTCCCCTTCAAGAAAACTATCAATAAACCTCTGATAATTTTTATTACCTATTTTAGATACTCTTAGACCACTATACTATAAGCAAGTCATAGTAGCAATAAGTCGAGAGGACACCTCAAACCCAATGCTACCAATTTGAACTCTGTCACCCCTCCATGAATTATAGAATTTAGCAGTTATGTCATCATTAAATCCTCTCATGGCCATCAAAAAAGGTTCCATGCCTATGTCTTTGAAGAGCCTATAAAGCTCCACATTTTGTCACAATGACATGTACACAAAAGCATCTCAATTCACTTCCTGGGACCCCCCATAGTGATGCAATAACAAAGGAAAAGGAATTTTTTTTTACGCACCACCACTAAAGCAACAGTGGGAAAAAGGTAAACAATTCTCAAAATAATATAGAATTCACTGGAATTTAGCAAAAGAATAGTGACCCATACATCCACTAGCAAAATACTGCTAATGTCACTAAAATTTTAGAAGGATCTATAGATTTCTTAAGCTAAAGTCATATCAAAGATGGGAGTCTAATAATTTTTTTGTTGGATTTCACGAATCTTGTTCTAGTACCCATAATTTGTCTAGATACAACCACTACACATAATAATAATGAATATTAAAATCCATTTGTAGCCCAAACATCTATTGAAAAGATAGTTTACCATCAAAGGAATATGAAATATGCATTTTAAGACTCATTGAAAAAGAGCTTCATAACTTTGATATCATTAATAAATTAAGCCTTAGATCCTTAGCATCAGGAGAAATAAGATCTGCGGTCATGTCAATAAGACCTCCCCATGGTACTCAACAAGGGTTAAATAAATACCATTGAGGGAAATAAATTTAAAAGTGTAAGTCTAGAAGGTAGTTACCTTTTCATTATTATTATATTTATCCCATATCACATGAAACTTTCCCTTAAAACCTCTTGTCATTATCATATGATGATTAGAACTCTACAAAACCATATAGACACCTATGGTTAAAATACGAAAGTAAGTTGACATCATTAGATCCACTCTATTCACCACCTCTCTATCACTTTTGATACACATCACCATTTCAGTTTGAGCTTGTCTTTTGTGAAACATCACAATCTAATGGATACAATTCAAAAAGGGATGAGAGTCAACTGAATCATCCCTCAGTGTAGAGTAACAATCAAATAAACTGATGAGGAAAGATGCATCTTCATCAATTAGAGTAGGCCCCTCTCAACTGGTCCTTATCCAACCACTCCTTAATTTGAGTCAAAATATGTTCAAACTCCAAGAACTGCTAATGGGGATAAGAGAGCCCCACATTAGAGATCACATCCACAACATTGTTTCCTTCTTTGAAGATATGAGTCATAGAGAAACCATCCATAGATATAAACACTTGTTTTGAGTCCTAAATAAGGCTGTTGATTTTCTAGGGGGGTTGACCAAGCCATTGAGGTAGTCAACAATCAATTTAGAATCTCCCTCGATGATTAATTTTTCAAAGAAAATTTCTATTAGCCTCTTAATACCTCTCTAGGTTGCAGTAGCCTCTGCCTCCACACTAGTAGCATGCCTAATACATTTAGCATAAGCTTCAATACATCTCCCTTTATGGTCTCTTATTAGACTTCCAACAATAGCCATCCCAAGATTTCCTTTAGAACAATTGGATCAAAATTTAGTTTAACCCAATCCTCAAGAGGAGGCCTCCATAGAGTCATTTTCATGCTAAGAATATTGGCCTAGTTGATCTTAGTTAGGTCCTAGTTGAGATCCCAAAGTTTGTTGATTCTGATGTCTATATAGTTAGGCATGGTTTTTGAGAAGCCAAAGACTTTTGAGTCAAGTTCTCTATAATTTGTTGCTTTATGCAGTAAAACACCTCTCTTCTTAATTTTATCTTATCAATTTATATTTCTGTTTCGATGTAGTTATATGAATCGTACTCTACTTGTTTAGCTAAATAAAATAAAGATTTGCCATTTGTTGTTTGTTGTGGTTTTGTGGTGGATAATGTTCAGGTTTTCGGATGAAGAAGCGGGTTAAATATCGTTAGCATATGTGGTGAGATAAACTGGAAGCCATTTAGATGAACAAGATGTTATCAACTTCGTTGCTTCACAGGTAACATAATATAAAGACTTAATAAAAAATTTAACACCTCCTATAAGATGTACATGCTAGCTCGTGATACATTTTGCTTGGTTTTATCTTTGATGATCAGAGATATTTTTGTTGTTCTGCACTATAATTATTGTTTTTTTGTCCAGTTTTTGCTAAGTGTAGCATCTTCCCTTTTCTATGATTTTTTTTTTAATGAGTCCTCTAGGGACAATTACTTTTATTAAATACAAATTTCAAATTCGGAATTCCCGTTCAAATTTGAAAAAATTCAAAAAAGGTTTCTCTGGTCTGGTGTGGAGGATAAGAAGAGACTGCCACTTATAGGCTGGGACCTGGTTTGCAGACCTAAATCGAGAGGTGGCCTAGGCTTAAGAAAAATTAAAGTGCTGAATCTGTCCCTTCTTGCTAAACAACTCTAGAGAACTCTTACTTTGAGAGGGGAATGGCAAGATACCTTAAGAGCCAAATACTTTAGTAGTTGTGAGTCTCTTAATGATGTTATTAGTTCTTCTTTCTTACCTCGTGGGTCTGTCTGCTGGAATGATATGAGTAGAGGTAGAGAGTTGCTGTAAATGGGGACTGGTTGGCTTGTTGGAAAAGGAAATAATGTTAGATTTTGGGAAGATAGATGGCTTTTTAAGGACCCTTTAATCAAAAATGAGAAATTTAGTAAATGGATGAATGATTGTAAAAGGGAATTCGGGGTCTTGGTCAAAGATTACTGGAGGAATGGGGATTGGGTTGATTTGAAGACCATCAGTCTGGATCTTAGCCCTGTTCAGTCTGCCTTCAGGGCCCTAAGATTGGTTCAACACCAGGTGGATGATCTTGCTGTCTGGATAGACAATCCGTCTGGCACTTTTTCAGTTTCTTCTGCTACTTCTATGTTGGTTAGTTCGCTGTAGCCTCCGCCCTTCTGGGCTAAGGCTTGGATTAATCTCTTGATTCCTAAAATCAATATTTTCTATTGGATTATGCTACAGAATAAGATTCTCACTTTGGACAATCTTGGCAAAAGAGGAATTCAATTACCTAACAGATGCTACATGTGTAGGAATGATGCTGAGAATGTTAATCATCTTTTCCTTCATTGTCCTTTTGTTTCGCACATTTGGGGAAAAATTTTTGCGCATCTTGAAGTGGCTTGGGTTTCCCCCACTTCGGTCGAAGACTTTTTCTTGCAATGGAAAGCTCCCTCAAAAAACCCTTTTGTGCGTAGGTTCTGGTCTTTTGTTCTACCTTTTGTGTCATGGAGTATTTGGAAGGAAAGGAACAATAGAGTGTTTAGAGAAGAAGAGAAGTCGGAGGGGGACTTGTATGAAAAAATTGTTAGGGCAATAAAGAAAAATTTATCTTTAATTCCTAGAAAAATGGTTAATAAAGCTACTTGGTCTCCTTTTGATATTGCTACTGCTAAAAAGTGGAAGTCAAAATTAATAGCTTTAAATGTCCCCACGCCAGACTTTTGTGGGAGGGAGAATGCTAGGTGGACTTTGCTGCCTATGGGTTGGTTGAAAGTCAATTTTGATGGTGCTGCTAAAGGCAACCCTCAGAAAGCTAGTAGTGGGTGTGTATTAAGGGACAATATGGGGGATTTTATTGTGGCTTTTGCTATGGACATCGGCACCCAAACTAATCATGTTGCGGAAGCTGTTGGGGCTTATCACGCGATTAACTTGGCTTTTAAGATGAATACGAAATGTCTTTGGTTGGAGGGTGATTCTAAGAATATAATAAATTGCATTCTTGGTCTTACCCCTCCTTTGTGGACCATCAAAAATTGGATCGAAGATACTATTGCCTTATTAAGTAAATTCGACAAAGTGAAAGTTTTCCACGCCTACAGAGAAGCCAATAAAGTGGCTGATTACTTTGCCAATGAAGGGGTTAAGAAGGGCAGGGAAAACACGTGGAGGAAGAATGATCACCTCCATTCTGAGGTGAAAGCACTAATTTATTATGATTCAATGCATGGAAGAGAAGTTTGTCTTTGCCATGATGAAGTGGATAAAGATTAGGTACGTCGATTTCATTAGATTTGATGGGACCAACGTCATTTTCTTTTTCAAGAAGAGTTTCCGGCACGCTTTCTGGGTGTATGGTAAAATATGCTTAAACGGGACCTAGAGCAACTGTAGGGTTTGGTATAACAAAGCTTTGAAGATGGGGGAGAGAGAAAACATGTTGAGCCGAGCTGCTTTCAAGAGCACAGAAAGAATGCGAAAGCTTGGGAAAAAATTGAAAAGGGAGGTTTAGTCCCGTTTTTGGAAAAGCTCCATGGTCTGACGAGATGGTGCTGGACTATTTCACCAAAAAATAGAAAAATGGTGAGATTGTGTTGTTTGGCAAGAGTGTTAAGCTGAATGAGCATATCATCAGTGAGATTACTAGTCTTTCGACTGAGGGTGTGAAATTTTATCGTGATCGTCAGTTCTTTGATGAAGCGGTCATCGAATTTCCTAAAAAAGATAAAGAGAAGGCTAAGCTGGTTAAGGTTGCCAATAGCTACTTTGATGTGGAGTCCATTAAATCAATTTGGAGGAAAGTTTTAAGAGTCATTATGGAGTACATTACGGTTGATGGGTGCTTCACCAGGGCATATGGCTATCACTTTGCCATTTTGAACCACTTTCATCACAAGGTTCGTATCTCTTTGCCTTTTTATTTATTCTCTTCTATGAAGAATTGCCTTGATGAAGTTGAAAGAAACCCTAGGAGAATTTCTATTATTCACCCTGGTCTTGTCAGACTCATCTTTGAGCATTATCAAAATTTACCTGCGTTGCCTAAAATTGTTGATGTTGGGGAATTGGATGATGAGGATATGGAAAGTAGCAGGGAGAACGATCCCCTGGCCCCTCTTGCTTTTGCCCTTGTTGGTTCTAAAACCACTGCTCCCCAGTCCCTTTCTTGTCAGAATGTCCTTTTGGGTTCTGCTCCGCCTTCTTGTCCTAATCCACAGCCCTCGCTTGATTGCCCTATCCCAGGTTTTGCTTCGCTGTCTTGTCTTAATCCTCAGCCATCTCCTGGTTTCCCTACCCCAGGTTTGGTTTCTGGTTTTAAAGGTACCTCGGTTACGAAATTGGTCTCGTACTCTGAGAATTCTATGGAAATTCACTCTGATAAACCTATGGTCAGTAAAGAGTCGGCCCCTAGTGCCCTTGCGTCTGGAAGATTTGTGAATGCCCCTAAAAACTCCCCTAATCAGGGCAAAATTAATTCTGCCCTGACTAACCTTAGGCCTGAGGACATAATGAGTGTGGCGGAAAAAAGTATTGATGGCCTGTTCACTGTTCTTAAGTGGACCCAGAAGGAAGTTTGTGATTTGATTGGCCGTAATAGAGATCTCAGCAACAGAGTCATGGAACTGGAGCAAAAGATTAGCTGGAGTTGTAATTAGAATGAGGGACAGTACACCCCCTTACCGGGGAAAAGACAATAGGTGTAGGAGGAAAGATTGACTAGGTTGGAGTGCAGTATGTCCAAGATTGGCTAAAATATCAGGGCCACTATGGAGAATAATCATAAAATTGCCAGGAACAACACCATTATCATCAATGCTATGGTGGAAAAGTTAGAAAAAAATCAAAAGGGCTCGCTGGTCATGGACTTGGATGCAAACAGAGGTTGTAGCAAATCTGCTGTTGAAGGGATTTCGACTCGCACCCAGGCTAATACGAAGAGGAAGGCCCCTGCTTCTCCACACATGGTTCAAATCCTCAAGCAGGGGTTACAGGATATGAGTGAAGTTGAAAAGGAAGCCGAGGAGTTGATGAACACCTTGGAGTAGTGCTGCTGTGGTTGTTTCTGGCTTTTTGGCGGTCCTTTTTTTGGACCATGTTGCCTCTTTTTGCTGTCGTTTCCTTTTTGGGACAACTGTCTGTTTGTTTGGACTTTTTATGCACTATCTTTGTTTGTTTTAACTCTGTGGTTTCAGGTCCCTGTAAAACCTATTTTTTCCTTTTCAAAAACAATGGCAACCAAAAAGGATCTTCACAACATAATTAAATCTCTCAAAACATCAATGTGCATGGTTTAGCAGTCATTTACCTTAATTTGCAGACCTAGGGCTTTATGATAACTACTCAAAACAACCTTTCCACACTCTGCAACCTTGAGGTCCTTTTAAATACACTTTAATCTTTCATCTCACCAAATTCTAGGCGATTCCATCAATGCAAATAGGAGAAACATAATTTCTAATATACTCTGCTTACCCTAATAGAGGGTTTTTACAGTGTTCAGAAAAAATCCAATATCTTCCTCAAATCAAAACCAAATTGCATGAAACAAAAAGGGAATGGAAGGTGATTGGACTAATTTTCACTTACAAACATTCAAAATTGATTTCATGCCCGTGCAGGGCCGTACAATGCTTGAAAATAGAGAATTTCTAAAGAAAATACAGAAAACCAGTGTTTTTATTCATTCTATACTCAAATTTTCAATCACCCACAATTGTTCAATCATACAAATGGCCTTTTAAAGGAATTACAACCATGACTCATAACCTTCTAACTAATTTCTAACTACCCATCAATGCCTAAAACCAATATGACCTTTCACATTCTATATGCAACTTTTCAATTTTTGCATATTTGTGACAATTTCAAATAATGACAACCCTTCAAAATGGACATAGGACTTAAACCTTAAACCTTCTTATGACCTAACCATAGGAAAAATGACTTATAAAACCTCCTTACAATGTGGAGACAATAAAATTGAGTCAAATTTCAAAATTGACTCATGGAAGCATAAGATTGTCAAGGTGCTCCTGCACCATACTCCCAACCAAAAGAATTTCAAGCCCTCTTGAATTTAAAGTTGTCCACAAATCAACATTCTTTGTATGCTCTGCCACTGATTATCCTCTAATTGCTCTCATTGACCTTCATCTTCACCTTAGTTTTGAACTTGTCCATGCAGATTAGCTTCCTATCTTCCTTGCCAACTAAAATCAGATTCACTATACTTTGTTTCATCCCAGCATCTTGTTTCTCCCTTTGTCCTTTGACCTTCAAATTGTTTCATGTCCACATAATTAGTACAATAAAAAAATGATACATTAATTTGATCACAATACCTCCATCTTTTATCAGTTCTTTGCAAATCTCCATAAGCAATTCATCCTTGCTCATTTCTTCATCTATCCTTGTCACCAACTCAAAGTCTTCTTTCT
Organism: Sequoia sempervirens; assembly: GCA_007258455.2. NCBI lineage: Eukaryota > Viridiplantae > Streptophyta > Pinopsida > Cupressales > Cupressaceae > Sequoia > Sequoia sempervirens. The sequence goes on from VDFB02000015.1 coordinate 149,430,726, forward strand.
CATAAATCAGGGCCTTCATGGTTGCAACGTCTTTGTTTTCATCATCTTTGAATTCTTCTCTTGCATCTTCAAACACATCTTCTTCCTCTATCTTCTTGATTTTCCTTTTCCTTCTTTTGATAATCTTTTGAATGGGCCATGTGACTTTCCTTTTCACTATTAAATGCCAACTTGTCATCTTATTGATCATATGCTCCATCTTCATCATAGACTCTTGGAACTCTGCATGCAACCTTTTTATCTCTTGTTTTAATGTTGCTAACTCTTTGTCCATCTTCTCTTGTCTTTTCCTCTTTTTCCTCTCTTCCTCTACCTACAAATTCCTTCTCAACACTTCCATCTTTTCCTCTTCTCAAACAAGCTTCTCCTTGCTTCACAACTTCTCAACATTCCCTGCCTTCTCTTGGTAACAACCAAGTTCTTCTTAACTTGCACGAAACCACAACACACAACCACTATCAAAAAACCACTATCAAAAAACCAACTCTCTCTCAACCCAGACCTTTTGCTAAGATCTAATACCACTTTGATGCAATGCTAGAGGAAGATAAACTCACTCAAACAATCTCCTTCAACAAAACTTTTCCAATTCTTTCATGTCCATTCAATTAGGGCTCTTTGCCCTTCACAAAACTCATGATTTCAAGACATCAAACTGAATTCCAAAGCACAAAATCCCTTAAAGACTTCTCAAAACACTTTAAACATCATCAATATAATTGGCCCATACCTCTCAATCAACATAAACAATTAAATAATAAGTGATCTTTTAAAAATAGATTGTCCAAATCCACAACTAGGCCCATTTAGGCCACCCAAACAACTCCTTCAACCTTCCCAAGTCTAAATTTCTTTAAAATACTTCAAATAGGCGTATTTAAGTCTGCATAACATGGTTAGACTATCCTCCAAGCTTTACTGATGATATTTCAACAAACTCCTATTCATAACCTTCAATTTTGGACTCCAAAATAGGTCTATCATAGGCTGCCATACAATCTTGATCAGTTAACAAAATACCCACGTGGACTTTTAATCTATCAAACCCTGACAGGAAAAGGGTTCCAACATGCCATATAATCATTTAAGTCACTGTCACCCAAAGGGATTGCATATTACACCTTCAAAACCAAGAAACCTGATTGTCCTAACTCTGTATTCACAGGACAATGTATTCAATACATTCATTTACTCCTAGTTTCAACAAATCTCATTTGGGAAGGAGTTACAATACCTTCTAGCATCATTTTACAAACAATGGCAACCAAAAAGGATCTTTACAATACAATTAGATCTCTCAAAACATCACTGTACATAGTTTACCAGTCATTTACCTTAATTTGTAGACCTAGGGCTTTATGATAACTGCCCAAAACAACCTTTCCATGCTCTGCAGCCTTGAGGTCCTTTTAAATACACTTTAATCTTTCATCTCACCAAATTCTAGGTGATTCCACTGATGCAAACAAGAGAAACACAACTTTTAATATACTCTGCTTACCTTAATAGAGGGTTTTTATAGTTTTTAGAAAAAAATCAATGTCTTCCTCAAATCGAAACCAAATTGCATGAAAAAAAAAGAGAATGGAAGGTGATTGGATTAATTTTCACTTACAAATATTCAAAATTGATTTCATGCCCGTGCAGGGCTGTACAAGACTTGAAAATAGAGAATTTCTAAAGAAAATATAGAAAACCAGTGCTTTTATTCATTCTATACTCAAAGCTTCAATCACCCACACTTGTTCAATCGTACAAATGGAATTTTAAAGGCATTACAACCATGAATCATCACCTTCTAACTAATTTCTACCTACCTATCAATGCCTAAAACCAATATGACCTTTCATATTCCATATGCAACTTTTCAATTTTTGCATATTTGTGACAATTTCAAATAATGACAACCCTTCAAAATGGACATAGAACTTAAACCTTAAACCTTCTTATGACCTAAAAATAGGCAAAATGACTTATAAGACCTCCTTACAATGTGGATACAATAAAATTGAGTCAAATTTCAAAATTGCTTCATGGAAGCATAAGATTGTCAAGGTGCTCCTGCACTAGAGTAGAGCTCAGCTATATGACTAGCAAGAAAATAATTTCCTTTGAAAATCCAATCCGGCGAGACGACGACGACGACGACGCATTCATATTTTCTCCAAGCTATCTTTATGTCAGTTGAATGCTTCAAAATGTTGTAAATGGTTGTTTAATAGTAGTTTTACGGGGCCGTGTTTAACAGTCAAGTGCGCATCTCCGTCAATGTGCCATCTGTAATAATGTTTCCAACAAGAAGATCCAGTTTTGAAAAAAACAAAAATGAAAAACAATATGATTTCATTTCCTCCTCTATTCTGATTCTTCGGTATATCCAACTAAAAGAATCGATCACAGGAATTATATATTATTTTTTTGAAGTGTTCAAAGCATTTAGAACTCCTCAACAGGCGAACCTTCAACTCGTTTTCCTCGTACACTTTCTTAAAGAATATCGTGCCATTTCTATACTTCTGTGAGGTTTTCTTTAGATTTACTTCCTGCAGTGTATTAATTTTAATATTTTTACAGAGAAAATAACGAGCGAGTTTTTTTTTTCAGCTAATATTTTTGAATTTTTAAGAGAGCGCACAATTTAATTTACTAAACCAAGGTTATATATAAAATGGAGACACAACATTAAAAGAAAATAAGACAAACGTCAAAATTTAGACGCTTGTTGGAAGTAATGTTTTATTAAGAAAATCTATAAAATATTCATTACCAACTATTAAATATCCTCACGAAAGCAGAAGCAGTTAAGAGCATTGAGAAATTGTTTTAACCGTAGGAAAACAACGAGACTTAAAAATTTCCAAACAAATTCTTTATTCTATGTCTTTATTTTCTACTAAAAAGAGATGACTGTATGCCACTGCATTCTCTATCTCCGTGGAAATATACGGACAATGATACCATCGTATATACGGAAGACGATCTTTCTTATTTTGACATGCAGAGCGAGCAGTCCAATAACAAGTGAGAAGCCAAATGCATAACATAATCCTACTCCCAATCCCCACCAGTCCATCTCAAAGTCTGAATTACCATTACAAGAAGCATCGCTGCAGGTTCTTTTGCTGATTGAAGAATTACCGTTGCAAGTTAGATTGGTGAAAGGAATGTCACAAAGATCCGCATTGCCTACGAAGGATGACTCGTCAAAAGTCAAGAACTGCCCTCCCTGAGGTACTCTTCCTTGAAGCATGTTGTATGAGACATTAAAGACCTGCAAATAACTGAGAGATTGAAGTTCCATCGGAATTTTTCCTTTCAGTTTATTCAATGAAAGATCCAGAGACTCTAACTGTTCCATTCCTCCCAATGTCTTTGAAATTTCGCCACTTAGATGGTTTCTTGAAAGATTAAGGCCTTTTAAACCTTGAAGAGACCCCATTTCTGGAGGAATGTTTCCCCGTAGATTGTTACTTGATAGATCCATAAATTTGAAAATTGTTAGAACAAACTCGTAAGGAAGTTGCATGCCTTTTGTAGAAACTGTTACCTGAACATTATAGTAAATATAAGCTCGATAGATAAGCTTTTGTGTGCTGCTCTGTGATGCGTTGACCATTGCTGACAAATTTTGAAAGCCCGTTGGAAGAAACCCTGAAAAATTGTTTTGAGAAAGGTCTAGAATCTGAAGTTTTTGGAGACCAGTTATTTGCTTCGGAATTTTACCTTCAAATTTGTTGGACTTCAAAATCAATATCTGTAGATTTGATAAGTTTCCAAGCCACTCTGGAATGTTTCCTTCTAGATTGTTATTTCCTATATCAAGAACATTAAGAAAACTGCAATTTGCTAAAGACGATGCAATAGTCCCTTGGAAAAGATTGCCATTCAGATTTAGTGTCTGAAGCTTTCTGGCATTTTGAAATCCTGGCATGTGACCTTGCAGACGATTGTTACCCAAATTCAGAACCCTTAGCCTCGAACAGTTTGATGCTAAATTAGGAGAAACAATACCGCTGAGCATGTTGTTTGACAAGTCTAGAACTTCCACACGGTTGCTGCAAATAAAATTTGGAATCTCTCCACTAAGTTTATTCCCTGACAGAGAAACATATCTTACACTATTAGATAGTCTCCAATATCAGAAGGAATTGAAGATGTAAACTGGTTATCTGACATGTGCAACAGTATAATACCAGATGGCGGCGGCAGGGGAAGAGCACCTTGTAAACTGTTATTGTGCAGATCCAAGTGGTGAAGATTCTTGGATGTCAATGTTGATGGCAATGAACCAGACAACTGGTTAGATGAAAGCTTAAGATGAGAAAGCTCTGGAAGATCCCATATCCATGTTGGAATGACGCTCCCTCGCATATTGTTGCCAGATAAATCCAACCAGTTCAAGTTAAATTGATTCACAAGAAATGATGGAATTTCAACTAAATTACAAGAAGCTAGTGTAAGAACGATAAGACTCTTAAAGTTGGGAATCCAGGTTGAAGAAATACTCACGTTTAACTGATTGTGAGAAAGCTCCAGTTTCTCTAATCTAATGAGATTATCAAAAGAGGAAAAGGAAATGGGACCACTTAAGCTGTTGTTATTCAGGTGGAGGGATCTTAACCACACAAGCTTTGAAATTGAGGAAGGAATTGTACCATTCAACTGGTTGCCATCGAGAGCAAGATTCACAAGGGCGGAAAGGTTACCTAAAGAAGGGGGCATTGCCCCTGTTAAGTAGTTTCCTCCCAAGTTCAATCTAACAAGTCTAGAGAGATTGGCTATGGAGGGAGGAAATGGTCCTGCTAAACCACAATCAGACATGACAAGATATTTAAGATTGGCAAGAGTGGTAATAACTTCACCCCACTCGCTCGATGCCTCCTTCGGAGAGATGTCCACTGCAGTGAGAGAGAGGTGCTCCAATCTGGTTAGATTTTGTAGCCAACTTGCAAACCTTGGCATCTGCAATCTTTTTGGGTAATTGGAATCCACATCTAAGTAGCGTAAATTCCTCAAATTTGCCAAATTCGGGGGAATTCCACCTTTCCAATTACCGTTACTCAAGTCCAGAAAAGTGAGCCTCCTCAACTTTCCAATATCGGAAGGGATCTTGGCAAAGAAATTCCCACTGAGATCTAAATGTTTTAGATATTCAAGTTTAAACAAAGAGGAATGGATCTCACCTGCCAAATTGAAATTGTGGAAATCCAGGTGTGTAACATAACTACCTAAATCATGGCTGCAAGTGACACCTCTCCACTCGCAGCAATTGAATCCTTGCCATGACTGTAAGCTGTTGTGCCTGCTTGTAACTGCCCCCTTAATATCTAAGAGATAATTTCTTTCATATTGTGGGCATGCAACTGAAACACGAGTAGAGCTCAGCCATATGACCAACATGAAAATTATTTTCTTGGAAAATTCAATCCAGCGAGAGGACGACGACGTAGCATTCATCTTTATCTCATTGAATGCTTCGAAATGTTGTAAATGGCTGTTTAATAGTAGTTTTACGGGATCCTGTTTAATATAGTCAAATGCGCATCTCCGTCAACGTGCCATCTGTAATAATGCTTCCAACAAGAAGTCGAGTTTTGAAAAAAAACAAAAACGAAAAACAATAATAATAATAATATTATTATTATTTTATAGTCCACGAATACCAGGCAATCTGTTTTTGGGTCTACAGACAGCTTACAGTATATATGGGACTCCTCATACTCCCAAATCTGAGGGAGGCAGCTAACTCGTGCTCCACACTATGAGGTATACATACCTTACCCCCTGCAGGATTTGAACTTGTGACCTCTCTTTCAAGAGTACAAGTTCTCCACCATTAGGCCAACTCATGCTGTACGGTATATCCAATTAAAAAAATCGATCACAGGAATATTATATCCAATTAAAAATATGATTTCATTTCCTCCTTTATTCCGACTATTCGGTATATCCAATTAAAAAAATCGATCACGGGAATTATATATTATTTTTTGACTTGTTCAAAGCGTTTAGGACTCCTCAACAGGCGAATCTTAACTCGTTTTCCTCGTACACTTTCTTAAAAATATAATGCAATTTCTATATTTCTGTGAGGTTTTCTTTAGATTTCCTTCCTGCAGTGTATTAATTTTCATATTTTTAAATATAAAATAACGAGCGAGTTTGTTTGTTTGTCTGTCTTTTCTTTTTAATTTTTTTTTTTTAATGTAATATTTTTTAATTTTTAAGAGAGCGCACAATTTAATTTACTAAATCAAGCTTTCATCGTTTATTATTTTATTTTTTATACAAGTCATTAAGATTTAGATAATAAAATTTTATGAGTTAAAAGAAAAGAAATAGACTATTAAGGATTTAATTTAGTTATGTATCACTATAGAATTAAAAGTTAATTATCTTAAAAATATAAAAAATAATTAAATAATTATATTAATTATATTAATTATGTATTTATCAAGATATTATAATTTGAAAATAATAATTATTAACATAGTTTTTATTTTGATGTTAGTTCTTTATAAAAATTCATATAAATTAATAAGTTATAACGGTTCAAGTGAGTGTATATATAATGGTTAACATTGGTATATTTATGTCATTTGTTATTTAGGTTTTGGTTCACTTTATTAGAAAGTCTCAAATACCATAACATATCAACAAGTGGCACATTCTTGTATAATGTTTGGCTCATAAGCTAACCCCTACCTTATCCATCCTATTCACATTTACACTTTTCCCCATACATTCATCTACTCACCATCATTACACCTTCATTCACCCCAACTTCCATACATTTACTCCTTGCCTCAAGATTAGCACTTCTATTCCTCAACTTACTTTTAGGTTACTCTAATTTTAAACCTAACTTTTGAACCCCTTCCTACTAGTCTTTATATTAGTTGACTTGGTATAAATTTGTTGGACACATTGCTATGCCATAATATTTAAAGAAATTCAATGCTTTACTAGTTAATATCAAGGATAAATCTAAACATATGGGAGAATAAGAAGAACATCTAGAACACACTTCAATTTTATAAAGGATATACATATTGTATAGCTTATTAAGGAGTTTGACCTTGGAAAACACACTCCTAATCAAGTCAAGAAGATAAAAAATATTCCTAGATAATTCATTGAGCAAATTTAAATATTGAAAAGCGGAAGGTGAACTCATTTCCAAACACATATTGCACTAGATTAATCCCATGTAACATAGATTAGTGCTATACCTTGCAACACTTAGAATTAAACCATATAAGACTATAAGGCTACATAAACTCCAAGGCATTGAAACTACATTAAGGGCATTAACTTCTATATAATAACAAATAGACTATTCATTATGGGTGAAATTTCAATGCCATGCCACACTTTTATAAGGAAATGATCAACATTGATTTAAATTTTTAACTTGAATCACTAGAAAATGACATATATGGTTTGAATTTTGAAATGATGTGAACTCATAAAATATAAATTTTTAAGTTTATGTTGTGTTCTTTTTATAAAATAAAAAAAATAATATTAATGTAAATTTTTAAGTGATGCTACATATATATTTAATGTACACTTCCAATTGGAAAAATTATGGCCCATATCTAATTTAGCTAAAATGAATCTATCTAGACCATATGTTTGACAAAAAACATTTTCCAATTAAAAATGCTTAAATTCACTTGTGTTAATAAGTTGGCTTGAAGTGTCATTTTTTTTTTAAAATTTCACCTTGCTATCAAAAGTGTTTTTATATAATCAATTCTAAATTGAAGTATCCGTAAACCTTGCATAATTTAGTATTTCTTGCAATTATCAACCCAAATCTTGAATCTAGGTTAATTTTTTCTTATTATGTACATTATGTCACATCCCTAAACACATTATATTTTATTTTTGTGTTAAACATCTGATGTCTCAATTTAATTCAGACTAAGATAAGAACCTTGATATCTTAACTATAGTCATACTTGATATATTTGAATGTTTGTATGGGTCATTCAATGACTAATTATACAAACTCAATATATTTAATTGTCAATTATCACATTAGTGAGCTTAAATCAAAGGTTATGAATTAAATTGTTTCTATTTTATTTTAAAAAATATTTATATTTATACATGTATCCTATTTTTTGGACTAACTAGATACTAATGCTCTTGAGGAAACATGTCTATGAGAAACTATAATAATTTTTAGGTGCAAGGATGTGATAATTCAAACTCAGCAACTTTACCCAAAGAACAATCTCAATGCCATTTAATCTCATCTTTATATCCTTGAGGTTGAATGATAATTAAATGGTTCATCCAATTACAAGTAGTCCTCTGTATGTGATTTACAACCTTCATCCTTAATTGGTTACTTAAGAATGATTATTTATTAAACCTCTTTCCTCCTATATGTTTCATAAGAATTATTGCTAGTGGGCTAGTGGATTCACTAGTTCTATTGACTAAGTATTGATACCCATACTTCAAAACCTTAGACCCAACCAACTACAAAGGGGTGAAAAAAAAGTAAATAAAAATAATGTATATAATAATGAGAACGTCAACAAATATGAACACCTATGCATCCAAAAATTCTTATAATTAAAAATAAGCTAGGAAATAAATAAATAAAAGAATGAAAGGAAGTTGTAAAAGAGAAAATGAAAAAATAAAAAAATGTGACCAAGAAAAGAAGAAATAAGGAATTAGTAGAGTATTTCTTCCCCTTTTTATGGTTGGGATACAACCTTATGCATGGTACAATTTTTTTGTTAAGCTAAAGGCTATCTATTCTATTAATAAGGCAAGGAACACCTTTAATTTTCCTATGAAAAATATATATTCATGCCAAATTGATGTGGAATGGTGAGAAGACCCCCACAACCTCATTAAAATGGTCTTTGGATAGAGATTCAATGATAGGAAATATGTGTTTCTAATAACAAAAGTAGGTGAAAGGGCCCGTAAACCCAACCAAAGAACAAAAATAGGCCAATCAACCAACAAAACTACCACCACAAAATAGTAGGGTCAAAAAATAGACCAACACCCCACAATAGAACAACCACCCTAACTAGAATGAAACAACAGAAGCCAAAAACTGACCATATAGCCAAAGACCAAAAAATAGAGCCTATAGCAACATAAATGAGAGGGCACATAGGCCCAAAAAGTATTAATACCCATCAGCCTAAAGTTCCATTCCCACGTAGGGCAGATTAAGTTCCATTCCTCAATTAGTTGCTCCATCTCCTCACTACACTGCTCCATCACATCGACGGTTCTATCATCTAGTTGCACCTCCTTGGCCTAAGAGGATTTCATCTTTCTATAGCCTTTATTCACTTTGGTTGCAACACTCATAGTTCCAAAAACATCCCTTTGCATGATAAACAAAGTAATAGTCTACAAATTATTGAAAGCTTTACCCATTTTGTTCACTTTATCTTGCAGCTCTTAGAATTGAGTGAGATAAAAAATCAAAGGGCCTATCTTTACCCTGCACATCTTCTTCCATGTACACCATGGCCTACTCTTCCACATCTTCCATAACCTTCATTACCACATCCTCAACTTCTTTTAAAATTTCCTTAACCCCTTCATCTACATTATCCTCTGAATCTTGGACATCCTCTTGGTCATCACCCTCAATCTCTTCATCCTTATCACTATTAGTAGAATCCTCTGAGAGGTCTTCACCCAAGACCATAGACAGTTCCCTTTTACTCACATTTATCGGGGTTGGAGCCTTTTCTTCAGGATCTTCTCCAAGTTCTTCATAGATTAGTTTTTTACCCTTGGGTGATTGGCCTGTGAGCCCTACTGACCTTCTTCCATCCTTACCATTTCTAGAGTCATTCTTTTTTCCTTGTTCATCCTCATCTCTAATCTTAATGGTAAATTTTTTAGTAGTTTTGGGTTCAACATTATAAAGACCCTTCCTCTTTGCTCTTAAGAGGTTATCCTGAGGGTTAGAGCTAAACTCCTTACCTTTCACATTCCAGACACTAGGGCCCCCTTTGATAAGGAGAACTTTGATAGAAGATTGTTTTATAACTGTGGGGGAAATTGAGGATTTTTCGAGAGGAGGTTTAATAGAGGAAGTGCCCTCACTAAGAGTATTGATCAGAGGAGGAAGGTGGTGGGGTTCTGGTTGATTCTCATGAGAAACATTGGCATTGGGGTTATTAGGTCAAAATATGGTCCCAGTAGGGGAGTGATGGTCAAGGTATAATTATAGAGGCCCTAAATCAGGCCTTGGTGAATAGAAGGTGAAGCTCCCTTTGCCTTATATTTTTTGAGAGAATATAGTAGAAAATAGGTATATTAATCCTTTTATTTTCAATGAATATGGAAAAGAAATGGGAAGTGGTACCCATGAATTGTTGTGTACCTACTCTCCAAGGTAAAATATTTCATGATATGCACATAGGCCACCCCATAAGAGGTTAGGAGCCATTCCCTAGCAAAGCCATTCTGGCACTGCTCGAGCTTCTCTTCCCCTTTAAGAAAACTATCAATAAATCTCTGATAATTTTTGTTACCTATTTTAGATACTCTTAGACCACTTGTAGACACGTGAAATTAGCATTATCCACTCCGCTCATTAAATAAATCAAAAACAACAAATCCATTCACCAAGTAAATCAGGACTGTTAAATAAATCAAAGGCTCACATCATCCTTTAATTAAATAAATCAAACTTTATTTAATTAAAATCTCAAAAGTCATTTCTCATCCCTTTTTGATTTAAACAAATCAAATATTTGAGTCAAATTGGTCAAAACATCCTAATCATCATCCTAGCTAATTAATCCTAATTAAATCTAATCTAATGCATGTCACATCCTCTAGATAATCCCACTTGCACAAATAAATCCATTTATTGATTTATTAAAATCAACATTTTTCACTCAACATGGCATCTTCCCTCAAATTTGAATTCAAAAGCAAGTTGAAAGGTACATCCAACAAAGCAATTAATAAGCTCTTACATGTCCCCCATTTAGCATTTACTCTCAAATTTGAATTTGAAATCTCCCTCTCTTGGGCACATTTCCCAAATCTTGCACATGCATGAACCACTCACACGATGACAAGTGTCCTCATCTCATTGGTCTATTTTTAGTCTCACATTCATCCATTTGGCCAATCCCTCATCAAGAAAATCTATAAATGAAAGCATCATCCTTCATCAAAACAACTACAATCTTATGCAAAGTTACTGTCTTCAATTGAGAGCTAATTTTGTCCATTGCGTCCTCATCACCAAGTTTATCAAGGATTGGGAAAGGGCTTCTTTCCACATCAAAGAAGCACCAATCCACTATGGGATAAATATATATCTTGTTTTTATGCTCTCAATTAGTTTTTATTGTTATCTTGTTTATGAAGGCATGATGCATTATTTCATAGGAGTAATTAGTGAGTTTGCATGAACTAATCCATAGTATGGATTTTAAGCTTTGTGAAAATTTGCAAGGTGCTCACACCATTATACTATAAGTAAGTCATAGTAGCAATTAGTTGAGAGGACACCTCAAACCCAATGCTACCAATTTGAACTTTGTCACTCCATGAATTATAGAATTTAGTAGTTATGTCATCATTAAATCCTCTCATGGCCATCAAAAAGGGTGCCATGCCCATGTCTTCAAAGAGCCTCTAAAGCTCCACATTTTGTCACAATGACATGTACAAAAAAGTAGCTCAATTCACTCCTTGGGACCCCCCATAGTGATGCAATAACAAAGGAAAAGGAAAATAAATTACCCACCACCACTAAAGCAACAATGGGAAAAAAGTAAACAATTCTCACAATAATATAGAATTCACCAAAATTTAGTAGAAGAATAGTGACCCTTACATCCACTAGCAAAATAATGCTAATGTCACTAAACTTTTAGAAGGATCTATAGATTTCTTAAGCTAAAGTCATATCAAAGATGGGAGTCTAATAAATTTTTTGTTGGATTTCACCAATCTTGTTTTAGTGCCCATAATTTGTGTGGATACAACCACTACACATAACAATAATGGATATTAAAATCTATTTGTAGTCCAAACATATATTGAAAAGATAGTTGACTAACAAAGTCATATGAAATATGCAAAGACTCATTGAAAAAGAGCTTCATAACTTTGATATCATTATTAAATTAAGCCTTAGATCCTTAGCATCAGGAGAAATAAGATCCATGGTCATGTCAATAAGACCCCCCCATGGTACTCAACAAGGGTTAAATAAATACCATTGAGAGAAATAAATTTAAAAGTGTAAGTCTAGAGGGTACTTACCTTTTCATTATTATTATATTTATCCCATATCACATGAAACTTTCCCTTAAAACCTCTTGTCATTATCATATGATTATTAGAACTCTACAAAACCATATAGACACATATGGTTAAAATACGAAAGTAAGTTGACATCATTAGATCTACTCTATTCGCCACCTCTCTATCACTTTTGATACACATCACCATTTCAGTTGGATCTTGCCTTTTGTGAAACATCACCATCTAATGGATACAATTCAAATTCAAATTCAAAAAGGGACGAGAGTCAACCGACTCATCCCTTTGTGTAGAGTAACAACCAAATAAACTGATGAGGAAAGATGCATCTTCATCAATTAGAGTAGGCCCCTCTCAAGTGGTCCTTATCCAACCACTCCTTAATTTGAGTCAGAATATGTTCAAACTCCTAGAACTGCTACTAGGGATAAGAGAGCCCCACATTAGAGATCATATCCACAACATTGTTTCCTTCTTTGAAGATATGAGTCATAGAGAAACCTTCCATAGATATAAACACTTGTTTTGAGTCCTAAATAAGGTTGTTTATTTTCTAGGGGGGTTGACTGAGCCATTGAGGTATAGTCAACAATCAATTTAGAATCTCCCTCGATGATTACTTTTTCAAAGAAAATTTCTATTATCCTCTTAATACCTCTCCAGGTGGCAGTAGCCTCTGCCTCCACAAGTTAGTAGCATGTCCAATACATTTAGCATAATCTTCAATACATCTCCCTTTATGGTCTCTTATTAGACTTCCAACAATAACCATCCAAAGATTTCCTTTAGAACAACTAGATCAAAATTTAGTTTAACCCAATCCTCAAGAGGAGGCCTCCATAGAGTCATCTTCATGCTGAGGATATTGGCCTAGTTGATATTAGTCAGGTCCTAGTTGAGATCCCAAAGTTGCTTGATTCTGATGTCTATATAGTTAGGCATGGTTTTTGAGAAGCCAAAGACTTTTGAGTCAGGTTCTCTATAATTTGTTGCTTTATGCAGTAAAACACCTCTCCACTGATCCTCTACTTTTTCTTGAAAATTCTATTGTTTCTTTCCTTCCATAGGTTCCAACAAATCGAGGGGGCTACCTATTTCCAAATATCCTTAGTTATAGGATGAGAAAAAGGACTAAAAATCCATGGGCTCACTAGGTCTTTTAGGTCCCTCGAAAACACCCAGTATAAAAGGAGGTCTTGCAAGGCCAAAGACTAGACTTCCCTAGTTCAAAAGGACAATGGATGAGTAGGTGATTGATAGATTCCTCTACCAAAATATATAGAGAATACATATGTTCACAAATTGAAATCATTTCTTGTTGAGAACATCAATGGTGAGGATTCTTCCATGTATAGTAGCCCATCAAAAGTAGTTGACTTTTGGGATGATTTTGTAATTCCAGATAAGATTCCAATTGAAATTTTAATCAACCAAAGGGGCATCTTCCAATTTGTTGTAAGTGGATTTAATCGAAAAGGCCCTTGAGGGGTTATCACACTAGATCCAATCATCAACACTAAATAGCTAAGAAACATTCACCCAGGAGGGAGCTAAGGGTAGAGTAAAATTCAGAATAGGGCAGCAAATTGCTACCTCTTCTTAATCTTAGATCAATAATGTCTTGCTCAAAGTTTCTCTATCTAGGAGTCTCCTCATACCAATTGACATACCCATAGATAGAAGTACCATAAAGACTTGACATGTCTTCTTTTAGGAGAGATAATTCAACCACTGAAGATAGCTTAGGACTATTTCCTGACTCCTCATCCCAGAAATTGATAGCTCTCCCATTCCCCACCTTCCTTTTAGATCCCTAATACAAAAATTTTCTAGTTTTGAGGATATTATTCCAAAAGGTAGGCCCTCTTGGTAAATCTTGGTCAAACAACAAGAAACCAGGGGGGTCATTCCCCATATATTTAGCACTAACGATGCTCGACTAGTATTTCTTTCCTTGGACCATGAGCCACCCCATCTTTCTCACAAAGGCCTTATTGAACACCTTTAATATCCTAATTCATATCCCCCCAAGCTGTTTTGGGGAGCATACTTTCTCCAACTTACAAGAGAAATCTTGGATTTCTCTTCTGTTCCCAACCAAAGAAAGGCTTTTGAATTTGTTCAATCTTCCTTATGATGAATGCATAAATTTTGAAAAGAGATAGGTAATAGATAGGAACATTTTAAAGAGAAGACTTCATGAGTCGAAGCTTACCAACTTGGTTGAGTAATTTCTCCTTCCATCTAGCTAACTTCCATTGGATTCTCTCAATAATGCCATTCCAAAATGAGTTAGGAGGCTTCCTAGAGAAAAGAGGAAGTTCCAAATAAATATAAGAACATTTGCTTCCTAACACCCAAGGATTCTCAGAATCTTGTCCTTCACTTGTTGAGTTGTATTAAAGAAACACACTTTTCTCTTGTTATAATTTATAAATTAGCCAGAGGAATTAGCATACGTTTTGCGAATAGCCTTCCAATTAACTGCTTCCACAACAAAAGAAAACCCAAATAGAATGGTATCATCAATGAATTATTGGTGGGAAGCGGGAGCCAATGATGAAGCAACATGAATCCCATGTAGGTGACCACATTCAAGATTCTTTTAGAGATTTCAACCCAAAAATTTAGTAATGATTATAAAAAGGTAAGGTGATAAGGGGTTACCTTGTCTTAACCCTTTCCACAAGTGAATTTCTCAATAGGAACACCATTGAGAAGAACAAAATAAGTGGTAGTAGAGACACACTCCTTAATTAATCTCTGAAACCTCCCACTAAATCTAAATTTTTCCAACACAACAAATAAGAAGTCCCAAGAAACCCTATCATAGGCTTTTGAAATGTCCAACTTGAGAGCCATACCAAGGTTTTTGGAATGCTCCATGGAATTGATAACTTCATCAGAGATAATGGTTGCATCCAAAATCTGTCTACCTGCCATGAACCCTTTCTGATTTCCAGATATTAATTTATCTAGCAAGGGATTTATCCTATTGAACATGATTTTAGAAAATATTTTGTACATAATATTACAAAGACTGATTGGGAAATAGTCGGACATAGAAGTAGCATCATCTTTCTTGGAAACAAGAATAGTGTAGGTCGAATTCAATTGTCGAAGGAGTCTACTAACTCTGAAGAAGTTTCTAGAAGCTAGGAGGAGGTTGTGCTATGATATCCTAAAAATATTGAAAAAAAGTTGGAGGAAAGCCATATGGGCCTGGGGATTTGAAGGTTCCAAAGGAGAAGATAAACAATTTAACCTCTTGCAAGGACACTTTTCTTTCCAAAGACTTTATATCCTCTTGGAGAATCAGCTTAGGGATAACTTCCAACAGAGAGTCCAAATCATCAGGTGAGGGGTGCTAAAGTCTACCATCATTTTTGAAGAAGGAGATGGCTTCCAATTCCAAGTCTTCATCTTTAGTGAGGAGGTCTACATTATCTTTAACAAGAGATAAGATCCTATTTTTTTTCTATGCTTAAGTTTCGATTGGTGAAAGAACTTTATGTTGAACATCCAAAATAATGAGAGGGGGGATGAATTAGTATTCCATAGACCGATAATAAAATCCATTTAACCATTATTAATATTTTGACTGAATCAACAAGAGAGAACATAGAAACACGTCAATGCAATCACACACAAGAACACTAGGATTTTTATGTGGAAAACCCACAATGGAAAAAACCGTGCAGTGAGGGTTAAATCACAATATATTTATCTGGATACAAAATATTATGAGGCTCACGGCCTAAGTACAAAAGATGGCTCACTATCAAGATACAATGATAGTGGCTCACTGCCAAGAGAATGAACTGATGGAATACACATTCAATGTGTAGGGTTTAGTTCCATTGAAGCTCAGAATAAAAAGTACTACATCGCTCAACAAATCTATACTACTGATAAAGCTTTTAGGCTATGATCTTCTCCTTTGTTTACTTGGTCTCACACACACTCACACTTCTTCTTTCTTTCTCTCCTTGTGTATATTTCATTCCTCAAAGCATATTATATATAAGCATATCTTATTCATTAATTAGGTCAACCTAATAATTAAAATCTTTCTACGTCGATACCATATAAGATTTGAACATTTTATCCGTGTGCAATATTCCAAGTCGGCTATTAGTCTTCATAATATAATGAATTCACTGAGTCAACCAAGAATAAAACACAATTCTCCAAACCAACAAATAATCCTCAAAGAAAAACACCTTCCGGATCTGAGAACACATTAATTTCCCATCGCACTACCAATAAAGAGATTGCCATCGAAAACTACAATGTAAGAATGTTCACCTTAGTAGAATGTGGAGTCTCCCCCACAGTATACATCACACATAAAAATAGTAGGATACAAAGTTGAATTCTGTCAAAGATAACATTTCTATTCATAGCAAATGACGTCTCACGATCTAAGAAATATAGTTTGAATGAGTCAATAAAACATGGTTAAGAGATTAGAGTCATCAGATGTTGTGATGAGTTCCAGACTCAAATACCAACACACTGATCCATCACAAAGGAGTATTACCGGAAGAGAACAACTTCCAATAACCCAAGAAAACTTTCCATATAGTTATCACCATGTAGTTATTACCATGTTGACATCAATGACAACATAGGAACAACTAGTACAACCATCCATACTTCATGCTCATGTTGCAAGGCTTCCAACAATCTCCCCCTTTTGCATTGATGGCAACATGCATGACAAAAACTTTTCAAGTATACCGCAACTAAATGTTTTGACTACTCCCCCTGTCAAAACCGTTCTTCACAAAAAGTTTTTCCTCTGACTCTTTATCTTTCCATCTCTTTATCTCTCCCCCTTTGACATCAATGAAAAAGGAAGGGTCTGGTATAAGAATGTATATAAAAAACATAGCCAAAAAGATATGAACACAAAATTATCTTGAAGAAGAACCTCTGAAATTCTCTAGGATAGCCTTCCATGATGCTTTACCTTCTTCCCATGAACCTTTTGCACTAAAAGAGGGTGATCCCATAATACTGGTTTACAATCTTTTTTGCCAAATTGGACACTGAACTAATTTTTTCTAACTAAATCTTCACTTTCGGGCACCTATAGCGGCTAAACCGTGAGGAATTTGAAGATGATGCAAACTAATGATTTGTGACATTTTGTCTGTAGATTCTAAATATATTTTTTTCAAATTTTTTTGAATTAGATTGCACTTCTTTTTCCATCTCCTTCGAAAACTAGTTTTTTTAGTAAACTCCATTTTAAGGAGTGATGCTCACCATATACAGCATAGAATTTTTTCTATAAAGGATAAAATTCTATTTTTGTTGAATTTAGATTTGTAACTATGATATCTAGCACTTTCATTTGGTTTCATAGTGTTTTATTGAATATCTTTTCCTTAATCAAGTTTCAAAGTCAAACTAATTACAATTCATACATAGGTTGACCATATACAACATAACCTTTTTTGCATGTATCGTAATTCATTTTTTTTTTGTTGGATCAAGGACTTCAATATCTAGTGCAATGATATTTTTCAAATTTTCTTTTTGATAATGTAATGCCTCTCATATTGTTGTCACTGTAATAATACTTTTTATGTTATATTGTGTACCTTGAGACTGTGTTGGTGGTTGTTTCACCAGTTTGATTTGGTTGGTTGATAGTTTCGTGGACTTGGATGATTATGATACTCTTTTATGATGTTTATGTTATGCTGATACATGGTGTTTGATGTTGTTTTTGGATCAATTTGGTTATGTTTATCGTATAGACATAATACTATGTTGTTATGCAATTGATTAGTGCTTGCTTTATGATGTTAACTATGATGTGGTTACTATTTGGAGTTTTGGTGAGAGGAACGATGTAGCATCACTCATTCGCGAGTGCCCTGCTACACTACAACTTCCTCTCATTGTGTGTTTGTTATTGGATATATATGTTGCTTGACATCTAGTTGATGTAGGATGTAGGTATCAGGCATCGACTCCACCTGCACTGTCAGGTCTAAGCGTGCCTTACAAAGTCCAATGGGTATGATGTGGAAACTGAAGTTGACAAGAAAGTTTTCCACCCTAGCCGTAATCCTCGATGAGGATGAGTATCTTGTTTGTCACCATGTCATTTTATTTGACGATGTGGTCCGTTTGCAACCTCATTCCTATTTTGGTATTGTGCTGTTTTAAGTTGTTTAATTTTAATTATCTAATTGATGTTTTAATTATTTCATAAAGTGGTTAGTTCTTTGTGTTGAGTTTATAATTGTCACTCAATTAATTGTTTTAGTTTAACAATGTTCATACATGTTATGTTGATTTAATTAAATTATTACGTGGATGTCGTTAATTAATTATTAAATTAATTTGTTAAGTTATAATGATTCAATTATTATATATTATTATTTTTATTAACGATGAATATTTTAATGGGACATAATGGAGTATTATTTCATTTATTAATAATGGTTATTTTAAAATTCAATCGTAGTGGATAATGTTGTTTAAAATAAAATATTAAATTGGATATTAAAATGGGAAATTAAGTGATAATGTTAAATCATAAAAAAATAATTAAAAAAGAAATTGAATTGGGAAACATTTTGAGTAGTCTCAAAGGATCAGAGGGGAACTTGTCGATTTTTGAGTTTTTTAATGATTTAGCATTTGATTTTTGTTTTCAAAAACAAAAAAAAATAACTTCTCTAATTGAAATGGGGGGGGGGGAGGGGAAGAGGAAGCTAATTTTTGGTTTTTTCAACAAAAAAAAGTTTGCTTTGCAAATTTTCTTTGCTTATCTGATGAAAATACATATTTACATATTTTGTTTGATCGGAAATTGTTTTTTTCTTTTTCTTTTTCTTTTTCTTTTTCTGGAGAACGAATTTGAGGGCTACGAAAGAGAGATCATCTGCATACACCATCTCCATTTTCAAACGAAGAATCCAAGTTGGTCTTTTGAATTTCTTTATATGTATTCATTTTAAAAGTCTAGTGTGGAGATTTATTTTGCAATATTCGATACCCCAACCCTTATGGCCTTTTTGATTCATCTAAGTAAATCGCCTTCGGTCTCCTTTAGAGCGTATAGATTGAAGAAATTCACATACAATTTGAACCTGTTTTCTTTCAATGTTTATACTTTCACTTTTACATTCTAGGAATATCCAATTTCTGCACCTCTACCATATTCTTCAGATTGATTATGATCTGTCGCTTTTGATTATAAGAATTTTGGATTTTCATGTAGCCAAAATTGTATATTAGCAGTCGAGGGTTCTATAGCATTCCATTTCTTTTTGCTAGCTGATGCGTATATTATATCCCTCACTTTTGGTTGAAACCAACAATGCTTGGAAGGTTGACTCCTTTGTATTCAATATGGAGTGTTTCCTGTAGTTAGTTGATGATTATATTGTTCTTCATGGGATTTTGTTTAGTGTAAGGTTTGGCTATTATGAAAGTCTTTATGGCGCCCAACACCTTGCTTGAACCATTCGACCCCTCTATCTCTTTCAGAGTTTTATCTTTACTCCCAACATAGTATTGTTTCTATTCTATGCTTTTCCCATTCTTGTGAAGGAGGCAACCGATTGCTTGAATGGCATCCAATGCCATGTGTATGTATTTGGTATTATTTTAAAAATTCTCTTATCTTCTTTGATTCTTTTTCTATTATCATTTGGGAATTTCTACCCTAGGTTGTGTTTCATAGCCTTACTGTCTGTAGCTATTACTTCAAATTAGTTTGATTTAAATCATTATATCATTGCTAAATTTACATGGTATTTGGTCATTCATTCCTTTATATATATTTAGCCGATAGGCTCTACTTCTGGGATCCTCAGTGCATGGTTAGACTGAAAACCTGTCTCACGCCTGAAACAGGAATGCCCGCCGTCGAGCAGTGTTCAGTTGCCTGCAAACCTACCGCTGACTGGTATTGCCTTTGGAAATGCTGCTCAAACCTTTGCCGACTTGAAGAATTCGGTCAAATCTTTCGTCCCCCTGAAGAGTTGGGCAGTTGTCAAACCGAAGGTAGAGACATTGCATGGCATTGAAAAATTTTAATGGGAGAGGATGTTCTATTTAATGATGACCGCGATCAGCGCCTGGCATTTACATATCTATGGCAAGCTACATATATTTGGAAGGTAAGTAAAAAAAATCATTAGTTGCCAGTTTTGTTATTCCTGCAGGTCGATATAAAGCTTGCGAGGGCTGCAATTTGTTTGCATACTTCCATATTTTTCATCTAGTGCGACATAGTGGCACAATTCCTGGTAAAATTTTACACGTTTTTGTTTATTATGGATATATTTAAGCTAGGGTTTTTTGGTAACGATTTTGAGTGTAGGCTATTTGCCCAGCAAACACACATTAGGGTTATGCCAGACTTTTATTCAGCAAATGCAATATCGTCAGTTAAATGCGATAGAGGCACAACCCTTTTAGCTCTTAGAAGTCTTCCGCGTGCCATTGATGTCCATTCTTGCCGTAAATGTTTTTCCAAACATTTTAAAACTATTTGTTTCGTTTCCTAGTTTATCTTTAAAATTGTCATTGGCTGATGGTGAAAATGATGTTTCATTATTATACTGACGTTTCATTATTATAGTCAACTTTTACTGGATTTTGTGGAATAATTCTAAATTGGGTTTGAACCTTTTGGGGTGGAGGGCTGACATATTTACCAGGTATGACGGATTCTTCTCTTCTTGAGTTTAATACCGTGACAAGTTTTTCCCCCGTCAATTATATGCCCTGCCCTGCTATACAAGACCGATTGTGTGTAACTTTAGGAATAATCTGCTTAAGATTTTTATGTTTGTATGTCATGAGTGGGTTTAACTTTCCTCTATACTTTTAGCATCAAATTGCCATTGCTGGGTTTTAACATCATGTGTATATTCCATCGGGACTGCTAGGTTTCAGTGTGATGTGTATATGGTCTTAGAAGTTTTGGGTTGTAATATCTTGTATATATCCAATTGTAGAGTGTTGTGTATGGATATACTATGTATATTAGTTTGGGATTACTCCCTCTATTTCATGTCTTAATTAGGAATGATCAAGGAAAGAATAATCCCAATGCCTTCATTTTTACCCAGCGAGGAAGAAGGAATGCACTAGTATACATTATAGTACAGTTTGCACCATATCAAAGTACTCCCTCCATGTGATCCACAATCTAGGTGTGAAAGAGTATCTGTGGGGTTTAAACTAGGGATCTAACTATTATTGGAACAGTGTGTTACCACTGCATCCTAGGCTCAAACTGGTTTTTCTCTTGGTTGGTAGAGCATGCTAAATGCACTCTTATGAGAAACAATTTTACAACAGAAATTGATGCACAACAAAAAATTTATTGGGAATTTATCTGTGTGTTCCAATTTAGAAAACAATTCCATTCATCTATTATGGTTAGTTGGTATCCACTGGATCCATATGTTGTGCTGCATGATACCCTTCTAATGACTTTATGAGATTCACATTTCAACTGGTTACATTTTATGGTCTGGATTGACTTATTTATGCATCATGAAGTAACAATGGCTAAAATTTAATCAATAAATACGATTTTTAGTCTTATGGGGCAAATTAAGGTTTTAATCTTTGTTTATTGGAATGCTTAGCTGAAATTTTTATTTGATGGAAATCCTTTAGGCCAACTTTGGATTCATTTGTCTCAGTAAAAATTGCCTACCTACATTTTGCAAATTTCTTGTGTTGATTTATCCAAGTATATGGTACATACATATTATTTTAGTTTGCAAATTACTGAGTGAGTTGCTAAAAACTAATTTCACCTTTGCACAGTACCAGCCAAAGTCTATGTAGAGCAGAACAGATTATTTGTAGCCCAAGGATAAATTACATTGAAACATTCCATCAGTGTAACTAGCAGTGTGTTTTGGTTGATAATCTATTAATCTATCCACTATCAATAAAGTTGCCCATTAAACAAGTATTATGGTTGTTTGGGTCCATAACATACCCTGTCAGTTGTGCCTTATGATAATCTGTTACATTTAACAGATTAGATCATTTTATATGAGGATGACGTTAGTAATTTTAACTGGAACATTTAATTGTCTGAATTGACTTGTATGATGCATAATGAAGTGGCTATATTTTTGTATCCTCATAAATTTCTACAAGACAAATTAAAATTGTTCTCTTTTCTCATTGGAATTGTTAGATGTAATTTATCCTTGAGACCAACGTTGGAGTCAGGCACCTCCACAGCCATGTTTGTCTACTTACAGCCTGTGAGATTTTTGCATTTATTCATTCCAGCCTATGGTACCTATATTTTTGCATAGTTTGTAAATGATCTAGAGAGTTGCTAAAACCTGCCTTTGCCCAATTTGTTTGTGCTCATTCCTAACTAGAGTTTCAGAACAGAAAAAAATATTATTATTTGTAGCATGGCACAATTTGTATTGATACATTTAGTCAGTGCAATTACTACTGAGCTTACCTGATAACAATCTCATTCATGAAGTCACACCTATTAGTATTAATCAATTAAGGATTTTTGTTTGAATTGTTTATATGTTTTTTTCCTGTATGTTGCTTAGCTCTTGTTTGTTTCCAGTTGATTCATATTTAATTCATTTGTCCATACAATCATGATTAGGCATCCTACCATGCCATTTGCATTTAAATAATTCTATATAGATACCAAAGTTATTTGTGTTGTTATACAGGTCTAGGATTTTTTATTTGAAATTTCTTTCAGTCTCTATGTTTCTTGGCCTTCAGGTAGCTTAAGCTGTAATATTTGTGTCTTTAAGTCAGAAATAGCATGAAGCTCACAAAATACAATAAGAATTTTTTTGCTGCTGCAGGTTCCTGGACAATTTCAGATCTATTAACAAAGCAATCATGACATACCTTTCCAATACCAAAGATATTTGTGTTGTTATACAGGTCTAGGATTTTTTATTTGAAATTTCTTTCAGTCTCTATGTTTCTTGGCCTTCAGGTAGCTTAAGCTGTAATATTTGTGTCTTTAATCAGAAATAGCATGAAGCTCACAATATACAATTAAGAATTTGTTTTGCTGCTGAAGGTTCCTAGACAATTTCAGATCTATTAACAAAGCAATCATGACATACCTTTCCATTGCTTCCGGTGTACCTAGATCATCCATGTTCTGTTCAATTACTTCCAAACTGCTCCCCTTACTCATAAGTGACCAAGCAATAAAGCTTCAGCCACCATTTTCGGCGTATTCATTTCATTTAATGGTGGTGGCTGCAGTTATAGTTAAATTCAAAAGTGGCCTTGTCTGCAGGGGATTAGGGTTGTTTTCTTTTATTTTAAGTACAAATGATTATCTTTGGTAGAGGAAAGAAGAATTTCTGTAAAAAAAGGGTTGGTGAATACCAGAAGGCTTCTGTTATGTCGAGTTTGACCAACACTAAAGGCCATCATGTATTTAGCCAAAATTTTACATAGATTGACCCATTCCGTAGCTAGCAATCTTTATTTTCCTCCTCAATTTACTGAGGTGAGAAACAACTATTGGCAGAAAGCAACAATTTAACGGAAAGTTCTGTGAATGGCCAGTAATCCATATTCTTGTCCATTTGGCATCCACTAATGATCAGAGATGTGCAATTACATGATTTGAGGGTAGTTAATAGAAAGTGAACCATAAAGGGACTGCAAGTTAGAAAGCACCTCGTATAAAGGTTCAAGATATTTTAGATTCAATTCTCATAAG
Source organism: Sequoia sempervirens (assembly GCA_007258455.2). NCBI lineage: Eukaryota > Viridiplantae > Streptophyta > Pinopsida > Cupressales > Cupressaceae > Sequoia > Sequoia sempervirens. Next base: position 149,454,745 of record VDFB02000015.1, read on the forward strand.
CAGAGACATCTATCATGAGGTTCTGAAATACTCTTTTGAGCATTGTGCTTGGAAAGACCAGCATGAGAAAACTTCCTAGAGAACCATGCATAGAATGAAATAGAACAAAACAAATAAACGATTTGGGCAGCATACAAATTACAAAAAATTAAACTGACAATGGTGATTTCCAAAGTAATTCCTTTCACAAATATAAATATACGATGTTTGAAAGGAGCCTCACAACAATACCTTGTGATTACAAACATGTAAGTCCTTTCACAAATATAAATATACGATATATTTCAAAGAACATACTCTTTCTCACTATATTAGTGACTATCTTAGTGAGGTGGTCTTCAACATGCATTTAAAAATCTCAACCCTTTTTACACTTGTTACAAAAACTTTAATTGAAGAAAGAAAAAAGATCATCACCTAAATACACAGAATGATATCACTAATCTAAATATGCAGCTTATTTCTACCTTTTCTTCTTTAAAAAACAAAAATAGAAACTTTGTAATCAAAGCATTCAACGTTGTTCTCCTCTAAATACATCTTTATTAATAACTCATATGTATGTGAGAGTTCATTGATCAACACTCAAAATCAATCTCCCTCCAAAAGCCACGTTGCAGAGTATAGACCAAACAAATGCATTTGGCAGATTTTTTTGTAAAAGAAAGGAAATGGTCTTAGCAGGGAGCAAATCTGCCACCACAAAATTTCATTTGCTGCTGGGATGATTTGTCATGTTATTTAGGTAGATAAAAATTTTCAGATCTATTTCTTATACTAGTGTGCTGCGGAGATAAGTGCTTCAACAAATGTTACAGGGGCATTAAGCATCACTCCTAAAAAGATAAAGACTATGGCTCAATTAGCCCATTAATGGTTGCTTTTGAAAGATTTAGAATTTCACTGATGCATTTGATTTGTCATGGACTGCTTAATGGCTGGGCCCAACAAAATGTTGCACTGATTGATGTTGATAGGGATGGTTGGTATACCCTACCTCTGAACCAGAACTGTAACCAAATTATTTAATCTCCTTTCTTTTTTTTCTCATAAGATCTAATATCATCTTAAAAATAGCCATTCTTGGATCATTTTATTGAGTAGAATAACAGTTACTTTATTATCTCTTCTTTATGTTGATGCAAATTTGGCAAAAGCTCTTGTTCACTATTTCTAAAAGGAGCCACTTCCCATGATGTTCATACAGGAAAACACTGATGTCTGCCATGAAAGTTGATACAAGCTCCATTCAAATTATTTTACTATGTCGATGGTTGGCACCTTACAATAGAGCAACAATGAATCCAAGAATTTAATGATACATGGATCTGATGGAACAGGTGGACTTGCTTCACCATCAAATCAGCTGGTGGACATGCATTTTGAGGATTGCCCCTTTGCTGAAAACATAGAATCATATTTTTCACCTGATGATGGAGAAAAAAGGGAAGGACTCTCAGATACCATGAAGAAGATCAATAGCTGAATCTATTTCCATGAGAGACTTGTCAAGTACTTCAATGGCAGCACTATATTTGCTATAAAATTTGATCTGCCTAATTCTCAAAAATTCATCCTTTTCACTGTGTAACAATTCATAAGCTTGCTGCAAATCCCCTCTTTGAATGCTCTCCTAGGTTGTCAAATTAATATTGGGCAAACTATTTGACCTGAATTCAAGCAATATTTGAATTCAAAATTGATTGTCTAATCTATAGTACTATTGCAATGAGACACACGATCTTACCTGCCATATACATAAGAGGGGCACCTTTGATATCATTAGAATGCAACAGATTTGTTCACTACAAACTTGTCCTGAATCTGTTAGGTGGAAAAATTATCGTGCAAAACATGCCAACTTCATTTACATTACAGAAAGAGTCAATCAACAAACTATATTTCTTCTTCTGTTGGTCATAGTTATAATATTTGTAGACCAGTCTTTAATTGGTATCTGCTTACAGAACTGTAAGAGGCATTTATCTTATCTTTGTCTCAAATTTTCTTTTATACATTATGTGGCAGTTGGGGTACATAGGCTCCTTTGATTTCAGATTTGATATTTTTATTTGGGCCTCATTGCTTTGCCAGGTTTTAGTTCTTGAAGATAAACTTATTGCCCTTATGCCCTGTCCCCCAACTTGTTCTTTTGTCTAAGTCATTTTGCAAAGTGTCTGGGATTGCTTTGAGTTTGTTGCTGTTTTGTCTTCTATAATCCTTTCCCTTGGAGACAGTCTATTATCTAAAGTAGTCCCAAAGCTTTTGAAGATCTTCCTTCCTGATTTGACTTCTAGCGAACAAAGCAGTTTTATTCGTGGCAAATAATCTTGGATGGCATAGTGTTGGCTCATAAAACCATGCCTACTCTTCATAGACACAAGAAAAAAGGACTGGCAATCAAATTAGTTAAGGCAAAAGTGTATGATAGAGTCAATTAAGATTTCTTGATAAAAGTTCTTTAAACGTTGGGTTTTCTTTAGAATGGGTTACTGGCTCGATATCTTTTTGTATTAATGACAGAGGCACTGAAAATGAAAAGGATGTCACTCATATGCAATTTAACCCTCATAAATGCAATGCTTTATGTGATTCCAATTGATATGTTTTCAACTATGGCTGTGCCAAAAGCTACCTTAGAAAATATGAAATATATAGGATTTTTTATGGCAGGCCACTAAAGAAATTAAAAAAAATATTTTCTTTACTGTAATTTTCAGTTAATCTCTTCCTGTATGCAATATCACCCTTCCTGACCCTGCAATTTTTGGCAAAGTGTCATGGAATGCCACAATAATGGCAGAATATTCATCCAAAATCTTCCAAACCTGTAGTCTCCTATTGGCATTTTCCTTGAACCCCCCATGGGTGCAAGTGCTAGTTATTTCCTTATAGTTGAAATCAATGAAATTACTTTGGGCATCAAAATAACCTTCATAAGCTTTTGGTCCCTTAGCATTTCGCTACCATGAACCCCTCCATCGATTCTTATGTTTTGATATTATGATTTCTTTTCCATCGATGTAAATCATGGCCAATGGTTTTTGTTGAGACTTGTGTTATAAGCATTTATGTTTTCCTTCAACTACGACCTACCCTTGAAAGTGATGTTTATATATATGTGTATATGTATATTTGTAAACTTTGAATAGCTAAATTTGTTACAACTATTGCCTTAGGGTATCTCGTTCCATTTTGCACTATGACAATAGTGTATTTAGAAATATATATATATATATATATATATTTTTAAATCATGTTATAATTAAAAGAAAATTGGTTGTATTAAATGCGTAATTAGATATAGAATATATTACATAGATTCTTTAATTAATTAGATGATTTTATGATGAACATTTAAATAATGTAATTGATAATTTAAAATGTTTGTTAAAATTACATCTTTGAGTATGTGGAAAAAATAAATATTGATTTTAATGGTTCCCTAAAGTTGTCTTCTTCTTGTATTGATTCTTGAACTAAGGATATTTTTTATGCATTGATATCATGTTTTAAGATTGTTAGGAACCCATAGAGTGTGAGTACTCCCCATTGGAAGTTATGGGTAGTTGGATTTTAGGCTTTGAGAGGCAATGGGGAAAACTTGTTATGTTGGATTTCTATGTTTTTATCTTGGTAAACCATTTGATCTTCTATTTTTTGAGCTCTTGTGGGTGTTACCTTGTGTCATGGTTTTTCCCTTTTTGATGTGTCTTTTGGGAAAGAAGGATTATGCCTTGCGAATGTACTTGGTTTTTATGGTTTTTGGTGCTTTGTGCATTTTGGTACACCCCTTGATGGCATGAGGTTTGTTTCAATGCTACTAGGGAGAGTGACTCTTCATGGGGGCTAACACACAAAGGGGCAGCCTTGGTAACCCATGGAAGAGTTTGTTTAACAAGTGATAACCTAATAAAATTAACTAGTGGGTTTGGGTAGGTATACACTAAATAAGATAAGAGGTCTCTCCCACACCTTTAGTGCTTTTGCAGACTAAGGGTGGGCTGAGAAAACTTGGTCGGTAAGATCACTACCTTGTCCTTATGAAAGTTTAGTGGTCCCACATGTGTCACCCTATGGGGCTGACACCTAGTGAGAGGTAGCCAAGGTAACCATAGATGGGGGTCGATGCCTAGTGAGAGGCAACCAAGGTAACCCATGCTAGGGCCATGCGATGAACTCTTCCTATAGTATCCTTTGTTATTCTATTTTTTTGTGAGCTTGTGGAAGTGGTCATTTTTGATGCAGTTGATAATTATTTTTATCGCTGCAGTTGCTTGTTGAGTCTTGTAATCTTTTTGCTTGATTGTTCTTTGTTGTGGGTCTTTCTTGTCATCTCTTAGCATGGGGGTGGGGGGTAGGCCTAAGGGTCCATGTGGTCGGGAGGAATTGTTATGCACCCCATTGGGTTCCTAGTTAGAGTTCATGAAGTGCAAAGTTTGTACCGATGCAGTTGATCCAAAGCTTCACAACATCTCAGTTGTATCATGTTCATTTCTGTATTATTCTTGCAATTGATGTATCATTCCCACTATGTGTCGGGAAGCACGATTGTGCAATTGTAATACCAAAATTAGGTAATTTCATATTGATGTATATGTATATTTTGAATTGATCAATGTAATATATGTATATTCTTGACTATATTGTGCTCATTTATGGATGCTATCATTGACGTAATATAATGGATGTATGCACATTATTTATTTATTATAAATATTGGTTTTGTAATGTAATCTTGTAATGTGGCAATCATCATTATGGGGGATGTCTTTAAGTTATGTAATGTAGTCACATGTACCCCAGAGGATGTAGTTAGATAATGTATATGTATAATTGCTTTACAAGTGTTGTATATTAATGTACATCTTACATTAGTTTAATTTTTATAAAAAAAATTATGCCATAAATTGTTAGTTTTATGTTGTCCTTTGGGGTTTGCGTGGTGGGGCGTTATAGATAATCTATTATTTTTCCACATGTGTAGAATAGAGAGCTTGATTTTTGGTGAAAAACCTACAATCACAAAAAAAAAATATATATATTCTTTGAGAGTCAATCAATTCATCAAGCATTGCCGAGCTTATCTTAAATTTATCTTCAAAACTCTTTGCCCTTTCCAAATTAGATCTCAGGATTTATGCTTCTAATTCAAGCTTTGTGCATTCATCCATCTTCTTTTGAATTTCAATTTCGCGAAATTCTTCAATTCTTTTCTTCTCATTCAATTGTTCTAGTAGGCTAGTTATGATTTCTTCTCCTTCAGTCAACTGATCATATGCACCCATACTTGTACTTTGCATTTTTTCAATGTGCTCATTTTCTTTTATCAAATTTTCCTTCAGGGCTTCCATTTCTTCTAAAAATTTAGTAGAGACTACTTCTGAGGGAAAAAATTTCTCATGTACAAATTTTGAGACCTTCCTCAAGCTGTTAGGCTTCTTCCAAGGAACCAAGTTCTAATACCAATTGTTGAACATCTAGAATACTAAGAGGGGGGGTGAATCAGTATTCCATAGATCAATAATAAAATCCATTTAACCATTATTACTATTTTGACTGAATCAACAAGAGAGAACATAAAAGCAAGTCAATGCAATCACACACAAGAACAATAGTATTTTTAGATGGAAAACCCAGAACGAGAAAAATATATTTAGATACAAAATATTACGAGGCTCACTGCCAAGACTCACTATCATTAAAAGGATCATAGCTTGAGTACAAAAGATGGCTCATTTCCAAGATATAATGATAGTGGCTCACTGCCAAAAGAATGAACTGATGGAATACACCTTCAATGGGTAGGGTTCAATTGCATTGAAGCCTAGAATAAAAATTACTGCATCACTCAACAAATATATACTATTGATAAATCTTTTAGGGTTTGATCTTCTCCTCTATTCACTTGCTCACATAGACACTCACACTTCTTTCTTGCTCTCCTTGTGCATCTTTCATTCCTCAAAGCATCTTAAATATATATAAGCATATCTTATTCATCAATCAAGTCAGCCTAATAATCAAAATCTTTCTTCATCGACACCATATAATATTTGAAAATTTTATCCATGTAGTGCAATATGTCAAGTCATCCATTAGTCTTCATAATATATTGCATTCGTTGAGTTGGCCAAGACTAAAACAAAATTCTCCAAACCAATAAATAATCCTCAAAGAAAAAAACCTTTTAGATATGAGAACACATTAATTTCCCATCACACTACTGGTAAATAGACTTTCAACTAAAACCACAATGTAAGAATGTTCACCTTAGTAGAATGTAGAGTCTCCCACACAGTATACGTCACATAGAACAATAGTAGGATAAAAATTTGAAATTAGTCAGAGATAACTTTTTTGTTCATAGCAAATGATGTCTCAAGATATAGAAAATAGCAGTATGAATGAGTCAATAAAACATGGTTAGGATATTAGAGTCATATCATATCTTGCGATGAGTTTCATACACAAATACCAACACACTAATCCATCACAAAGGAATATTACCAACAGATAACAACTTCTAGTAACCCAAGAAAACTTCCATATAGTTATCACCATGTAGTTATTACCATGTTGGAATCAATAACAACATACGACCAATGAACACAACCATCCATACTTCATGCTCATGTTGCAAAGATTCCAACACTTTGTGTTCCTATCACTTTCATTCAACTACTACACCGTGGAATTTTTCTTCCAAAAAATATCCTCTTTCCTAGCAATTAAAAACCATTCATTTCTTAATTCCTTTTCTCTAACAATTGTTTCCTTATCAATAACCCCAACCTCCATCTTATATTGGATAGATTTAAGCTCTTGGAGGACATCAACGTGCATGAAGAAAAAAATTGAGGTTCTACAAAAAATAATCAAAAAGAATAATATAGCACTACCTAATTCTATCAAGGCATCTTCGTAAAATCAAGAAAATACTAAGGAAAAAGAGAAATCAAAGTGAAAAACCTAACTTGCTGCAAAATATTTATCTCCATCTTGGATTATGGACTTTGGTGCTTCACATCATATGGGTTCTTCACAGGTTATAATTTCATCCTTAGAGCCATCAAGTATGTCCACAATCAACTTAGGTGATCATACTCCCAACATTGGTAAAAGGGAGAGGGTGTGTTGAAGTTGAAGGAGGAATATTTACAAATGCTCTAAGTGTACCTTCACTCTCAACTAATCTCCTTTCAGTGTATCAAATAACTCATTTATATAAGGGCATGAGAGTATACTTCTCTCCAAACTTAGTTGACATAATAGAATCAGAAAGAAACAATTTGGTAGCAATAGGGGAGGAAAATCACCAATCCAGATTAGATACCTTCTCCAATTTTTCCATAGATATCTCTCTAAAAGCAATACTAACTCATTTATATGAAGTTAGCAAATTATGGCATGAGTGGTTTGGCCATCTTAACTACCACTATCTTGAAAAACTATGTCAAAAGAATATGGTCAAGGGATTACCTAGAAGGTTAAATTTTCTAAGGGGCTTTGTGAGGGTTGTGCACTTGGCAAGCATCCAAAAGAAAAATTTGACAATGAAAAATCATGGAGGGCAACACAAGTTTTAGAACTTGTTCATAGTGATGTTTCAAGGGATTTTCCCCATCCATATTTTACAAAGGCTAGATATTTTTTCACCTTCATTAATGATTTCTTATGTTTTACATGGGTCTACTACCTTAAGCAAAAAAAGTATTTGAGTCTTCTCAAGATTTCAAATCTCTTGCCAAAAATCAATCAGGAATAGTCATCAATGTTCTTCAAATAGATAATGGGACAGAGTATGTCAATAACCATTTAAAGAAATTTTATATACAAGAGGGGATAGATCTACACCACACAATTCTATATACACCTCAGGAAAATGGTGTTGTAGTCTAACAAAAAAAGGGATCTTTAAAAGAGATGGCTAATTGTATGATTCACACTAAGGGCCACACACCATCATATTGAGCAGAAGCAGTCAATTGTGCATGTTACGTATAAAATAGATTTCCACATAAAGCCTTGAAGGGTATCACTCCCTTTGAAGCTTGGAAAGGATGGCAACCAATAGTTGATTATTTTAGAGTTTTTGGCTCTCATGCCATGACACACATTTGAAAAGAACATCGTAAGGCTATGGACCCACAATCCAAACCTTGTACCTTTTTGGATATCCAGATGGTGTAAAATGCTATCGCCTACTCCACCCTACCACACATGAGTTTTTTATTGAGAGAAGCATTATGTTTCAAGAAACATCTCTTGATACTATACTTGACACATAACATATTATGGACTCTTTATATCCTAATTACAATACTAATGATTTAGATCATTCTTAGCAGATTCCTAGTGTAGTATATTCTTCTAGTTCTTAAAGTGATGACAATGATGAGGTTTCATATTCATCTAGTTCAGGGATTACATTGGAAGTTGATATCTCTGCGCTAGAACCACCCATATCTCACACTCTACATAGGTCAGATACAGGGATACATAATTCAACATATGAAAGATAGATTCAAACAAATTTTCAAGGGGGCCACATGCCTTCTTTGATTATGTTTCTAATCCACAAACAATTAGAGAGGCATCAAGCATACCAGAGTGGGATATTTCTATAGATGAGGAATATGATTCCTTGATTAGAAATCATAGTTGGGATTTGACTTCACTTCCTAAGGGAAGGAATACATTTCTATGTAGGTGGATATATCAAACTAAATTTACAGTAGATGGGTAAGTTGATAAGTACAAAACACAGTTGGTTGTGAAAGCTTTTTCACAATTGCAAGCATTAACTATACAAAAACCTTTGCACTAGTTGCTAAGACAATTTCCATTTGACTCACACTTGTTATAACTGCAACATATGGATGGCATATACATCAGGTGGATGTGAAGAGTGTATTTCTTGATAGAGAGCTTGAGGATGAAATCTACATGGAATAGCCACTAGGGTTTGCTTATGATTCATCCTTATTTTGTAGACTTAGGAAATTTCTCTTTGGCCTGAAACAATCTCCTTGAGCTTGGTATGCCAAGATGGGTTCCTACCTCCTATCTTTAGGTTTTACTAGATTCCACTTCGATCCTATTATGTATCTACTATAGTAGGATGATTCACTTTTGATATTGGGTATGTGTAGGATCATGGGGGTCCAAACTAGGCCTCTAAGTGGCGATGAAAATTTAAAAAATCAGAGTTAGGCAACTTGACATAAAAATTTGAATAGGTTATTAACATAATTTGAAAAATATGTAGGAACAAAAGTTATAGAAAATTGAATGTAGTTTCTAGGCTACTAGTCCTTTTTTGGAAAAAAATAATATTCTTTTGAGAAAATTTGAAATTTCAATGTAGTGGTACTAAATTTTCAGGAAAATATTTCAGAAGCAGGTGTATGTCTAACCACCCTAAGTACAAGAAAAAAATAATATTTTTTTTGAATCTTTCAATATAAGTAGAGGACACATGCTTGGATGTGCCCGATTTTTTTTAATAATTTTTTCCCATATAATAATTAGTTATGATTTTTTTATTATAACTTTTTAGAATTATTAAAATTTCTATGTCTAACCACCATAACTTGGTAAAAAATTTATGGTTTTTTTTTAATCCTATAGTATGTGAAGCATAGAATGTGGTGCATCTTGTAGGTTTGAAAAATGTTAAGTAGTTTGAAAGTTACAAAAGTTTTTCAATCAGCCTATCAATCAGGTCTATAGACGTAATGTAAGTAGAAAATCAATAATAATAATTTATTAAATTCAAAATAATGAAAAACTTATATTGGTGGAAAGTTGACAATTTTTTATATAAACCCTTTTCATTTTATGAAATTCAGATAAAAAGAAAGTCGTTAGCCACAAGGGAAAACTTCAGAAAACTAAGCAAATTTTCAAAACACATTTTTTGGGTTGAATTTCCAGGTCAGGCAATCTCGAACCAAAGCCCAAGCTAATATCCATTTTGGTTTGGTAATACCAAACCAAAATAGATATCCGTTTATAATGGATATTTGTTTGAAATGGATATCTATTTCAAAATGGACATCCGTTTTGGAAAGTAAGAACCCAGTTTTTCGAAAAAGAAAACAGATATCCATTTGAAATGGATATCCATTTTGAAGACCTAAAAACCCTCTTTAGTAAAATGGGCATAACTTTTGTGTTTCTTATCAAAATTTTAACTTCTATAGGTGTTGGAAAGGTGATTGAGAGCTCTATGCAATATAATAGGTGGTGTTTCTATATTATACACAAAATAATAATCATAATCATTTGAATTTTATATTTCATTTTTGAAACATCAAATGCTCACTAATTTTTCTTGCAAAGTCTTATTTTCATATTTTTTTGTAACACAGTTCATCTCAAAATACTTGAACCTTTATAAAAAGTAATCGATAATGAAATATTTATGTTTTTTATAGTAAAGAGATGAAAAAATATTCATAAATCATCATATCTCTCTGTCCCTTTCTCTACCTCTCTATATATCACCATGTCCCCCCTTAAAGTATGGACCTATCCCTCCCTCCTTTCTTCTCATACCTATCTTTCTCACTGTCTCTCTCCTTGAGCTCTTGACCTATCTTTCTACCTCTATCTCCATCCCACTCCCTCTCCCTCTTAGGTTCCTCCCACTCCATCTCCCTCTCTGTCTCCCTCTCCATATCCCTCTCACTCTCCATCTCCCCTCTCTCTCCCTCCCTTTGAAGTCTCTCTTCCCCTTAAGTCTCTCTTGTTGGTATATGGAGCCTAATAAGACTTGAGGGTTAAATTTCCCCACTTTTATCAATACGATTTCCCCCCAAATTATTTAATGAGGTCAAGGGGTAGTGCCCCTTGTAGGGGTTTGGGGGCAGCGCCCCTTGTGGGGTCCAGGGGTAGTGCCCCTGAAACCTCTCACAATTTTTATTATTTTATAAAGGCATTAGGTGTTATTTTTTCTATTGGCCGACATAAAAAACCCTAATTTTTTAATCGACATAAGACTTGATAAAAGACTAAGGGTTTGGGTTTTTGTTGATATTGTATTGTAGCATTTGCAATGGTATTGAGTTGTAAGGATTACTGGTTGTAATTGGTTTGATTTACTAGATAATAATATTGGAATCTCTGTTGGTGGACATAGCCCAAGTTTGGGTGAACCACATTAAATATTGTCTCTTTTTGTTATTATATATGTGTTTTTTCATTCCTCTATTTAATCTTTATTTGCATTTAATTGATATTTTTTGCATACAATTCCTAACATCTCTCCCTCTTAGGTCTCTCTCAGATCTCTTTGACTCTCTCTCTCCCTCTTAAGACTTTCTCGCTATGACTCCCTCTATCTCTCTCTCCCTCTCTCCCTCTCAAGTTTCTCTGTCTCCTTCCCTCCCTCTATCTCTCTGTCTCTATCTCTGTCTCTATCTCTCTCCCTCTTAGGTCTCTCTCTCTCTCAAGTATCTCCCACTCCCTCTCTTTCGTTCTCTCTCACTCACACTCACACTCTCCATCCTCTCTCTCTCTCTCTCTCCCTCCCCCTCTCCATCTCTCTAGTCCCTCTCCCTCTCCCTCTCCATCTCCCTCTCTTCCTATTAGGTCTCCCACTACCCCTCTCTCACTCTCTCACTCACTAACTCACTCACTCACTTTCTCACTTTCCACCTCCTTCTTAGGTCTCTCTCTCTCTCTCTCCCAAGTGTCTCCTTCCCACCCTAACTAGATAAATTTATATCTTCTCCCCCTCTCTCCCTCTCTCACTCTCAAGTATCTCTCTCCATCCATCCCTCTATTTATATCTCTCCCTCTCTCTCTCCCTCAGAAGTAACTTGAGATGGGGGGAGAGAGAGAGGGAGAGTGACTTGAGATGGAGAGAGGGAGGGAGAGAGTGGGAGAGAGAGATACCTAAGAGGGATATGAAGAGATAGAGAGAGATAGAGTGTGTGTGATAGAGAGAGTGGGAGAGAGACACCTAAGAGGGAGGTGGAGAGTGTGACTAAGAAAGAGAGAGGGAGAGACATGAGAGAAGAGAGAGAGGGAGTGGGAGAGACTTGAGAGAGAGAGGAGGGAGTAGGAGATACCTGAGAGAGACTTGAGAGGGAGAGAGGGAGTGGAAGAGACCAAAGAGAGAGACTTAAGAAGGAGCTCAAATTCAAAGGGAGGGGGAGAGAGAGGGAGAGAGGAGAAAGAGAGAGTGGGGGAGAGAGACTTGAGATGGAGATGGAGAGAGAGAGGGAGATGGAGAGTGAGAGAGAGTGGTAGGGACTAGAGAGAGGGAGAGACTTGAGAGGGATATGGAGAGAGAGAGATAGGGAGAGAGAGAAAGTGACCTGAGAGGGAGATGGGGAGTGAGAGAGATAGGGAGAGAGAGTGATACTTGAGAGGGAGATAGATGGAGGGAGAGGAAGAGATACTTGAGAGGGAGAGAGGGAGAGAGAGAGAGGGAGAGAGAGAGGGAGAGAGAGAGATTGAGAGGAAGAGAGTGTAGAGAGAGAGAGAGAGAGAGAGAGAGAGAGAGAGAGAGAGAGATGGATGGAGAGAGTGGTAGAGAGACATGTCTAGAGAGGAGAGAGAGTGAGAAAGATAGGTATATAGAGGGAAAAAGAGAGAAGAAAGGAGGGAGGGATAGGTCTAGTGCTTAAGGGGAGACATAGTGATATATAGAGAGGTAGAGAAATGAACAGAGAGATATGATGATTTATGAATATTTTCTTATCTCCTTGCTACAAAAAATATAAATATTTCATTATTCATTACTTTTTCTAATGTTTCAAGTATTTTGAGATTAATGTTACAAAAAAATCATTAAAAAAAGACTTTTCATGTGAAAGTAGCGAGCATTTGATGTTTCAATAATGAAATATAAAGTTTAAATGATTATGATAATTTTTTTAGTACAATATAGAAACACCACCTAGTCCATTGTGTAGAGCTTTCAATCATCTTTCCAATGCCTATAAAAAGTCAAAATTTTGATAAGAAACACAAAAGTTATGCTCATTTTACTAAAGAGGGTTTTTTAGGTCTTCAAAACAAATATCTTTTTCAAATGGATATCCATTTTGTTTTTCCAAAAAATGGGTTCCTACTTTCCAAAAAAAATATCCATTTTGAAATAGATATCCGTTGTAAATGGATATCTATTTTGGTTTGGTATTACAAAACCAAAACTGATATTGTACCCAAACCTGCAAAAAGTCAAAGTAGAGATTTTGCATTTCTGGACATGTTAGAAATGCCTTTTTTTCACATTGCCACTTTTTGGACACCCATGATCTTGCACAAACCCTACTGGTTCTATCTATTGATGATATTTTGATCATTGAGAGTACTTCATTTCCCATTGTAGTAATGAAGACATTAATACGAGATATATTTGACATGACAATTGCACTACTTCCTTGGCATAAAGATTTCACAGTTAGCTTTAGGGATTACTCTTGCACAACCCAAGTATACTCTTGATCCACTTGCATGGTTTCACATGACTACTTGCAGACCATCTCTGAATCCCTTTATTTCTAGAGTCACTCTTGAGACTTTCTGTACTACATCACTGGTTGATGCTACATGATATTGATAACTTGTTGGTAGTATTATTTACTTGAATCATACTAGGCCAAACATTGCCTATATAGTAGGCATGGTTTCAAGATTTATGTAGGAGCCTAATGAGTTGCATTGGAAAGTAGCTAAGAGGATCCTTCATTACCTTATGGTACTCTTGGGTTTTGGATTCATTTTAGAGTTGGTTCATCACTTGACATGGTTGGTTTTATAGATTTTGATCGGTCTAGTGACACTAAGCATTGCAAGTCCACTTTAGGTTATAGTTTTTCACTTGGTGTACCATAGAAAAATGGATCTTGGAAATTTTCATGGTATTTTAGGTCTTTCTCTCATGATGCTTGATCTATTTTTCTTTGATTTAATGTTGCAATGTAATTTATGCATTCACATTAGGTCCTAAACATTCAAATTATGATGTCTTGCTAAGGTGTTGTGAAGTGTTGTAACACATTTCTACACTTTTCTAAACTCTTCTCATTGCAATTCACCTAAAAATCACCTTTTCATCACTTATCAAGTCCTTAAATCTAAAGTGTTGTTAAGTCTTGTAACAATATTTCATGCTTTTCTAGGCTTGTTATCACTATTTACAACTTTCTTATGCTTTATATGACCCCTTTATTCACTCATAAGACTTAATTAAGTGTTTTTTTGAATGTAAACCCAATAAACAACATTAAATGAAAGATAATTCCTAACACCCACTTACAAGCCTAGAGTGGGAACCATTTGCTATGGGTGGCGAATGAGTCCCTCTTGGCTCAAAATTCAAAATAATTCAAAATTTCTTTTAGTTTTTTATTCAAAAATACCTTATGTTAGCATGTGATGTTGTGTTATTGGGTTATTATGGAATACATGTGTATAAATAAGTGTTTTTACATCCATTTTAACCCCCATTCATTCACCCTATTCATCACATTCACTTAATCATCTCATACACTTAATCATTCAAGCACTTTGCATCATTCAATCAAGCAAGATCATCAAGCATCTTGGAGCAGCCATTGACATAACTTCAGACTTCATCAACAAGGTTGTGGTGAGTTTAGGACATTTGCATGTTGTTTATTCATCATTCCTTGAGCTTATTTCATTCCATTTATTCATTAAGGGTTTGATTACCAAAGTGGGATTTGACTAAGGAAAATCCCTATACTTTAACCCTTAACCATTTTCCCCCTTTTGCATGTGTGTTTGCAAACTTTTGTATGCAAATTTTTCAAGAAAAGAGGTGTTGAAAGGTGGTAAAAAATTCAGCAAAGTGTTTCAAGTCAACTAAACCCTATTTCAAGCTTGGAGACAAACTACAATCTATTTTTTGCAGATTTAACTCTGTCAACTAGACAAGAAGACAAGTGTAGATCTAGATCTACAAATTGACATTTGAATTTGTAGAATTTTGAAGGAGGACTAATTTTCCATTAGTGGTGAATGAGTCCCACATGATGGCTAAAAATAGTGATTTTATTAGAATTTAGTTCCCAACAATTGGAAATCAATTTCAAGTGTTTTTACCAGTAGTAGGACTAATTTTCCGTTAGTGAAGAATGAGTCCCACTGGTGATTTAGAGTGATTTCTGCCAGTTTTAAAAAAATTACAAATTCATCATTGAATTTCCAAGTGCACTCTATTTGACCTTGTTCAATTTTGTTTGCATTGCTTTTCATCTCTATTTCATTTTCTACATATCACATTGTGTTTTCAAACATTGCATATTACATTAGTTTTGTATTCATAATCATTCAATTTCATTACTTAGTTGCATTCAGATCATTTCATTTAGTTCTAATCACATCATACAATCCTTTATTTGAATGAACCACCAAAATTTTAGTGTTCTATCTCTCTTCTTTTAGGTGAAAGATCCTAAGAGTACATGAGAAGCACATAGGACACCACAAAAATTGTCGGTTCATTTTGGTGAACCTGCATATTGAACGCTTTATCTTTTTGATTTCAATTACATCTTGCATCCTAGGTGTCCTTTGCATCAACATTCACTTAGGTTTTGTTTTGTTTTTGCATCCTAGGATTTCTAAACTTGCATTAGTGAGACTCATTTAGAATTCATTTTTGCATATCAAATCATTAAAAGACTAAAACTTTGCATTTGCATCTAAAAAGCATTAAAATCACTTTAATTTTTTTGAGAAACACAAAAAAATCTTATACTTGGACTCATTCACCACCTTGGGTGAAACAATCCACTTGCACATTTTAAATTGCATTTTTAGGCATTTTCTAGGCATTTACATCATTTCAGTTTTCTGCTGTTGTTTTTTCTATTTTAGTTTACAAAACTCTTGTTATTTGCATTTTTGACTTCTAGATTGCATTAAATTTGCACCCACCTCATCCCTTGTGGTACTTGTATGAGTGTTTGGTGCCCCATTGATAATAATTTAGTGAGATGTAGTTCTAGACTCATGGCTTCCCGCAATAACACTTTCATCGGGGTGCTGTCATAATAGTGGTTTACAATTCCTTAGAAGAACGAATTTTAGCTAAAATCACATATTTTTAGAAAATATAATGATTTAAGCCTTAAAAAGTTCCATTTTAAGGATTCCAATTGAAGAGGGTTTGATCAAATCACCTTAGATCAAACCTCCTTGGATAGAACCTCGCTAGTTTTAAACCATACCTATAAATCGTCTCCTTTACACCTATCAAAATCTTTGATAAAAAATAACTTTTGATTTAGCTTTTGGGGATCAAATGAATTCATTTAAAATTTATTTCAAATGATTATGGTATTCCTCAGAACAAGCTATCCAATGAATATAATTTTAATATGTTTTGGTTTTGTTATGTATTTGTTTTTAAGTTTTATTAAACATAGGTTTTTCATCGAAAATGAATTTCTTTTGTTCTTCACATGTGGAAAAATAGAAGATTATCAAAAAAAAAAATTGAAAAATATGAGTGCACCAGATATTGAAGTCCTTCATCCAACAAAAAAATTAAATTAAATTTTGACATACAAAAAAAGTTATATATACGTTGTGTTGAATTGTAATTTGTTTGAATTTGAAACTTGATTAAGGAAAAAATATTCAATAAAAAAATATCTAACCAAGTGGAAGCACTAGATATTAGAGTTACAAATCTAAATTTGAAAAATTAGAATTTTATCCTTCATGGAAAAAAAGTTATGCATTATACTTAAAGTCACTTTTAAAAATGTTGTTTTCTGAAAAAATCAATTTTCGTGGGAGATGGAAAAAGAAGTGCAATTTGATTCCAAAAATTTTGAAAAAAATATTTTTAGAATCTACAAACAAAATTTGATGAGACTCTAGTTTGCACCATCTTCAAATTCCTCATGGTTTAGCTGCTATAGGTGCTTGAATGTGAAGATTTAGTTAAAAATAATAATTTCAGTGTCCAGTTTGGCCAAAAATTGTAAACCACTATTATGGGATCACCCATCGTGGATCTTGGGATCTCAAGAGCTCCTACTCCTAGTATGGACAATGGTGCATTAGGCATGGATACTACCACTAATACACCTTTACCTTCCCACCCAATGCATGTTGACACACAAACTAATCAAATCTCTTAAGATAAAGTCATTAGTATTCATGAGGATTTTTCACATTTACAACAATATTTATCCCTTGAAAAAATTACCACCACTACCATACCTACCATAAAAACCTTCATCATTTGATTGAAAGTGATGATGGCTTACAAGTTATGAAAATAATTGCTGAAATATACAACAAACATGTTCCTTCTACTTCCTAATCAACAAAAAATGTTGTGAGCCAAGGAGGACCTCACATTCCTCCTCCTTAAACCATAGCATCCATACCAGCTTATACCACTCCTCAAGTTACAAGAACCATACAATAGGTTAGTCATGTGGCTCCTTTCGCTATTCCAACTAGCATTCCTAGTTCTTTTGTGGCATCGTATGTTCCATCTTCCACCTTCACTGCTCTTAGTGTTCCCTTCACTTCCCCTAGCATTAAATACACTCCATCACCATTTTCCCTTCCTCCTCATACCACTTACACCAACCCACTCATTACACAACTCTTTAACACTATTTCCTCCATGCAACAACAAATATCTACTATAAGCCAAATTCAAAATGATCCACCCACATATCATGTTCGTAGTAGCCCCTTATCTTTAGAGATCTTATGAACACCGATGCCACAAGGAATTGAAATGCCTATGTTTGAGAAGTACAGAGGTAAAGGAGAGCTTACTAATCATTCCAATGCCTATGCAGCCTTGTGCAGTGATTTTTTCCTTGATGATAAGCTATTAGCTAAACTTTTTCTTAGGACCTTAAAGGGCACTGCATTGGAGTAGTTTTCAAACTTACCCAATCATTCAATCCGATCATTTAATGAACTTGTTGATGACTTTATCAGTCATTTCCAATTTCATATGACTCCCAAAAAGATAATGGATAATCTAATGAGATGTAAAAAAAATGCAAATGAAAAAGTAACTTATTTCATTTCACGTTATTAGTTGTTGTATGCGCAAGTAGATGTCAAAATTCCCGATTCACATCTTCAAAATAAGTTTATTAAAAACTTGCACACTCACCTTTAGGATAAGATGACTATGATGAAATTTCCTTCATTCATGCATCTATGCACAACCCTTTGTGACTATCACAACTTGATTACTAGTCGTGATTCAAAGTCCACTTCTAACTGAGCTAAGAAGTATGAACAAAGAAACCAAAACAATGTGCAAAACTTTCAAAAACCAAACAGAGGCTTCTTACAATTCAATCTACCTCAACAAAAAACAAAACCAATGCCTAATCAAGTGGCCATTGTTAAGGCAACAGTTCCCTTTACCTATGGGGATCCAAAGAGACAATTTACTCCCTTACCCGATACTCTCCATAACACAATGAATCAACTGCTCCAACAAAAAATGATCACTTTTCCTACTGTTAAACCACTTGATACTACCAAGCCTTTACCACCCACCTTTAAACCAAATTATTATTGTCATTTTCATCACCAAAATGGAAATGACACTAAATAATGTAAGCGTGTCAAACACTTAGTTCAAGACCTCATTGATTTGGGTCGTTTTTCCATTGCGGGTGCCAATGATCAAGGCAATAAGTTCGTTGCACCTCCCAATTAGAATTTAAAAATTTGCACCAATCTCGTGCATAAACACAATGTTTCATTTGTCAAAGCTAGTGAACCTTCAAACACTCATGTGATGAACAACATGATGTTACTCAAAATGTTACCCAAGTTAATCCTATGGATGAACTTGCGGGTATGATAGACATTGCCCCTCGTAAGGGCCCAACCAAAAAAAATATTGATATTACCT
This sequence comes from Sequoia sempervirens, assembly GCA_007258455.2. Lineage (NCBI taxonomy): Eukaryota > Viridiplantae > Streptophyta > Pinopsida > Cupressales > Cupressaceae > Sequoia > Sequoia sempervirens. Next base: position 149,473,643 of record VDFB02000015.1, read on the forward strand.
TTTCTTCTCATGATATATTCAAAAATCTTCTTGATAGTCCTCTTTACATAGCCTACCGCATCTATGATAAGCCCACCAATGGGATATTAATAGATCCCCCCTATGGTGAGAATGTGATCACAAAATAATTTTTTGTATTACATTAGCTTTATCAAGAAGATTATGATAAAGCAACTACATGGATTAAAAAACATACTAGTTTTGTGTGCCCTACAATCAGATCGATCATACTCCCATTATAGATAGGACCAAAAACTTTGGATGTAACATTTTTCTATTATTCCACAATTAGATCAATTTCGTCTACGGGTAGGTCATCCTTGGCTTCGCTTAATAAAAGCAGTCCCGTTAGTTGTTCACAAATATTTAAAGTCTTTGCATGGAAATGAAATATTTACTATGAGTACCTAATCTACAACATAGCTTCAAACTCAACACATATTGTTATGGTATAGTTTAAAAAAATAAGCAAACTAAATACTCCTATGAAATATTGAACCATGCTAAACAATACAAACAAAATAATGATATATCAAAGAGATTAATTGAAAGAAAATGGAGCATATTCAAACTTATTCCATAGTGGATTGGTACCACTTTGATATGAAAATGGGCCCTTTCCCAACCCTTTGACAAGCTAAATGATGAAGATGCTATGAACTCAAGTGAAAATAATGGACTTATCCATAAGAGTGTGGATTCAAGAAGCATAGTTTGTGTCCCAAAATGAGAAGAAAAGCCTCTTATTTATAGGTGAGATTGAGAGGAGAGGAAAAATGGATGAATGTGGGACTAACCTTGATCCAATGACAAGATGCCACTTGTCAAGATGTGAGAGGATGAGGGTTGAGCACATTTTGGTCAATGTGTGCATGATAAATGCCATTAGGTGGATTTGAAAATTGAAAGTTGGCTTGTTGGAGGGAGAAGAAATGGTCTTAAATGCCAAGTGGGAGACATGTAAGAGAGGAGTTAAATTCTTTGTTGGAAGGACACATCCCTTTTGGAGGGGTTTTCAAATTTGGAAGAATATTCTCTTTTTATGCCATGTTGGGGGAAATTAGAAGAGTTAATAAATCAAAGTAAATGATTTATTTTGCAAGTGGAAAAAGCTAGAGAAAGGAGGATTAGTGTTAGAAGCTAATCATGACTTAATTAACTTTAGATAGAGATTAGTTGACATGACATTCGATTTAGATTTTAAATTAAATGGGAGGAAATAATGGACATTAGCCATTTAATTAAATACATTTGATTTAATTAAATGAAGAAACTTTTAGGAGATAATTAAATAAAATGATTTATTTAATTAAAGAGATAACCTTAGGAGATTAATCAAATAAACTTGTTTTATTTAATTGATGGGCGAATATGATTTAATTAAATATGAGGAATGCATTATGACAATTTTGCATGTCTAAATTTTTCCCCTCTTTGAAGCAATTCACTTGTTGCATTGGTTCAAAGAATATACTTGATGCTATCAAAATTAAAAAAATTCTGATTTTTTTCGGATGCCCCAGTGGAAATAAGTATACTGGTACATTACCCCCTTGAGAGATCAAGCAAAAAGATTCAATTTGAGGATCGATCTCATGACAAAGAGGTTCAAGATGGACGTATGGGTGGTTATGATGATGATGCAAATGAGATGGTTTTAAGATGCTTAGAATAAAATCTATATTATCCTAAACAACTTAAAAATGATGATGCATTGCATGTGAGATGGATGAGATGGATGATGCCTATATGGTTATGCAATGGATGTTTTATGCAAATGTATGATTTATGAGATGCTTAGACAAAAAAATATATATTATGATGATGAACATGCATGTGAGATGATAAGTGTTTATTATATGAGATTATATGATATGCAGTATGTTGATGGTTTGTGGATGCAGGATGGATGCATTGGTGATGATGATTAACTATCCCAGTATGATGTTAGAGCATAAAAGAAGAAATGAGATGATGACAAGAGGATTCGACAAGCCAAATTTATTAGAGATGATAATGAGAGATGGATGATTTTCTTATTAGGAATTGGGACTTTAAAAGGGCTACTTACCGTATGTTTGATAACACACATAGGCAGGATGCATCAAGGTATAAAGAATTAGGATGGCGTTGCACCTAGTGTGATGGACTTTGACCTGACAATCAGATAGGAGTATCTCTATTCACACCTAGCATATGGAACCTTATTTAGAATGTAGTTCAAATATTTCAAATATCTCATACCAAAACATAGAAAAGCAAGCCTTCCTATGTGGTCAACAAGACACCTAAAACACCCTCCCTACACCCAAACAAAGCACACATGACCAAGGTTATATTACAATAACATCCAACAAGCACACCATATAAAAAGATAATGATCATTGCCCCATTCCTATCTCCCTAAATCCTTTTGTTTGGACATGACTGAGAGGTCATTGGAATGAGCACAATAAGATAAGCTAAAAGAAAAAGATAAAGTAAACAAGCAAGCTAATGTTCTTCATACCACTAGCCAAGAATAAACTACGGTGATGCCTGATGTTGATGTCCATTCTAGGAAGGATGCATCCTAGGACGTGACGATGTCAAATTATTTATTTGGGATTGATTGGATGATAAGCTATTGATGCAAAGAGTTGACCAACTTGTTTACTTATTGACCTAGACTTGAGACTTTGACATTTGAGTTTTCACTTTTGAACTACTAGACTCTTTTCCGACTATTTCACCAAAGGTTGGGGATGATGATAATTTATTATGCGTGAATGTTTATTATGGGTGAAAGCGAGATGAGACAGATGGATTTTTTAAATATTTGGATGTTTTAAAATGTTTTGAGGCTATTTTTGGTATGTTTTCAAGATTTTACAAATGTTTTTATTTTCAAATTTTCAAATGTTTTGGGGTTTTATGATATTTTGACCAAGAGAATAACCTAAAGACGTATCCTACGGGCCTCGAGGGTTGATCAACTAGATTAGCCTTGCCTATGTTATACACACAAATACCACGTAGTTCGACTGACAGACTCAATTATTGATGAGATATGAACAAATGGATTGCCAGTTTATTATGACATATTCCTAAAGGACCGACCTAAGTGTCTCGGGGGAAGATCAAGAATCAACCTTGCCTATGTTCAAGGCTCATAGATGATGTAGTTCAACAAGACGACTCTATTTTTTGACATTTTTGACTTTTTGACTTGTTTTGGGGTTTTGATATATTTTTGGATTTTCTAATTTCTTGATGTTTTTAGATTTTTTGATTTTTGGGGACTTCAAGAACATACTCGAATCCAATCCGATGAGAACATGCCCCAAAAATGAAACAATAGATTACTCCAATAGAGGTAGAAAAAATTGACCTTTAGAATGGGCCAAGTAGTACTAGGAGGGATCATGACACAAACACAAGATCGAGCTATGATGTAGATACAGATGGGTGATGGATGATGGAAGCGTACTTGATGGATGATGTAGAATGAGTTGTGAAGATCCTGGTGCATGGAAAGTGCTTATTTATAGAAGGCGCTTTTTTTCCAAGTTTTCACCAAGGTACTTGCCCAAAGTGCCACCAAAGTGGTTTTCACTAGAGGACGATTTTTTTCTTTACTATTTTTAATCCTTTTTCTGATTTTTTCTAATTTTTGTATTTTTGTAATTTTTTGTTGTTACCATGACTCCTATTTTCCAAGTTTTCATCAAGGTAACCATTTTTTCAGGACATTTTTTGACTTTTTTTGTATTTTTGGTTCTATACCTTGAAAGATTTAGGCATAATTTTTTTTGAGATGGGAATTGTTCATGGGCTCATGCAGAGGTTCCCCTTCAGGTGTTGACAACTAATATGCCCCTGACTTGTAACTTGCTGTGATGACAAATGGTCCCAACCAATTGGGCTTAAATTTACCTTTATTGTCTGGATTTGGGATGTTCTTTTGATTCTCTTTTAGCAAAAGTTCTCCTACCTAGAATGTTTGAATCCTAATATTCTTATTATAACTTTGCTTGAGTCAGTTTTGATACACCTACAAGTGGTTCAAGGCATTCATTTGTCGTTCGTCTAGCAGTTCTAGCTCGTTTAGTCTTGATACTCGATATTCCTCATCCATGATGAGATTCTGCAGTGATATTCTCAGTGATGAGAGCTTGATCTCGATGGGTAATATGGATTCTGATCCATAGAATAGGGAAAAGGGAGTGGCACCTATTGGTGTGTGGATGCTGGTTTGATAGGTCCAGAGGGCAGGATTCAGTTGGAGATGCCAAGCACGATCAACTTCATTGACCGTTTTCTTGAGGATTTGTAGAATGGTCTTATTTGTAGCCTCTACTTGGCCATTTCCTTGGGGATAATTTACGGGGTGGAACATTGATGTTGGATTTTGAATTTGTCGCATAGGTCATGAACATCCTAATTTTTGAATGGTGTCCCATTATCTGAGATAATGGCTTGTGGGACACCATAACAACATATGAGGTAGTTCGGGATGAACTTAGATATCTACTTTTTGGTTATGTAGGTCATTGGTATGGCTTCCACCCACTTTGTGAAGTACTTAGTGGTAGTAATGATAAAATTGTGGCCACTGGATGAGGTGGGGGTGATTTTTCCAATGAGATCAAGCCCCCACTGCAAAAAGGGCCATGGTGTGATGATGGGATGAAGTTCTTGAGCTAGAGCATGGATGAGGTCCCCATGCTATTGACATTGCGGGAATTTCCTGACATATTCATGTGCTTCTCTTTCCATTGTAGGCAAATAATACCCTGTCCTCAACAATTTCTTGGCCAAGGTCATACTGCTAGAATGTGAACCACATATGTCATTATGTACCTTAGTTAAGGTGGTCAATGCCTACTCAATGTTCAAACATTGTCATTGGGTTCCTTCTATGCTCCTACAGTATAGGGTATCTCCTAGGATAATGAACCGAGGAAGTTTTGACAAAGGTTCTTTTTAGGCTCAATGGTAAGTCAGTAGGTAAGACCCCTATTCTTAGATAAATGTATGTATCATGGTACCAAGGATCACCAGGACCAATGATTTTGCACACAAATTCGGATTTCGATACCTTGAATGTAGGCACGAGAAGTTTCTCTACTAGGAATTCATGCTTTGGGACATTGCGAGGGATGTCTAATAAGGATCCAATTGTTTCCATGGAATCTACCACTCTGTTTTCTCTAGGTATTTGTTCGAACTTGATCTCAATGAAAGTCTCCTTAAGACTTTCCACCAATTTCTTGTATGGGGTTAGCTTGTCATCCTTAGTGTAATATTCATCATTCACTTGATTGATTATTAGCTATGAATCCCCAAATAGCTTGAGAGCTATGATATGCCACTATACTTCTATTCTGAGTCCTATGGTTAGAGCCTCCTATTCTGCAATATTGTTTGTGCAGGGAAATGCCAACTTGTAGGATCTTGGTATGAAATCTCCTTGTGGAGTGATGAAAAAGACTTAGGACCCCGATCCATGCTATGTGTAGGAGCCATCAAAGAACAACTTCCAGGGTTTTCTATGCTTAAGTTGAAAATGGATTCATCAGGGAACTCTAAAATTAGCAGATTCTCTTAATACATTGGTGCTTTTGCTAGATGGTCTGCAATCACTTGTCCCTTGATGGCCTTCTACTCTACATACTCGATGTCATATTCTGATAGGATCATGACCCACTTGGCCATCCTTTCTGTGAGCATTGATTTGGAAAGTAAGTATTTGAGTGGGTCGATCTTCACGATGAGTTTTATTTTATGTGCTAACATGTAGTGTTTGAAATTTTGTGAGGAAAACACCACTACTAGACAATATTTTTTGATGAAGGAATAATTTAACTCATGCCATACCATGGTTCTACTAATGTAGTAGATGGCCCTCTCTATTACATTTTCATCGTGCTAAGCTAGGAGAGCACTGAGGGCTGCTATTATTGTTGATATGTAAAGGATTAGTGGTTTTCCTTGGATTGGTGGCATATGTACTGGAGATGTGAGTAAATACTCTTTGATCTTATTAATGGCCTAGTCACACTTCTCATCCCATTTGTATGCTACCCCCTTATGAAGTAGGTGATAATATGTGATTGACTTGTCTGCTAACTAAGCTATGAACCAACAGATTGATTGGAGCCTACCCTATAGGCCTCTTAACTATTTTAGTGTCTTAGGTGCCTCCATCTCAAGGATTGATTTTACCTTAGTGGGATCTATTCCAATCCCTCTCATGGACACGATGTATCCCAACAACTTTCCTGATTGTACTCTAAAGACACATTTCTTTGGATTAAGGTGGACCTTGTATTCCTCAAGTCTGTCGAAGATGGCACTTAATGATGCTATGTGGTCTCGCCTCTTTTTGGATTTTTCCAATATGTCATTGAAATAATATTCCATAGTCTTATGGATCATGCCATGAAATATTAAGGTCATGACCATCTGATATGTTCCTCCAACATTCTTTAGGCCAAATGGCATCATGTTCTGGGAAATATGTGCGCCATGGACAAGTAAAATCCATTTTATGTTGATCTTCTTTGGCTATCATGATTTGGTTATACCTAGAGAATCCATCCATCCATTAGTGAGAGCATCTCATGTCCTGCAGTCATATCTACAATCATATCAATGTTGGGAAGCAAGAAGTCATCTTTGGGACATGCCTTGTTCAGGTCTCTAAAATATGTACATATACGGATGCCCCCATCGAGCTTTGAAATAGGTACCAAATTTGATACCCACTCTAGATAGTCAATTGGTGTATGAACCTTGCATCAAGTAGCTTCTTTAATTCCATTTTGACTAACAACGCAATTTGAGGATGGATTTTTCTAAGTTTCTGTCTAATAGGCTTTGCTTCAGGGTAAACTGCTAGATGGTGGACCACAATCCCTAGATCAAGCCCGAGCATGTCAGCATAGATCCATGCAAATATGAACTTTCTCTCCCTTAAGAAGGCAACTAGAAGCTCCTGTTCTTCTGACATCAATGATTCAACATAAAATGTGATATACAAAGTTTCCTTTGTTCCCAAGTTGACTAGGTTTCACTTCTCGGCTAGAACTGTTGACCTTTTCTGATGTAGAGCACTAAGAGGAAGACTGAATCCTTCATCCTTGGGTGCCTCAGAGAGGTTTTCACCATTGGATACATCCTTTATTTTTACTTTTTTTGGGTCAGAGAGAGCCATAGTGTGGTTTTCACTCAAAGACCTTGAGATTATTCTCAAATTTCTGCTTTTGCAACTAAAGGATTCAATCATCTCCCCGTAGTAGGCTTGTGTGTCCAATATGATGCCAAACCCAACCTTGTGATCCCCATGTGGCACTGCTTTCCATAGTCCCATGAATTCTAAGAGCACCTCATCATTTTTGAAAGTGTCCAGAATTGGCGGTCCTTGTCGGTTGTAATCAATGAGCTGGGGGTAGACTAGGTTGATTTCATGGTTTTGATGATCATTGGTCTGAAAAGACAAGGTGCTAGTCATGAGTAGGGAGGTGTCTTCGAAAAGCATGGGCATATCAGTTATGAGGTCCTCGTTGCTACTACACACATCAGTTATGTCGAAGGTGAAATTGTCTAAAGGCACACCTATGGATATGGGTAATTTGAGGGAGATTGATGTTACTAAGGAGTTTTGACTTTCTTAACAGGGGGATTTCAGCCACATATGGTTATACTTTGAGGGGTACATCTGAGGCCAAGTTTTCTCATTTGCGTCTCGAGAATGATGGGCACTAGGAGTCTATTGCCATTCTACCCAAGCCTCTAGTTTGTGTCATAGCCCATGGCAAGCATCATTTGCAAGTCTTTACTGCTGTCATCCATAGGTAGATCAGTTATTGGTCTATTGTCTTGGTACAAGAGATGGGATGGGTCCTCTTATATTACTTCTTGACTGAGATCTCCCCAAGTTTTGAAGCTGGAGGAGCTTACTATGAAGGTTTGGGATGAGAAAACACCATTTGATTGTGGTCATCCTCGTGACCTGGGAGATTGTGGTAACTCTCCTACCACAAAAGCATTTTTTGGAATTGCATAATCTCCACACCCATTTTCCTAGATAATGAGATTGATATCAAAGATGGCGGGGATGATAGGTGTATTTGTCATAGAAGTGGAGGTGAGAGTAGCTAGATCAATGTATAGAGTTGAGGGGCCATCATCATTCTTTGGAACTTGGGGGATTTTGTAATATTTTGCTTCTAGGCTCTTGCAGTAGGAAAAGGGTTCGGGATCCCCTTGGATAGTGACCTCTTGGCCTTGGTATGTGAATTTGTCACATTGGTGGAAGGTTGATGCCATTGCTTGCATCCCATGGATCCACAGATGCCCCAGGAGAATGTTGTAAGGAAAATCAAGGCCAAGGACTTGACAAGTAGTTTCCATAATTACTAGCCCTACTTGAATAGGGAGTTGGATAATTCCTTGAGACACTCCTTCTTGATCATCTTAAGCCCTGATTATGATTCCTTTTCATTTTTAAATGGAATCCTCTAAGATTTCCAGATTCTTTATGAGCTTTAGGGAACAAATGTTTAAACCTACACCTCCATCCACCAAGACCCTCTTGACCTTGTTTTTATCAACTAGGACCTCCAAATGGAGTACATGATTATGAGATGGTTGGGTGGGAAAGTATTGGTTGGAAAATGTAAGAAGATTTGAGGTAATCATGTTTCCAACCATAGCTTGGAATTGTTCAATATCAAGATCCACGGAGATGATGCAGGATGAAGCAAATACTTCTTGAAGGATCTTTTTGTGGGCTGATGAAATCTTTAGCAACTCCATGATGGAGATTTGAGCTAGGGTTCATTTCAATTAGTCAAGGACATTATAGCCACTAGGAACAGATCTCAGGTTGGAAGTGGATTCTCTAGGAGGCTGAGATGACCCTACGATGGTGATTTTTCCACCTCTTGTGGTGACTCCACAATTATCTTGGACTCCTTTGATGGTGATAACAATGCAATACTCATCTAGGGATGCAATGACATGGTCATATACATGATTCACACTTTTAAATGCACCCTTCCCCTTATCATTGTTATTGTTCCCTTTGTTGTTATGATTGGGCATTAGATTCTTGTAGATCTTAATATTTTGATTTCCCACTGGTTGTTCCACATTTATGATTTTATCATCAATGAGGTCTTGAATTAAGTTTTTCAATCTCATACAACTGGTAGTTGTGTGTCCCTTGATTTTTTAGAAATCACAAAGGCGATTTTCATTGTACCATGACGGTTTTACCAAGGGTTCTTGATAGTTTCCATAGGTGGGGATTGTGATGAGTTTTTCCTCCACCAGTCTCTTCATGATGGATTCAATTGATTTCCCAAGGGCTATGTACTTCCGCTTGGGGGAGTTTTTGTTTCATTGGGGTGGCCCTCTTTGATCGTTCACATTGTTGACTGTTTGATTGCTCGACTGCTGAGTCACAGTGTTAGCTTGATGATTGTTCTAATTGTTGTTTTGGGGTTATTGCTGGGGTGTTGGTATGTTTTTTCAAAGGGCACTAATGAAAACTTTGGCATCAACAATACCATCATTGGTAATGTTTTTACTTTTCACCCATGTGTGAGGTTTTTTGTTATAGCTGGTGGATGGGTGATTGTTTTGTTGTTGAGTATAAGCGGGTGTCCCTCCTTATGCAATTAGGTCTTGTTCAATGTTAAGCATCTTGGAGATCAATTGGTCGTATGTGGTGATACCTTGCACCTTGAGATGGAATGCCAAGGTTCCCTCTAGATTGGAGATGATGGTGCAAACTTGTTCTTTTGGCATGACCCATTTGCTCCTATTGGCCTTGGATTACAATCATTGTAGGAAAGAAGAAAATGATTCATTTCTACCTTGTTTAAGAGTTGATAGTTCCCCTAGATTGACATCCATACCAATATTGAATGCATAATTTTTTATGAATGCGTCTACTATCTCTTGGAACTTTTTGATGCCAGAAGGAAGGAAAGAGAACCACTCCATGGCATGGCCAACAAAACTTCTAGGAAATATCCACATCAAATATGTGTCATCATATGCAACTTCCATGTAATGTACATGGAATTCCCTGATGTGATCTTTGGGGTTTCCCGTCCCACAGTATTTATCAAATTTGGGGATTTCAAATCCATTTGGGAATGGTTTTATTGCAAGACTCCTATCAAATGAATAGGGATACAATTTTCTAGGTGTCTTTGTGGTTTTCCCTAATTGGAGATCAAGCACTTGTTGGGAGAGAAACTTGATTTGTGTCATCACATCGTCTTGTAGATCAAGGGGTGGAATGAATGTGTTTTTAAGTGGTCGATGTGTTTGAGTGATAAGTGGAGTGTTCAGTGTGTTGATGATGGTTTGTTGCAAGCTTTGCTGATACACTTGCATCTACTATTGCACCAACAACGCTTGTTATTGGTCTTTTTGTTGTGCCAACAATGCCTGTTGTTGGTCTTGTTGTTGTTGCGCCAACAATGCTTGTTGTTGGGCTTGTTGTTGATGTTTCAACAACACTTGTTGTTGGGCTAGTAATTTTGCTTCTTGTTGTCCTTGATACTGCTATAAGCCTTGTTGATATGCTTGTTGTCAGGTTGCTTGCAGTTGTGCTTGGTATTGAGCTTGCACTTGCACTCATTGAGCTTGGTATTGGGCTTGAGCTTGTGCTTGTGCTTGGGATTGCACCTGTTGGGATTGAGATTGCACTTGTGCTTGGGCTTGTGCTTGTTGGGTAGCTTGAGCAATTTATGTAGCTTGTGTGGCTTGAGCGGCTTGAGTTGCTTGCGCAACTTGGGGAGCTTATACTTGCTATTGTTGTAATAGGGCTTGGGCATGAGCAACCTACTATTCTTGTTGTGTTCATTGCACTTGTTGTGTGCCTTGAGTGGCTTGCACTTGCTAAGTAGCTTGTAGGGCTTGTTGTGCAACTTGCAAGTTGTGGGGCTTGAAATTGCTGATATTCCTTTTGATAGACTTGTTGTGCTACTTGCAAAGTGATGCTATATTGATTGGCGATGTTTTTTCTTGGTGGCGATGGTGGTGGTGGATTCATAGTAGTGTTCATTACCATGACGAGGGGTGTGGTTGTGTTGGTGATAGGGGTTTTTGTGGTGGATGGTGTGTTTGGTGTGTTTGGCACACTTGATATGCTTGGTGTAATTGATGTGTTCAGTCCTTAAGAGACTACAGTTGTAGATATTTGGGGTGCGGTTAATGGTGTGATGATTGTTTGGGTTGTTTGAATGGTTTCCATCTATGGTTGTGATATTGATGGAATGTTCAAAGAATTTGATGTGATGACTTGATTCATGATTGGGGGCTTGTTTTTATTTTGATTAGTGGTGGTAAGGGAGGTAACCCTAAATTGAGGGGTGATCCAGATGTTAATGGAAAAGGTGAAAGTGGTGGGAAGATATGTGGTGTTGCCTTAATCAAATGACAATGATGAAGAGGGATCAAAGATGCCCCCTGGTCCAAATAGCCCACCACCTCCTTGTGAAGTCATAGGGAGGGAGGTTTGTGTATTTATAGGGTATGCCAGTGTTGTGTGAAAAGATGATGATGGTTCATTGGGATCCTAGAAGGTGAGCATAACATATGGGTGTAATGGATTTTGGGGGATGGATTGACCCAATATGGTGTTTGCATCCAAATTGTGATTGTTCACAAGGGGGCGTGTTTATAGTGCATTAAGAAATAAGCTCCCCTTGTTCACAATAGGTTGAGTTGGAGAAATGGATGTTGTGATTTTAGGTATGCTTTGTGTGATGTTTTGGAATGGAGGTGTGGATGAGATTGGGAGCGTGGATGAAATTGGGGGCAAGGCCTCAAGAGGTTGTTCCACTATAGAGATCACATCAAAATCAGAAGGGAGTTTAGCCCCTTTTTTTGCTAATTCAAGTACGTATTGTGAGGGATTGAGTTTCATCATGACGTCAATGATTTTATGTGTTTTAGGATTTTGAACCATTTCAATGATCTCATCTTGTGTCATCCATAACACGTTGTTGGTGACATCCTCCACTTGGACACTTTCCTCTTGATAGTCATGTGAAAATGGAGGAAGATTATTTGTGAGATTGCTAGCCCCAATGGGATTTATTTCAGTGGTGGTTTGACATAAATCACTTGAAGTTGATGTTTCTTTGTTGGTTTCCATGCTCTTCTTGTGTTGAGATATAGTTTGAACCATAAAATAGGGATCAATTTTTAAGAATGTGGGAGATGAATCTCTAATTCTTTAGATTGATCTAGCTTTAGGCTTAAAAAGAGAATCTCTACAATGATTAAGGATCAATAGTGTGATGGTAAAATGTGTGAAAGGTGGATGATATGGACAATTAAACTCATAGAAGATCTTGAGGGGGATGCTAGACTTTTGGAACTTTCTTGGATTTTGGATTTTGATTTGATTTGATTCTTGGATTTTGGGATTCTTGGATCTTGATTTGGTTTTGGATTGTTTTGATTTTTGGAAATTTTGGATAATGAACAAATAGATCCTGAGATGTTGGATGTTATCTATGGGATAGATTTGCTCACAACATGATAATTTGACTAACTGTAGGGGGAAGGATGCATCTACCCACACCTAACCAAACAAAGATGATTTTGATGATAATTTCAACTAAGAATATGGATAAGGATACATCTACACATACCTAGCCAAACAAAATGATTTGATGTTTGATTCAAGGATCTTGGTTCAAGGATTTTGATTCATGGATTTTCCAAAATGTCTAGCAAAAGGGATGGTTTCAATATTTTCAAGATTTGTTGGTGAGATGATCTTGGTTGATGTTTGAAAGATGGATGAAGTTTGACTTTGATCCTATGTGTACCTAAAAAGACTCTTTGTTCACAAGACCTCAATTTTGAAGAGCAACCTTTACTCTAAACAAGATGCTCAAATTGTTGAAAAAGTCTTGGATTCTGGAAATAATAAAATGAGTACAAATTGGGATTGTTTCTTGAAGCTCTTCTGTAAAAGTTGAAAAGCAATCTTTATCTAAATTTGTAGATCATTGATAGATGCTTTTGATGAGCTTTTGGACTAAGATCTTTTGACTTTGGTTTTTGGATTTTGATTTTGCATGAAATCATTTGAGACACATGTGTGGGGTTCAATTTTTCTTAGCTTTTCTTAATGACTTCCTTTTACCACAAACAATTCTTGATTAGGTTTTCAAACTAAATGTCCAATGTCTTAACTTCTTATCATCCCACAGAGTGTATTGTGTGGAAATTAAGGAAACCAAAGAAAATGTTTCCTATTGTTGATTTTAGCAAGTAGATTGAGATATAAATTCAAATGCTTAGAAACCTCTAAGAATAGAATCCCTAGGGCAAGCAATAGCACTTAAATTTTTTCAAAGATATTTTCTTCCTAAAGGGTTTGAAATTTTATGAAAATGTTGAATGTTTGTTTTCCCAATGTTTACGATCAAGAAAAGTGTTTCGTTTCCAGGAACATGCACAACCCTATGGATATTTGAGACAATATTTGTTGAGTTCCCACTTGGACAAGTCCAGCTACACCTACTTTTAGCGAATGGTTAGATGCTTGACCACACAGGTTCCTCCTTATATTGCACTTGCTTCTTAGGTCAACCAAGCATCAATACCCATGAATCTCCCATGGCATACTTTTCATTTCTACTAAAAGCCATCAAATTGTGGGGCGACTTCAAAATAACCATTCTTGCACCAATAAATAGATAAAGGATTTTGGCCTTTTCTAAACGAGGGTTTTAATGCAGGCATTCCATTCGTGAGGGACCATCCATGCGGAAAGATACCATTGCTGCCCTTCTCGTTAGAATTATCCTTGTGATATTTGCATTTATTCAAGTACCCACACTTATATCTTGGGTGGAAGTCGCTTGGCTTTAGCGTGTTCTCGGTTTTCATTCCCTTGGGTGATTAATCTTTGCCACAAGGAAGACCCTCTAAGATAACACAAAAGCGAGCAAACCCATTGATAGTTTGATCAATCTTTATTTAGAAACAAATAGAAAACACACGTGATATGTTCCACTCACACTCACAAGATTTGTTCAATTTTTAGTCCCAAACGAAATGTGGAGGCAATCACTTATGCAACTTAATATCGCTAAAATCCTTTTGATTCTCAAGATCGCCGTGAGGCGCGAGAGAAGCACATATGTCTTTTGATGATATTATTTTGGGTAAGTGATTAAAAAAAACAATGCACATGTTCATTTTAAATCCTCAAAGCAATGATTTAATTCTTTTTAAAGCACCAAAACAAAAGATGAAAGTTGCTTTGTTCAATTGTTAACCTTAAACAAAATCTAGTAAGTTTTCCTAAATTTATTTTTAAGCCCTTTGTGGAAAAAATGAAAGCTTTTGTAGTGTTCTTTTTAGAATCCAAAAAGACAAGAGTTGGTCTAAAATAGAAAATTAAAGCATAGAATGGAAGCTCTAAGCATTTAAAAACGCTTTGTTAATTTCAAGTTTCAATGCCTAATTTTCTTCAACTCCAATCTATTTGTGTTATTTGATTCCAATGTGAGAGCAAAACCATTTTCATCTCCTAATGCCAACCTATAATCAAAATAAAATATTAGAAATGAGACTTATGTCTAGGAAAAGCATACATCATTTTCACAAAAAATACACTTGTCATGTAAAATTTCTATAAGAAAATGATTAAATAAAGTTACAAATCAGATTCTATGCAACTACAACTTGACCATCCAAATAATTGGCTACATAGAAAAAGATTTAAAAGATTGCTCTACAAAATCATAATCTGACAATACCATTCCACCAAATCATGTCATGTCTATCTTGTTATCATAACATTATAGATAAGTCTCCAATAGTCATTTAAAGCAATTTCAAATTCATCCCAACATGTAGAAATTGGACTTAAATGCAATATTAATGAGCAAATATTGTCCCCACTCCAACTTGAGATTTGGGGAAATCAACCTGTAAAGAATGATTAGATGATCATGAAAACAACTGGATGTTTGTCACAAGTTGCCGCCTGATTAAATGCAATCAACTAGTCGCTTGCTCCAAGTTACTCCAATTAAATGCAACAACTAGATATCCTAGCATATTGTGCAAGAGAAATAATTAAAAACTACACCTCCTACCAAAAGAAGATGGTGAATTTAAATAAAATAATAGAAGGATAAAAAAATACTACCCTGCATTTATTGAAGCTACAATACAATGGTATTGCATTTGTAGTTGCGTAATCAGTGTAATCCATCCATCCAAAAATTTAATTCGCTCACTTCAAATAGGTATTATAGAGCTTGTTGCTGTTGAATGGTACTCTCTCTACCGTAGCTTCAATATCTTTCATCTCACACTGCACAATGCCAAACACTTGAGTAAACCCTTCACACAACCATCTACCAAACAATTATAAGTCGGGAAAGGTACGAGCTATTCAAATATCTTTTGACATTGAGAACTATGCAATTCCATAGTGCAACATATGCATGGGTCTAATTATTTCTGGTTGTGTGTGTGAATAGCTTGAGTCTTTGCATATAGTAATAGGCTGGATGAAAGAGGAAAACAAGAAGCTAAAATTTTCTTTATCTAAGATGATGAAAAGTTATCAAAATCTTCAAATGCATATCGTGAGAGTTATGCAGAAACAACAAGAAAACAATCCACAACCAGAAGAGACTCCAAAGGTGAGCATTGGTAGAATTCTATAATAACCATTAATGTTCAGATTAATCATAGCAAACAAATAACTCAAAACTTGAGATTGATTCTATTTTAGGAATCAAAAAAGTGGGAAAGAGGTGGTATACAATACAAAATGGTTGCAAGAGGATTTCAAAGGGTTCACTATGATTTTATCTTTCAAGGATGAACAATCAACAAATTTACTCCTCAATTTGCTCCTTTAATAGTGGCTTCACCATTCAATGATCAATTTCCACCTATAATGTACCATTGGTCACCCACATATTTTATTCATTTTTATTATCTCAAAGAAAAATGAACTATTAGATTGCCAAAAAAAAATAGAGAGAGAAGGATAGGTATGGAAAAGAATAGAGAGATTAGGCATCCATTAAAACCAGATTTGAAAGGCCCTGGTGCTGAATGGAAATTATGGACCATGTTTCTCATCAATCTTCACACTATGTATGCCAAATGCAAAGCATAAAAATACATGAACTATTTGAGTAAATTCTCCAAATATGTTTTTTTTATTCACTACAATGATTGTAGCATGAGCCCAAAATGAGTTCGCTAAAGAATGCTTTAGACACTTTCAAGCAAAATGCAATGAGTAGGTGTAAATCCAATGCCTCAAGGCAGCAAAAAGTTTTTTAAAAATTTCAAGCAAATGCATTTGGCAGGTGTAAAGATAAATTCTTGAGCCTTTTCCACATCCTCCATGCCTGTGTGCAAGTGGGAGCTTTGGAAATAGATATAGACATTCATCAAAGCATAACTCATAGAGATTTTTTTGTTAGATGCTAAGTTGGAAATGCTGTGGCAGACATGTATGGAAAATGGAGAAGCAAAGATAAGGCTCTATTTTAAAGGCTTTATAAAATTTCATGCAAATGCTATTGACAGGCGAAAAACCAATTTGAAAAATATTTGTAAACCTTCTAAGTTAAATGCTATTGACAGTGTATGAGAAATAGTGATTAAAGGCTCTTTTTAAAACTTTCTAGCAAATGCCTTTCTAGCCTGTGTAAGACTAAGTTCCACCAACTGGCCCATGGCCTCCTTGCCTACACCAAAATGTTAATCAAAAGGCTTTAAAAACTTTTAGGTTAGTGCAATTGGCATGCATACGAGAAACACCAATGCATAAATGTGCCTAAAGCTAATGCAACTGGCAGGTATAAAAACATATTACACAAATTTTTATCAAAGTCCTCTACCTACACCCAAAATACAACTTTGAAGCAACATGAAGAAATGGAATTTTTCTCAAGCATTCTACTTATGCTATTAGAAACGTTCACAAAAATATGGATATGACATGAATCGATCAACCAAAAGTTTATCAAATAAATGTCTTCTCATGAAATGTGATGATGTACAAAATGCATTCAACCATGAACAATGATGGAGAAGCCACAATCAACAGAACAATCAAACACCAACAAATCAAGCCTATTTTCATGAATGAAAGTCGTTGCAACAAAGATAAAAGTAAATTTCCAAACAAAACCAAATTCATAAGTTCCCTCCTTCTAGCGCCATATGTGAGCACCTAATCTGCAACATAACTTCAAACTGAACACACATTGTTATGGGTTAGTTTAAAAAAATAATCAAACTAAATACTCCTATGAAATATTGAACCATCCTAAACAATACCAACAAAATAATGATATATCAAAGAGATTAATTGAAAGAAAATGGAGCATATTCAAACCTATTCCATAGTGGATTGGTGCCACTTTGATATGAAATGTGGCCCTTTCCCAACCCTTTGACAAGCTAAATGATGAAGATGCTATGAACTCAAGTGAAAATAATGGACTTGCATAAGAGTGTGGATTCAAGAAGCATAACTTGTGTCCAAAAATGAGAATAATTTAGCCTCTTATTTATAGGTGAGATTGAGAGGAGAGGAAAAATGGATGAATGTGGGACTAACCTTGATCCAATGACAAGATGCCACTTGTCAAGATGTGAGAGGATGAGGGTTGAGCACATTTTGGTCAATGTGCATGATAAATGCCATTAGGTCGATTTGAAATTTGAAAGTTGGCTTGTTGGAGGGAGAAGAAAGGGTCTTAAATGCCAAGTGGGAGACATGTAAGAGAGAAGTTAAATGCTTTGTTGGAAGGACACATCCCTTTTGGAGGGATTTTCAAATTTGGAAGAATATTCTCTTTTTATGCCATGTTGAGGGAAATTGGAAGAATTAATAAATCAAAGTAAATGATTTATTGTGCAAGTGGAAAAAGCTAGAGAAAGGAGGATTAGTGTTAGAAGTTAATCATGAATTAATTAACTTTAGATAGAGATTCTAGTTGACATGAAATTTGATTTAGATTTTAAATCAAATGGGAGGAAATAATGGACATTAACCATTTAATTAAATACATTTGATTTAATTAAATGAAGAAACTTTTAGGAGATAATTAAATAAAATGATTTATTTAATTAAAGAGATAAACTTAAGAGATTAATCAAATAAACTTGATTTATTTAATTGATGGGAAAACATGATTTAATTAAATATGAGGAATGCATGATGTCAATTTTGCATGTTTACATTTACTATACACCATGGTGGTTTTCATCCATTGTCTTCTAAAGGTAATTTCTCCTTAGAAGCCTTTTAGCTTAAACCTATGGAGCTCATCACCCCTCTTAAATATTTCTTTTTCATAACCTATCAAAAGTTCAAAGCCAAACAAATAACCAACTCGTCTCTTGGCCCGATGTCCTTGTCCACTTCCACTCCTCCCATCATAGATGAGATAATGCTTCATCCCGAGTTTGAACTTGAGCAAGCAATGAAACTCATGAGCAACCAACAAAAAAAACTTCACCTTCATTGTCTAAACAACCAATAGATACTGAAACCAACCCCATCATGCCTCCTCGCATTAAACAATTTTATAAAGCCAAAGAGAAAGTGATTAACCCATCTCCTTTAGTTCCTTCCATTCCTCCTCTTCAGGAAGAAAAGGAGCCTATGGTGGATCAACCTGCTCTTACACCTCAGTAACTTTAAAATAGAATTAAACAAAACCACAATGCTACAAATCATAGGCGTCATTGTCTTCTCCATGCTCATTAGTCATGAATGGAAGAAAATAAGGAATATCAACCTCCACTTTTGAAAGAAGCAATAAATGATCACCCTCCTCCTAACCCACCACAAGATAGCATAGTCCAACCCTCACAACAAAATGATCCGATCCAACAACCACAACTCCTGATACATCCTTCCTTGGAAATTACCCTTCGTCCTCCTGTTGTAATCAATCTTGATGATGATGAGGAGGAGATCACAAGAATAGATGAAGATGTGCATAACAATCTAAACTCTTTATTTTCATCTACCATGAGTGTAAATGATAAATTTTCTACACCAAGTTAAGAACCCAAAACTTCCCCTAGTTTGGTACTTGCAATTCTTCCTTTGGACAATCAACTGCCCTCACAATACACTAAACATGATTGGGAGGTAATGACTTGTTAGATGGTTGACTTGCATTCGCCTTGCTAGCCTTTTGCATTTTTCTTTTATTTTCTCTTTCTTTGGAAATTTTATGTGCGTATCATGTTCCCCCGTAATGTGCGTTTGATGTTCTCTCTCTTTGTGCACTTCCTCTATTTGTACCTCTATTCTTCTATATGTCATACATTGCCTTTTTCCCTTTTTGTTTTCTTTTCCCTTTTGGGGATGATGCAAAGTGTTGAGATGCCCTTTGTCTCTTCCATGTTGACCCAAAAGGTCCTTTTCTTTTTCGCTTTTGTTAATTGTGTTCTCCTTTTGGGGATGACACAAAATGTTGAGATGTCTTGTGTCTCTTCCATTTTGACCCAAAAGGTCCTTTGATTTTTCACATTTTTTGTGTGTTCTCCTTTTGGGGATGATGCAAAGGGTTGAGACACCCTATGTCTCTTCCATGTTGACCCAAATGGTCCCTTTTTCCTTTTTACTTTATCTAAATTCACTTGTGTTTTCCTTTTGGGGATGACGCAAGGCATTGAGACCGAAATGTATCCTTCATGTTGACCCAAAAGATTTTTCCTTTTCTTTTGCCTTTTCATTTTCTTTTCACTTGTGTTTTCCTTTTGGGGATGATGCAAATTGTTGAGACTGCAATCTCTCTTCCATGTTCACCCAAAATGGACTTTATTTTTATCTTGTTTTCGCTCTCTTTGTGTCATTCTTCTAGTTCTATGTATTTAGGGAATGATGACCATTCCGAGCTCTTTCATAAAAATATTGCAGCAATGAACATATTGACCAAAATCCATAGATCCCTTATGTGTTTGGTGTGTTCCTTTCTGGGGAGCAACTCCCATTTATTTTGTTTTCTCTTTTTTTTACATGATGCAGCCTTACTCAAAAATATATGACTTGGCATAGAGCTTTTCAAGTCAAGGATCTCATGTCTTATTTTCTTTTTGCATTTTTTCCTTTGCTACTTTAAAGTAACTGCTCACAAAATGGTGTGTATCAATTCCTTTAAAGTAAGGGGCATACATTCAAATTATTCATTTGCATTCTTGGTTCTTAGTACATAGCCTTATCACTACATATGATGCATTTGTCACTTTGTGGATGACATTGGGTGTGATGTCCTTCATAAGTGTGATCTATCTTAGGATATGATGTTAGGAATTGCATGCAAAAAATATCAATTAAATGCAAATAAAGATTGAAAAGAGAAATGAAAAACATAGAAATAATAACAATGAGAGACAATATTTAACATGGCTCACCCAAAATCGGGCTACACCACCAAGAGAGAGTCCAATATTATTATCTAGTAAATCAAAACTGATTACAACCAGTAATCCTTGCAACTCAATACCGCTGCAATTGCTACAATACAATGTCAACATAAACCCTAACCCTTAGCCTTTTATCAAGACTTATGTTTGTTACAAAATAGGGTTTTTTTTTATGTTGACCAATAGAAAAATAACACTTGATGCCTTTATAAAATAATAAAAAGCATGAGAGGTTTCGGGGGTGCTACCCCTTGACCTTGCCCTGTATCGCAATAGGGAACATGCTAGGGGCACTACCCCTTGAACCCATCTTAAGGGCATTGCCCCCAAACCCTCGTTAAATAATTTGGGGGGAAACTGCACTGATATTTAAGTGGGGAAAATTTAACCTCCAAGTATGATTAGGCTCCATATACCAACATATTACATTCCTCTTAGTGGCTTGATGTGACACATTGCATCCCCTAAGTTGTGAATATTTTATTCTTTGATTGGTCCTCTCTTGGAGACATTAGGCACAATGTTCCCTAAGTGACAGACCTCGCATGAACTTAACAAGACTCCTTTGAACATCATTTACACTTTTTTATTTTTTATTTTGGATCTTTGCCACCTTGCATAATGTAGTTTGCATGCTTGTGGTACCTTCATCTTTGTTTATGAGTTCTAAGGATACAAATCTTTTCTTGTCTCATGAAGCATGAATTGACATTTTCCTTTGTGGAACCTTGTTAAAGTTATTAGGAGGTATAACTTTGATATGGTTGAGCGGGAAGCCCATTCCACAACATGACTTTCCCCATAGCCACCTATGTGCTTGAGAGTGTGTACTAACTAGTGTATGCTTCTCTCCTTTTGGGACTTCTCACTTGGTGGACCGCCATGAGTTTTGTCACCCCAAAGTGAGTATGCATTTTCTTTTTCAGACAAGCAGCCTAGATTTGATTCACAACTAGCTAAACAAATGATCGAAGCTTGATATGACATTTTTCCTTTCCTCTTCTTTCTCTCTTTCTCTTTCACACTTGTGTTCCTTTTTTCAAATGTTTAGCTTTCCATGGGATCTTCATCCTAGGGGCTTGATCATCCCTCTTGATCATTGTTATTCCATCTTGCTAGCATAAGTGCATTTGGATCCTTCTCGATATGCATGGCTACTTTAGTGTGAGTTTGAAGCAAGTTCATCCTCTCACTAAAGTGGGGGCTAAATGTACCATATAAAAATGGATCTTGGAAATTTTCATGGTCTTTTAGGTCTTTCTCTCATGATGCTTGATCTATTTTGCTTTGATTTAATGTTGCAATGTAACTTATGCATTCACATTAGCTCTTAAACATTCAAATTGTGATGTCTTGTGAAGGTGTTGTGAAGTGTTGTAACACATTTCTACACTTTTCTAGACTCTTCTCATTACATTTCACCTAAAAATCACCTTTTCAACACTTATCAAGTCCTAAATTCTAAAGTGTTTTAAAGTCTTGTAAAAATATTTCATGCTTTTCTAGGCTTTTTATCACTATTTACAACTTTCTTATGCTTTATATGACCCCTTTATGCACTCATAAGAATTAATTAAGTGTTATTTTGAATGTAAACCTGACAAACAACATTAAATACAAGATAATTCCCGACACCTACTTACAAGCCTAGAGTGTAACCCATTCGCCATGGGTGGTAAATGAGTCCCTTTTGGCTCAAAATTCAAAATAATTTGAATTTTCTTTTGGGTTTTTATTCAAAAATACCTTATGTTGGCCTGTGATGTTGTATTATTGGGTTATTAGGGCATAAGTGTGTATAAATAAGTGTTTTTACATCCATTTTAACCCCCATTCATCAAATTCACTTAATCATCTCATACACTTAAGCATTCAAGAAATTTGCACCATTCAATCAAGCAATCATCAAGCATCTTGGAGCATCCATTGACATATCTTCAAACTTCTTCAACAAGGTTGTGGTTAGTTTAGGACATTTGCATGTTTTTTATTCATCATTCCTTGCTTATTTCATTCCATTTCTTCATTAGGGGTTTGATTACCAAAGTGGGATTTGACCAAGGCAAATTCCTACACTCTAACCCTTAACCATTTTTCCCCTTTTACATATGTATTTGCATACTTTTGTATGCATATTTTTTAAGAAAATAGGTGTTGAAAGGTGGTCAACAAGTCAACAAAGTGTTTCAAGACAACTAAACCCTATTTCAAGCTTGGAGATAACCTACAATCTAATTTCTACAAATTTGACTCTGTCAACCCAACAAGAAGACAAGTGCAGATCTGGATCTACATAATTGACCTTTGAATTTGACAATTTTCGGAGGAGGATTGATTCACCATCAGTGGTGAATAAGTCCCACTTGAAGGCTGAGAAAGGTGATTTTGTTAGAATCTAGTTCTCGACAGTTGGAAAGTAGTTTCAGGTGTTTTTACCAGTAGCAAGATTGATTCACCATCAGTGGTGAATGAGTCCCACTGGTGATTTACAATGATTTCCACCAATTTTTAGAACATTCCAAATTCATCATCCAATTCCCAGGTGCACTCTATTTGACCTTGTTCAATTCTGTTTGCATTATTTTCCATCTCTATTTCATTTTTTGCATATCACATTGTGTTTTCAAACATTGCATATTACATTAGTTTTGCATTCATAATCATTCAATTTCATTACTTAGCTGCATTCACATTATTTCATTTAGTCCTAATCACATCATACAATCCTTTATTTGAGTGAACCACCAAAATTTGAGTGTTCTGTCTCTCTCCTTTTAGGTGAAAGATCTTAAGAGTGCTAGAGAAGCACATAGGACACCAAAAAAATTATTGGTTCACTTGGTTCAGGTCATATAATTTGGTCCAACAAGAAGCATAATGCTATTTCTATATCATCCACAGAGGCAAAGTTCAACGGTCTATTAGCTCAGCTACTGAGGCCATATGACTTCAAGGAATTCTTTCTGAGTTTGGTATTCCTTTCAGGTTACAATCATCTATTGTGACAACCAAAGCACTATTTAGATATGCAAGAATTTGGTTTAGAATTAGTGAACCAAACACATATTGATTCATATGCATTATATTTAAGATTTGATTCATAGATAGATCACCAACTTAGTCTTTTGCTAGTCTTTAGAGCAGGTTGTTGACATCTTCACCAAACACTTTACTAAGAGAAAGTTCATTCATCTATGAGATCTTCTTGGTGTGTTTTCTATACCAAAACATCATCATCCTTAGGGGGCTTTCTAGTCTTCTCCTCGTCTTCTCTCTTTTTGATGGATAGTATTTTCCCATTGGGTTTTCTATCTTACTCCATTTTAGAGGGATGACATTATACATGAGTACCTTATCAAGCTTCATGGTTGGGACTCATTTTATTTTGCATTGTGCATGGGTACCTCACCAAGATAGTAGCTAGGAGAAATTTCATCCATTCCCACCTAAGTTATGCTTAAGGGGGGTGTTAGTGTATATATTTCACTTTATTGCATTTTGCATACATTTGGAATACTTAAACCTAGTTAAGTGTCCATTGACCTTTTCTCAGTGAGGAGTCAATGATGATAGGTGTCTTGAGAGGTGTCAAATCACATTTGACACCTCTTCCTTCATTTATGGTAGGAAACTCACCACCACTCTACTTGTGAGGAATCTTATCCTCATTTTATGGATGTTGGTTACCTATCTTCTTCTATTTATGTACAAATTTTCTAGCCTAATAGATGGGTTGAATTTATACTATCTTTTTTCAATCGTTATTGTTATCTATTCTTGATTATTGTAGGTTTTCATATTCTCTATTTCCTTCTATTTGCTAGTGATTTGATTATTGCTGTATATATTTCATTGTTAAATTTTACTGAAGTTGATAAAGGTTCGAAGTACTATATTTTGTTCTACTTAAGGTTCTATCTTTATCTACTAAAGGATTTTGAGTTGTACTTAAAGTCTTATGTTTTGGAAGAGGCTAAGTCTTTGTATAGATTGATACACCCCCCCTTCTCAATCTCTGAAAGTGCTCAACATATGCTACTTGTGAAAGGGAACTCACATGTAGGAATGCAATACTAAGTTTAATATTTTTATGCATGTGCAATATTTAATTTTATTTACTCAAGAATGGGATCTTTAGGGTTTGTTCTAAACTACTATAAGGCATAGTTAGTCAAGGCTCATGAATTAATTTGTCTTGCTGAATCCTCAATGAAATTCCTTTCTAACTTTAGTAGAGTTCAAAGGAGGAGAGGAGGCACTCTCTCCTATCATTTGGTTTCAAACTATCTATTCTTTATGGATGAGGTTTACCTCAAGCTATAATTTCAAATCTATCAATTTTAATTATTTGTGCAAATAATGCTTGTAATGCATGAAATATGCTACAATTTAGATTAATGGCATCTATTTAAACATTCAGGGGTAGCTAAAACTCGTTTCATGATCAAATCTACCATTAAACCTTAAATTACACTGTCAATTACAATTCATCCCAAAAAGTAGAGGTTAAATGGGAGATGTGCCTAGTAATAGTTTCTTCGCTCAAAGCGTAAATGGTCACTATCAAACCTTTCTTCACCATGTTGGTTTCCTTCTTTTTGCATCCTTCAAGTAGCTAACTGTCCTCAAGTAGTCATTCCACCCAATGAATTGTTAATGACTTAGTTATTGGTTCATATAATAAGTAAACAAAATAATAAAATAATACCTTCGATCAAAGGTATTATTTTAATATTTTTTAAATCACTGAAATCCCTTCAATTGAAAATGATCTTCAATCGAAGGTATTTTTGTGAAAACCTTTGGTCAAATAAATATCTTCAAATGAAGGTGTTTTATTAAATCTAACCCTCTCACTCCAAAAAAATTTTTGTCCCAAAAGTGAGACTTAGTATTGTGATTTAACATGTGTTTAAATTATAGTTAATCTCATTTTAAAAAGTTTATAAATAATTATTAAAAAATATATGTGCATTATATATTAGTGTTATGAATCTATGTTTAAATTTATAATTTTACCCTTTCTACAAATAAAGTTATTCTTTGTGGAAATAAAGTCACTTTAAAAAAAATACTATTAACTATAAAAAATAAGTTATTAAAAGTTACATAAAAATATCATAAAATATTTATTAATTAAAAAAAAAAAAAACATTTATAATCTATTGATAAAATCCCAAAAATCACTAGTTGATGTATCATATTCAAATTATTAATAGTGTACTTTCTATAGATGTTGAAAAATAGAAATTTGGTTCAAAATATTAATTTCAATGTCCTACTTTGGCTGTAAAGTGGGACACACTATTGTAGGATTATCCATCATATAAAAAGTTTGAAAGATTACCCCAAAAAGAAAGGGGTTTGTAGATATGGAGTTCTAATAGCATGTTGAAGTCACTAAAATGAATCATATGAGAATAAACCTTCTATAACACCCAAAAAAATTCACACAAGAGGGTAGCAATTGAAATATTATAATACCAATATTTGTACAATAATATACAATTTCATGTAGTTAGAGGACCCTTGAAAATATATAGGTAAAGGTGAGACATATGAACACATGTGATTATAATCATGCATTGCATGATCACATGGCTTGACACACAAAAATAAATGCCTTAAAATCAATCATAACTTGTTTGCTATGAAAATGACCCAAAAGAAAAATTGGTTAAGGAATAGACCATTAATGTAGAAAAAGTAAATACCTTAAGCAATCATAACTTGCTTGCTATGAAGATGACCCAAAAGAAAAATTGGTTAAGGAATAGACCATTTATGTAGAAAATGTAGGCATAAATATTGATAGAAAATACCAATATATCTTAAATTTATTAATGCATATATTCAAAGCTTTTATAATGTATTGTGCAAATGCTTATAAAATGTTTCATTCTCACAAAAAAAATCTCAAAGCATGCAAACTGCCTTATGAGAAACTAACTTTCAACTAATTGTTTATTAAATATAATACTAAGTGACTTTATTATATTATGTAAATGTTAATTTTTTAACAATTCACATGGAAAAATAAATCATAAATCAACATAGATTAAACAAATAATCAATTAGATAAGTGATAGTTGAATAATTAAATTCTAAGCTAGGAGAAATAAATGAGATGGATACATATACTTAGCTTTGGAGTTGACGTGGATAAATAAGTGTAATGAATTGTAGATTCTAATTGATTAGCATAGAAAAACTCATACCTTTTCTCGATACATGTTTCCTAGAATCCTATGTAGAATTATGACTAATTTCTAGTGAATTTTATAGATCTAGGTCATGTTTGTGGGTGTTGATTTATCCAATGGTCTACATATCTAATTTGATATATTATGTTTTTTTATTCTTTAATTCGTGTTGAATTGTACTCCTTATAGATAGTTAAGGATGATGGTATTTAGACATACCTTGAGGATGCTAGTGGATTGTTGTGTTCAAGTTCTCTTAGGTCAACTTTTAGAAAGACAAAATTTATAGTCATGAAAATGCTCAAAGATGATACTCTTCAATAATGCAAATGTGTATGATAACATAAATTTAGTTTCCTTTTAACACTTCAAATAAAAACATACTTATAATGATGCTCCCTAAAATACATAAGATTTTTAATGAATTCTAGTTGATAAATGAATGTACATTCAATGTCTTTGAATACCACTATATACCAATAAATCACGTGAAACATGTACCATATTGGTTCATGTAAGCAAGGAAATGGATGAGAGTTGATAAAATTTATTTAAAAAAAAAATAGTTCAGTTTTACTTGATGCATGATTGATCTCACACATTGTGGAATTGAATCAAGACATAAAAATGCTAATATCAAGATGAGAAAGAAATATATGAGAATTGATGTAAGAATAAATGTAGTAAATAGTTAAAGTATAGAGATATACATGAATACATATAAATTATTTATATGGAAATGACAATAAATAAAAGAACATGACAAATTAGAAAATAAACATAACTTTACAAAGAATGTTCTGTTTATCCATATATAATTGTCTTAAAATTAAATAAAAATTAATGTGAACCTATAAAGTTTACCATTACAATAATAAATATAATATTCAAATATCTCAAAATGAAATTTCTATACTAGTTCATCTACACTTACGAGCTTGTTTATTTTCCCTCGAGATCTCGTCCAGATTCCTCAGTTATACATTAAATGGAGACAGGACAGTAAAAAAAATGAGACAAACGTCTAAATTTCAGAATTTTGTTTGGAACTCATGTTTTAATAAGAAAAATAATATGGAATATTAATTATTAACCATTACAGAGCCTCACCAACACAGAAGCTGTTACAGCATTCATAAATTGTTTTATGAATAAGAAAACATCGAGACTTACAAATATACGCACAAATTCTTTATTCTATGTTTTTAGATTCTACAAAAATATGATTGTGCGCAATTCCACTGTCTATCTACGTAGAAATATACGCACAATGATACCATCGTATATACGGAAGACGCTCTTTCTTACTTTGACATTCAGAGCGAGCAGTCCAATAACAAGGGAGAAGCCAAATGCATAAAACAATCCCACCCCCAATCCCCACCAGTCCATCTCCATGCCTGAATCCTCACTCCTCTCTCCATCATCTCCATTACAAGAAGAACGGTTGCAGGCTCTGTTGGTCAAGGGAGAAGTGCAATTGCAAAATATGTTAGTGAAAGGAATGTCAGAAAGATGGGGATTGCCTGCGAAGGATGACTCCTCAAAAGTCAAGAACTGCCCTCCCTGAGGTACTTTCCCCTCAAGCATGTTGTATGAGACATTAAAGACCTGCAAATAACTGAGAGATTGGAGTTCCATCGGAATTTTTCCATTCAGTTTATTCAATGAAAGATCCAGAGACTCTAACTGTTCCATGCGTCCCAATGTCTTGGGAATTTCACCACTAAGATGGTTTCTTGAAAGATTAAGGCCTTTCAAACCTTGAAGAGACCCCATTTCTGGAGGGATGTTTCCCCATAGATTGTTACTTGATAGATCCATAAATTTCAAAATTGTTAGAACCATGTCGTAAGAAAGCTGCATGCCTTTTGTGGAAATTGTTATGCGAACATTATAGTAATTATAAACTCTATAGGCAAGCTTCTGTGGACTTCTCTGTGATGCGTTGACCATTGCTGACAAATTTTGAAGGCCCGTCGGAATAAACCCTGAAAGATCGTTTTGAGAAAGGTCCAGAATTTGAAGTTTTTGGAGACTAAATATTTGCCTCGGAATATTATCTTGAAATTTATTGGACTTCAAAATCAAAATCTGTAGACTTGATAAGTTTCCAATCCACTCTGGAATGTTTCCTTCTAGATTGTTATTTCCTAAATCAAGAACATTAAGAAAACTGCACTTTGCTAAAGACGATGCAATAGCCCCTTGGAAAAGATTACCATTCAGATTTAGTGTCTGAAGCTTTCTGACATTTTGGAATCTTGGCATGTGACCTTGCAGACTATTGTTACCCAAATTCAGAACCCTTAGCCTCGAACAGTTTGCTGCTAAATTAGGAGAAACATTACCGCTGAGCATGTTGTTTGACAAATCTAGAACTTCCACATGGTTGCTGCAAATTAAATTTGGAATCTTTCCACTAATATTATTCCCAGACAGAGAGAGAAACTTTACATGTTGAAGATATTCTCCAATATCTGAAGGAATTGATGATGAAAACTGGTTATCTGACATGTCCACCACTAAAATATCAGATGGCGGCATCAGAGGAAGAGCACCTTGTAAATTGTTACTGTGTAGATCCAAAAGAAGAAGACGCTTGGATGTCAGTCTTGATGGCAACGAACCACTTAACTGGTTAGATGAAAGATTAAGATAAGTAAGCTCTGGAAATTCCCATATCCATGTTGGAATGACGCTCCATAGCATGTTGTTGTCAGATAAATCCAGCCATTTCAAGTTAAATTGATTCACAAGGAATGAAGGAACTTCAACTAAATCACAAGAAGCTAGTGTAAGATAGATAAGACTCTCAAATTTTGGAATCCAGGTTGAAGCAATAGTCACATTTAACTGATTGTGAGAAAGTTCCAAAATTTCTAATCTAGTGAGATTATCAAAAAAGGACAAAGAAATGGGGCCACTTAAGCTGTTGGAATCCAGGTGGAGGAGTGTTAACCGCACAAGATTTGAAATTGAGGACGGAATTGTACCATTCAACTGGTTGCCTCTGAGAGAAAGACTATAAAGAGCGGAAAGATTACCTAAAGAAGGGGGAATTGCCCCTGTTAAGTAGTTGCCTTCCAGGTTTAAGCGAACAAGTTTAGAGAGATTGGCTATGGAGGGAGGAAGTGATCCTGCTAACCCACAATCTAACATTCTGAGAGACCTCAGATTGGTGAGGGTGGGAATAACGTCAATCCACTCCCTTGGAGAGATGTCCACTGCATGGAGATAGAGTTGATTCAATCTCGTTAGATTTTGTAGCCAACTTGCCAAACATGGCGTCTGCAATCTTCTTGGGTGATTGGAGTCCACACCTACAGCTAGGTAGCGTAGATGCAGCAAATTTGCCAAGGTCCTGGGAATTTCACTTTTCCAGTTACCATTATTCAAGTCCAGAAAAATGAGCCTCCTCAACTTTCCGATATCGGAAGGGATTTTTGCAAACAAATTGCCACTGAGATCTAAATGTCGTAAATATTCAAGTTTAAACAAAGCCGCCGGAATCTGACCTTGGAAAATACCGTCAGACAAGTCCAGAATAGTGAGCCTCCTCAGCTTTCCAATATCGGAAGGGATCTTTGCAAACAAATTATCACTCAGATCTAAATGTTCTAGATGTTCAAGTTTAAACAAAGAGGAATGGATCTCACCTGCCAACTTGAAATTGAAGAAATCCAGGCGTGTAACATGACTACCTAAATCATGGCTGCAAGTGACGCCTCTCCACTCGCAGCAATTGAATCCTTGCCATGACTGTAAGCTGTTGTACTCACTTGTAACGGCACCCTTAAAATCTAAGAGATAATTTCGTTCATAGTGTGGGCATACAATTGAAACACAAGTAGAGCTCAACCATATAACCAACAAGAAAATCATTTCCTTTGGAAATCCAATCCACCGAAATGACGACGGCGTAGCATTCATGCTTTCTCCAAATTTTCTTTCCCTCGGATAGTTGAATGCTTGAAAGTGTTGTACATGGCTGTTTAATATCACGGCCAAGTGCGCATCTCCCTCAGTGTGCCATCAGTAATAATATTTCCAACAATAAGATCTAGTTTAAAAAAAAAACAAAAAAAGTATAGACAAAATGATTTCATTTCCTCCTCCATTCTGAATATTTGTATTTTTTATTAGAAAAAAATATACAAATCTCAAAACCAATTATATATTCTTTTTTGACTTGCTTAAAGCGTATAAAACACAGCAGGCCAATCTTCAACTCTTTTTCTTCTTACAATTTCTATATTTCTGTATTTGTGAGATTTTGTTTTGATTTCGTGCAGCGTATTAATTTTAATTGTTTTTACTTAGAAAATAACGAGGGAGTTTATTTTTCAACCAATATTTTTTTTAAGAGTGCAAAATTTATTTTACTAAATTAAGCTTTGATTGTTTATTATTTATTATTTTATTTTTGACATAAGTCATTTAAAATTTAGATGATTAGATTTATGAGTCAAATAAAAGAATTGACTATTAATAATTTAATTTACTTACGTAAGAGGTTGTTATTTATATATTTTTTTATAAAAAGAGTAATTAAATAATTATATTAATTATATATTTATCAAAGTATTATAATTTAAAATAGTTTTTATTTTTATGTTAGTCAATAATTGTTTATAAATATATATGTAAATAAGTTGGAATTGTTGAAGTGAACATATACAGATATATATATAACGATGAAAATTATATGTTTATGTCATTTCTTATTAGTTTCTGCCACCAGGCAGAATGTTTATGCATTCACCTGGAATGATTTAATTGGCAGCATCGGTAGCATTTATCTATTTTTCTATTCGTTCCAGTAGTGTTATAAATCATTTTCGTTTTAAAAATTGGAGAAAATGCGATTGAATAAATTTAAGGAAAGGCATAGTTTATAAAACTGGCGGCGGGTAGAGGTACGTAGTCATGAATGCAAATTAAATGCATTAAATGGCATTTCGCTGGAAGTGAAGACGGTGGCGCATGACCAGAGTACTTTGGTCATTTAATTATGCTCATTGAGCTTCCTCCTTGCCAAGGATCAAATTCTTGATCTTTTTCAGAACTGCATCAAGCTGGCTTCTGAAAATGTAACCTTAACTTTGCTCCACAGTCTTTGGATTTACATGTCTTGAAGCTTGCAAGAACAATTCCTGACTTTGTTGCACTCTTTGGTTTCAGAAAATTAATCAGCGGAATACTTGGGAGCTTGATTTCATTGATCATCTCAGTGATATTATAAAAGTGGAGGATGAGGACACAGAGACCAATTTCCAGAAGGTTCCCCCCTCCCTTGAGTGTATTCTTTTTTTTTTAACTAGGTCTAGGTTTCAATCTTTGCTGTTGATATTGATTGGGTATGGTATGGTGCAGTGGCAGGCGAGTTGCTCGTTGGAAGCGGGTGTGAAGATCTACTCATTAAGAGTGGATTCGGTGCACTCCGCGGCATATAAGGTCCTTGGCGGCATCAATCGCACTGGGGCAGGTGATGCAGGTGCACCCCTATTCTCTGCCCCGGATTTCTCTACTCTGCATTTAGAAAAAGGGTAGGACCGTTTTTATACCTGTTTGGCTTCGAGGTTGTAATGGGCCAAATCCATTTCGTTGAAATTGTCTGAAGTCGGTCAGAACAACACTTTGTAGACATTGAGCCGCGATGACTCTTTGTGAGCAACTTCTCACAAATTACAATTAATTCTTATTCTTAATCCTAGATTAATTACAGTGATTCATTTGCGTTGCAATATTTGCACCTTTTACATCACTTTGAACAATGCCTTTTCATTACCTTATATATCTTAATACATACGCCTTATCTCTCTTACCAATGGTATTATGGGTTCTCCCCCCTTCATGCTACGCTGCCATTATATCTGCATAATGCCATTTTACTCACCCTCATGTTTGTTTCTTTGTTCTCCAAAATACATCAAACATTTGAAGAAATTCCTTTCTTTGTCCTTTTATATGAAATATAAACAATCCTGTGACCTAATTTACCATCTGTTTGTATAATTGGTTGTTGAAATCTTAGTTCCAGTGCCATGCGTGAAGAAGAAAATGCGCAATATTTTTGCTTCAGTTGACACTTGCTTGTTATTTGTAAACATGATTTTCTGTATGGTTGATCGACAGTGCTCTTCTGGAAAGCTATCAGTGATCTTTGATTTGCATTTCCCCTCGTATTGTGGGTTGCTTCTCAAGATTTAAGTGGTGAGATCTTATGGAAATGCCTAGAGTAGTCTTGTGAGTGGTTTTCTTATTGTGCAGGGACAATTGCATTCCATAATTTTCAGCTCAATGTGGCAGGCAAATTCCAAGAAATTGCACCTTTCTTTTCTTTTTGAAATAATAGTTTTTGAATATAATACATTACAAAATTAGAATGCAATTCATAGCTAGGTTTCGAAAATCCAAAACCAAGAACATAATCTAGTTTTATAGATCAAAGAAAATGGAAGCTAGTTGACACCTTAAAACTATGGTTATATCCATACACTACCAAATCCTCTTTAATTTATCCCCTTTCTTTATTCTTCTTTTGGCTTTTGCCAAATGGGTACAATCATTAGTGCGATAAAATTGTATTTATATCTTCTTTTAATTGGTCTTATTTGATTCATCAAGCCTTTTTAGTTTTTTAATGTTCCTACTGCAGCTGTCTTAAAATTTATATATTCTCTTAAATATGATTTGTTGGCTGACATGAAGGCATGCTCTGCAGATGTGCAACAGAGTTCAGATGCTCAGAGTGAAGTTTCAGAAAAAGATAACAAATCAAAGAAGAAGAAAAGGGAACCATTTTCCATTGACTTTTTGAATTGTTCTGAAACTGAAAATATTAGTTCTTTTGCTCCCCCTAAAACGCAGCGGTCCTTGCTATTGCCCCAGAATAGTGCCCCTAATAGGACTACTCTTCCAGAAGACTGTCATTACCAGCCAGAGGAGTTTGTAAAGCTCTTCTTAATGCCACGTGTTATGGTAAACACATCTCCTTAAGTTTTGATCTCTTATTTTTCCACACAATAATCTAATTTTGGCTTCTACTTATTTACAGTGTATTGGGAAAAAGGGAAGAAAAGTCAATGGTAATCTTTCTCACATTTGTCTTTTGTGTCTGGACGTAACAACAGATCTAATTATTTATTTTAATGGAAATATTGAGGTTCATTATCTGTAATTTAATTTATAGCATGTTTACATTCTCGACACACTTGAAATGTTTTATGCAATTTGTTTCAGATGATTTTCTTGAACCTACCAACTGTTTTGAACCATTAGTTTCGTGGGGCAACAACGATGGTTTTGATTCTAACTGGGATGATACACTCATTGATAATGATCTTGAAGACTCAAATGTGAACATGGTTGTTTAGCCTCGTAAGGTTTGACATTGACACATAAGTTTTTTATAAAACATTTTATATAGTTTCTATCAAATGCTATCTTGCCAAAATGGTGCCTTTCTATACCAAAAAAATTATAGGAATGTATATAAAATGTGGATGTCTAATCTATATAGGTTGATTTTCATTCAGAAATGACGACAAAAATCTGAGTGGAACAATATGGGTGCAATAACTTTACACATTCTTTCTTCATTTTAAGCTTGTGGCATGGCAGTTATATAAATCATATGTTTATCAGATCTCAACTTTTGTTGTTCATACGGTTTTTGAATAGATTGGATTTTGGTACATGCTTGTTTGTTATGCTTTTGCCTAGTTGAAATGGCATCTTAAGTTCTATAGTGCATTCAAATTTTTGAATTAAAATTTAAAAAATACAGAAGGGTTTGGAGGCTTCAGCAATACAGGTTGGTGAAGGTTTTGATTGGGGAAGAATACAAATTTCAAGTGAGAGGAAACAGTATGATTGTAATCATTCCTATTTCTGATATAATTTTTTTGTTTTCAGATTTATCCATCACTATATAATAACTTGTAATCTTGTCCTGTTTAGACATCAAATTTGTTATTTTTGGGTTTGTTTTGTTTTTATCACTTCATGATCATAAACAGCTGCCTGCTTGCTTTCATGCATCCTTTATAACAGTGTTCCATGAGAGTACTTGCATATATGCACCCCTTATAACTTTTTACTATATATGCAATTAGTAGAATAGTCCTCTACAATGGCCATACTGTTTTTAAGAATCTTTATTCTTGCAAATAATGGTGGTGGCTTTTTAATCTTTCCATTGCCTTGCTGACTTGAAGTGAAGGATTATCTTTGTGGACTCATTTTCTATCCATCTTGATCACGAGAGTTTAAACACATCTTATCAGTAATCTTCTCTTAGAATATGTTGTTTCTCATTTACTTGAAAAAGGCTAAATCATCCTCAAATTGGCAAGCCAATTTTGTTTTTTACTGTGCATCTATCTCTCATTGATATGACACCATCATCAGTTTGTCTACCACTTTGAAGGCTTGTTGATATGGGACAGCGATTGAATCCTTCCGGTTGCTTTTGTCTTGTCTCCTCATATTCCCTTAGAGTGTCATAATAGACCTTTTGTCTTCCAATTAGAGCCTACATTCACTTTTCCTTCTTATCAAGCTTACCCATTCATTGGGCAATGTTTGTGACATTGATACCAGTTTCAGACATTTGTCTTCACGTGAGTCTTCTATTTCTGTATGCTCACTTTATCATTTTGTTTCATTGTATCTCTTATTTTCCGGTTCAATCTTTTTGAGCGATTTATTGCAATGGAGGAATTCACCTTCACCTCATGCTTTTGCCAAGTTGGTTAATGACATAATCTGAAATAAATAAATCCACGTGATCCAAGGAATTGAACAAAGCTTTAGTACTAATATTCTTCATATTTGTCCTCGTGATTCAAATGATTACTTCACTAACACTTATTGACACAGTTTATTAATGAAATGAAATGAAGAATGTATAACTAAGTGCCATGCTCAAGGAATCTGCTTTTCCATCATGTTGTGATTAATTTCTGTTTTATTGGAAATGAAACAAAAAAATAGAATGAGCAAGAAACTTGAAAGAAGGAAACAGGAACAAAAATATTGCCATAACCGTAGCAGCAAAATTTGTTTCAGGAAAAAATGGCAAACCAAAAGATAAAGATTTTTTTCTAACTCCAAAAAACTGGAATTTAGGTTGGAAAAATTAGACTTTCAAAAAACACAGAAAGCCACACAAAAAGGAGTAATACCTACTGCTTTTAAAAATTTAAGGCATTTTAATAGCATAGAGATATAGAAAGCAAATAAAATTGAGAGTTTACCCCATGAATTTTGGAATATAAATCTTTTCATTTATGTTTATATCTCTGGCTACATTGCATTGTATGGTGTATACTCAACAGTGCTTAAATGATAACTAGATACTAAAAGTAAAAGTTTTCAAATTTTCAATTACAATCTACTTTGCACAAAGTTAACCTACAAACTACGTACAAAGTATCAAAAAATCAAATGTAACCAATGACTTATTGCTACAAAGAGAACTACGCTAGAGGGCTGTAGGTTCTAATGATGAAGCTCTAGGGGCAGAATCTTTTCTTGACCATTGATGTTGGCCTCCGTAAGACTCAAAATCCTTGGGATTGGGTTGATGGAAGCAATACAAGACTATGAAGGAGCACTTTTAAAAACTTGTTCCTTTCCAAGAAAAATCACAAGCGCTGAGTGACGACCAACAAATCAAACAACCTGTTAGTCAAAGATATTGAGGGTTTTGCTATCCTATGAAATACTAGCATTGAAGTCATTGAGGTTGAAAATAGCCACCTTGCAAACAAGTGAAAAAATTGAAAAACCCTTTGCTGATGAAAAAATTAACCAAAAATTGTTTAAACTTGTGATAAATTGTGATTTAGAAAATTTGTTTGTGATTTTTTGGGAAAAAATCGTTAAAAATTGCAAGGGCCAATTTCTTGAAAAAAATATGATTATTGCAGGTTAAAAATTGCTAACAATGGTGGTTTGCAATTACTCACGTTTTCTTGCAATTTATGCTTCTATGACCATAATACGTGGAGTTACTTTGCAGAAACACATTTTCAATGAAAATCCTACTAAAAAATGAATCATGCTTCTTCTTGAAATCACCAATTACAAATTACAAGAAACTAGCTTAACTATGGATATCATGGGATCCTACAGTGATTATAATATTTCTATACAAAACGCACTACTGGGATCAGGAATTCTTATGCACAATCCATAGAATGATTTCTGCAGCTCTAGATGCCATCAACATACCCAAATATACATATTTATGCATACATTTCCTTATCAAACCATCAACAACATATCCTAGGAAGATGAAACACACCATTTATGCATTTGAACTGATTGGATTTCTATTCTATTTTAATGAATTTGTTCTTGTATGAATGTCATAATATGTATCTGGTAGGGATCAAATTCCTCCCACAATGACATTACTTGTAGGACAAGCAATGTTGACACAGCGTGTGATTGGGTTGTTATAATGACTTTGTCTTTGTTGGAATGAATGAGGCACACATCGGGTATGTACTTGGTATAGTGCCATCTCACTCACCTTTGTCCAATAATAGGATGACAAATTTGGTTGGCAGTGGCTGAATTTGTGAGTGACAAATTTGGATATTCTTGTGGTCCAGACATTCCCTAGATTCTTTGTTGCTGTCCAATTCTTTCTATAAGTATGAATATAGGAATTCATGTTTCCTTTGGATTGCTGAGTTTGTATAGAATAGTCAGTTTTGAGTGTGTTACACATTTGTTTGAGGATGAAGGTGGTGGTACATGAATTGTGACTTTGATTTCATTATTTTTGGAACAATAAGACTCTCGTCATTTCTTGTAGAGTAACCCTCTCCTATAGAGGGAAATAGTGATTCATGACAAAAGCTAATTACAGATCAAAGATCAAGAATATGATGGTAACACTTGAAAATCTGATTATCTTTCATTTGCTAAACCTTGAGATTCTAGTTTTCATTTCACTATGAAATAAAAAAAATTGTATATTTGATATGATGATGCACATGCTTTTGAGTCTCACAGATTCAAAAGAAATGAAAAATTTACCGAGATACTAAAATGCTACAAGTTGGAAATATGAGATTCCATGTATATTTGAAGTAGATTTTTTTTTTTTTTTTGTCAAGAATTCTTTGGCAAATCGAGTGGTAGAAAGAATCTGACAATGAAAGATGGCGAGAATAGAATATTTGAGCTGTATCAAGTGCTACAACTTTGTATGATAGAAATGCTTTGCCACAAATGCTTAACTTGTAAAAATATTCTTCAAATTTTAAGTTGCCTTTTTTCATTTTGTTTGGTATGATGCTTTTTGAAGTGTAGTTAGAACATAAGTTTATTCCAGCAAGTTTGATTTTTGAGAAGTTCAGTTTATGCATTAATTGTTGCAAGGTTCTTCATCCGTGCACAGCCGTTGATCCTTTCATTTGTTGCTCCCTGTTTGGTCGTGGCTCTTTAATGCACATGACACCGCATTCCTTGAAGACTCAGCTGGGCTACCCTCATAACTGTCGCTCAAGCAGGTGGGAAGAGAAGAAAATCTGTGCAAAATATCTGATCGGAGTAATGAATGCCCTTGACAGCACAACAGCATAAGGTAAGTCGGTTACTCCTTTACTAGACGCCCCAAACCCTAAATTGATGTTTCAGTTTACATTTCTGGTAAAATCTTCTGTCAAGAGATATTTGTGCACAATCCTGAGGTAAGCTGCATTATCCTTGGTATACCCCGAGCGTCGAACACCTTTATTGAAATCTGATGATATTAAAAAGTTTCGTCTCCCGACGGACCACAGTCTGGCCAATTCTAC
The DNA here is from genome assembly GCA_007258455.2 of Sequoia sempervirens. Classification (NCBI taxonomy): domain Eukaryota; kingdom Viridiplantae; phylum Streptophyta; class Pinopsida; order Cupressales; family Cupressaceae; genus Sequoia; species Sequoia sempervirens. Next base: position 149,512,122 of record VDFB02000015.1, read on the forward strand.
CAATTTTATTCCGTCCCATTTATCCCTACACCACCATGGATGCTCTATACATCTTTTTCTTTTCTGTGCTGTCTGCTTTAAGTTTTCTTGCGCTTCTCTGTTTTCTATGTAAATTTTAGAATGAAAATTGTATTACTTTAAATTTATTTTCTGCCGCTAATGCTTCCTGCCCCTTAACTGTGAACAGATTGAAGCAGCAAGCAGCAAAAGTAGACGACTTTGGGTTCTTTGAAAATTTCCTGCGACCACAGTTGGCACAGAATCTTGGGTAAGCCATTTCCTTCTAATTTTCTAGGGTTTTCAAAGATAAATTGACTAAGTAATCTAAACAGCCTTCAAGACCTATAGTTTTCCCTCTTTACTGAAACTGTTTCTAAGTTAGAGTTGAAGTATCAGCTGAATTTAGTAACAAATGCATTAAAATATATATATATATATATATGTATATATGTATATGTATATATATATTTCAAGATAGTTAGCCCAGGCAAGAAGGTCAACCATGCAAACATAGCGATCAGCTGTAGGTGTAATGCAATAACGGTTACTCATGTGATTGAAGTATGTACAACCCTCACCACTAAACCTACATGGCTGCATGCATATTGAACAAAAACAAAGCTTACAATGTCAGGATATTTTCAAAAGTGTTTCATTAATTCAAAGATTTTGAGAGCATCTGCATATCCTAGAGTCATTGCATTCCATGAGATGACATCTCTTTGGGGCATTTGCAACTGCCTTTCACATGCCTGTTCTATGCTTACAAATTTTTCACACATGTCCCCTACAGCAGTTGCAACTGCAACATTTGATAAAATTCCTCTATTCTTTATGCTTTGATGGATGTCCGTACCCTGTTCCAATGCTCCTATTTTGGCACAGGCAGGGAGAATGCTGCCAAAAATTGTGTAGTCTAGCTTTACATCTGCCAATTGCATTTTCTTAGAAAAAAACCATTTTGTGCATATCCTGCGATCATTGCATTGCTTGAGATAACCTCGCTTTGAGGCATTCTGTCAAATGGTTTAGTTAATTTTTCTATGCTTGCACATTTTGCATTCATGATGCTTTGATGGATGTCCATACCCTGTTCCAATGCTCCCATTTTGGAGCAGCCGGGGAGGATACTGGTGATGGTAGTGGAATTTGGCTTTACACCCGCCAAATGCATTTGCTTGAAAGTTTCTAAAGCCTTTTCAACAAATCCGTTTTGTGTATATATCCTGCAATTGTTGTTGTCCATGAGATAACATCTTTTTCAGATATTCTGTCAAACAGTTCATGTGCCTTGTTAATGCTTTCACGTTTTGCATCCATGTCTATTAGGCAATTGCAACTATAATATCTGACGAAGTTCCTCTATCCTTTAGGCTTCGATAAACGTTCATGCTGCTCCAAAGCTCCCATTTTGACATTTTGCATACATGTCTACCAGCGCAGTTGCAACTACAACATTTGACAAAATTCCTCTATCCTTTATTCTTTGATGGATGTCCATACCGTGTTCTAAAGCTCCCATTCGGCATAGGCTGTGAGGATTGTGGCAAAGGTTTTAGAGTCTGACTTTACACTTGCCAATTGCAATTGCTTGAAAGTTTGTAAAGCCTTTTCAACTAATCCATTTGTGAATATCTTGCAATCAAGTGATTTCATGAGAATACATTTCTTTGAGGCATTGTGTCAAACAGTTCGCGTGCTAAGATTGTAGAACCCTCTCAGCTGCAGCATGGCCTATAAACTCCACAAAACCATAGCTCTCTAACTGCCCCAATCTGTTTGTTGCGGATAATCTTAACAGAAGTAACCTGCCATTGCCATTGCATAATATCATTTCCACATAAAGACAGGTTTCTACCAAAAATAAATAAATAAATAAATAAGAATAATTAACATATATTTCCTAAGCCAGCCAACATTACCTCAACAAGGCTTTAGGGTTGCACCAATTGGGTATCCCACCCAGTGAGCACCTCTTACTTGCCAGTTGATCTGAATAAACAATAACAATTAATTTTTTGTTACATAATCTCATTTGGGAAACCAGAATGCTGAATTCAAGAAAGATTGGCTAACAGGATTTCAAGCTCAATCATTACGTATATAAGTTCTCCAACTTACTGCTAGACAAATCCATGCTTAGGAGTAAAAGAACATGTACTAAAAAGAGATGCTATCAATTGCCTTAGGTTTGGATGCATGTGCTTATATCCAAGCAAGGATACACAAAACCAAAAAAAAACATTCAGAATATTATTCTGAAGCTAGATTGTCCTCTCATATCATTAGTTTAGAGAGTACTCAATGTTCTTAATACCCAGAGTTCATATTCTCTTTTTGCTGGATGATGTGTCCACAAGACTGGAGCTTTTCGGTCTGAGTCCTCTGGACTCAATTTGGGTATTTCTAGGGTTATGCTCTTAGTTTAATTTCTATATTTGAACTGGTCGGTTGCGTTCCTCATATGATTTTCACTGTGAATTGACCTGGTTATAATTGGTGGCCATCAATACTTGCTTTAAATCTACAACACATATGTCCCAAAAACTGACCAAAATTACAGTCAGAGCATTTCCAAGCTTTTGTAATCGAAGCTCTCCGAAGTAGAGCTAAAAAGCCCCAAAATCTGGGAAGGAAAATGGAGAAGACTGAGACTGATAAGAAAATTAGTGTCCACAGGGATTCGAACGACCCATTGGACAAGGCTTCGAAGATGGTTGAAGGGCTGTATACATTGAGAGACACATATTTTCCTAAGGATCTCACTGATAAGAAAATTAGTGTCCACAGGGATTTGAACCTCACACTTGTTTTCATGTGTCTGTGACACCTTCCAAATCTGTTTTACCCAAAGTACAGAGGTGGCAGTCATGCAGCTTCAAATTTACTTTCCAGTTTGTTTTTACTTTTCCCCTTCCATCGGCATTTGTAATTTTCGTTTTATGGATTATTTTAAACCAACTGCCCACTTGTCTAACATAAAGAACGTTCGATGGCTCATTTCTGGAGGCATTACAGTTTGTTGGGATCTTTAATGCTAAATCTCTTGTTTTGGAGTTTCTTATCTTCGTTTATATGGTAATGAAATATATATTTATTTTCTTGCAGCTTGTACAATTGAAATTGGCTCATTTCTAGAGGCATTACAGTTTGTTGGGATCTTTAATGCTGAATCTCTTGTTTTGGAGTTTCTTATCTTCATTTATATGGTAATGAAATATATATTTATTTTCTTGCAAGCTTGTACAAGTGAAATGTTGATGGAGTAATCCTGAAATCTTATATTACTGTTGTGCATTATACAATATAATGTTTTAAGAGAGCTTAATTATATCAAAGGACCAATGAAAGTACAATGATCAACTCTATATTTCAGCTGTAATAACATATTTGAACTGTTAGGGAATACAACAGTCGTATCTAGAAATGTTCAAATGAATATATGACTTAACTTCAAGCTTCATTTAGCAATAGAAATTGTGGACTTCTTGCTGCTCTTATGGGTGGTAAATTTGATATAATGTCATTAATGTGGTATCTTGCATATTCCAGGTTTATTCATTTATATGCTCTTTAATGTATTTGCATGCAATTATAGTGTAGCTGGGATGTTGGTCTCGAATAACATAGAAAGCAGTAGTCTGTTTAATGAAATCATTTTTTCACAAAAGTTGTCAGTGTTAACAGTGATCAGCATGTGAACCAAGAAAGTTTTGGATATAGATTGTGGAGTCATACCTGTTACCCCTGTTTTCGAACTTTGAAATATCTATCCATTTCAATTAAGCTCTCACAAAGAATAGACTGCCATGGAACACTTGATGGAATATAATTTAATTCAAGGGTTCATATACAGGGATGAGATCATGTGTAGCTTTTCCTTTCAGCTCAATCTTCTCATTAGGTTCTGATATTAACATGTATTTGTTTTGACAATTTATTCTACAAATTGTCCATTCAATTTCTTAGCTGACTGAAACAGAGCATTGTAATTTGTGACTGAATGGTATCTAATCTGTGTATTTAATACATTTCTTACAGTTTGCTTGAGAACAATTTGACAAATTAACTGTAAGGTGTTATTTTCCCATGAAGTTTCCTATGTTTATTATGGAAAAGTGTATACGAAATACAGGGCAAATTCAAAACTCTTAGCAACAAGCCACACAATATCAGTTTAAGTCACTTAAGATGATTAAAAATATTATACTCCCACACTCAAATTTATATTATTTGTTTTGTTGGAAGTCATAATGCTGTACACAGTTGTCATTATGAGTAAAATAAATATTGAAATGAAAATAGAGTTAGCATATTTAAAATAGCTTCTAAAACATGCAATTTGTTCAGCATATTTATGGCTAACTATGGCAGCCTTGTTATCTTTCAATCTGTGCATTTTTATTTGTTTAGCATATTTATCTTTCAATCAAAGCATTTTTATTTGTTTAACTGGCATACCGCCATATGCATACCACCATATGCAGTGCTATAACAAGCAAGAATGCAGGTCTGGATGACAGTGTTTTCCTGTCTTGTAAAGGAGTTTTGGATAGCCCAATTTTCTCCATTATTTTAGTCAATGCCCTCATGACAACAAATGCCAATAGCCCAGCCATGAAGGCACCTTCTTGCACTCGAAGCTCTCTTCTACACTCAATTCTGCAACTGCCTCATCTCTTCATCCACTTTCCCTACTCTCCAATTCTTCAGCATTCGAACTATTATCGTTCACATAGGCTCTATAATGCCCACCATCATGAATCTAATCGGAACTCATTTGAAACACAAAATGAGTTGCAAGACCTAATCCTACAAGACAATTTTACCTTTGAAAATGAATTTACATAGATGAGACAGGACCCAACAATTAGTGCCGATTCCTATACTTGATATATTAGTTGACAATGTGTATTCATGATGTATTATGCTTACTACAATGGAATTTATTATTATTGACTTCAAAAGGTAAAACAAGTAAACATTTTCAAAATACATGGGGTGCACTGCAGCTGGAGTCCCTGAAGTGTTGCTATTTTGTATATTTTGTAGCTATTTTTTTCAAATATTTAAGATTTTCAAATCTGTCAAATTTTTGCCAAGTACTCTCTGACTCCAAGCTTGCGAACTATGCTCTTAAGTTGTTAACAATTCCTTGATGGCTTCTGCTTAAGGGTTATACTTGGACTCAACCTATGACTCTTTCTGTGCAAACAATAAATATCAAATCAGTTCATGCCATAGCTATTGACAGAGATGGAAACCTGAGAAATGTATGCTGACAAAATCAAACCATTATCCCCTCTGTCTGCCATTCATTGCCTACCATTGGAGGAGAAAGATGAATTTTTTTTTATCCTAATTGACCTTCCACACTTCTTCGGCGTACCCATTGCACACTAAGGTGCAATTGCTAGTATAGATTTAAGCCACTTGTTTTACATATAATTTTTTTAATATTTAAATTAATTAATTAATTTTTTAATTTTTTTTAAGAAACTTATATTAAATTTTTAACAAAGCATTTAAATTTTTTAATTAATTTTGTTAACAAATTTCTACTTTAGTAAGATATTTATTAATTTCATATCATTAGGTTTCAAAATTAATATTATAACATATTGTTTAAGATGTTTATTTTACATATAATTTTTTAAATATTTAAATTAATTAATTAATTTTTTAATAGTTTTTCAATCACATACTTTATTAATATATATTTGTATAGTTTTTTTTCCAAGCAATTTAATTAACTTTAATGGATTTTTTTTTTAAATGGTATTTTTTCAAAACCTTGATTTTACTCAAAAAAGGCTATTGTTTTAACTTTTTCCCTCTTCTTCTTGCAAGTACTATTACGCCATATGAGACATAACTTAATGCTGCCTATAGACCAATTTGACATTTGCGACTTTATCAATGTCTCATTGATCTAATTTAAACAAAACTAAAAGCAATACACATTCTAAGTTTACTCACTACATCTTTTCCTACTTTTCCTTAAATCTGAATGCATTACTCTCTCCGGCAGAAACTCGATGCTTGCGTCACTTGTTTTAGAACTGTAGAAGACTCAATTAAATATTTAGAATATTTAATTGCAAATAAACTTTAGAAGAATTTAATTAAATATTTGGAATATTTAATTATGAGTAGAATTTAGAAGATTTAATTAAACATTTAGAATATTTAATTGTGAATAGACTTTAGAAGAAAAGAATACTTAATCTTTATTTGAATAAAATATTCAAGCCAAGATTAAATGATAATTAATATAAATAAATCGTAATGTTTATTTAATTAATTAAGAAATGAATAAGAAAAGTGATTAAATAAGATTATTTATTTAATCAAAATGAAAGAATGAAACAATATAAATAAATTATTTAAATTTATTTATACGCAGATTGAATTCAGAGATTTAATTAAATATTAAAAATATTTAATTAATTACCAAACTATGTGATGTGACCATTTTTAGGTGTATACAGTTTGCCCCTCTTTGAAGTGATGTGTTTTACGCATTGCTTCAAAGAATTTTGAAATTTTCCCCAGATGCTGATTGTCGAATATTGATAGGTATATGCCCCCTCAAACGATGAATCGATAAGATTTTGTTTTGTGTGATTTTTTTTTAAAAATATTTTTATGATGTTGATTCATTGTTCGAAAATGATGAGGTGAAGAAAATGACTTGAAAAGATGTAAGATGAAAAATTGATGACGAAATTGCCCCTGCTATGATAAAATGTGATAAAAATACCCCAATTTTGCTTTTAAATAGGTTAAAAATGTCATTTTTGATGTCATTTTCCATTTTAACCTAGTAAAAATTGTAAATTTTGAGCTCTGGAGTGAGAAAGATGGCACTTCCGATTCACCAGCACCGTTTCGAGTGCATCTGACGACATCATTGGCCGGCACATTATGGACCTCTGGTATGTACCCCGTTAACTTCTACTCTTTGAAAAAATTCCATTCGGAGCACATTTATCCATGTTTTGATTTTAAAAGGGTGTGTTTTAGTGCCCTTCAGTGTTTTTGTAGTGCCCATGATAATTTCCATAGCACCTATGATTCTGTAGTGCCCATGAGACTTTGTGTAGTGCCCTTGATCCTTTCCGTAGCACTCTTGATCTTGTAGTGCCCTTGAGGAATTCTGTAGCGCCCATGATTGAATGTTGTTGTGAGTGATAAATTTGTTCCCAAAGTTGTTGGAAAACAAATAATAGCTGATAAATTTGTTCTTAAAGTTGTTAAAAACAAATAAGATTGATAAGTTTGTTTCTAAAGTTGTTAAAAACAAACAGGATGTTGATAAATTTTCTTTCATGAAAATGAAAACCAAATAGTAGTTTGATATGTTTGCTTTTAAGGCTGTTAAAAACAAACATGATGTTGATTAATTTGCTTTCCATGATAATGAAAAATGAATTGTTTGATTGATATGTTTGCTTCTAAGGTTGTTAAAAACAAACATGATTTTGATATATTTGCATTCCATGATGATGAAAAACAAACAGTGTGATGTTCAGATTTGTTTGATGAGTTGTGATGATTTGATATTGATTTTGTTTTGTCATGATGTTTCAATAGGAGAGATTGGGTGTTTTGCAGTTACGGGAGACATTCCTGAGTACATGGACATTGATTCCACAACTGGTACAGGTGGATAGAGATATTATCGAGGCATATGGTCTGAGTTCATTACTCCAGAGGATGTGTATCACATCTTGATGATTCTAGTTATGGGAGAGATAGTGAGTTTCGATGTCCGAGAGGAAGGAGGTACGGATGCCTTGAAATGACTATTCAAAGATGATGAGATTGCAGGATATTATATCCCATGGAGAGATATGATAGATTGATATGCACCCCTACCATCTGTACTTGCAGGTTTCATTGGAGATGTTGTGCCCCGACCATAGGTTGAAGGGGTTCGCAGTCGGGTGGGGTCATGTTATAGAGAGGATGGTGATGTAGGGTACATGGTATGCATGGGGATCGTGCATGCTTGCACATTTGTATGATGAGTTACACCACATTGTATACGGTAGAGGCCAGAGTTTTGCTATTGGTTGTTCGTTATTATAGATAAGGGCATGGGAGCACTTTACCATTATGCGATCGTTGACTCGTGGACAACGACCTATCAGTCGATCGTACAGATGGGGATATACCGATATTATTGCTCAGCTGAGACTAGGCAAACTAGATCATTGGCAGTGTCTCTTAGATGATCTTGATATAGTATGCTAGCAGCCATATGTAGATTGTGAGGCATGGCCAGAGGATGCAAGGAAGATGCCATATGTCTTTACTTCTAGATATCTTATTGGCCGTACTTTGTGGATTATTGAGAGATTGCTTGTTGGACGAGTGTGTCGACAGTACGGTCGGCCTCAGGGTATGCCTATGGGTTCCACTATTTAAGCATGGCGACAATAGGAGATTGCAGTGTGGGGTCCACAGATTTCTTATGAGGCAGCGATGGCAGAGTTCACTAGTTTAGGAGTACAAATATGGGATTACCGAGCTGATATCCTTCATGGAGGGACAACGCTAGAGTATGGTCAGTATGTGTTAGAGCATCCTGTACCACGATTTTTTGATCCTGATGAGCCTGTTGCTCCAGTTGTTGTACAAAGACCACAGAGAGGCATTCAAAGATGACAGAGAGAGACAGCTTCAGAGGGTGATGATTCAGAGGGAGATGATGATGATGATGATGATGAGAGTGGAGGTAGTGATGATGAGTTAGAGGGAGATAGTGATGATGAGGAGAGTGGAGGTGATAGAGGTGGTGGAGATGGTGGGAGAGGTGGTAGTAGAGGTGGTAGGAGAGGTGGTAGGAGAGGTAGTGGAGGTGGTAGGAGAGGTGGTACAGGTGGTCCACGGATGAGACGTACAAATCCATCATCTTCAGTAGATCTAGTGGTGACGAGTCAGACATCCTCTTTGCAAAGTACAGTACAGAGCTTACAGGATCAGTTAGCATAGGCATAGACCTTGATTACATAGCTTTAGGGATAGTTGATGACAGTTACTACTAAGAGAGATATAGCTAGACAGTGGGGTGAGTAGGCCATCACTCTAGCTGATAGTCTACAGAGATTAGTAGCAAGTACCTTGCTTGGTGACATGATGAGAGAGGTGACCAGAGCCACTCAGGAGGCAGAGTTCTATAGGACCAGGTATCATGATGCGGTGCCACCTGAGTGGAGGGAGAGTTATACATAGTCTCGGTCTACTCATAGTCACTCTCGGACTACCAGCAGGGGTGTGACATAGCCATTACCTCTAGGAGGGCCATCAGGGATAGGTGGAGCAGGTCCATCAGGTGTAGGTGGGACAGGTTCCAAACCAGCACCATCAGAGGATAGCACTGCCTAGTGCATTGTACATGATGTTATAGTGATACTCTGTTGTGACATTTGTATACACCCTAAGATGATCTCATTTTTGATGATGTTATACCATGTATAGTTGACATCTTTGTACATTTTGACATTCATTTTCAAGATATATGAAATGCAGCGATGATTTATGATGATATAAATGCGTCTATTTTCTATATGCATGATGTTTTATGATATGATGATTTCTCAATTTTTATGCTTATGGTGTATATGTATGCATGATTTATGAGATGAGTGAAATCTATTGATGCATGATTGAATGAATATGATGAATGATACAATTTATGGATGTTTATGAATGTTTTGATTATGATGTATACTTTATTTTTATAATTTTCTGATGCAAATATATATATGAAAAATGTATGAAATGATGTTTTTGTGAATGTCAAAATGTACTTAGTCATTTTATTGGAAAGAAATGAAACATTTGAAACTTTGCCAGCTTTTGGAATAATCCATAAATGAAAAATGCAAATTTGAAAATGAATGCAATCTATACTAACCATGCAGGGTATTCATACAATATTGCCATTCTGAGAGCTTATTTGTGCTTTTTGTATCATCATAGAGCATTGAAATGTTGAAAGTTAATACAAGCATCAAAGGGTCTATTAGCACCAGTGATGACCTGAGTATTGCTTTCATGATTTTTGATATAGCAAGATAATACAAGAATCTAGGTATAATTAAACCAAGATTACCTGAGTATCGCTTGCATAAACAAACAAGAGTTAACCCATTTCCTATGCAAATTCTGAAATGTCATCAATGATACTTAGTAGAGCATGTCTCGCGACCAATTTGAATAGTACTAATGATTTCCTCGCAAACAACAGACAAAGAAAAATCATAATCCTTCCTTGCTTTTCTAGTTCAGTACATCATCGAATTGCTCTAGAGATATGATAGAAAATCAAACAAAAATTCAAATTTTGCTTAAAATAATCCAAACATTATTCAGATTAAGATCATCAAACTTGGTTATCAACATTGATGTTCTTGTTTTGATGTTTGTTTGGATCATTTTGTTTTGATTTCAATTGGCTTTGAATAAGCATGTTGTGGTTGATTTGATATGGCAATGTTTGTTGCATTTTGTCAAACCGTCTTGTGTCTATTTGTGATGTTCGAAAAGCTCATTTCCCATCTCTTGTTTAGTCTATGTTGCTACCCCTAGTGTAAACACAACCAAAAGATTATGGATATGTACAAATTTCATCAAGCCATAATGAAACATAAGGATTCCCATTGCATGATATGGATATGAAAGATATGTACAAATGATAGATATGGATGGATGATGTGGAAAGAGAATGCAAGACATAAGCTAATAGATGGAGGAACCCATTTTGATCACAAGTAGCGCTTGTTTTCTAGGTTTTCACCACTTGTTTTTATTGCACTTTTCCTTAAGAATTTTTTGATTTTTATGGATTTTTTCAGGACTTTTTCTTATTTTTATGATTTTTTTCAGGACTTTTTTTGATTTTTATGATTTTTTGCATGATTCAGACATAGAAATTTTTCAAATGAATGTTGTTGATTGGCTCTTCAAATAGGTCCCCTTCTGACGTAGACAACTGATATGCCCCAGAACCATATGCTGCAATGATGACAAATGGACCAAGCCAGTTTGGTTCAAATTTTCCTTTCTTTTCTCTGTCTTGCTCATTACATGGATTTTCTCTCAAGACTAAGTCACCTAGTTGAAATGTCTGTGGTTTAACTCTATGATTATAGCTATGAGACATAACTTGTCGATAACCCTTCAAATGGTTAGCTGCATGTTGACGTCTTTCATCTAATAGTTCTAACTCTTGTAGACAAGATACTCTATAGTCTTCATCATTTATCAATCCTTTGAGTGAGACCCGAAGTGAAGGTATTTCAACCTCTAATGGTAAGATTGCTTCTACTCCATAGAACAAGGCATATGGGGTAGCTCCTGTTGGTTTGCGAATACTGGTTCTGTATGCCCACAAAGCTGGATTTAATTGGACATGCCAATCACGACCAGCATCATTTACTGTCTTCTTCAAGATCTTCAAAATTATTTTGTTTGAAGCTTCTGCTTGACCATTACCTTGTGGATAGTAAGGTGTAGAGAACCTGTGTTGGATGTGAAATCTTTCACAAAGTTCATCAACATCCTGATTCTTGAAAGGCCTCCCATTATCAGTGATTCTAGAATTAGGAATTCCATATCGGCAGATGATGTAATTCAGGATGAATGAATAGATTTGTTTACCAGTCATGGTCATCAAAGGAACAACTTCGATTCATTTTGTAAAATATTTCATAGCTGTGATGATGAATTTATGCCCATTTGATGATGAAGGATGAATTTTTCCAACAAGATCTAGTCCCCACTGAGAAAAAGGCCATGTCGGAGTGAAAGGTTGTAGTTCCTGTGAAGGTGCATGAATAAGATTCCCATGGATTTGGCATTTAGAACACTTCTTGACAAAATTAAAAGAATCTTTCTCCATGGTAGGCCAATAATATCCCATTCTAACAAGTTTCTTGGCTAAGGTTAGACCACTTGAATGAGTTCCACAAATACCACCATGAACCTCTTGTAAGGATTTTTCAGATTCATCATGTTCAAGACATTGAAGGAGTGTACCATCAAGACCACGTCGGTAAAGGATATCGATGATCAAGGTATACCAGGATGATTGGCGTATGAAATTCCTTTTTTGGTTTCGAGATAAGTTCAGAGGTAAAATGTTATCTTTCAAATAGGTATAAGTCTTACCATATAAAGGAGAATCAGAACTGGTTAAATGGCATATGACTTGGGTCTTAGGATTATCATAGGCAAGAGAAAACAATTGTTCCACCAAGAATTCATGCTTGGTTTGATCTTCTGATAGTTGTAATAAGGAAGCAATTGTAGCCATTGCATTTGTAGCTTTATTATCAATCCTTGGGATTTGTGAAAACTTGATTGACACAAAATACTTTTTAAAATCATCCACCATGTTCTTGTAAGGTAGCAACTTATCATCTTTAGTCTGATAATCATCACTGATTTGATTAATGACAAGTTGTGAATCACCGTAGACATGCAGCTCTGTAATCTACCATTCCAAGGCTATCTTTATCCCTATGAGCAATGCCTCATATTCAGCTATGTTATTTGTGCAAGGAAACATCAACCGATATGATTGTGGAATGGTATGTCCTTCAGGTGTGACAAAAAGAATCCCTGCCCCTGAGCCATGTTGCGTATAAGATCTGTCAAAGTAAAATGTCCATGAGTTCTTAATTGTTGCTATGAAGACGTCTGCATCAGGAAACTCAATGTGCATTATATTTTCTTCTTGTAAAGGTACTTCAGCCAACTGATCTGCGATGACCTGTCCTTTAATAGCTTTTTGATCTACATAGTGAATGTCAAACTCAATTAAGATCATTACCCATTTTGCAAGTCTTCCTATTAAATTAGCTCTGCTTAAAAGGTATTTTAGTTGATCAATTTTGGTTATCAGCTTAATGGTGTGAGCCAACATATAGTGTCACAAATTTTGAGAAGCAAACACCACTGCAAGGCAAGCCTTTTCAATGAAAGTGTAGTTTAATTCATGACTTGTTAAAGTTCTGCTGATATAGTATATGGCCCTTTCTTTGCCTGTAGAATCCTCTTGTGCTAGTAATGCTCCCAAGGATACTTTTATTGTTGAAATATATAATATGGGTGGCTTTCCTAGAATGGGTGGAATTAAAACTGGTGGGTTCATAAAATATTACTTGATCTGATTGAATGTTGCTTCACAATTTTCTTCCCATTTGAATGGGACATTTTAATGCAATAAATGTGTAAATGGTAAGCTTTTGTCTGCTAGTTGAGCTATAAACCACCTGATGGACTGTAGTCATCCTTGCAACGATCAAAACTGACTGATATTTCGTGGTGGCAGCATGTCCATTATAGCTTGTACTTTTTTTGGATCAACCTCTATGCCCTTTTCTGAAACAATGTATCCTAGGAGTTTTCCAGATGTAACACTGAAGACATATTTCTTTGGATTGAGTCGAACATTGAACTTCTCCATTCTGGTAAAGATTTTTGACAAGATTTCTAGATGTCCTTCTCGTGTGTGAGATTTGGCAAGGAGATCATCAACGTAATCTTCCATGAATGTATGCATCATATCATGAAAAATTGTCATCATTGCTCTTTGATACCTTGCTCCTGCATTCTTTAACCCAAATGGCATTACGTTCCAGCAATAGGTACCCCAAGGGCATGTGAACGTTGTTTTATCTTGATCCTCTGGTACAATCTTTATCTGGTTGTATCCTCAAAATCCATCCATTAATGAATACATTGGATGGCCAGCAGTTAAATCAACAATCATATCTATGTTTGGCAAAGGGAAGTCATCTTTGGGATAAGCTTTGTTCAAATATCTGAAATCTATACAAATTCTAATCCTTCCATCTAGCTTTGAAATAGGTACAATATTGGAAATCCATTCTACATAGTCAATAGTCCGAATGAATCCAACATATAAAATCTTCTTTAATTCCTCTTTAACCAATAACGCAACATGTGGATGCATTTTTCTGAGTTTTTCCTTCACAGGTTTTGCCCTTGCATTTATAGATAAATGATGCATTATCAGATTAGGATCTAACCCTGGCATATCAACATATGACCAAGCGAAATTGATTTGATTATCCTTCAAGAACTCCATGAATTTCAATGCTTCTTCGACTGTTAATGACACTGCAAGTTGCAAGATTTTTGACTACTATACTGTACTTATGTTGATTGATTCTGTTGGTTCGATCAAAATAGAAGATCTTTCATGATAATGCTTGGGAAGAGTGTCAAGTTTCTCATCCTTCAGTGCCTCAGAAAGGTTTTCACTGTCAGATTCACTCTTTATTTTTCTCTTGTTGTGATCTACCACTGCCATTTTTCGATTTTCACCGATAGATCCATCTTTTATTTCATTTATTTTGTAGCTAAGAGACTTGACACCCTCCCTACCAAAATCATGAGTATGAAATTCTTGGATGAAACAATTGTTTTCCTCATTAGAGGAACAAAGGAAATTTATAATGTCCTCATCATCATGAAATGTAGGGATATGGATAGGTGCATCATTGTCCCAATCAATAAGTTCTAGATAAACTAAAGACATGGGATCATTAGGTTGGGTAAGGTCTTGAACTATCAAAGTCATGATGTGGTTGTCATTTTCATGGTAGACAAGGTCTATAATGGTATTCTCTTGTCAATTATCAATCTCATGAAAATTTGAATCGTCCTCAGTTGAGTCATCGTTATATCATGAATCAAATTCAAGTGATTGTGTTCCCGAGCTTTCTCCTTGTATGAGAATAGGTGCATATTTGTGTATGGTATCAACTTGTTTGTCTCTCCAAAACTCATCATTATAAATGGTGTCCCATTCATATTCATTAGAATCAGTATCTGAACCGTTCGCAATTGGAAAACTGATCCATAAGATTTTTGTAGAGTGACATCTGCATGGTGTTTATCTGAAATTGATTCTCTTTCATGAGTTTGTTGTGCTTGCTGTAAAACTGACTCTTCTGTATCCTTACCATATCCCAATCCTATTTTATCATTTGGATGTATTGAAATAGGTTGAATTGGTTCCATGATTCCTTCTCTTCTTTTTCCTATAGGACCATTTCCTTCATAGCCCATTTTCTGCATGATAGCATACCCCTTACCATATTGTTTTGTAGGTAACTTAATATGCAAGAGAGATTCATCTTCATCTTTGCATAGCCAACTTAGGATGTCCCTATCTTCAGCTTCTTCCTCAGTGGTGTTGGCTTTAATGAATTGTCCATCAAACTTTGTGATTGGGATAGAAGCTTGGGACGTAGAGGCTATTGTAATCTTTTGATTTGATAAGGTTGGCTGACCATGTGATCTCGGAGGAGGTAAGGTAGAAAGAGATAGCGAATATTTTCCTACTACTTTTTCTTTAAAATGTAGCTTAGTGTCAAGATTCTTTGTTAGTTCTTGCAATTTGCCTTGTAGATTGGAAGAAGAAATAGTAAGAGCCTCCCTATTATGTGGCACAAAGGTGTCTTGAGTTGCTTGGAGATTTGAACAAGTTTAGGTGCTATTGTAATCAGCTTGTATAGTTATTTCTTGTCCATTATATGGAAACTTGAGGCATTGATGATACATTGATGGTACTACTTGCATATCATGAATCCATGGACGACCCAAAAGTATGTTATAGGAAAGATCCCGATCTAGAACCTGACAAAATGTGTTTTTCACAACAGGTCCCACTCTGATAGGTAGCATTATTAGTCCTTTGGAAGCTCTTTCTTCATCATCATATGCCTTGATAGTTATTTTCCTTCGTGGATCAATGGAATTTTCTAATATTCCTAAGGCATGTATTAACTTTAAGGTACAAATGTTTAACCTCTCCTCCATCAAGAACATCGATTCGATGTTTATGGATCATGACTTCAAGATAAGAGCAATGAATTATGTGGATGTGTCATGGAGGCATCATCTTTTCAAAAATGAAAGACAAGTGGGGGAAGACAAATGTCCCACCATGGCTTGAAATTTGTTTATCCAGATCAGTGTCGTGTTGTGTTTACAAGAGCTTCTTCTAAAATATTCTGTGTATGGGGGATATTTTGAGAAGTTCAAGGATGGAGATTTGAGCTGATGTTTTCTCAGTTGATCAACTAGATTATAATGATTTGGAGAAGGAATAGCTGTCTTAGATGAACTTCCTTTTAAAACAACTTTTGCTTGTCCTCTCGTAGTCACATTAACCTATTGATATTCTTGTTTTCCCTTGATTTTGATAACATTAACCCGTTGATCATCTACATAAATGTGATGGATTATATTGTCTTCAACATTATGTATGCTTTTGGCTTTTGCATCTGATGTTTCCCCTTTTTGATAGTTCGGTAAAGGATCTTTGAATGCTTGATGATCGTCATTGGTATGATGTCCTTCAATTGTAATGGTGCCTTGTCAATTAAATCTTGTACTAGATTTCCCAAAGCTTGCCATTATTCGTTCTATGACCTTTACATTGATGATAATTGCAATAATATGAGTCATTCCATGATGGTGGTTTGACTCTGGCATAATCTCTTTGTGGTGGTAAGGTGATAACCTTATTATCATGAAGCTCCTTGAGAGCAGACTCAAGATTGACCCAAAGTGGTAAAATTCCATCGATTTGAAAAGAATGGAGGTCTGGACGGATTTGATGTTTGGGTATTGCCAAGATTGTTATTGAAATTACCACGATTTTGATTGGTATTTTGATTGGTCATGCTTTCTTGATTGGAGTTTTGTCCTTGTTGTTTGTTGTTTCCTTGTTGGTTGGTGTTTCCTTGTTGATTGGTATTTCCTTGTTGGTTGGTTCGTAGAGCACTTGATAGGTTGAAGATAGATGGTCTTGTTCGTAGATTATTTGCATCTACTATACCATCATTGACAACATTTTTATTTTGTTCCAAAACCTTGTTTTATCGTTGTTGTTTTGGTTGGATGAACTTGGATTATCAAGTTTTATCACTCCTCGTTTAACCAAGGCCCCTTCAATGGTGATTGTGTTTTCAATCAATTTTTCAAAGTTATGAGGACAATGAAGATTAAGCCTATAACTTAATTCTTGATCTAGGCTATTGATGAAGATATCCATCTTTTCCTTTTCAGGAATAGGACGGGAATATCGTGCAAACAACCTTCTCCACCTTTGCAAAAACGTAGTGAAGGATTCTCCTACTTTTTGTTTCACTTTACAAAGATCAAGCATTGTTATCTGGTGTTGGATGTTGTAGGCGTATTGTGATATAAACTGATTTATTAACTCCTCAAAGGTTTTGATGGAGGGAGTGATCTTGGAAAGCCACTCCATGGATTGTCCACCTAGACTTCGTGGAAACAATCGCATTAAGTAGGTATCATCATAAGCGAATTCTAGACTCATATTTCGGAAATCCCTCACATGTTCAATGGGATCAGTTTTTCCATTGTACCTATCAAATTTAGGGATTTCACAATGTTTTGGAAAAGGGATCATTTGAAGACTCCTATCAAATGGATAAGGAGATATGTCATCCAAAACATATTTCTTTGTTGCACCCCCTTGCATTTCCTTTATTTGCCCTTGTAATTCTTTTATCTATTGAGTAAGGGAAATAAATTCATTAGGAGTTTCAGGATTCTATTTAATCCCTTCTATATCAAAATTGTAAGGTAAATTAGCTCCTTGATTAGCTAATGAAAGAAAATATCTTTCTTTGTTTCGTTCTAAAATCTTTCCATAAGAGTATGAAATTGGGGATCTTGTTCTGCTTCTTGAAGCTTTTCTTCTATTAATTCTTCAACATTAAATGTTTCCTCTTCCTTCTCATTATGGTCACCCATTTTCTTTGTGGTAGTTTCTTCTTCATCTTTTTCCATGTATTTTTGAGATCTCGTGAAAACAGGCATGAGCTTTGTTCCAAATTCTACTAACTTTTGATCAAAAGAATGAAATAGTGCAATTTGTGATAGATATGAAAGTCAGGATAGAATGAAGATTCTATGAATTACAGAGGTTTCTAATCTTTAGCTTGTGTTCCCTAATTGAAAGGATGAAAATCCTATTGGCGGGAATTTAAGCAATAGATCAAGAAAAGGATGATTTTGCACTCTATGAAGTTTGATCGTAGTTTCGTAAAAAGATGGATTTGTGATAAATGCCTAATGTGATTGAGTTCTCTATTGCAAAAATTGATTTGGACGAGTTGAATATTCAATTGCAGGTTGGGGAATATAACAAAAATGAATATGTTGACTATGGTTATTCCTTTGAGAAAGGGCTCTTCTTTGAAAGAAAGCTCATGAGTATAATGGTTCTACAACATAATCATCAGTGAAACCTCTAACACAGTCATGATATCGATGAAGAAAGGTTCTATATTTAAGTAAAACCTTTCGGCTTTGGTACAAGAATCCTCTTTTCTTCAATAATTTCTTGTAACTAAGTGGTTTCTTTGGCTTTTTGATTCGTTTGAGAATGGATTTCTTAACAAAGGTTGTGGATTTCCAATCTCTTAACATGAGAGTAATCAATGTGATTGTGAGTTTTGGATGATCTTTACTAAATTAATGTATTGAAAACACATCAAGCAAGTTGTAGAATAGTTGTGTTTAAGTCCTATACTAAACATCAAGTGTATGATCAAAATATTTTTCAAAATTTGTTTTAACAGGTTTTACACATGATAAATAGTTCAAACAGACTCACTCTTAGTACTCAGATAGGTCATCATACTAATCAACAGCCCACATCTTAGAAATTGCGTTGACTCCTGCAGTGATGTCCTACTTTAAAGAGTATGTTTTGTCTTTTCGGTCGCGTCTTTCAGTGTGGCGGAAGTGGATACCGGATCCCCTGAGCAAATGGTCCTTGGCGGTTATATGGTGAGTATCTTGGGGGTAGATTCTTCCCTCCCCTGCACTGTGATTATTATGCTGTTCAAAAACTGACTTCGGCTGGATACTACACTAAGTTTGTAGTAAGGGTTTTCGTTCAGTGTGACAATAATAAACTCCCTCGGGAGACCTCTCAACCTTTAGAACAAAGGCTTTGGGGATGGTTATCTTGCACACTACCGTCAAAAGAGGGTTTTCCCAATTTTTCTTTAAATTTTATAGTGGGGTGGAATAGCCTGGCTTTGGCTTGAACCCACTTGAATCATTCCTCTTGGGTGAGTACTTTTTCCCACAAGAGCAGGCTCTCTAAAAGGTATTATAAAAACTTAAAATTGCATGAAATGAAATAGATGAATTTGGCATTTTGATCACCCAATTAAGGGGAGGGAATAGGCCTATCACCATTTAAAGCAAAGCAAACAAGGATTCAATTTTAAGCCCAAATAAAGAATTTGCTATGCTAGGTGAAGATGTTGCTTCACAAAGACATGGAGTTCTTTTTAGCTCAAAATAGAAAATGAAGTGACTATCCTAGGATTGTTTGATTTTGAATTATGTGACTATCCTAAGATTGCTTAATTTTGAATTATGTGACTATTCTAAGATTGCTTAATTTTTTTAAAGTTCTTGCTGTCCGCGGTCATGTTGGATCCAGTCAAATTATATTTAAGTTACAGATTACAATTGCTAAAATAAACATCAAGGGCGCTAAAACAGAGTTTGTGGGCACTGCAGGATCTATCACGGGTGTTGTAGGATGGGTCACGGGCGCTGCAGGATGGGTCACAGGTGCTGCAGGAACTATCACTCTGCACTCAGAAATGTCACGGGCGCTTAAACCGGTGTAAATTGTGCTGAAGCGTGTTTATTGCGCTAATAAGCTATTTTTAGCTGTAACCTGTTAGAAAAATCTGCAATAAGATATTAGAATTGGGGCAAGAGCCCCACGGTGGGCGCCAAAAATGTGTGATAGAAATATGTGTATCAAAATAAGATAAAAAAATCACACAAAATGAAACATTAAACTAAAGAAAGCAAGATAATTGAATTCAAAGAAAACAAACAGAGCTTCTTCAAAACCGTTCCATTTTTCTCTATCTCCAGGGATTTGTTTGAAGCTGTTGCTCTCAGATTGTGTAAGCAAAGCTTCTCAGAATAGCAACCTGCAGAATGAGTGTGCAAAAAGGAAAGTACTTCTCTATGCTATATGCTGGTGGAGTGAAAATGCTGATACAGATATGCACAGGGGCTGTAGATTATGCACAGGGGCTGTGGATTATGGATGCTATTGAAACTAAACTATGAGAATGATTGGCCATGATATGGAATGATTCTACAATCTATGAATGCTAAAAGACTATGCTATGGATGCTTGAAATCTATTTGACTATAGTTTTCCTGTATGAAAGCTTCTATATGATTTCAAAGACCCGACAGTCCTTTTTATAGCTTTTTACAGGCAAGAGCCTGGCTGGCAAAGATCAATGGCTGTGAGATTGTCTGGTAGATTTGAATGGTGAGAGATGGAGAAGTTGAGAGGAAGATGGAGAATGTTGGGAGGTTGGAGAAAAGAATGGAGCTTTGTCTTCAACCCACGGGAACAAGCTTGCACAGGAACATAGAAATTAATTTTCTGTTTTGGAAGTTTGTTTCACGGTTGTTGAAGATAATGCAATATTAAATAAATAAATTTATTTAATTTCATGTGAGTTTGATTTTTGATTTGGAGGACTATAGAAGATTTAATTAAATATTTAAGAATATGTAATTGTGAATAGACTTTAGAAGAATAAATTAAAATTATGAATAGAATTAATTAAATATTTTGGAATATTTAATTGTGAATGGAATTTAGAAGAATACTTAATCTTTATTTGAATAAAATATTCAAGCCAAGATTAAATGATAATTATATAAATAAATTGTAATGCTTATTTAATTAATTAAGAAATGGATAAGAAAAGTGATTAAATAAACTTATTTATTTAATCTAAAATGAAAGAATGAACAATATAAATAAATTATTTTAAATTTATTTATACGTGAGATCACCAGAGATTTAATTAAATATTAAAAAATATTTAATTAATTACTGCATCATTGTGATGTGACCATTTTAGGTGTATACATAAATATAGATAAATGCATGTTGAAATTAGTTGTCAAGGGTTGTTAGTTAAAATTGGAATTTAATAGTAGTGGTCATTGATAAATATCTTTAAATATATAATGGTTGATGCTTTATAAATATATTTAATATATTATGTGGGATATGTATATTTAAATATATTTATGATTGATGAATATTCAATTAAGTATTGATATATATATATATATATATACTAAATAAAGTATGGTTGTTGTATATATTGCAATTTGTATATTTGGTAAATAAATTATTGAATACTAAGATACAAATAAATATATTTAAGTATATTATGATTTGAATATATATTAGGATGGATAAGTATATTAAAAGTTGGAAAGACATATTGACAATTGATAAGTATATATTTAATATATACATATTTATTAAGATTTGTAGATACATCATAGATGGTGGATATATACAATTATATATACTTATAATATATTATTTGTAACTATAATAACTCTGTGTATTCACTATGATGTCAAATGGTATAATAGAATTCCACCTAGGGGATCTCAAAAGATGTTTAACATCTAAGGTACTCATAAAATATATTATAGAAGAAGCATTCATAGTGAGTGCAGGGGAGCAAGTAAGTATAATTACACCTGTACATATAAATATATAAGTTCACAATTAGTAGTCATAAAAGAATATCCGATTATGTAATAATGTTGCATGCAGTAATTATTACATTCCTCGTAAGTTATTACAGCTTGTTGCGAGGATAGATTTAGAGCCAACAATTCCTTTCGCTGACGCTCACCAAGGAGATGATGGTTGTGGGGGGGAAAGGCTGGTAAGTTCGATCTCATGTTGGATGTCCCAAAATGGTAATAAATCTAGAGGGAGTCTACTTGGAGATTGGTCATGCGCCCGCGGCATTGTAAGGCGTCCCTCCTCCAATGAGGTTAGGAAAGAGGAGCCAAGGCGAAGATTTGTTTCGATCAAGAGTAATAGGTCATATCAAATTATGTTAGTTATGCACTAGTTGATAATAATGCATTTCATTTATCTTATTCCATCAATCTTTCATTGCTCTTTATCAAACAATCTTAAAAAAATTCAAAAATTTTAACTTGTGCATTTTATATCACTAATAAGAGGACATTACATATTTCAACTTGATTTGGAAGAGATTTTAGAAGAATAAAGAAAAGCATGAAAATAATTTTAAAAAATCCACTAGAGTGCTAGAGTGCCAGATAGGAAAGCTTACCTATAAGAAGGGACATTTTGCAAGCCAAATATTAACAGTGATTAACATTGATTAACATTGAAAGGTACAGGGAAAATGCTAATGAAAATCTTTCCTGTATTTAAAACAATGAAAACAATGCTGGAGTAAAAAACTTCTACAAAGAACAATTAATTTCACAAAGCAGAAGCAGAAGAAGTTACAATAAGATGAAATAAACTCAGCTTGATTAGTTATATTGATATTCATTTCAAAGGAAAATAATTTAAATTTGCAGAAAATATACTCACAATGATCGATGTAGACACAACAAATAATGTCATGCCAAAACAAATCAATTGGCTGTCAATATAAAAAATTGAACCCAACTGAAATGCTTCTTTTCCTTTTGGCGAGGCATGGTAATATTAATATTTATTCATTTACAGCGCGAAAAGAGGAAGGAAGAAATGAACTAATATTACCAGGGTTCGAAACATGGCCATCTCTGTCACTGCAAACTGCAAAGTAATGCTGTCTTAAATACTATAGAATAACAGTAGCAGAGTCCCTAGCAAATGGATCCTCCACTTCTTTGTTATTGTTATTATGTAACGAGTCTGAATGCTCCGTAGCCCCGTAACAACTGTGGAAAAGCAATCTGCCAGCAAGTGCATAAAATCTTCTGTGCTGGGCATTCCCGTCAACTATATCAAAGCTGACGAATCGTGCCAACAAAGCGTAGGATAGAAAAATCCATTGACAAAATAGAAACCTGGAGCATAGAGGAGAACGGAACGGCCAGCAAAAGGATAATGACAAATGGAAGGAAAAGAAACCACATATTTCGACAGAGCGTTGATGCAGATCAGTAAATGAATGTACAATTTGAATCAAAATCTATAATCCCAATCTTACCTCAAATTCGGATTAAAATCGTCGGAGAACTGCCGACTCCATTTCTGTAACATTCCTCTGTGCCATTCAAACTCTGGATCTGTTCCTCAATGCTGCTCTCTACTAGGCGTTAGAATGGCATAAGCCCCTGCATAAGATGATCCATTTGCTCTTCCACCCTCCACAAGGCCTGCAACTGCAATCAGAAGGCCAAATTGGAGAAAGTAGAAACAGCGTCTTCCCCCAAAAATTGACGCTTTAATTGATTTCGCAGCACTATCAAAAGCAAAACAAAAGTTGAACTTGACGGTGGCAGCATCTGTCAGAATGATGGAAAACGGCAAGGTCGAAAGGGAGAAGTTAAAGGCGGTTATGGGTCCCATCATCGATAAAAAGTTTGTGTGGAGAATATGGTAATGGCATGGTACATACTGTATATCAGAATCTTGATATGCTTTCTTAGGCATACCGTTTTCATTGGAGAAGAACCGCTGCCATTTTTGGAGCTATATAGCCCCACATTTTGCCCCACATTTTAGGGTTTATTGTCAGCACTTTCATTGGAGAAGAACTGCTGACATCGTGCGAGTTAATGATCTTTACCACTTAAAGCATTTCCGTCATGTGATTCTTAGTGTCCTTCCCCTCATTCTTCTGGCAATGCTTGCCCAGGTGCACAGATTTGAAGTGATTGCCACTCACCTAAATCTGGTCGCGCTTTTTCGCTCACTCCACCAGTTTTACACCACAAGATCATGTGATTCAGAAGACACTGCCACTTTGCCGTGCCCTGTCACGGATTCTACTGTGTCTTGTCATTTTTCCACATGTTTATTGCGAGATATAGACGTTTACTGCTTCCTCTGAACGCCTGGCCATGCGAATTAACTATTTGTACCAGCACACAGGCTTTAATTCGGTCTTTTTCCTTCACCTGCCCTATCAAGTTCCCTACTGTGCAATTTGCCCTTCTGGTGACACCTTAGGCACGTGATTTACCTGCAGCTGCTGCCATTTAAACCCCAATCGCGTGCCTGCCGATTTCATTGTTTGTGTTCTCTTATCACATCCTAGGGCACACATATTTTCCTGCCGGAAGGTACTTGCTAAAACTGTGTTTATTGCTGAAGATGTCCTTCCCTTCTGCCATTCTGTCCCCCTCTGCTTCACGGTACTATTGCAAACTGAATGAGGGAAACAATGCCAAGAATAAAGCATACAAGTACATGAAAGACTGTGCTTTACAGGACAGAACTAGGTCAGCCCTGTTTAGACCTAAAAAGTGCGTCGACCCTAACCAGAAAAAACAAGATCTGGTGTCGAATTATAGAATTCGCTTCATTGCATAGCGCGGAGAGGAGAAAAATTACAGAAAAAATGATCTGTAATAATTGAGATTTCAAACTTGTAGATTTTTGTGGATCAACAGGATTTCACAATGCAAAAGGAATGTGTATTTATACACATCCTGTTTCACAACAAATCTTACCAATGAGAATTGATATTTAGAAAATCAAAATAAGTAGGCCCATGTCAAGCAAAGTCAAATACAAGTTCTAAATTGAACATGCATTACATTCTCACTATCATGCAACTTTGATTATTCAACAACATAAGGGAAATGTGTTAGAAATCCATTGTGAATAAGTATGGCAAGAGCCACAACCACCTCTCAAGACTATACAAAAATATATTGAAAAAATAACTAATTCAAAATTTAAAAATAAAACATCTAAAATAAAGAAAAAAAGAAGAAAATTGGTTCTTTTTATTTGATACAAGATCTCTTGTTGATTAGGGATGTTCCTATGTTAGACACCTCGAATAAGAAAATAGTGAACCATTAATCATGAATTTGTTGATGAATATGAATGTTGGTGAAAGCCATGTGGCTTGTTGTGTGGCCTTGCTCTTCTACTTTGTTCTCTACCTTTGGTCCTCTTAATGGTCTTCTTTTGCACATTTAATTCTTCCAATTTCACCTCTCTATCTTTTGGAATCCTTATCTTTTAGTCTATCAAACCCACCAATTATTTGATTAATTCATCATTTCTCACTAATTCCCCTTAATTAAATAATTTTGAATTATTTAATTTAAAATCTTAATTTTCTCTCATCCTCACAATTAAATAATTTTCTTAATTATTTAATTCCTAATTTTCCTCCAACTTGCACAAAGCATATTCTTTTTTTCAAAAAGATAATATTCTCTTTTCATAATATCTTCTTCCCTCCAAAATATCTAAATGGCATATTCCCTCCAAAAAGAATATTCCATAATTCAAATTCAAATTTGAATAGATATTTTCCCTCCAAAATATATTTAACCAATTTTTCCATGAAAAATACAAATATTTTGGGCTCTCATTCATTCTCCACCCTTGATCTCCTTGATCTCCTCTCATCCTCCAATCTTTATCTTCAATCTCCGCTATTGATCAGATATCTAAAAAATCTATAAAACAAGTCATTTCTTCACTAAAATTCATTCGCAATCTTGAGCATATTCACCATTTTCATGAGCTTGAGCATTCTTGAATTCTTGAGCAATTTGAGCATCCTTTTATGAATCAAATAATCATCTTAGCTTTTGCAATCATGGGTTATGCTTAATAAAGCAATCCACATACATTTGGAGCATAATCCTACAATGGATTGTAAGATTTGCATTGTTTATTTGATTTAATTATCATTTGAATTGGTTTTCTAACATTTGTTTTAATCTTTGACGCATTGTTTTCCTAATTTCATTTAGTATGGGTTTTAATGATCTTTATCTTGTAAATTTTTAGTGTTTTCTAACTCTAATTGCTTGAATTACATTTTCTAACCATTACCCATTATTCCTCTACAAAAAGGTAATAATGAATCTCGCCAAATATTATTTCTTCATGACTCCCATTTGATATCCTTTCTACAACCAATACACCTTGTAAGATTTAGAATGAACCACCCTCTTTAACTCTAAATTGTCTATCATTTCAATAGACATAAGGTTTCGAGTCTACCAATGTTAATAATCAGTTTGCAAAATTTATCTTTAGACTTGCACATAGTATCCATAACAAGCTTCTACATAAAAAAAGGTTTATTTTTCTTTTAAGAAAACTCCAATAGCACTTTCCCCATCATAAGAATCTCTTTGCGCTCTAGATATTATCTATTCTCTAGTGATTCAATTGATCCTTCATCTAATTACACACCATTTATCTCAACATACATCTTCCTATGTCCCTTAGATTCATCTAGTGATATCCAATTTCTTAGTGACACTATTGACCACACTTAAAATATATGCCTCAAAATCTAAACTTTATGATTTTAAATCCTCCTCTTACTTTTCTTAGGCTATCACTATTATGTTTATTT
This sequence comes from Sequoia sempervirens, assembly GCA_007258455.2. Taxonomy (NCBI): domain Eukaryota; kingdom Viridiplantae; phylum Streptophyta; class Pinopsida; order Cupressales; family Cupressaceae; genus Sequoia; species Sequoia sempervirens. The sequence continues at coordinate 149,538,602 of VDFB02000015.1, forward strand.
CAAAATCTTGAGAAGTAATTTTTGCATTTCCTCCTTAAACTTGCTAATATTTTTTTACTCTTGTTCTACCTTTTCCTCTAGTATTCTTTTGTTGAAATTATATTTATCCTTCAAGGCATACTAGTAAGTATCCTTGATGACCTATAGAGCCTTAGCATAATCATCTCATCTTGGATAGTAAGCCACAAGTTGTAGATATACTACACTGCCTTAAATCTTGATTGACCTCATGATATTTAGACTAGATGTTGAGTCTATAGAACTTTTCAAAACAATCCTTCACATTGTGCTTGAGTTGTAAGAAAATATATAACTTATTCAAAAGATCCACCTCTAATATGAATTTACCCTTTAAATTGGAAACCATTCAACTCTAATGGGTGGTCATTCATTATGGTGTCTACTTTGATCCTACTACAACTCTTTCCACCATACTATGACATGCCAATTTTTCTTGGTTTCAATAATATTTATCCTTTGTAAGTTTGAGATATCCTCAAAACCAAATTACTTTTCCATTTTAAGGATCCAAAAAAATAGGCACCTTTATAAGTATGACAAGAATTCCACAATCCAATCCCTTCCCATTACTATAATAACCTCTCAAGAACTTTAGAAACATATTGATAAAAGTATAAAATCTTACTCAAAATGAAGCAATAGAATATAAAAAAATGATTAAAAAAAATAACTCATTTTTGTTGATATAGGATTGCTTCTTGACTAGGGATGTTCTTGCATCACTAGTATTTTTTCTCTCTTTACATCACATTTTATTTAAGATGGTTTCAAGAACAAGAAAATATTCTTAATATAGTTGATTATGACTTTTAAATTACCATTGGAAATTTTCCCTTTGTCATTAACATGTGGATTTGAAACTTTTCATCAACCCTAAGCTTTTGTGTCTATTGTTTCTCAAGTTAAGCCCAAAATCATCTTGCTATTTATCTAAGGGTAGAAAAAAAAAAATATTAAGTTTTATATTGGGTTTAATATAATTTTTATTACTTATAATATATTTATCTATATACTCAAAGCTTTAAGTATTCCCTCATGTTAATTTTAACTTAGTGACAAGTAATGACAATGAACTAAAACACCAATTTATATTTTCTCATACATACCTAAAATAAATATTTAACAATGTAAAATATTTATGATAGCCTTTATAATTTTAATGGTGAAATTTGGATACCTATGCCCTCTCCCATATATTTTTGTGCCCATTTTGAGGAAATATCTTGATACATATACAAAGTGAAAAGTGGCACAATATTGAGTAAAGTTGGGCTCATTCCCTAGCTATTTATCCATTTATACACACACATATTGCATATTAAAGTTTACCCTCCACCTCATTCATATGCACAAACACTCCTATAAATTCACCTTGTTTGTCCATTTATCACATCCATCTATGTGTCTACCTCCATGTGGCCATTAGCCACTTGGATATAACCATCTTCTCATCTTGGGAAATACGCTGATTGCAAACTTGTTCCCTTTTTATTTCAAAAATAAAAAAAATAAAATTTGGATGAATGCCTCCATTCACTCTTCCACCTTGAGCTAACTAAACATAAATTTTGACATAATTTGATGTTATGTGCTAATATCAAAAGACATTCATTGCATTCATTCTAATTATTCAAGAAAAATCAAACATAATTTTTAATCATCTTGTTATAGAGAATTAAAAGAGAAATCAATAGCAACAAACTAAGATTTGGTACATTAAAAAGAGTGAAAAATATCTATTCTAGGACCCTTGCCTAATATATTTCATCTTTATATATTTTCCAAGGGTTGATATAGGAGAACTTGTCTCCTTAAGTTTTAAAAAAAACAATTAGTCCCTAGATCTTCAAGAAGAGTAGCTTAGAAAATTATTCATTAGGTGACTAGAAAAGTAGAACTCTAATGTGCACATAGATGAACCAAAAATCAAAACACTAGTTTTTGATCAAGATTTTGTCCTAAACCCATGAAATTGTACCTAGATAGAGCACATGTTTTGAGGTATTTTAGAGGAGGGAATTTTCTACCCTCAAGATAACGAGATCTTAAGGAGAAAATTATCTCTTAACTACCTCAATTGAACCGAATCAAGTGAACTAGAAATAAAGATGCTTTAAAACTAAAATTTGAGCTATGTTTAACAATGAATATAATTGAAAATGTTAAATAACTTGTGGATACAAATGATAAAAATGTTTAGTTTACAAAAATGGAAAGGAAAAAATATACAATATGTAATACCAATTAGGCAAAGTCTCCACCTTGGATGTTAGTGTGTCTCAAGGACGTCTATGCACTCGCATTGTCTTCTGCACGGATAAAGCCCATAAACTACCAGAATGAAGTACTTTGTTGGTTGAATCTATTCGCCACATGCACACATGGGGATGAGGAAAAATATTAGGGTTGTATAGGGGTTTTCCATAGTCAAACTCCTGCTTTTTTTTTCCACCTCCACAGACATCTAGACAACATTGGAATGTATAAAATGTAAAATAGACGCATGATAGAAACAAACCTCGTTATGGAGAAGAACCCATATCACGATTAAGAGATGCTAGATGAGATCAATTAAGCATGCTAATAGATGAGATTTACTAAATGACAAGCAAAAGAGAATTACCAATAGTTGCGGCCCCTCCCTTGAGATGATAGATGTGATGAGATTGTGTGCAAGAGAAGTCTCTATTGCTACAAATATTCAAGACGTGAGAGAATTTTGATAGAGTTTTATTATAGAAAGAGTGATAGAGAGCTCCCAGTCCAAAAGTCCTTCTCACTTGTAAAGACTTATGAAAATGAGAGAGGAAAATAAGTTTGTTCTTGGACTAGGTGGGAATAGCCATTACAGTCATATTTGGGTGCTAGAACATACCTCACAAATGAACTATATGGAATATTCTCGTTTAAATCTCATATTTTAGTGGGATGTTTGTGTGTCATGTAGATGTCTACACATTGCACTCCCGTCTAACCAATTTCTTCTAAAATTCAAACCATTGACTATTAATGCTTCATCATTGCCATCCATGAGATCGAAATTAAGAAATCTCAATTATGAATTTTGTCATAAATACACTGGGTGCCATACATAAGTGCAAAATTGGCCTAGGGTGCAATTTTTGACACTACATATACTTCACTAATAAAAACATTGTTTTCTAAGCATACATAATTCTAATTCTAAATTTTTCTTTATGAATACTCATTCTTTGAACATAGAGCTAAATACCTTAATTTTTGCATTCACATTTCCTTAAAATAATAAATATATTCATTAGATTACCAATCCCATCTACAATTAATTAACTTAAATTGATTTATATTTAATTAATTATATTTACTTAATTAACCAAAAAAATATTCTTTTAATAACAAAAGTATTTAACATCTATAGCTGCATCGAGTGGGAAATGATGTAGAGCGGGCATTTTGAATACTTCTGAGGGTGTGGATGCAGGGGAGTCTAACAATGATGAGGATCTTGTTTGGGGGTTGCAGATCAATGGTTGCATGGAGGGTGTTCATTGGAGAATTCTTTATCATGTCCCCGGTGGTCTCTTTGGTGTTGTCGACCTACTGCTTGTGGTGGTTTCAGATTTATACAGAGGGTTGGTTCTATGGAATTCTATGGAGCTAGGTTCTTTCCCCAAGCTTGTTGGGCCTATGCTCATGCAATTTTATGTGGTTGCAACCTTGTTGGGGGCTATCACAGTGTTTGTTGTGAAGTCCTTGGTGGCTTATGTGGTTTCCTCTCAAGAGTGGGTGCTACTAGCTTTTCTAGTGATGTCGGTGGTTACTCTAGGTGTGTGTGGGGGCATGTTGGGAATTGGGGTGTCTTTCCTTTGCTTATCTTCTATCCTTGTGGTTGGGGGATTGTCTTATGTGTTTGGCATTGGCCTTCCTCTTGGTTCTTGGGCGCTAGGGGATCATGTTTCATTGGCTATGTTTGGGGAGGTGTATCCTGGTGTGTTGCTCGTGGCTAGCCTGTTCGTGGGGTTGTCAGTTGTGCTTGGTGTGGGTGGAGGCCATCCTACTCTCCTCTTCTTGGTCTCTGGCCCTGTGTTGTGGGGTCTTCCTATTGTTGGTGGGTTTCAGTTTATGGCTTCTTCTCACATTGTTTGTCTCCTGCCAAGTCTGTCTTGGGAGTTGCACTAGGTGACTTGGGTGGTTAGATTGGTGCTACGGTTTATTTCCTCTGATGTCATGATTTATGGTGTTGAGATAGTTTGGAGAGGTTTGATTGGCTATGGGAAGTGCTGCTCTTCAAAGTTTGCTTCTTTTTTCTGGGTTGTGGAAGTTTTGATGGATTTCCATGACATTGTTTTTTGTAGAGTCTTTCACTGTAGAGGTGATGCTTACTTAGTCTCTTTGGGGATTTGTTGGCTATTTGTCACTATTTGTGTGGAGTTGGCTGGTCTAGGCTTGTGGACTTCTATTGGTTCCCTATTGTAGTTGTGTTTGATGGGGGTTGTCTTTTTAGCTCCTTTAGAAAGTTTGCTTTTCTCACTACCCAGGTGGGCTTCTGGGTAATGGTGACTATTGTTGCTTTCTTTATTGTTATTTCTTTCTTTTTGTTTCCTCATTTTGTGACTTCTATTGAGGTGAAGTCATATCCTTTTTAGGTGGAGTTTGTGGTTCAACTTGAAACTAGTATTCATTTTCAAATGGCCCCCTTTCTAGCTTCTCCTGTGGAGGTGGAGCAATCTCTTATCGAGGTAGAGATTAGTTTGGATGATGGGGCTTGGTGGTGCTATTGTGGGATTGTTGTTTCCTTTTGCTCTTATTTTCTGTCGCACTATTCTATAGAGGTGAAGAGGTTTGGGAAGTTGAAGGTTGGTTTTATTAGTGGGGCTTGGTGTTGTTGCAAGGGGTTGTTGTTGTCTTTGGCTCCATATTTCCTTTGAACTCTTCTATTAAGGTGGAGAGTTTTGAGTTGCTGGAATAGTGGCTTTGGTGCTTCAACTATGATTGCTTTCTTGTCTCCTTTATGGAGAGATTTGAGTGGAAGGTCTATTGTAGTCTAGTTGTTGCAGGTAGTTTTTGGTTTGGTTGTTCAAGCAACCTTTAGGGCTAGCTGTATAGTGAGGTGTTTCTTGGATCAAGGCCTTTGTTTGTTTGTTTTTCGTTGACTTAGGATGGTTGTTTGTCCTAAGTGTTTTATTTCTCTTGGGTTGGTGCCAAGAATGGGTTGTTAGCTTTTCCTTGACTTAGGACTGTTGTTGGTTCTTAGTGTTCTGTCACTCCTAGTTATCTGGTGACCAGGTGTTGTGTGTTATTCTTTTGTGTTACTATGGTGTTTTCACTTGACGTTTTGTTGAACTTGGTTCCTTTTTGGGCCCACGGGCTCTTTGTGTAAAGGGTACAACACCCTGTAAATGTTGCTTAACTTATCAAAAACAAAATTATTTTTAATAAAAATAAATTAATTTTTAATATATAAATTAATTAATTATATTTTTACAATAAATTTATTCATAATTATTTATGCACATTTAATATATTTCTCTATATTATTAAGATTCGCTTAAAAACCCTAATTTAAAATAGGACATTTTTTCATGTGAAACCTTGAAAGGAAATTGTTTTCATAATTAAAACTTGAAATCACCCACTCAATAAATACCTAATTAAATGCAAGCTTACTATTTTGAGAATATAACTAAATCTCATTATTTATTTATTTATTTTATTTTTTTTTTTTTATATTCAAGGGGTAAATGCTTTTGACCGGAGCTATGAACCGAATACAACCATTTAACAATACCACCCCAATGGGGTTTGAACCTTTATGGAAAGAATAACAATGCCACCTATAAACCAACACACCATGCCAATATCGGCAACTAAATCTCATTATCAGTTGCACTAGTTCACTAATTAATTTTTTGGCCTTACCTTAAACTATAATGTTTGGATATGTGGACTTCTTTTCTATAGTAAACAACTCAAAATTTCTCATTATTTTTATAAATTTTGTTTAAAAAATATTCAAGAACTAGAAAAGGATGGGATCTCATAAAACTAAACTTAAGAATGTTTTGATTAAAAGGAAAAATAGGTTTTTAAGGGACCCAAAACCCTTCACATAAAAACACTGCTAACTCAAAATAAAACATGGTCATACAACAACCAAGCAATAGCTAACCAACAACAACTTAGAACAAAAGAACAACACTAAAACAAAAGAACTATTTAATGTTCTTCAAGGTGTCTGCCACCTCCAATTCTTGATTGTAATGAAGATAGACCATGGATAGCAACTCATTCTTCTCTTCATCAAATGATTTTTTCTTGCTCCCCCTGGTCTTAGCACTTGGACCCTTCTATCCTTCCATCACATTCTTTTTTCCTTTCTCTTTGGTAGGCTACTCCTTCAGATTATTGATCTCGAGGAGCCCAACATTTATCTACTCTTCCTTCAACTCTTTTAACTTTTTCATGAGAACTTTGAGGGTCTCCACATTGTTCTTATATAATAGTGGTTGATTTTTAAAAGCTTCTCAATCTTAGAGATTGTCTCTTGCATCTTATTTTCCAAGCCCTGTATGCAGTCATCATAGTCCCTTTTGAGCTCCATGATTGATTTCTCAGCCTCCAACAATCTCTTTTTTAACTCCTTCAGCTCCGAGGAAGATTGACCACTCTCCTCACTAGTAACCTTCTCCTATAGTGCTTAGACTTTGACATTGAATTTATTGAGTTCTAGAAGGAACCATTTAGCTAATCTAAAATTACATGTTACTCCTTCCCTGATCAACTCTAAAAATTCATAGATTTAATCTCTCTCTACATGAAGATAGGAAAAATCCTTAGAGAGGGGATGAATGTTAGAAAAATCAAAGGTTACCTTATCCATTCCAATAGTAGGAGAATTATTTGACACTTTACCAACTTATTTCACAGTCACAACCTCCTTAGTCACCTTCTCTTTGCCTTTGTTAACACCAATTCCAATGGATTTCACTTGTTGATTGCTCTTCCTCTTCTCATGACCACACACCTCCTCATCACCCGTCTAGGATCCTTCTGACTAGGAGCTATCTTTTTCATCTTTCTTCTCGGTGGGGTTTTCTTTACATTCATCTTCCTCTTCTTCTACAAACTACAATGCAAGGGTGAGGAAGAAATAACCTTTATCAAATCAGCCCCAACCTCCAAATCCACATGTCATTCATCATCTTCATCATCGTTTGAAGTTTTATAATTTGACGCAAAATACTACACAACTTCGTTGGAAATATGGAGCCTAGCAACATGTGCATGAAGTATATATAGGTTGATTTGGTTCTTCTAGTGTTGTCATTGATGTCAACATTGTGGGAAGCATAATTGGCTTACCAGACGCTGATCTATACCAGAAGTGTTCTTTATTGATAATCTAATGTGCTGGTTTTTGAGTCTGAAATTCATCGTAAGAAGAGATATGACTCTGCTCTCTTAATCCTATTATTATGATTCATTCATTCATCTATATGTAGGATCTTGAGAAGTTTTGTGTTGTGTATAGAAATTTATCAATGGCAGAGTTCAACTCTATACACTACATTTGTTTCTATGTTTAGTATATCAATGTGGGAGACTCCACATTTTCTTAAGAAGAGTTCATTCTGGTGTTGCGGTTCTAATGGTAGTCTCTCTGATGTTAATGTGATGAGAAATTGAAGTAATATCAAATCTGGAAGTTGTTTATCTTAAGAAGTGTATGTGTGTTGATTTGGAGTTTTTGTGATTAGGTCCCATTCTTGGCTGACCTAATATATGACATGTATTAAGAAGAATAATTATACTTTGTGGATGATATTTGGATCCCTTATAGAGCTAAGCCAACTTGAAATGATGCACCACATGGATAAAAAGATGTTTTAAATCTTATATGGTGCCAAAAAGAGCTATTTTTGATTGGTTTTGTTTGTATCTAATTAGGCCAACCTAATTAATGTATGAGATGCACTTATATATATAAGAAATTTTGGAGTTGAGTATGAATGGACAAATATGTGAATGATGTGAAGAATATTGAGAATGTGCAAGCTTAAATGACTTATCAATTGCAAGTAAAGTATTGTGAGAGACGGATCAAAGCACAATTGCTATGCAACTACTAAGCATAGCAGTACTTCACATTTGGAGCCTCATTGGAACTGAACTCAGTACATAAAAGGTGTACTCAATTAGTTCATACTTTTGGCAGTGAGCTATATGCTTTTGTATCTTGGTGGTTAGCCATATCTTTTTATACTCAGGTTGTGATCCTTTTTAAGGATAGTGAGTCTTGACAGTGAGCCCTATAATATTCTATATCTAGATATATTATATTATGAGCTAATCCTCATCATGGTTTTTTCCACTTTAGGTTTTCCATGTAAAAATCTAGTGTTGATGTTTTTTGTGGTGTCATGTTCATCTCAATGTATTCATTCTTATTTAAAGTTATATGTGGTTTAATAATTGGGTGGTTTACAACTAAATGGTTTAATAGAATACTGATTCACCCCCCTCTCAATATTTCAGATAATCAACAATTGGTATCAGAGCTTGGTTCCTCTGAAGAATTCTAACAGCTTGAGGAAGGTCTCAGAATTTGAATACATGGAAGATAAAAGATTTCTTATTCCTCTAGAAGTGATCTCTGTTAAACATATAGAAGAAAATGAAGATTTGAAGGATAGGTTGAAGGAAGAAAATGAGTACATCAAGAACCTAAGGGAAAGATATGGAGAAGTCTATAATCAATTAAAGAAGGCGTATGATGATATCACCATATTGCTTGTGCAATTGGAAGAAAAGAGAAAAATTGAAGATTGTCAAAAAGTTGAAATTCAAAGGAAGATGGATAAATGTACAAAGCTTGAGCAAGAAGTGGTAATTCTGAAATTAGATCTGGAAAAGGAAAATAGATATGAGGATAAATTCAAGGTAAGCATTGCAATGCTTGATGGATTGATTAAATTTCAGAGACCTGCTATGGATAAAAGTGGTTTAGGGTTTGAAGAAGGACAAAGTTCAAAGGTGAATCAAACCCCTGACATGAAGACTCGGTGCAATGGTGAGAAATTCAAGGATCTAAGAAGCAATACTAGAAGGACTCCTATCAGACAACCTAATGCTCAAAGGTACTTATCTTTCAATCGTGAATGTTATTTTTGCAATAAGTTTGGACATAGGGAAAAAGATTGCAAAAGTAGAATGGATGATACTTTATAATTCTCCGGTCAATGTTTTGAATGCAAAAATATTGGACATAAATAATGTAGAAGTCAAAAGTTGAACAAGGAATTTTATTCATTTAATGGACATTGTTTTCACTGCAACTTATTTGGACACAAGGCTAATCAGTGCGACTATAGATTGAATAAAAGAAACTTTGGATGGAATAATGTTGTTTTCTATGACTGCAACAATCTAAAACACTTTGGAAGAAACTATAGAAGCAAAAATATGAGAAATATGAATCTTGTAAAGAGACATGAACTAATAATTAAGTTTGGTCCAGCAGAAGTTGGAAAGGAAATAAAAAGAATTTGGATAAGGGAAGGAGAATCTAAGCAAGGTGGATCAGAATCATCAATCTTATATGTGTCGCCCTCCATTGCAGATACGCCTATCAAAAATTAATCTAGGCAATAGCTAAGGGGGAGCAATAATCAGAATATTTAATAAATCCCTCATTGAGATATGATATCATGTCATGAAAAAGTGCATTTAATAAGGTTACGAATTCAAGATTTCATGCAAAAGGAATTTTCAAACACACATGTGTGAAGAATGAGGATCGCGGAATTTGAAAGGATGGAAGTGTACATGAATTTCATGGTGATCTACCTACAATTTGAAGCATTTATTACAAAAGCATTTGGAATGAAAGAAATAAATCCAAAAATGTTAAGAAAAAAGCATTCAACAAAAGGAATTTGTGAAGTGTAGAGGAAGCTTGAAGAAACCAGAGCAATTCCATACAATAGAGTTTTAGGATTTAGTTTTGGTAGGAAGGAAAAGGGAAATAAAAGAAAATAAGGACTTGAGGCGTACTCTAGAAGCTGAACATCAATCCCCATTTTACATAGAGAAAATTACAAAGGTATTATGCTTAAACAATTCTCTTAGGATTTACAATTTCATGCAATGGAAAATTCAAAGGTAGTGAATGTTTTGGACAAATTGTAAATCAAATTAAGGAAGTATTCTCTAAAAAATTTGTCAGAAGAATCAGCAGGTGCATTTTCTAGCATTCCT
>VDFB02000015.1:149548958-149604292 GCA_007258455.2 Sequoia sempervirens
GGGTGTGACATAGCCATTACCTCTAGGAGGGCCATCAGGGATAGGTGGAGCAGGTCCATCAGGTGTAGGTGGGACAGGTTCCAAACCAGCACCATCAGAGGATAGCACTGCCTAGTGCATTGTACATGATGTTATAGTGATACTCTGTTGTGACATTTGTATACACCCTAAGATGATCTCATTTTTGATGATGTTATACCATGTATAGTTGACATCTTTGTACATTTTGACATTCATTTTCAAGATATATGAAATGCAGCGATGATTTATGATGATATAAATGCGTCTATTTTCTATATGCATGATGTTTTATGATATGATGATTTCTCAATTTTTATGCTTATGGTGTATATGTATGCATGATTTATGAGATGAGTGAAATCTATTGATGCATGATTGAATGAATATGATGAATGATACAATTTATGGATGTTTATGAATGTTTTGATTATGATGTATACTTTATTTTTATAATTTTCTGATGCAAATATATATATGAAAAATGTATGAAATGATGTTTTTGTGAATGTCAAAATGTACTTAGTCATTTTATTGGAAAGAAATGAAACATTTGAAACTTTGCCAGCTTTTGGAATAATCCATAAATGAAAAATGCAAATTTGAAAATGAATGCAATCTATACTAACCATGCAGGGTATTCATACAATATTGCCATTCTGAGAGCTTATTTGTGCTTTTTGTATCATCATAGAGCATTGAAATGTTGAAAGTTAATACAAGCATCAAAGGGTCTATTAGCACCAGTGATGACCTGAGTATTGCTTTCATGATTTTTGATATAGCAAGATAATACAAGAATCTAGGTATAATTAAACCAAGATTACCTGAGTATCGCTTGCATAAACAAACAAGAGTTAACCCATTTCCTATGCAAATTCTGAAATGTCATCAATGATACTTAGTAGAGCATGTCTCGCGACCAATTTGAATAGTACTAATGATTTCCTCGCAAACAACAGACAAAGAAAAATCATAATCCTTCCTTGCTTTTCTAGTTCAGTACATCATCGAATTGCTCTAGAGATATGATAGAAAATCAAACAAAAATTCAAATTTTGCTTAAAATAATCCAAACATTATTCAGATTAAGATCATCAAACTTGGTTATCAACATTGATGTTCTTGTTTTGATGTTTGTTTGGATCATTTTGTTTTGATTTCAATTGGCTTTGAATAAGCATGTTGTGGTTGATTTGATATGGCAATGTTTGTTGCATTTTGTCAAACCGTCTTGTGTCTATTTGTGATGTTCGAAAAGCTCATTTCCCATCTCTTGTTTAGTCTATGTTGCTACCCCTAGTGTAAACACAACCAAAAGATTATGGATATGTACAAATTTCATCAAGCCATAATGAAACATAAGGATTCCCATTGCATGATATGGATATGAAAGATATGTACAAATGATAGATATGGATGGATGATGTGGAAAGAGAATGCAAGACATAAGCTAATAGATGGAGGAACCCATTTTGATCACAAGTAGCGCTTGTTTTCTAGGTTTTCACCACTTGTTTTTATTGCACTTTTCCTTAAGAATTTTTTGATTTTTATGGATTTTTTCAGGACTTTTTCTTATTTTTATGATTTTTTTCAGGACTTTTTTTGATTTTTATGATTTTTTGCATGATTCAGACATAGAAATTTTTCAAATGAATGTTGTTGATTGGCTCTTCAAATAGGTCCCCTTCTGACGTAGACAACTGATATGCCCCAGAACCATATGCTGCAATGATGACAAATGGACCAAGCCAGTTTGGTTCAAATTTTCCTTTCTTTTCTCTGTCTTGCTCATTACATGGATTTTCTCTCAAGACTAAGTCACCTAGTTGAAATGTCTGTGGTTTAACTCTATGATTATAGCTATGAGACATAACTTGTCGATAACCCTTCAAATGGTTAGCTGCATGTTGACGTCTTTCATCTAATAGTTCTAACTCTTGTAGACAAGATACTCTATAGTCTTCATCATTTATCAATCCTTTGAGTGAGACCCGAAGTGAAGGTATTTCAACCTCTAATGGTAAGATTGCTTCTACTCCATAGAACAAGGCATATGGGGTAGCTCCTGTTGGTTTGCGAATACTGGTTCTGTATGCCCACAAAGCTGGATTTAATTGGACATGCCAATCACGACCAGCATCATTTACTGTCTTCTTCAAGATCTTCAAAATTATTTTGTTTGAAGCTTCTGCTTGACCATTACCTTGTGGATAGTAAGGTGTAGAGAACCTGTGTTGGATGTGAAATCTTTCACAAAGTTCATCAACATCCTGATTCTTGAAAGGCCTCCCATTATCAGTGATTCTAGAATTAGGAATTCCATATCGGCAGATGATGTAATTCAGGATGAATGAATAGATTTGTTTACCAGTCATGGTCATCAAAGGAACAACTTCGATTCATTTTGTAAAATATTTCATAGCTGTGATGATGAATTTATGCCCATTTGATGATGAAGGATGAATTTTTCCAACAAGATCTAGTCCCCACTGAGAAAAAGGCCATGTCGGAGTGAAAGGTTGTAGTTCCTGTGAAGGTGCATGAATAAGATTCCCATGGATTTGGCATTTAGAACACTTCTTGACAAAATTAAAAGAATCTTTCTCCATGGTAGGCCAATAATATCCCATTCTAACAAGTTTCTTGGCTAAGGTTAGACCACTTGAATGAGTTCCACAAATACCACCATGAACCTCTTGTAAGGATTTTTCAGATTCATCATGTTCAAGACATTGAAGGAGTGTACCATCAAGACCACGTCGGTAAAGGATATCGATGATCAAGGTATACCAGGATGATTGGCGTATGAAATTCCTTTTTTGGTTTCGAGATAAGTTCAGAGGTAAAATGTTATCTTTCAAATAGGTATAAGTCTTACCATATAAAGGAGAATCAGAACTGGTTAAATGGCATATGACTTGGGTCTTAGGATTATCATAGGCAAGAGAAAACAATTGTTCCACCAAGAATTCATGCTTGGTTTGATCTTCTGATAGTTGTAATAAGGAAGCAATTGTAGCCATTGCATTTGTAGCTTTATTATCAATCCTTGGGATTTGTGAAAACTTGATTGACACAAAATACTTTTTAAAATCATCCACCATGTTCTTGTAAGGTAGCAACTTATCATCTTTAGTCTGATAATCATCACTGATTTGATTAATGACAAGTTGTGAATCACCGTAGACATGCAGCTCTGTAATCTACCATTCCAAGGCTATCTTTATCCCTATGAGCAATGCCTCATATTCAGCTATGTTATTTGTGCAAGGAAACATCAACCGATATGATTGTGGAATGGTATGTCCTTCAGGTGTGACAAAAAGAATCCCTGCCCCTGAGCCATGTTGCGTATAAGATCTGTCAAAGTAAAATGTCCATGAGTTCTTAATTGTTGCTATGAAGACGTCTGCATCAGGAAACTCAATGTGCATTATATTTTCTTCTTGTAAAGGTACTTCAGCCAACTGATCTGCGATGACCTGTCCTTTAATAGCTTTTTGATCTACATAGTGAATGTCAAACTCAATTAAGATCATTACCCATTTTGCAAGTCTTCCTATTAAATTAGCTCTGCTTAAAAGGTATTTTAGTTGATCAATTTTGGTTATCAGCTTAATGGTGTGAGCCAACATATAGTGTCACAAATTTTGAGAAGCAAACACCACTGCAAGGCAAGCCTTTTCAATGAAAGTGTAGTTTAATTCATGACTTGTTAAAGTTCTGCTGATATAGTATATGGCCCTTTCTTTGCCTGTAGAATCCTCTTGTGCTAGTAATGCTCCCAAGGATACTTTTATTGTTGAAATATATAATATGGGTGGCTTTCCTAGAATGGGTGGAATTAAAACTGGTGGGTTCATAAAATATTACTTGATCTGATTGAATGTTGCTTCACAATTTTCTTCCCATTTGAATGGGACATTTTAATGCAATAAATGTGTAAATGGTAAGCTTTTGTCTGCTAGTTGAGCTATAAACCACCTGATGGACTGTAGTCATCCTTGCAACGATCAAAACTGACTGATATTTCGTGGTGGCAGCATGTCCATTATAGCTTGTACTTTTTTTGGATCAACCTCTATGCCCTTTTCTGAAACAATGTATCCTAGGAGTTTTCCAGATGTAACACTGAAGACATATTTCTTTGGATTGAGTCGAACATTGAACTTCTCCATTCTAATAAAGATTTTTGACAAGATTTCTAGATGTCCTTCTCGTGTGTGAGATTTGGCAAGGAGATCATCAACGTAATCTTCCATGAATGTATGCATCATATCATGAAAAATTGTCATCATTGCTCTTTGATACCTTGCTCCTGCATTCTTTAACCCAAATGGCATTACGTTCCAGCAATAGGTACCCCAAGGGCATGTGAACGTTGTTTTATCTTGATCCTCTGGTACAATCTTTATCTGGTTGTATCCTCAAAATCCATCCATTAATGAATACATTGGATGGCCAGCAGTTAAATCAACAATCATATCTATGTTTGGCAAAGGGAAGTCATCTTTGGGATAAGCTTTGTTCAAATATCTGAAATCTATACAAATTCTAATCCTTCCATCTAGCTTTGAAATAGGTACAATATTGGAAATCCATTCTACATAGTCAATAGTCCGAATGAATCCAACATATAAAATCTTCTTTAATTCCTCTTTAACCAATAACGCAACATGTGGATGCATTTTTCTGAGTTTTTCCTTCACAGGTTTTGCCCTTGCATTTATAGATAAATGATGCATTATCAGATTAGGATCTAACCCTGGCATATCAACATATGACCAAGCGAAATTGATTTGATTATCCTTCAAGAACTCCATGAATTTCAATGCTTCTTCGACTGTTAATGACACTGCAAGTTGCAAGATTTTTGACTACTATACTGTACTTATGTTGATTGATTCTGTTGGTTCGATCAAAATAGAAGATCTTTCATGATAATGCTTGGGAAGAGTGTCAAGTTTCTCATCCTTCAGTGCCTCAGAAAGGTTTTCACTGTCAGATTCACTCTTTATTTTTCTCTTGTTGTGATCTACCACTGCCATTTTTCGATTTTCACCGATAGATCCATCTTTTATTTCATTTATTTTGTAGCTAAGAGACTTGACACCCGCCCTATCAAAATTGTGAGTATGAAATTCTTGGATGAAACAATTGTTTGCCTCATTAGAGGAACAAAGGAAATTTATAATGTCCTCATCATCATGAAATGTAGGGATATGGATAGGTGCATCATTGTCCCAATCAATAAGTTCTAGATAAACTAAAGGATGGGATCATTAGGTTGGGTAAGGTCTTGAGCTGTCAAAGTCATAATGTGGTTGTAATTTTCATGATAGACAAGGTCTATGATGGTATTCTCCTGTCGATTATCAATTTCGTGAAAATATGAATCATCCTCTGTTGAGTCATCATTATCTCGTGAATCAAATTCAAGTGATTGTGTTCCCGAGATTTCTCCTTGTATGAGAACAGGTGCATATTTGTGTATGGTATCAACTTGTTTGTCTCTCCAAAATTCATCATTATAAATGGTGTCCCATTCATATTCATTAGAATCAGTATCTGAACCATTTTTCAATTGGAAAACTGATCCATAAGATTTTTGTAGAGTGACATATGCATGGTGTTTATCTGAAATTGATTCTTTTTCATGAGTTTGTTGTGCTTGCTGTAAAACTAACTCTTCTATATCCTTACCATATCCCAATCCTATTTTATCATTTGGATGTATTGAAATAGGTTGAATTGGTTCCATGATTCCTTCTCTTCTTTTTCCTATAGGACCATTTCCTTCATAGCCCATTTTCTGCATGATAGCATACCCCTTACCATATTGTTTTGTAGGTAACTTAATATGCAAGAGAGATTCATCTTCATCTTTGCATAGCCAACTTAGGATGTCCCTATCTTCAGCTTCTTCCTCAGTGGTGTTGGCTTTAATGAATTGTCCATCAAACTTTGTGATTGGGATAGAAGCTTGGGACGTAGAGGCTATTGTAATCTTTTGATTTGATAAGGTTGGCTGACCATGTGATCTCGGAGGAGGTAAGGTAGAAAGAGATAGCGAATATTTTCCTACTACTTTTTCTTTAAAATGTAGCTTAGTGTCAAGATTCTTTGTTAGTTCTTGCAATTTGCCTTGTAGATTGGAAGAAGAAATAGTAAGAGCCTCCCTATTATGTGGCACAAAGGTGTCTTGAGTTGCTTGGAGATTTGAACAAGTTTAGGTGCTATTGTAATCAGCTTGTATAGTTATTTCTTGTCCATTATATGGAAACTTGAGGCATTGATGATACATTGATGGTACTACTTGCATATCATGAATCCATGGACGACCCAAAAGTATGTTATAGGAAATATCCCGATCTAGAACCTGACAAAATGTGTTTTTCACAACAGGTCCCACTCTAATAGGTAGCATTATTAGTCCTTTAGAAGCTCTTTCTTCATCATCATATGCCTTGATAGTTATTTTCCTTTGTGGATCAATGGAATTTTTTGATATTCCTAAGGCATGTATTAGCTTTAAGGTACAAATGTTTAAACTAGCTCCTCCATCTATTAAGACACGTTTGATTTGGTGTTTATGGATCATGACTTCAAGATAGAGTGATGAATTATGTGGATGTGTCATGGAGGCATCATATTTTTTGGAAAATGAAAGACAAGTGGGGGAAGATAAATGTCCCACCATAGCTTGAAATTTGTTTACATCCACATCAGTATCAACAGTTGTGTTTACAAGAGCTTCTTCTAAAATATTCTTGTGTATGGGGGATATTTTGAGAAGTTCAAGGATGGAGATTTGAGCTGATGTTTTTCTCAATTGATCAACTAGATTATAATGATTTGGAGAAGGAATAGCTATCTTAGATGAACTTCCTTTTAAAACAAATTTTTCTTGTCCTCTCGTAGTCACATTAACCTGTTGATATTCTTGTTTTCCCTTTATTTTAATAACATTAACTCGCAGATCATCTACATAGATGTGACGGATTATATTGTCTTCAACATTATGTATGCTTTTTGCTTTGGTATCCAATGTTTCCCCTTTCTGATAGTTTGGTAAAGGATCTTTGAATGCTTGATGATCGTCATTGGTATGATGTCCTTCAATTGTAATGGTGTCATTGTCAATTAAGTCTTGTACTAGATTTCACAAAGCTTGACAATTATTTGTTCTATCACCTTTACATCGATGATAATTGCAATAATACGAGTCATTCCATGATGGTGGTTTAACTCATGGCTCAAAATATGTTTGTGGTGGTAAGGTGATAACCTTATTATCGAGAAGCTCCTTGAGAGCAGACTCAAGAGATTGACCCAAAGTGGTAAAATTTTGTTGATTTGAAAAGAATGGTATTCTTGACAGATTTGATGTTTGGGTATTGCCAAGATTGTTATTGAAATTACCATGATTATCCTTGGTGTTTTGATTGGACATGCTTTCTTGGTTGGAGTTTTGTCTTTGTTGATTGGTGTTTCCTTGTTGGTTGATATTTCCTTGTTGGTTAGTATTTGCTTATTGATTGTTTCGTGGAGCAATTGATAGGTTAAAGATAGATGGTCTTGTTCGTAGGTTGTTTGCATCCACTATACCATCATTGAAAACATTTTTATTTTTGTTCCAAAACCTTGTTTTATTGTTGTTGTTTTGGTTGGATGAACTTGGATTATCAAGTTTTATCACTCCTCGTTTAACCAAGGCCCCTTCAATGGTGATTGCATTTTCAATCAATATTTCAAAGTTATGAGGACAATGAAGATTAAGCCTATAAATTAATTCTTGATCTTGGCTATTTATGAAGATATCCATCTTTTCCTTTTCAGGAATAGGATAGGAATATCGTGCAAACAACCTTCTCCACCTTTGCAAAAATGTAATGAAGGATTCTCCTACTTTTTGTTTCACTTTACAAAGATCAAGCATTGTTATCTGGTGTTGGATGTTGTAGGCGTATTGTGATATAAACTGATTTATTAACTCCTCAAAGGTTTTGATGGGGGGAGTGATCTTGGAAAGCCACTCCATGGATTGTCCACCTAGACTTCGTGGAAACAATCGCATTAAGTAGGTATCATCATAAGCGAATTCTAGACTCATATTTCGGAAATCCCTCACATGTTCAATGGGATTAGTTTTTCCATTGTACCTATCAAATTTAGGGATTTCACAATGTTTTGGAAAAGGGATCATTTGAAGACTCCTATTGAATGGATAAGGAGACATGTCATCCAAAACATACTTCTTTGTTGCACCCCCTTGCATCTCCTTTATTTGCCCTTGTAATTCTTTTATTTGTTGAGTAAGGGAACTAAGATCATTAGGATTTTTGAGATTTTGTTTAATTCTTTCTATATCAAAATTAGAAGGTAGTTTAGCTCCTTGAGTAGCTAATGAAAGAAAATATCTTTCTTTGTTTTGTTCTAAAATCCTTTCCATAAGAGTTTGGAATTGGGGATCTTGCTCTGCTTCTTGAAGCTTTTCTTCTATTAATTCTTCAATATTAGATGTATCCTCTTCTTTCTCATTAGGGTCACCCATTTTGCTTGTAGTGGTTTCTCCTTCATCTTTTTCCATGTGTTTTTGAGATCTCGTGAAAATAGGCATGAGCTTTGTTCCAAATTCTACTAACTTTTGATCAAAAGAATGAAATAGTGTAATTTGTGATAGGTATGAAAGTCAGGATAGAATGAAGATTCTATGACTTACAAAAGTTTCTAATCTTTTGCTTGTGTTGTTCCCTAATTGAAAGGATGAAAATCCTGTTGGCGGGAATTTAAGCAATAGATCAAGAAATGGATGATCTTGCACTCTATGAATTTTGATCGTAGTTTCATAAAAAGATGGATTTGTGATAAATGCCTAATGGGATTGAGTTCTCTATTGCAGAAATTGATTTGGACGAGTAGAATATTCAATTGCAGGTTGGGGAATATAACAAAAACGAATACATTGACTATGGTTGTGCCTTTGAGAAAGGGCTCTTCTTTGAAAGAAAGATTGTGAGTACAATGGTTCTACAGCATAATCATCAGTGAAACCTCTAACACAGTCATGATATCTATGGATAAAGGTTCTATGTTTGGGTAAAACCTTTCAACTTTGGTACAAGAATCATCTTTTCTTTAATAGTTTCTTGTAGCTAAGAGGTTTCTTTGGCTTTTTGATCCTTTTGAATATGGATTTCTTAACAAAGGTTGTGGATTTCCAATCTCTTAACATGAGAATAATCAATGTGATCGCGAGTGTTGGACGATCTTAACTGAATTAATTTTTTTGAAAACACTTCAAACAAGTTATAGAATAGTTGTTTTTAATTCCTATACTAAACATAAAGTGTATGATCAAAATGTTTTTCAAAAATTATTTTAACAAGTTTTACACATGATAAAAATTTCAAACAGACTAACTCTTAGTACTCAAATAGGTCATCATACTAATCGACAACCCACATCTTAGAACTGCGTCGACTCACACAGCTGTGTCACCCCCGAAAGGGTGCCCATGTTTTTGTCTTTTCTAGGTGCGTACTCAGAGTGATGGAAGTGGATACTGAATCCCCTAAGCAAACTATCCTTGGTAGTTATATGGTGAGTATCTTGGACCGTAGATTCTTCCCTCCCCTGCACTGTGATTATTATGATGTTCAGAAACTGACTTTGGTTGGATACTACACTAAGTTCATAGTAAGGGTTTCCGTTCGGTGCAACAAATGATATACTCCCTTGAGAGACCTCCCTACCTTTAGAACAAAGGCTTTGGGGATGGTTATCTTGCACACTACCGTCAAAAGAGGGTTTCCCCAATTTTGCTTTAAATTTTATAGTGGGGTGGAATAGCCTGGCTTTGGCTTGAACCCACTTGAGTCGTTCCTCTTGGGTGAGTACTCTTTCCCACAAGAGTAGGCTCTCTAAAAGGTATTATAAAAACTTAAAATTGCATAAAATGAAATAGATGAGTTTGGCATTTTGATCACCCAGTTAAGGGAAGAGCATAGGCCTATCACCGTTTAAAGCAAAGCAAACAAGAGTTCAATTTTAAGCCCAAATAAACAATTTGCTATGCTAGGTGAAGATGTTGCTTCACAAAAATATGGAGCTATTTTTAGCCCAAAACAAAAGAAGATGAAGTGACTATCCTAGGATTGCTTCATTCTTTTTAAAGTTCTTACTGTCTGTGGTCGTGTCAGATCTAGTCAAATTATATTTAAGTTACAGATTACAATTGCAGCCTATTTAGAAGTGAGCTATAACAGACATCATGGACGCTAAAACAAAGTTCATGAGCACTGCAAGATGAATTAAGGGTGCTACAGGATGAATCATGGGAACTATAGGAAGAATCACGGGCACTGTAGGATGAGTCACGGGCACTGCAAGATAAATTATGGGTGCTACAGGATGAGTCACAAGTGTTGTAGGATGAATCACGGGTGCTACAAGATGAGTCACGAGCACTGCAGGATGAGTCACAGGCTCTATAGGATGAATCACGGGTGCTGAACTAGGTGTGAATTGTACTGAAGCATGTTTATTGCACTAATATGATGTTTTAGCTGTGACCTGTCAAAAAAACCTACAAAAAAATGTTAAAACAGGGGCAAGAGCCCCACAGTGGGCACCAAAAATGTGTGATAGAAAGATGTGTATCAAAACAAGATATATGGTAAGTCGGAAAGACTTCCTCAAACTCACCCCGATGACATCAATGGAACCCACCCTTCTTTATCGGTAAGACCAAACGAACATTGCAGGATGTTACTCTGATTGCTCCTATCTCGTCAATATTTCACTTTTGTACTTCATCGGTAAGACATACATAGGCTCGATATGACTTATCCTGATGCATATTGTCTTGCCGATAGGACCTTTCTTTTGTTGAGACTCCAAATTGTGTTTGCCTGATGTGTATTACCAAATGAAACTTTATCGGTAAGACAATCCTAGTCTCTTGCCGACAGACTGCAAAAGACACACATTAGTATGAAATTCTTTATGGATCAGTGAGACCTGCATCATGTTACGTCAATATGGTTTATACATTCAAATGCTCAAGGATAGATGAATTCTATGGGACCAAATGATGAAGTTGAAGAGTTAGGAAGCTCCTAGTTAAATTTGTATACAAATAACAAAGGAAGCTATAAGGATTGTTACAGGTCTGAATTCAACCGGTGTGTTGCCGACATTGAAATCAGTGAAGATCCAAATAGTCACTAAGGCAAATGGTTCAATTTTTGACAAAAGAGCCATGACAATTAATGACATCATTGAATCAGATGTAAAGTTTTCTTCTATGGTTATCGGGTGTGTGTAGGATCATGATGGGCCAAAAAGTGGCAATATTATCGGTATGTGGCTAACCTTTTTTTTACCCAAAATTCATGAAATGAAAAGGGTTTTTAAATGAGATTCTAATATTTCCACCAATATACATTATGCTTTACTTTGAAGTTAATAAGTAATTATTATTTATTTTCTATTTTGAATTACTACTTAAAGTCCCACATTGATAGGTTGATTGAAAAACATCTATAGCTTTCAAACAGTATCACATTTTTGGAATCCAAAACATGCATCACATTCTATGTTTTTCATAATATAGGATTAAAAAAAGAAAAATTGAATTTCATGAAGTTTTGACCAAGTTAAGGTGGTCAGACATACAAGTTTTTATATTTTTTTATTGTTGCAATAAAAAAATCATAATTAATTATTTACCTCGAAAAAAATTACAAAAAAATATGCATCACATTGGGACATGAGTCCTTTACTTATATCTAAAAATCTTATAAAAATTTATTATTTTATTGTGGTTAGGTGGTTAGACGTGTGACACCTACTCAAGCTTCAAGTACTAATGCATTGAAATTCCTCTCAAATTTTCACCTAATTGATTTTTTTTTTAAAACTTAGTAGTTTAGAAACTAAGATTCAATCTTTCTATAGATTCTTTCTTACATATTTTTCAAATAATATAGATAACTTACTCAAATTTTATGTCAAGTTTCCTAACTCGATTTTTCTAATTTTTGTTACTTAAGGGCATATTTTTTCCATGATGATCTTCCACATACCCCATCGATATAAAAATCTATCACTCTAGCTGGGATAACTCTATATCCGGTACTATAATCTATGCAGCTTATCAGATGGTCAAGGAAAATGAAAAATATGACCTATGTGAGTTACTCTAAGGCCAACTAATTGAGAATCTTGAAAAAATCAAGAAGGATAAGAATAATTCTTTCAAGTATGGAAATTTGTTGTATTGTCTATTCTTCTACTTTATGAATGAATTTTTAGGAGTTGGTAAAGTGTAATGGAAAGGTGATAAACTTGTAGTTGTTCAAATCAGAGACATCTTGTATAGAATTGGTGACAAAAAAGAAAGGAAAATTGCTATCTGGGGTTACTTGAAAAGCTTTCAAAGTGAAATGAAAGCTAGGGAAAGGATTCCTACATCTATAGTGGAAAAATATAAGGACACTATTTGCTTCATGGCTGACATTGATTAGTGCTTGATGGAAGCAGCAGAACCTAGAACAAATGGACAAATGCCTATGGGATATGAGGTCGCAACATGTATTTTGGGAGCTGGAAGCCGGATCATCACCCATTGAGTAAACATTGGGATCCAACAAAAGAAAGGTTTGGTACCTTTGAAGAGAAGGATATGCAAGTGCATGAACAATTGAAGAAGCCTATGATAATCTACAAGGTGAAATAGGACGTTAAAGATTTTGCAGAAAGCATGGGGATACTAGCTGAAGTAGTGAGAAAAGCTAGGAGGAAAAGAGAACAAGATGAAGGAGAGCATGCTAGAACTGAGTCTACTAGTCTGGAAACATCCTCTACTTGAACTAGATCTACAAGGGGCTATGCATTCTCATCTGGTCCTGCAAAGAAATTGAGCCCTATGAAAGCTCAAGTTAAGACATTTGAGAGAGAAGGGAAGAGAAAGAAGGATAAAAGCACAAGAGTCTATGTTGTAGTGGAAGAGGATGAATAAATTGAATCTGATGAAGACGCAAGAGAAATTAAGCAAAAGGGAACAAAAAAATCAAAATTTTCTAAGGACAAACCCTCTAGTGAAGAGAAAGCAAAGAAGAAGGTGAAAATTGATAGATCAAGTATGTATGTAGAGGAAGTGGAAAAATATTTGATTAAGGATTGTAATCTCAAACCACTTTCTAAATGGTTTGACACTTTTGATAGTGTCAGTCAGAAAATTCTTGAAGAAGCCACATAAAGCATTTGAATAATTTCAATATGAATCTCATAGAAATAATGTCATATTTTCATAAAGGTCTATATGAAGTCTTTTAAATGAGGAGAGTTAATACAAGAACTAAAGAAGAACAAATGAGAGAACAAATACTTGTTGATCTATGTCCGGTAATGTTAATGGAAGAAATGAAGAAAATCCTAAATGATGAAAAAAGGGATTTTAAGAGAAAAAAAGGGTGAATAAGCTCATGATTGGAAAAACTCAAGAAGTTGCAAAAGATATTGAGAAAATTCTTAAGGAAGTTCTGTTGAAGAATAGGTATAATATTGCTTCTAAAGAAGCTCATGATGAAAACACTCCATCTGGTCTGAGAATTAAAGAAGGGAAATAAGATATAATTGAGGATACTTTGAATCCTCTGGATATGCAAAAATTCCCATGGAGACTAAAGCTCCTAAAGTTGTGTCAGTTGAAGAAAAAGAGATTCCTGAAGCCAAGCAAGAATCTGTGGCTAAAGAGAGGAAGGTTGAGGTAAAGGAAGTTGGTGTGGAAGCAAGAGACACTACCAAGGAAGTAAAGGAGTTCTTAGAAGAACAATAGGATGAGTTTGACCCTAAACTAGTTAAAGGTCCTATCAAGTTGTCTACTCTATCTCCTATTCAGAAGATGAAAGTAGCATCATTTGCTCAGGCTAAGGCAAGAGAGGAGATACTCAAATCTCACATTGAATACAGTGATCTGCTAAGCCTTGCATTTGGTATCTTGGAGAATATCATGCCTACATATGTAAAGGATTCATTTGATTCACCATCCAGTTAGCTGAAGAAACTTTGATTCTCTTGAAAAGACATCCGAGGATAAGGTTCAGAAAGAATTTGATGGAAACAGGTTTAGTAGATTGAAAAGTATGATTGCTAATGAAAAATATTTAATAGGTACCTATGTAAAGAACATTCAAGGTGCTTTATCTGAAGGTGGAAATATCTATAGGTCATGTTTATCTTTGTCTAAGTTCATTGAGGTCACTCAAAATAAAATGAAGGAGTATGAGAAACAGTTAGCAGATATTTCTCAAACATTTGATCCTCTAACCATTTTTGTGAGCAAGAAAGAAGGTCATGTCATATCCCTACTTGACATAATTAAAAGTTTGAAGCATGAAGAAGGAAAAAATGTTGAAAGAGTATGTGAGCTCAAAGGATTGATTGGCCCTAAAATGGAGACAATGCTTAGTGCATTGAAGGAAGCACATGATTCTATGGTCGTCTGTGATCCAATAAATCTTGAGTCAGTAGAGATGCAATCCTACTTGTTCTATGGTCACATGACTATTTTGGAGAGTCTCAAAAAGAGTTGGGACACAAGTTTGAGCCTGTTAAAGAACAATTTTGTAGATATATTCAAGTTCATGTAAGTTAGAGAATCATGTCTGTACATATACAATTTTGTATGAATTTTTGTATGTGGATTCCCGTCTTTGTCATTGATGTCAAAGGGGGAGAGTGGGATAGTGAAAAATGTCGTATTCATCTTAGGGGGAGTTGTGTTTTGAAGTTTTGAGGTTGGCGGTTTATTCATGTTGGTACTGGTTCTGACACAGTCATTTTTCACTAAGTGTTGCCATTAATGCAAAAGGGGGAGATTGTTGGCAAGATACACTCCACAATTCATCTAGTGTTGTCATTGATGGCAACCCTAGTCAGTTATTCAATCCACACTTCAGTGTTTTCTCATACTGGAAGTCAGATTGAAGCTATGTGTTAACTATCAAAGCTAGAATAGAGCATCCAACATAATTGTGTATATCGATTCATATGTAATTCTCTATTATCATCTTGAGTTGTGGATCTCAGGGAAGGATGTTTGATGTATGGTCTATCTTATCTTTGAGTCTTAGAGCCTCATATTGATTGGTGTACAAGTTAGAAGATGCAGTTGATTGATTTTTAGTTTAACAGTGTAGAAAGGCTGACTAAATGAATGTAGCGTGTTGTGGATCTTCGTGGAATAATCGTTTAAGGTGTTTCATGTTCGAGGATTTTGTTTTGGGTCCTCACTATGTTTTGGTTGACTTTGGTTGGTGCACATTAATAATTGTTTATGGATTGAGCCGACAGTTGGTACATGTTTTATATTTTGTAAAAGTTGACATGTATTTGAGTTAATCTCTAGTCGTGGATATATATAAGCAATTGCTCATATCATTTTGATATGTGTTGCAATGAGATACAAAATTCAAAAGGAATATGGATCAATTGTATGTAGTTTCACTTGTGCAAAACAAAGATTGGTGATCTGACTTTAAGCAGACAAAGTTTTAAGAGCAAAAGAGAAGAATCAGATAGAGTATGAAGAATGCAATCAATGTGTTTAACCCAAACTATACTTAGGAATTATCATATGCTAATTTCATAGTTCATCCACTCCAAATTATCTATCTGTGATTGTAAGACAGTGAGTCTTCTTTTGGGCAGTAAGCCTATTGTATTTGAGCAGTGAGCTCTAGGTAGTGTGCATGAATGCATGTGCATTCCCATTTGTAAACACTTATTCTGAGTATACTCATATTGTGGATTGGCCTTCCACTGTGGTTTTTCACCTAACAGGGTTTCCACATAAAAATCACTGTGTTATGGTGTTGTGGTTGATTGCTTTTTGTTCTTTCATCTTTCTTTTGGTTCAATGTTGTAAGTAGTTTAAAGATTAGGATAATAAAGTTAAATTTTCCAGAAGACTAATTTACCCCCCCTCTCAGTGTTCCTTGATTCCAACAACCTTCACTAGACTGGTGTATTATGCTACCTTAGATAATCTTACATCCGCTTTGGTAAAAAGGATGCACCCACCACCTACCAGGTTTGTGGATGCATACGCAGAACAATCACAACAAGCATGGACTTGGGACAACACATTGCAAGTCCACTACCCTCTTTGGGGCAAGCTGCTAATCCAACTCAGGTCCAAGTGCTCACTCATGCCTCTACCCATTAGACACCTATGTTGAACCAAGTTCCTCTACTACCAATAGTCCCACATCTGGGGCAGCCATTGAATCAAGCGCCTTCAGTACCTCATTACTTGCATCCTTCACAATAGTAGGTTTACTCTGAATAGCCCCAAGTGCCTACGTACCTACATAATTCAAAATTCTCATCTACTCAACAAATCCAACCTGTGACACAACTCGTATTCCTTCACAATTCAGTGCCACAACATAATAATGTAGAGAAGGATCAAATTGATGAATTGACCGAGTTAGTGAAGAAACTATCTACAAAGATGACACACCTAAGGAATCTGTTAGTGCCTATTTTGGTTGTCTCTCATTTTCTAGTTGTTTGCCTTTGATTTTCTTGAAAAATCTTTAGCTTGGGAATTTTCTATCATTTTGGCATGTGGGGTAAATGGGCTCCCACTAGGGTTGAGCTCAATGTGCTAAGTGTTCATGTCTCGGATGGCTAGATCTTTCTTTTCTTCCTTGTGTTTTTCTTTGCCTGGCGGAGGCGGAACTGGAATGGAATTAGAATCTGGATTTTGGGCATTGGTTTCTCTTTTAGGTTCCATTCCAGCCCTGACTCTGCATCTTCGGTTTTCTTTGTTTTTTGTTTCCTTTGGCAGGCGCGGGATCGGAATGGGAATCATTTTTGGAACCTTTTTCAAGTTTCTTATTTTGGGTTTTGTCCCACTCCTGGCTCCATGACTTCTCTGTCTCGTGTCGGTTCTGGCTTTGCCTCTGCGGTATTTTGTGGAGGCGGGAGTGGGATGGTTTTCGGTGCCAATACCTTTTGTTCCTTTTTGTCCCCCGCTCTGGCTCTGACTCCGTGTCTTTCCCGTCTCCGGCTCTGACTAGGCCTGAATCCCTTTCCGCCTTGCCTTCAGTGTGACCTTTGGTTCTCGGGGTGACATCTTGACGACCCCTACTTGTCTTGCCGACTGTGGTGGCCCCTTTTGTTCTCAGTGTGACTTTCCCCGATGTTGAAGTCCTCCCAAGTTAACCGTTGAGCTACTAATATGACTTCCTTTGTGCACGTGTTGATAATCAACGACCATGATGAAAAAGTTACCTAATGGTTACCGTGAAATGCTTTCCTAATCCGGTCCGCCAAATTGCTGACTAAGGTTTTCAGTTGGCGAGACAGTTCTTTTTTTCGTGACATCTCACTGAGCGCAGAGACCTCTAGGTGAACGTTGGCTTCTCTTTGCTATGAAGTCTTGTATTCTGGCTGACTTTGTTTTGTTATGCCAACCCCGCCATGCTCTCGGTATGATCTTTTGGTTTCGTTGTGATCTCTGGGTGACTTTGGGATGTCCCCTCGAGACCCCCCTCCTTACGGCTTGTGTTCATTGTGTCAAGGAGATGTCTCCCTGACCATTACCTATCTTGCCGATTGTGTTGATCCCTTGGTATGATGCGTGGTCTTTGAGAAGACATCTCCCCGAGTTCCTTCTATCTGGCTGATGTGCTTGATGACTTCGGTATGACTCCCTTCGGCCACGGTGCCTTAGCCATGATGTCTAGCCGACTCGGCCATCTCTCCCCAACTCTATGGTGCACGCGGTATCCTTTGTGGACTTCGCTAGGGTGTCTCGCCGACTTTTTAACCTCTTGCTGACTGTGATCAATGTTTGATATGGCATGTTTTCTTCACCCGAAGGTCTTCCCGACACCGCTTTCTCTTGCCAATGGTGCTTCTTGTTGGGGTGTCGACATGATCTCCTGCCGATTATTCCTTCTCTCACCAATGTGGAATTGTTGTCGCTATGATGTTTGGTCAAATGCGCCCGGTCTTGCCAAATGATAGGTTTGCTCGATGAAACATTGGGTTCTTGGTGTGGTGTCTTCCTGACTCCATGGTGTCACGCTGACTAGTTTGCTAGAAGCTGTGGACATGTATTGAACTAGGGATGCATTCAATGTGGTTGGTCACTTGGCCCGTGGCTCGAGAGTGATGACGATGAAGTTTTTTGTAGATCGGCATGATGGCCTCAATTTAGTCTTGAACCTCGATTACTGGTGTGAGTTGGTGTGACAAAGGATGAAATTAATTGTAGAACTAGGGAAACGAGTTCTCTGAGGTGGATAGGTGGTTGAAACAGTTGGATTCTGCATTTGTGGCCTCTGGATTCATGATGATCACACCCGCAGATTTCCTAGATGGCATGGTCGATGTACTTTCCTAGTTTGACTGCCATGGCTACCCATTCTTGTACTTGCTCGATTCAACCTGATTGTGTGATTTTCTCCCTGAACCACCTGAAAAAGCATTCAATGATATTCAGATATGCTGGTGGATTGGATGACTTGGCCTGCGAACTGTTTTAGGGTTTGCCCTATCATCTGATGATATGTAATTTCCCTGGCTAGTTGCTTGTTGCTCTCCCTGTTCCTATAAAGGGAGAATTCATGGCCAGAATGAAGGGTTCTAAACTTTGGTGTTCAGTTCCACTTTCTGAGTTCTGGGATTGGTCTAAGATAAGCTAGAGTTTATTCTTGAGTCAATATTGAGTCTGTAAGATGTAAAGTCTATTTTTATCTATAAATGCAATCAGTTTGTACAAGGAACACATGAAGACGCTTGTCTCTCATGCATATTCCATCATATTGTCTCCACATTTGTATGCTTTTAATCATTTGAATGAATGCATAAGGCACCTTTGTTCATCTTCTCATATTTCATGAGACTGTGTCATTTTTTGATAGGTCTGCTTCAAGGGAGTAGTTAAAACCCTTTGAGCAGGTGATAGTGATTGTTTGTATGCAAGCTAGATTTGGTAAGAAGAGTCTGACTGGTAACAAGAGTTGGATTATCAGTGTAAGGCACTGATAGTTGAAGCAAGGCATCAACAAAACAAGATCCACTGGTTGAGGTCCATTTTCAAAAAGTCTTCCATTTGTGTGTGTGACTCCATGACCCCGGATTAGGCACTAGTTTATCTTCCAGCCCTATCCCTCTCAGAAAACAATTCATACAAATCATTGAATATCTTTTGTTTAGTTTGTGTTATACCTCCTAGTTGCTTCAAGGTTGAGCTACTGAGAATATAGCCCCATTTGAGGTCCTCAACGCTTGACATCAGGAGTTATCTTCTATAAAAAGCAATGTTTGGTCTTCTTTAAGGCATTGTGTGGGTATACCCACCCTGGTTCTACAGAGTCTCAAGTGTAGAAGATCTCAGTCTTTGACTGAATCTTGTCAATTGGTCCAGGTCCTCCGAACTGCTCTTGATTGGAGTTGGCTACTCCATAGGTAGAATAGGAGACAAACCTGGTTTACAAGAAAAAGAACCAATAGAATCAAAAAAACCAACTGCAACCCTCTCAGAGGAGAATCCAAGCCAACCTTAATCGAGACACCCATGATTTAGGTGCATCTTCTGGACAAAATTATGAGAGGGGACATCATTCAGGGCATAACTTTGAAAGAATATCTTCAAAAAGAAAAAATTGAACTTGGAACACTATGCCAAACAATGGAGGCATTCCCACACCTCTTGATCAATCGGGCAATGCTGAAAATTTAACAAGCGGAGTTTATCTGGCCAAGGCTACCTTATTCAGATGGTGCCAAATACATAAGACAAATAGGCATTCTAAGTTAGATTGCTCAAAATTCCAAACTGCTGGAGAGATATTCCAAGTGGAGGTCCAAAATTTTGTTGATGGCTCAGGATGTAAAGACTTGGTTCCCTTAGAGCCATACAATTCCTCGGTGTTGGTGGTCAATCAAGCTCCTTTCCCACAAAAGAGAAAGCAACTCACTCGAGAATGAGGTTGCTACCAAGGATGAAGAAGTGAAAGAGGTAAGTAACGAGAGCCCTTTATCTATGCTCTTTGATTCAATAGATAATGGTTCCATAGATGAGGAAGATCCTTGTGAGGATGAAGTCTATATGTTCCACCAAAGGGAAATCTCTGACAACTTGAGAAATAGACAAGTTGGTGGTCCCTTCACAACCTCTACTCCTCCCAACAACTTCAATACTTTGCCTGATCCTAATGCCAAAAATAACTCAACTTATCCCCATGTGCATACTCAATACTTCAATAGAATTAGGCAACCAGATCAGACTCAAGATCAGCCCACTAGTTCCTCCTAAAGATTTTTTTTTGAAGTAGAAGTTGAACAAATGGGAGAATACATGGCAGATGAATTAAATAAATTCAAAGTGATTTTGTCAACCTTTAAATTGTTAAGGGTACCTGCTGTCAGAAATGATTTCTTTAGGTCACTAAATGGAACCTCCCCATCAAAACCAACCCTAAGGTACCTACAAAGAAAGTTTCATTTGATACCTCCAATAGTGAACCTGTGATTAGGGAAATATTGGGAAAGAAACTTGATCAACCCTTGAATCAACAAGTAAACAAGCAACCAACTAAAGAGAAGAATCAAGTACAAACTAGGGATAAGAGAAATGATAAAGACAAGGCTCAGGTAGCATAGACCAATGTATCAGTAGGGTTGTTTTAGGGGAAATTGAAGACCCCTCCTTTCTTGACAACAATCAAAATATTTGGCAAGAATTTGCATAATTGTTTGTTTGATTTGAGACCCTTGGCCAATGTCATGCCATTGGCAGTATGCAAATCACTTGGAATAACTCTAACCCCCTCCCAACGAAAGGTTACTCAATTGGATAAGACATAGGTAAACATAGTGGGGGAATTGAGCATAATTCCCATGCAGATTGTGGTGGATCCAAGAGTCCAACAAGTTATCGATATTTAGGTTGCCGACATCCCATTCACCTATGGCATCATACTAGGAAGGGATTTCACTTGGGCCATAAATGGATATGCTACATTAGATTATTGGCTGCCATGGAAGGGATTACCTAATCAAATCTGAATTTATTGGGAGCCCAAGATGAAGTTTAAGATTACTGAGTATAATAACACAACTGAGGTGTTGTTTGCAA
Organism: Sequoia sempervirens; assembly: GCA_007258455.2. Classification (NCBI taxonomy): domain Eukaryota; kingdom Viridiplantae; phylum Streptophyta; class Pinopsida; order Cupressales; family Cupressaceae; genus Sequoia; species Sequoia sempervirens. The sequence goes on from VDFB02000015.1 coordinate 149,570,146, forward strand.
AAACAGAGCTGGGAAATTATTGTCCTATTGCTTATCAGGATGACAAAGAAGATGCAAAATAGGTCATCATGTTATGTGATATTTCTATCAATCTAACTTCCCTCCTAAATAGCATGGAAGTCTTGGTCGAGTCTGTAGACACATAAAAATGACCTAGGCCTGCAAGCTCTATTTTTACCACTTTCATCCTAGCATAAGTATGACATGTCCTTGGCCCACTTTCCACTATTAATTAAATAATTCATGTCTCTTGTATTCTTAATGATTATTAAATAAGTAAATTATATTTATTTACTCAATATGTCACTAAGGGTCTATTATCTTCTTACAATTAAATAAATTTCTTAATTTATTTAATTTCCTTTATTAATTATGTCTTCTTGATTATTAAATAAATGACTTTTATTTATTTATTTAATACGTCACTAATTCTAATAATTAAATGAATTTAGTAATTTATTTAATTATTGGTCATATCCTCTAAATTAAATAATTATGTTTAATTACTTAATTGCCTCATTTGACATGTCCCTCATTTTAAATAAATAAATTATTTAAAACGGCCTCACATTATTAATTACCACTTCTTTTAGTAAATAATTTGAAAATCAATTATTTACTGTCACACAAATCTATTTTTTTGAATTATTTTAATTCAAAAATGACAATCTTCTTCCAAAAATCAAGTAATTGAGCAAATTCTTGATTTTCTAAATCTTCCTTTTCAGTTCAATCGCTATCCTCTTGATTTTTGGAATCTTACAAATCAAGTAGTCTTTATCTTCTTGATTTTTGAAATCTTTATCTTTTTGGCTAATTGTCACATTTATTCTTAACCATTGATGTGATTTTCTAAAATTGTATCTTGGCCACTCATTTAATAATTTTTTTCTAACCCTAATTAGGGATTGTCACATGCGATCTTCACCTTTGATTTTAGGCTTCTGTCAGCTTTTAATCTTGACCGTCTGTCCAAAATTGCATTTGAACTATAAAATGTCAATTGTTCTCATTATTTTAAACTTACAACTTATTACACATATACTTGCATTTCTTAGTAATTCATGATTTTGGCATACTTATTTCTAGTCTTAGATATTATGGTCATTTTTTGATAGACAGAGACATTTACACTTCAATTATTCACTTCAAATCCTTCAAAGCTTGTTTAGGACATTGTCTATGTTATCAAATTTCTCACACATACGAATCTGAGGGCAACAATCAACAAGCCAGAAGGTGCTATGGAGATGAATCATGGAAGCTTCAAAGGTAATATGGTATAATAATTTTATTATTGTTTTAGCTTTCATTTTACTTCATAGTTCTTTGGGTTTAATATTATTTATTTAATCATGCTAATCTAATCCTTGAAAAATACCCATTGATACAGAGTCTGACAACGAAGAACTCTAGGAACTCTAGGAAGACATACACCTCATCTTGTTGGAAAGTTTCCAAGAGTTTATGCAAAAATGTGTGCAAGACCAACTCATCCTAGGAACCAAGATGGACTTCAAAGAATTTCTACTTCCCAACTGGTGTAGGGTACATGATGCAGCTCATTCTGAGTTGAATGTTGTATGTGCCAAAGTGAGATGGATCATATCAAGGGATAGGTTACTCTGAAAGAGAACCCTCAAGAGGGACAACAAGATCAAGACCAACCCAAATATACGTAATCACCCCAGGATACAAAAGCAGATGCACAACCAAGAAAGGAAGTATGCTCAATTAGTTCCAAAGTCAAAGGCCCATCTAAGTTTTGGACACTGCACTTTGATGGATCCAAATCCAAGCAAGGAGCGGGAGTTGGCTTTTAACTTATCAGCCCTACAGGTAAGACTTCTTTTTCTTCCCACTGACTTCAATTCTATTGCAAAAGATAATGTAGTGGAGTGTGAAGCATTAGTTCATGGATTAATCTTACCCTTGAGAAAGAAAGTCAAAATGTTGCAAGTTTTTGGTGATTCTGAACTAGTGGTGAAACAAGTTAGGAAACTATGCTCCTACCATGATAGAAGGTTAGAAAACTATAGACATAGGGTATGGGATCTTATTGAAGGTGTGATCAATTTAAAGACCAACACAATACCAAGAGGCATGGTTCAGCTGAAAAGGACAATTGATTTGGATCACATCAAAGATGAATATCAACAGACCAAAAAGGATTCAATAGACAATCAATGTGATGCTCACAACATGGGTACTGTAGAAGAGGTTAAAAATGTTTTCATCAGAAAAGTGTGTACCCCAGAAGAAAGAAAAGGAATTGTTAATTCCTTGCACACCTATCATGATGTGATTGCTTGGGGGTATGAAAACCTTAAAACATATGACACTTCAATTATTACTCATACTATTCCACTTAAACCAGATGTGAGGCCCTTTCAGCAGCATCAACACCTAATCAATGCATTGTTGGAACCTATTATCTTCGAGAAAGTATAGAAGTTGCTTTCAACTAGAGTTATCTTTCCTATTAGGAAGTCCACATGGGTGGAAAATCTAGTTCCGATTAGAAAGAAGAATGGGGAAATCAGATTATGTGTGGACTTTTGGAACCTAAACAAAGCTTCTAAAAAGGACAACTATCTAGTGCCTTCAATGAATGAGGTGCTACAGATTGTAAATGGCTAACAAATGATGTCATTTCTAGATGGCTACTCTGGATATAACTAGGTCATGGTGCAGTACGAAGATAGGCACAAAACAATGTTTACCATGAAATGGGGGATGTTTTCATACACAAGAATGTCATTTGGCTTAATTAACGTAGAAACTACTTTTCAACATGCCATGGAAATAACCTTCAAGGATATCATTGGAAAATGAATCATCATATACATGGACGATCTCAGTGTATTTTCAAAGAAATGAGGAGACCACATCTCTAACTTATGCATTTTTTTCAAAAATTCAATGAGTTCGGTATCTCGTTAAACCTGAAGAAGTGCATCTTTGGGGTGATGGAAGGAAAACTGCTAGGACACATAATTTCATAGAGGGGGATCTCCATAGATCCAAAGCACATACATGCCATATTAAAAATTCAGCCTCCTGGAAGCAAAAAGGAAATAAAGTTTTTTTTTTGAGAAAATTAACTTCATCAAAAAGTTCATCACAAGATTTGCAAAAATAGTCAAACAACTAAATTATATGCTCAAATAAGATGCCAAAGTAGAATGGACAAAAAAAGCTAAATAGGATTTTGAAGAAATAAAGAGGTCCATCGCAGAAGCCCCAATGTTGGTCAGCCCAAACTATTTAAGGCCATTCTATATCTATTATTTTTCTTTAGATCACTTGTGCATGAGCATAGAAAGATGATCAAGGAAATTATCAGCCCATTTCCTTTATGAGTGCTCCACTAAAATATGTTGAATTGTGTTACCAAAACATTGAAAAATAGGCATATGCCTTGGCAAGAGGAGCTAAGAAGTTCAGGCATTATATTTTACAAAACAAGGTGTTCACAATAGTTTTGGATCTAGCTACCAAGACCCTATTAATGGAAAATGAGTTAGGGGAAAGAAGAGAAAAATGGGTCACATTGCTACAGGAATATGACATGGAGATTCAACCCATGAAATTGGTCTGTGGGAAATCCCTCACTTGCAAAATAGCAAAAATAGAACCCGAGCTTACAATGCAACAATACTAGTTGGAGGATGTTTCTCCTGATGAATGGTACTATGACATCATATACTATATGTTGAACAACCAGTGTCCACCTAGGCTGCAATGGGTACAAAAATGTGCTTTAAAGTTAAAAAGAAGTAGCTACATGTTGTAAGGATCCATATTGTACAAGAGAAATCATGAGGGAATATATCTCAAGTGCTTCAGAAAAGAAGAAGTTGAAGTGCTAAAAGAATTTCATGATAAGTTTGGCACTAGTAAGGGATTCAACCCCTCAATCGCTCATCAGATCTTACAGGTTCGGTACTACTGGCTAACACTATTAAAAGATGCACACAACCATGTTAGATCCTAACACATCTATCAAGTTGCTGCCACCAGGGAAAGGTACGTCGATGTCCTGCTGCATCCAGTTGTGGAGGTAAGACCCTTTGCTCACTGGAGGCTCGATTTTATTGGTCCCATCAATCCACCATCCTCCGTAGACCATAGTTATATTTTGACTACTTTTGATTTTTTTACTAGATGGTCTGAAGCAATTTCATGTAGGAAATGTACAATTGAAGTAGTTACCAATTTTCTAGAATGTTTCATTTTGAATCATTTTGGTTGCCCATTTTCTTTGGTTTGTGATAATGGTCATGCATTTTCATCCCTCAAGTTTGCTAGTTGGGCCTTTTACTATGGGATTTTCCTCAAATTCTCATCTGAATATTATCCCCAAGGAAATGGCTTAGTTGAATCTACAAACAAGAACTTACTAACTGTCATCCGAAAATTGCTTGAAAAAAACCTAAAGGATTGGCACACCCATCTACATTTTTCTCTATGGGTAGATCACACTCATCATAAGGTAGACCTTGGAAAATTACCCCTCCACCTCGTTTATGGCCTAGAGCCTATTTTCTCAGTCCACCTAAAGATCCCTACACTCCAATTCACTAATGCATATTATGAGGAGGGGGAACGCAATGAGGCTCACTTAGTTGAATTATTGCATTTGGAAGAATTCTATACCCATGAAATAGAAAAGTTTTCCAAACACCAGGGTGTAGTTAAGAGATGGTTTGATCGTAGAGCCAAATTAAATTCCTTTAGGACTACATATTTGGTCCTATGTTGGGACAAGGCCCATGAAAAGAAAGGGGGACATGAAAAATTTGACAAGCTTTAGCTTGGCCCCTTTCAAATTTATGAGATTCTAGGAAATAATGCCTTTCACCTCAAAACATTAACCAAAGAGGATGTCCCATTGCCTATCAACGGGTAGTACCTCAAGCATTATTTTCTTTTCAGAGCCGTCCAAGCTCACCCTTTGTACATAGTTGTATATAGTTAGAGTAGGTCTTTTTCATTGCTATTTTGGCTTTTTCCTTGCTCTTGCTCGCTTTCCCAAATTTTGTTTTTATTGAGGATATCTTCTAATCCTGATGCGGTGGTTGTCCTTGGCCTTATCAAATGGCTCAATCTATTGTATGCTCCTTTCATTCCTTGTTTGAATCCATTCAAACTTATTTTAGATTACACATGAAATACATCTTAAATACTTTCAATGAGCTATATGATAGTCATCATGAGGCTTTGGTAAGTGAAAATTATTAAGTCTACTCCAGTGACCACTATGATTTCCAAACCCATGATGAGCTTCAATGCTTATGCAGTTGAGAAAAAGAACATCAAAAGAAAAGAAAGAAAGAGGAAAATATTGAAAAATAAGCAAGTTTTGTGTGGGTGTGAGAGCAACTCTATCGGGGCTATGGATCAATGTTCATGGGGACACAATAAAAACTTCATTAGGGCTATGGATGCCTGACTAGTAGCAAATCAATGTCTAGGTTACTTTTGGGTTTAGATAATTTACGTAGATTGCCCCAGCCGATTGAATGTTGTCCTCTGTGGTTTTTGAGAGAGGGGAATAAACTTTCTATACACACTTTTGAAATGTCTTGTGATTTGATTCAACCAAGGATTTCATCCTCCTTTAAGTTTTCAATTGATTTGAGGACACTATATTTTGGTCTATGAAAGTAGACATTTTGGGTTTCAGATGAATCCTTACCCTTGGAATGCTTGGGAGTGTTCTCCCAATGGAGTCACCATTTTTTGTTCCTGTAGCACACACACCCCATTCAGAATAGGGACCCCCTCCTTTCATTCTCATTTATGTCGGGTCACTTTTATTTTTTCTTCATTTTGTGTGCCGCTATTTTTAAGCTTAAAATGGTCACATACAATGAAGTCACCAAATCCTCATTGGCCAAAATTACCTACCCAAAATTTGCTAAGTCTTTTACCTTTGTGGATCATCTGAGCTTGTGGATTTCCCTTAGCCTTTCGTCATTGTGTCCATCTGGCCTCATAGACCCGCATTTGCGGGTCTCCTCTTGTGAAGTGCCACTATCCTTCCAACACTATCCATCAGCTAACCTTAGGTGTCTTCCCACATGGTAGATCCCACATCCAGCTTCACCACCTAAGTCTTGACTAAACAACCGTGCCCACTTGGGTTTCTGCACCCCACCAGCTGACTTGCCACCATACCTACAATTAAATGCATGCATTATTGACTAATTTCTCTATAAATAGAAGTGGCCAACATGTCATTTTCACCCTGCAATTTGAATTTTCTGAGAGGAGAAGACGAAGCTCCCACCTACACGAGATCCTATAGAAAAATTGAGCTAGGCTCTTTGGATTTCGCATGGATTCTAGGTAAGTTCACATTTAAACCTTTTGAGAATTTTTTTTTCTTTGTGAATTAGGGTTAGTAAATGTTAAAATATTTGAATATCAAGCCTTATTTTTCACCAAAAATCTTGCCAAACCCTCTGCAGTATTTGGCCCATCACTCATAAATTTCCCCCAACATTCAAAATTCCATTTGTCAACCCCAAATCACGAAATTATTCCTATGTTGAATCCCATTCCATCATTGCAATTCATCGCATGCAGAAAAATCCACTATGGCCCACCCTATTTCCCCTATCATCCTTGTCAGCACTTGTAGGTCTCAAAGAAAATGGCTAAGTTATTGATCCCTTGTGGGAATCCCTTTGCGGGATTTTTCCTATAGACAACCCCCATCCTATTTCCTTTGAACCATGGCCAATCCCTAACACCTTCAAGAAATACTGACAAGGGAAAGAATCCTGGAAGAATGCTCAGGGGAAAATAAGACAAGGAAGAAATGAAGTACCAGTTCCATGGGGTGGAGTGTACCTTCAAGATCGCCTCCACCTAGGACACAATCTCAGATGTATAGACCTCAGACATGTAAATATTGATGAGTTCAAGTAGAGAGTGATGATCAACCCTACCATAGAGGATGCATGAAGGATCAAACAAAGTAGCCTTACAAAGGCATCCAACTTCCCTCCTACCTTGGTTGCTCTATAATTGGTCATGGCCTACCAAGAGTGCCACCACTCCAATAGGAAAATCATTAAATAAGATAGAAGAGTACTGGTAGAATTTTCTTCCAAATCTATTGGAAAGACATTTAGGATCCCAACATTTGAGAAGATGGAGGAAAAAAAGAAGGAATTTTCTCAAAACATGTGGAAATAAGACCCTCTCGTAGGAAAAATATTGATCAATCAACATTGGTTAAAGAACAAGAGGGAAAGTGCCAACAAGATACCCTAGAAGATATTTAGAAGCAATTTCTTTGAGTACCATGATCTGGTTACTCTCCTGAGTAGAGTTATGGGCCTGTCAACTGCTACTTTCTTCAAAGAATGGATGTTCTAATTTTTAGAGGAAATCATCTCAGGTGAGGCCAAATTCCATTGGGAAAAGGTGATTAGTGATAACTTGCATAACCAGCTCCTAGCCATGAAGAAAACCTCCTATTTCTACATGACATCATATCTAGTCTATCTTCTTGCAGTGAAATTCCCGTACAAAGGACTCTTCTATGCTGGAACTTTGGGGGCAAAGAAGGGAGGGCTCAAATTCTATGACTGCTATCTCTAGTTGCAGTGCAAGAACTTTAAAATAGAATACAAAAGAGTAAATGATGCCTTCATTAGGAAAATAATCAGACGCTTGGGAGGTGATTTTGAGAGAAGGGTATCACACAACGTGAAGGATTTCATAAAGAGATTTGGGTATCTATTCATTCACTTCCCAAAGTTTACCTACACCAAAGTAGAAGGGTTCTCAGGAAAACCCTACAAGCTACTGCTCTACCCTAATGACTGGATCATCTTGTTGGAGGTTTCTCAATAGCTACAAACTACCCATACATTGTTGAGTGATAAGCACCAAGTTGGGATTCAATATCCCCTATACTTTAGACAAGGAATGTACTCTTGCCCCACTGCCCGGTGTGCCGAGTATTTAGAAAAAGAATTGGTGGAGTATAACTTGGACCTCCACATAGACAAAGGAAGAGTGGACCCTCACAAAAAATGGAAGAAATAGGTTGGGAAACAATTTTCCCATTGACCTCACATTGAGGAATTTTGGGCCAACTACAAAGAAAACAAAGAAGTGTAAATGCGACACTATATTAGGATGACCACCCAATTTTTGAATTCTATCAATCTATTTCCAGTGCCCGATCAGATAGTTGAAGAACACGACATTGTGGATGATAAATATCATGTCATGGCCAATATTCCCCTGCTAGTTATAGATTGGAATGAAGAAGAGGTCACTGACCTCAACATTCTCACCCAACCCATTGAACACAGAACAAGGCAGTGGGTAGATGGACAAATAGCTCAGCACAAAGGGAAGGGTGCAAAGTTGACATACGACGAGCTCAAGGATGCTATTGAAAGAAAAACTAACAGTTGCATAGCTACTAGTTCATCAAGCAAGGCTCCCAAGTCCCCACCAATCACGAGATATAATAAAAGGAAGGATGCACTTGAGTACTAGCTAAAACACAAGGTGTTCTCTAGGAAGACGACCGAGGGGAAACCATAAAAAAGAATAAAGAGAATGAGAACATTTATGTTTGAGATGCCTACTCTGGAATTAAATCCAGAGAAAATAAATCCATTCTTTCATAAGAAGATGGAGGAAGAGGTTGCAGTCACACTATCACTAGATTTCATGGAATTTGTTGTAAGGGCCTTCACTCATTCTAAGCAGGTTATCAAGGCTACACCCAAATGCACCAAGCACTGGGATCAAGTCAATGAGAGATTCAAGAAGATAACCTTTCATATCCTCCAATCCAACCTCATGAAATGGGACAAGCTCCAAGCTATGAATAGGATGTCTATGGAGTATGCTACTCTCCAAAAGAATGCTAGAAATCTAGTTACAGATGATGAGTATTTGATAATATAGTTATAAAGCTAGAAGTAGCTAAAGGAAAAATAAGCTACAGTGTAAAGGTAGCTAAATGATAAAATAGGCTACATGAAAAAATAGGGAAAAGACAAAAGTTATATTTTATATTGTCATATATTTGGGGTAGGTAAAACCCTAATATAAATTGAATCTAAGCCACACAATGTAAATGAATCTTGTCCATTCATTTTTCTTTTGGAAAACTATAAATAGGGGCATCCTCTCATTTTCAAAGAGAGAGACGAGTTGTTGCAAAAGGTATGCTATAGAAAATCAAAGATAAAAGCATTATTCTGATGGTTTCTTTTATTTTCTTCTCCATGTGTGCATGATTCAATCTCCAAATATTAGATCTTAGCTTTATTGTTCCAACTTTTGAGTTACTTTTAGTTGTTAGTATTTTATGGTGTGCTTTAATGGTGGATGTATACTGTTGTGTTTGATGTCTTCTAAGCTCATACCTTTTGCTATTTATTGATGATAAATTGTTATGTAAAGTTAGTTTGAGCATTGTTCATATTTTTTCACTTAAGTTCAACTATTATTCATCCTTTATTGGTGAATGATTGGTTTGAAAATCTATAGACCTTAGAAGATTGCACTAGTTTTAGGATACTGTAGGTTTTCATTGGTTATGTGGAACTTAGATTTGGGAATTTTTTCCATTGTAGTGTCGTCCATTGTTACTATTCAACATTAGTTGTAGGTCTAGGAAACTTCTAACCTTTTCGCCCTTTTGAACTTTCTTTAAATATGAAGTTAAGACAAAGTTCTAGCATCACAAAAAATTTAGATTTGATGGCAAGGAGGTGTTTTAGTTTGTTGTCCTAAACAACTATTATTCATTTCTAGAATTTACAAAACTCCTTCTATAGACCCAATTCCCTCCATGCTTAATAACCATAAATTCCCTTTGTGATTACCATAAAATCACATCAACCATTGAAAAATTCCAAGCATTGTCATGACCTGACACCCGAGAGACCTTGGGGTGATTTCTAAAACTTGGTTGCAAAAATTACCTTTCAAGAGAGATAGTATACTTGTGTCCTGTCTGTGTTGTGAAAGTGTAAAAACACTCATCAAAAGTAGGTAAATATAAATGGAGAAGGAAAACCTAGGGATATGTTATATAATTGAAAATAATTAGTTTCTGACCAAAGGGATTCACAAGGAGCTATTAAGGGTCATTGTATATAGGACAAAGCACAAGCACAACTTCACAAATTGTTGGCTCAATTTTAGATAGATGTGTGATTTTAGGAAGAGGCACCATTTAACATAGTAGAGGCATGGTTTCAAGCTTATGCACCTTTTCAAAGATTAGAGGTGTAGTTTTAGGCTTAGGAACCTCTTTAAAATTCATAGGCATAGTTTTAAGCTAAGGAACTAACAAAAAAAAAGTGAAATTTTAGACAAAGATGCTACTTGATAGAGCATAAGTGTAGTTTCAATCTTAGGCACCTCTTGACAAATTATAGATGTAGTTTTAAGTGGAGGTGTAGTTATATTTAATACAAGCGTGATTCTATAGTTTGATGGTTTGGCAAGAGATATACATACACAAAAAACACATTTTTTGATTGTATTAAATTTTTCAACTTGTTAAAAATGCTAGTTTCAACAATGTATATTGAGTGGCTTCTCACTGCTTTGGCACTTGAAGATAGACCAAGCACTTTATCATAATCCTAAAATTTGTCAACTGGGATTATAGACTTAATGAGACCCATCATAGATGTAAAACCTTCAAATGAATGGGTAATTAAGGTATGCAAAGGTAATGTGCCACCTCTACACCCCTTATCTTGGAAGGACAAGGCCCTACCAAGGAGTACGTTTCACCTCAAAAAGAAAAAGTGCATGGTGAGTAACTTTGACCATGATACTATACCTTGCACCACACTAAGCTATGATTGACTGGTCTTAAGCTAGGATACACAAGTTCTCTATATGATTCCTTTAAATAACACAAGGGTATATGAGGGACAAAGTTATGAAAAATAGTCCATGTCACAAGCATAGATTGAGAACTTCCAACAGGAAATAACAAACCAAACCTTCACCTCTTGTATTGGAATCACCCAAAATCCAAGGCTTCACTAGAAATGACACAACTAGATAGGGGTAAAAAATTCATTCTGCCCCCTTTATATACCCCACCAGTAACATGTGGTTGAGGCCATCCCTTGGGGTGATGAAATCCCCAAGCATGCCTACTAAAGAGAAGGACAATGCTAGGTGTTTTTTATCCCAATATCACAAAATTGATGGGTATGTGGCTGATGACTATTTTTTACCCAAAATTGATGAAATGAAAAAGGGTTTTTAAAGGAGATTCTCAGCTTTCCACCGATATAAATTATGCTTTACTTTGAATTTAATAAGTAATTATTATTCATTTTCTATTAAAATTATGACTAAAGTCCTGATTGATAGGCTGATTGAAAAACATTAATAGCTTTCAAACAATATCACATTTTTTGAATCCAAAACATGCGTCACATTATATTCTTCACATACTATAGGATTAAAAAAATAAAAAAATAAATTTCATGAAGTTTTGACAAAGTTAAGGTGGTTAGACATACGATTTTTTATATTTTTTTAAAATTTGTAATAAAAAATTCATAATTAATTATTTACTTGGAAAAAAATTTCAAAAAAATATGCATCACATTGGGGCATGAGCCCTCTACTTATATCTAAAATATTATATTTTTTTTTATCATTTTATTGTGGTTAGGGTGGTCAAACATACACCTACTTCTTATTTTTTTCCTGAAATTTAAGTACTACATTGAAATTTCAAATTTTCACCAAATAGATTTTTTTTTAAACAAACCTAGTAGTTTAGAAACTACATTCAATTTTCTATAGATTCTATTGTTACATATTTTTGAAATAATATAGATAACTTATTCAAAATTTTACGTCAAGTTGCCTAACTCTAATTTTTTTGAATTTTTTGCCACTTAAGGGCCTGTTTTTTCCATGATGGTCCTGCACATACCCAACATAAATGAAGATATGCAAGCTTTTTTATCCCCAATATCACTATAGGTGCAAGGGGAGAGAATACATCTATTCAACCCTCCAAATAAAGAAAACAAGATTTCTGTAACCCCTACTTTAAATTTAGTGCAAAAATTAGTGAAACTAAATAGTCGGAGAAAAACAAATATGAAAAACCACAACTTAGTATTCTTAAATTCTTAGTCTTGGATAGACATAAACCAGCCTCAACACTTGTTGGCTCAAATATTAGCTCAAAAAATGAAAAAATAAAGAAACAAATTGTAGACTGAAAAAAAAACATGTTTCCATGAAACAAAAGTTCATTTAGTCACTATAGAGATGTAGTAGTCGATAACAAAAGTATATAAATATAGACAAAATACAAATGTGCACCTTATAGAAGTGTAATTGTATTAGGAAATTTTTTTATGAGTCATTATGGAGGCACAACAAGTCTCTGTGTAGGTGTCAACAAACAAAACATAAGTGTCAAAGGATAGAGCAGAGGTGTGATTGGTTGACATAGAGATGTAGTAAGTCTTTGTGCAAGTTTAGTTCTATAGGAGCTAACAATATGTAAAATAGGGTTAGAAAATAAATATAAATGCACAATCTAGGTCCAACAAAAATAGAGACTTAATAATAGCCTAAGTACATAGAAAACACTAATGGCATGAATTAAGCTTTTAGAGTTATTACAATAACCTAAGTCCAAAAAACCTAATCTAAGTGAAAATTTGAAATAGACAATAAAGGTTAGGAAGCAATAATGATTATTACTTTTGAAACCTAACCTAAACCTACAAACATAAAAACCCAAAAAATCCTAGACACTATTAATTGTGAATGCTTTTCCTAGACTAGCTCAAACATGAACAAACAAGTGATCATTAGTCACTAAACAAGTAGAAATTAAGCATTCCCTACGAAATTCATTTAAACATAAGAACATGAAAAGAAAGTAAAATATCCAATAAACTACTAATGGAATACTATTCTAAATGCTCAAACCAACATCCCATAGGGGGATTGGTGTTTCTTTGATGTGGAAAGAAGCCCTTTCCCAATCCCTTGATAAGCTTGATGATGGATGTGTGATGAACAAAATGGCAAGAGCCTAGCTTTGATGAATAAATTCTATGCTAACTTGGATTATATTGTCAATAATAACCTTTCATGAAATTTTAGATCCCCTTTCAATAGAGAAGGCCTCTAGTTATAAGGAAGAAGGATTGAAAAATGAAGAATGGGGAGAGTGTGGGATTAAAGATTGGACCAATGGCATTGTGCCAGTTGTCAACATGCTAATGAATCTAGAGGAGATGTGCTCACACATGTGTGAGAACATCTTGGGAGATTGGATGTCTAAGAAGAATGAATTCTAAGGTGGCCTGTGTAAGAGGACATGTACAAGCCATAAATGCACAGGTGGCTCAAGAAAGAGGACAAAAGTCCTTTGGGAGGGAAATTTCAAGTGGGTGGAATTTTCCAAGAATATGCCATTTTTGAATGAAAATAGGGTAATTTGTAAATCAAATAAATTGATTTACATGTGCCACTTGGTTAGTTGACCAAGGTTGAATTACCCTAGGGTGGATTTAAAAGCTAGAGAAATGAGGGATTAGTGTTAGGAGTTAATTAATTTAGGATTAATTAACTTGGATGAGATTAGCTAATTTATGACATTTAATTTAAATGTTTGGGTTTATTTAAATCAAATGAGAGGATGTTAGGACATTAGGATTTTAATTAATTAATTGATTTATTTAATTAAAGGAAGAAAATTAGGATTTTAATTAAATAGATTGATTTATTTAATTAAAGGAAAGAACATTAGGATAATATATGATAAAGTGTATTATCTAATTTTAGGAGGAAGATTATTTAATTAATTGGTTAGTGTGGAAATGATAAATGATGAATTGGTGTTGGCTAGTCAAAATCAAGTGCATGATATCGATCAAGATATTTTGAGTGTCTACATTTTGCCCCTCTTTGAAGTAATGTACCTATTGTGTTAGTTCAAAGAATAACCTTGTTGAGATCAAAGTTCAAAAATTTTGTGATTTTTTCGAATGCCTTAGTGGAAAGAAGTACAATGGTACACTACCCCCTAAAGAGATCGAGTGAAAAGTTAAATTTTAGGGTCAATATCATGAAAAAAAGGTTCAATAAGGATGCATGGATGGTTATGCAATGAGATTCTTAGAATAATAGATCTATATTATGATGATGAAAATGAGATGAACTAAGATGCTGAGAATAACAAATCTATATTATCCTAAAAATCTTAAATGATGATGCAATGCATCTGAGATGGATGATGTGATATTCTATGATTATGTGATGTATGTATGCTAATGGTTTGTGGATGCATGATGGACATAATTTTATGTTAGCGTGAAAAGAGGATAGATGAATGAGAGAGATCAACCCTTGATTCTGAGAAGATGCAAAAATCCAACAAGTCTATGAGTCATCGAGACTTTAGAGATGATGATGAGTGATGATGATGTATTTCTTATCAAGGATTGGGGATGTAAATAGCATAAATTTCCTTATTTTTGATCACACACGTAGATACAATGCATCAAGGTATAGAAAAATAGGATGGCATTGTACCTAGTGAGATGGACTTTGACTCAACAATTAGATACCTGAGTATCCATGTTCACACTTGCTATACAAAACCTTTCTAGGATGTACTTCAAATATTTCAAACATCTCAAACCAAAACATAGGAAGGAAAAGCCTTCCCATGTAATAGTCAACAAGACATCTAAAACACCCTCCCTACAAACCAACCAAATTAAGCATGACCAACTTATATTACAATAATATCCAACAAGCACAATAAACAAAAGATAATGATCAATGCCCCATTCCTTTCTCTCTAAATCATTTTGATTAGACATCATTGAGAGGTCATTGGAATGAGCACAATAAGATAAACTGAAAGAAAAGATCAAGTACAAAAACAAGTCAATGTTCTTCATACCTCTAGCCAAGGGGATGTGTTTTTCTTAGGATAAGCATCCAAAGTGATTTCCAAAGATAATGCCCATTGTAGGAAGGATGCATCCTAGGACATGTTAGTGGATGATGGCAAGTTGTTTTGTTTAGGATAAGTATCCAAAGTGTTTTTCCAATAGATAATCCCCATTGTAGGAAGGATACATCCTAGGACATGTTAGTGCATGGTGACAAGTTGATAGGTTGTTCGAAAGGCTATTGATATAAGGTCAATTGACATGTTTGCTAAAAAGATCAAGAGTTTGATTTTTGCATCTAAAAGTTTGTTGTTTCAATTTTTATTTTGCGTTTGAAGTTTTCTTTTGTTGATTGTTGTGCTTGTTTATTTTTGTATTGCCAAAGGATGAAGGTGATGATTGTTTTATTGTGGATGAGTGATTATTGTGGGTGAAGTGAAATGAGACAGATGGATTTTTTCAAATATTTAAATGTTTTTTATGTTTTTGAAATGTTATGAGGTTGTTTTTTATATTTTTGGGTTATTTAAATGTTTTTTGTGTCTCAGGGGCTGATCAAATATTACACTTGTCTATGTTTAAGCTTAGAGACAACGTAGTTGAGATACCATGTTTTTGACATTTTTTTTTATTTTTTTGACCTGTTTTGGGATTTTTGACATGTTTTGAATGTTTTTGGATTTTTCGAATGATTTTGACGATTTGGATATGAATATCTATGATGATGTCAGTGCTCTATTTTGGGATTTTGTTGAAAACCAAGCTAAGGTTGATTGATTAGATCGATGGATTAATGATGATAACATTATTGAGGATACATGACAATGCAAGGATAGTGTTTAAGCAACAGGAGGATTGGGATGGATATCCTGAGATGATGATGGATTTATTAGATTTGATTGACCAAGATTGTGAAGCTCAATTTGAAACAAAATATGTTTGAATGATTTGATGTGACGTTGAAGCACACGATAGATGTGACTGATATTGATTATTTGGATTGATGTTCAAAGAAAGATAAATCTTGATAAGAAACATCTTCTTGTCAAATATTCCATGGGATAATGATTTGGATTTTGGATCACAAATGCTTGACCAATTTTATTTTATGTTTTCCAATGTTCGGATCACCACATAAGTTGGAGGATACAAATCAATATTTATTCCCAAAGCAAGATGTAAATATTTTCCACCAGTGTCTAGCAATGTTTAAAATGTCATGGATGGATGGATATGGATTCTCTTATGCTAAGATAAGGTGTTCAAATGAAGAATTCTCATTGGATAATGCTTCATGGATAAGATAATGTTGGATAGGATAGGATCAATGAAAATGACCCATGTCAAGATGTTTACCATAAGCAAGTGTAAAGTGTACACCAAAATTTCACCAGGATCAAGATAATTTGGAAGATGAATGCAGATATATGAAAATGGATTGGATAAATGGTTCATGGATGAATGGATTTATTATGGATGAGATAAGATTCTTTCACCTGAATTGGTGCATGTAGATGCTTGATTCTACACATGATGCCTATTTTCCAGGTTTTCATCATGGTACCTATCCAAAATGCCACCATAGTGGTTTTCACCGAAGGATGATTTTTTTTATCTTTACTATTTTCATGATTTTTTGATTTTTTTTATTTTTGTGAAAAATTTATGCTCATGATAAACCACTTGGTAGTGTCGATGTAGATGCTTTCTTCATGATGTTCCATCAATAGCCTTCTTGAAGAAGCTACTTTGCTAAGATACGTGCACTTGAATGCAACTTTTGAGATTCCTAATCTACTTTGTTGAACCAGAGTTAACTTTGTCTTTATGCGCACATCGCAATAGAATGCCTTTTGAATCCTTATGATGAAGGGTTTCTGCCAACACATGGTAAATGTGAGAATTGGATATCATGCATGGAGGAGTGGATGGTGGAGTATGTTTAGGAATAGAAGGTGGATTGGTTGACAGTTTGGAACCTTTGACTCTCCAAACTTGGGAAGATGAGAAATAATGGGTGGATACGAAAGTGTGCATGGAATTAGGACCAACAACTTGATATACTGTGTACGTTGCTTGAGAAGCTTGATTTTTCTTTTGTAGAAATATTTGATGGATACTTTTCCCTTGTTTAGTTTTCCCCATAGTTTCTTTGACTAATAGAGTTTGATAGGGATAATATTTCTTTGTATTCTTTCGTATCCACTTGTATTTGATTTTTCCTTCATGCTTTACTATATTTTCTTTGATGACATTCTTTGTGCATTGATTCAAATATTTCTTTTAATGTTAGTCCCAATTCATGGATGGGGTGATGGGTGGATGAAGATTCATGGTGTGGCTGGTTGTAGTATTGGCATCGGCTTCATCATAAGGATTCTTTGTTCTCCCTATATTGATGTTTGCACTAGATAAAATTGCCCCCAGTATTATAGAGGTATCACTAATATTTTTAGATCCCTTAATTATCAAATAACCAAGACCTTGATGCTTAGGATTTCCAATAATATACACTGGTTCTAGGATACCCTATTCATGTAGGCCTAATCCTCTACCTTGATAATTCATCTATTGAAACATTTTATTTGCAATAGGATATGATTTACCTTGGAAAGAAGGTGCTAATCCTTCTCTTCTTTGTTGTGGATCTTCAAAGGTGATAGCTTCTTCATTGATAAGATAGCTTTCCCTAGAAAAGGTAAGTGATCCAAGTTTATAAGTGATAGGATCCTCCATAAATGGGATAACTTCTTGATTCATATCTTTGGCTTGATCTTGTGAAATATCATATTTTAATTCTTCTTCAAGAGGTGTTGATGATTCACTATCCACTAAAATTCTTCCTCATGATTCATTTTTGATATGTCTTCACATGATGTTTCTAATTCACAACTTCTATAGAATCCTTCTTCATTACCCATTTCTGATATGTCTCTAGATTTTTCTATATCTTGATCATGTGTATAAATGTTAAGAGTAGGAGATTCTTGTTCCTTGGTAATGATATCAAGAGTATGAGACTCTTTTTTTGAATGAATATCATCTACATGTCCATCCAAATGAAGCATCTCATGGGTATATGGAGGAGTATGTGCTATATGGATATGATCATTATTTGCAACATCTTGTATAGATAGGAGAGTTCCCATTAGATCATTGTAGTATTATGGAGATAAAAATTCTTGATCTTGAATGATTTTGGCTTTCAACATGCTTTGGATCAAGTTCTTGACATGGGTCCATTTCAAAGGATGGATTTCTTACAAAGGGTTCTTGGATATCATCATTAGGCATGAGAAGTGGCTCAATATCCTCTTGATATTTGAGTGAATTTGGATCAAGTGTTGAGTTGAGAATTTATTCAATAACTATAACCATGAGGTCAAAGGATGTCAATATGTTTTGGAAAGGACCATTTCTAGACTTTGGTGAAAGATGTTGATCATGATTTGGAACAACTTCTTGAGATATGTCCTCTAACTCATTAGGTGATGTAGAGTCATTTTCAATGTGATCATTGGTTGATGGATCATGGATTATGTCAATAGGATCAAATAATTCTAACACTCCTTGAAATAGACCATTTTCAAATATTTTTGAGGGGTTTTGATCATGACTAAAAAGTGACTCTTGATGCATGTTGAGTTGATCATCGGATGAGGTAGAAACATCTTCAAGGTGCTCATTGATGGATATATCTTGATCATTATTTTCAACAGTTGTGGTGGAGAGATTGTCAAAATTTTCAACCATAGGATCAAATGATGTTAACATTTCTTGAATTGGATCATTGTTGGGTATGTTGGAAACATAGTTGTCATTGCCCCAAAAGATCAACCTGTTAATGCCTGATATAACTACGAGAGTTAACGGATCCACGGGAGGCGGTTAAGCCATGTCATGAATCCCAAGGAGAGTTTTGACCATCTGCCAATAATCTCCCCCTCAGCGTTACCCAAGGGGATTCAAGCCCGACACCTTTGGCTTTGATACCAATTGTTGGAAACATAGTTATTGTTGCACCAAAGATCAACCTATTAATGCCCAATACAACTGTGAGAGTTAATGGATCCATGGGAGGTGGTTAAGCCATGTCACAAATCCTAAGGGGAGCATTGACCATCTGCCAACAAGGTATTGTTGGTGGATTTTGATCATGATTGAAAAGTGACTCTTGATATATGTTGATTTGATCATTGGATGAGGTAGACATAGCTTCAAGGTGCTCATTGATGGATTGATATTGATCATTGTTCTCAACAATTGTGGTTGAGAGATTGTCATCGTTATTAGTAGTGGTTGAATCTTGATCATTGTCCTCAAAATTTATTATTTATTGATCAATAAGGTCTTGGATGAGATTTTTGAGTTGAATACAATTTGATGTTTTATGAAGATTTTCTCTATGATACTCACAATAAAATCCACCCCTATTCCAAGGGAAGTTTAGGACAGAGTTGAAAGCACTTACCTTTGGAAGAGTGATGACTTTTGCATCAAGTATCTTTCTTAGCACTGATTCTATTGGATCTCTAAAAGGATTGTATTCGAGTTTGTGCTTGTTGAGGTGATTCTTGTTGTGATTGATCTTGGAGATGTGGTGATTGGGTTTGTTGTTAATGTTGTTGATCTTGATATCCAACCTCTTGACATTGGGGATACTGTTCTTGATGTGGTTGTGGAGAAAACTCAATGTTTTGATGAGATAATCCTTCTACAATGTGTAGATTTTGGGGTGGAGATGTCTCTTGATGATATGAATCAATTAATTTCCTAAGTGAAGCAATTTTATTTTGCAAAATTTTATCTTGATATCCTTGATATAGTTGATTTGGTTTTTGTTCAAGAAGATTTGGAATGTATACTTGTGGTGTTTGTATGGGATCATGGACAAATTGATTTTGGACAATGTTCTGATTTGGGATGATGTTTAGATTTGGCATTATAAGTTGAAATTTAATATTTTTGTGGTTTGGAATCACATTGATTTGATTTAGGTAACCTTGACTTTGCATGGTGTTACCTTGACTTGGATCAATACATGGATTTGTTAACATATTGTTTGGACTTTGAACAAAATTTGTATGATTCACAAACATATCTATCCCATAGTTTACCAAGTATGGATTTGAAATGTTCATGTTTGGTACACATGTACTTGGTCTATTCACATTTGGCATGTATGGATTTGGTGGGATAATGTTGTTTTATTGAAGACTTGTGCATTGATTGTTTGGTTTATAGATTTGTAAGTTCAGACTTTGATTTAAATCTACCATAGGAGAAGGTGTTAGAAAATTTAGATTGGGAATACTCACACTTGTTGTACCATTGAGGTTTGTAGGAGATAATGATCCAATGTATGGATTGTATAAATGCGAGTTTTAATAATCAATCGACATTGTAAGGTTTTGATAGTTTGGTTGATTTAGATTACTCATGATGTATGATTCAAGTTTATATTCCATGTTTTTCTTGTGTTCTGACCTTGTTGACCTCTAAGGAATTTAGGACCAATGATGAGATGAAGGATTAAAGGGGTGAATGGTATGGGTGTTGAAATTTTAGGAACCTTGGATCAATGTTAGACTTTAGGATTTGATTTTGATTGTTTTGATTGGATAATGAACTTGAGAATCCCAAGATGTTAGATGTTATCTTAGGATGAACTCATTCACAGGGGTGCTAATTTAACTAGAGGTATGAGAAAGGATGTATTCTCACACTCCTAATTAAACAAGGTGATTTCAATTTCGATGATTTACCCAAATCTAGAATGATGTTTCCAAAGCTCTAAAGTTGTTTGTGGGATGGAGATGATAAATGTTTGGATGGATGAAGTGTTTGATTTGATCCTAAATGAACCTAAGAGGGACCTTGTTTATAAGACCAAGATAGTGAAGAATATGCTTTTCCCTAAGACTATTTAAAACCAAAAGACCAATGTTTGCATGGAAAACCATATGACCAAAAGATACCAAGCACATGTGTGGGGTTAAATTTGAGTTAATCTTGGTTAATGACTTGCTTTTACCACATCCACTTGTCTTGCTTAAGTTTCAAACCAAATGTCTATGTCTCAATTCCTTTTTATTCCACAAGGTCCATTATGTGGAAATAAAGAGAATTAAGGCAATAGTTTCCTAATGTTGACTTTAGAGAGAGAAAATTGAGATATAGGCCAAAATATTTAGAAGCCTCTAAGGATAGAATCCCTAGGGACAAGCAGTAATACTTGGAATTTTCAAAGGTATTTTTCCCTTCTAAAGGGTTTGAAATTTGATGACCTTGTTGAATGTTTGTTTCCAATTTTTGAGATTTCAAGCAATGTGTTTGACTAACTTTGCAAATTGTACAACCCTAGGATAGAAAAGACAATATTTGTTGAATTCCCACATGGATTTATCCAGTTGCACTTATTCAGAGTGGATGATTAGAAGCTTGACCACACTGGCTCCCCTCCACAACACCCACTTCTTTGGGTAAGCCAAGCTTCTAGTTCTCATGAATCTCCTATGACAAAATATTCATCTCTAATAAAAACCACAAGTATGTGGGATGGCTCCAGAGGTCTCACCTCTTGATAACAACAAATATTAGGGTTTTTGGATTTTACACAAATTGGTTAATAATCAGGGTACCCGTTCAGATGGCCACATGAGAGGAAAGATCAACCCATACAAAGAGTATCATCTCCTTTTCCATAGGAGTGCCTATAATGATGAGTTTCCTCAACATTCGAATTTATATACTGGTTGGAATTAGCTTGGTGCTTAGCTCATTACCGGTTTGAGTCGTTCCCTTGGGGTGAGTACTTTTTCCCTCCAAGGTAGGCCCTCTAAAGGTAAATAATAGTGAAAGAGTACATTTGTAGTTTGACCACCTAACACACTTAGGAGGGAACACACAAAATTCCTTTTCTTCATGCTCGAATGATTTGTTCAATTTTAAACCTAAACCTAAAGTGTGGAGGCAATCTTTTAGACAACCTAATGTCACTAAAATGTTTTTGATTCTCAAGATCACCATGAAGCATGAGAGAACTGCATACACATTTGAATGACACAAGTTTGTAAAGAATATTACAAGACAAAGAAAACATGAATTCTTTTTAGTCCTCAAAGAAAATAATGAGTTATTTTTAGAGCATCAAATTTGAGTGTGAAGTTGATTGTTCAATTTTAATCCAAAATCAAA
Source organism: Sequoia sempervirens (assembly GCA_007258455.2). Lineage (NCBI taxonomy): Eukaryota > Viridiplantae > Streptophyta > Pinopsida > Cupressales > Cupressaceae > Sequoia > Sequoia sempervirens. The sequence goes on from VDFB02000015.1 coordinate 149,592,300, forward strand.
TCTAGTGAGTTTCTCATGTTCTTTTTAACCCCTTTTGTGCTCTTTTTAAATCCCAAATGAAATATATTTGATTCCTAAATTGAAAGATATATTTATATTTCCAAAGATTGGGTTATAGGTATCCCTAAAGTGTTAAAAAACACTTGTTACAATCATGAAATAGTGCCATAAGAGGCCTTCCCCTTCTTTCCTCTTTTTCTTCTTTGTCACCTAACTTGCAAAAGTTGATCATCCTACAAAAAACAGAGCCACAAAATAGGTCAATGGTCAAAGGAGATAAATATATAAAGCACATACTAAAATAAATTTGGGTATGTGTAGGATCATGATGGGCCAAAAAGTGGTGATATGATGGGTATGTGTAGGGTATGTGGCTGACGACCTTTTTTTAACCAAAAATTGATGAAATGAAAAGGGTTTTTAAAGGAGATTATCAGCTTTCCTCCAATATAAATTATGATTTACTTTGAATTTAATAAGTAATTATTATTCATTTTCTATTTGAATTATGACTAAAGTCCTAATTGATAGGCTGATTGAAAAACATCTATATCTTTCAAATGGTATCATATTTTTTGAATCTGAAACATGCATCACATTCTATGCTTTGCATACTATAGGATTTTAAAAAGTTAGACATACAAGTTTTTATATTTTTTAAAAGTTGTAATAAAAAAATCATAATTAATTATTTACTTGGAAAAAAATTACAAAAAAATGTGCATCACATTGGGACATGAGTCCTCTACTTATATCTAAAATCTTATAAAAAAAATATTATCATTTTATTGTAGTTAGGGTGGTCATACAAACACCTACTTATTTTTTCCCTGAAATTTAAGTACTACTGCATTGAAATTTCAAATTTTCACCATTTGAATAGATTTTATTATTTTTTAAATAAACCTAGTAGTTTAGAAAATGCATTCAATTTGCTACAAATTATATTCTTACATATTTTTGAAATAATATAGATAACTTATTCAAATGATTTTTCTAAATATTTTGCCACTTAAGGGCTTGTTTTTTCCATGATGATCCTAAACATACCCATTTGAAAACTGATCTTTTACATAGACCCAACATCACTTTCCACATTTGTGTTGCTATTTGAGACTTTCAATTTTTCTATTTGAGACTTTTAGCTTTTCTATTTGCAGTTGTGTTGCTATTTGAGACTTTCAATTTTGCTATTTGAAACTTTCAGCGTTGCTATTTAAGACTTTTAGTGTTGCTATTTGCAGTTGTGTTGCTGTTTGACTTTTAGTGTTGCTATTTGAAATTTCAATGTCGCTTTGTGTCCTGGAAAGACAAAAAAGAGAAAAAAATGATGGAAATGGACAAAAAACGTGTTAATTTTGAGATTTGTGACCTCCTAGTGCCAAAATGTGAATGCTCTTCCTAGACCTGCTCAAACATGAACAAAAAAGTGATCATTAGTTAATAAACAAGTAGAAGTTAAGCATTCCCTCTGAAATTCATTTAAACATAAGTACATGAAAACAAAGAAAAATATCCAATAAGTTACTAATGAAATACTATTCTAAATGCTCAAACCAGCATCCCATAGGGGGATTGGTGCTTCTTTCATGTGGAAAGAAGCCCTTTCCCAATCCCTTGATAAGCTTGATGATGGATGTGTGATGAAAAAAATTGCAAGAGCCTAGCTATGATGGAGAAATTCTATGCTAACTTGGATGATATTGTCAATAATAGTGTTTTTTTTGTGGCTAATATTCGCCAATTGGCTAATAGTTGAAATTTGGGAATCAAAAATTGGCTAATAGGTCGAGCTATAACGTGACTTGAATTGCCACATTTTTACCAAATTTCATTATAGTCTTATTTAAATCGCCAAAGAATTTATTTTACTAAAAAATTTAACTCTAAAATTTTCCATAATATTTGATACATGATTAGATCATATTTACCTAAATTTTATTAATTATAGTAGATATCTATATTAATTCGCCAATAGTATATCATAATTATGAGTTGTTTTAGGACCATATTTCTAATCTTTAATTTTCACCATTAATTTATAATATAATCTAATGGCCCTTGTATTCCATGAGGTAACATGTACCCATAATCTATAATGCTCATGGGGCCCACGATTTTGGGTCTCATGAGCATTATAGATTATAATGTATATTTTACCTCATAGAGTATAGTGAGGGTCATTAGATCAATTATCTAAATGTTGCAAGGTGTGACCCTTGGTCTTCCTTGTAGCACTAGTGCTTGGGTTTGTGACATGGTCTAACCGCCTCATGTGGTTCTTAACTGAAGCTTGTATCAGGCATTGACAGGTCGATCTTTTGGTGCAACGGAAAGTCTAATAATTGGTATCAGAGTTGGCCATAGGTTCAAACCCCATGCTTGTGCTAAGGGGATTGTTGCAAGGTGTGACCCTTGGTCTTCCTTGCAACACTAGCACTTGGGTTTGTGACATGGTCTAACCGCCTCTTGTGGTTCTTAAATGAAGCTTGTATTGGGCATTGACAAGTTGATCTTTTGGTGCAATGGAAAATCCAACACTAAAAAAAATTTTGAACCCCATGAGAATTATAGATCATAGGTACATTTTACCTTGCAAAATACAATGAGGGCCATTATATTATATTTTAAAACAATGATGGAAAGTAAATATTATAGTCTACCCCTTAAACCCATCACTAATTTCCACCCTCAAGCACCTACTTTTCCATGAGAATTATTTTTAGATTGGATGGATTTTCCATCATAATTAATGCATTTTCCTATTATTTCTCAAGATTCACCAAAAATTTCTACAAAATTTTAGTGATGTAAAAAAATTGCCAATAAAATTAATATTTTTTTCAAAAAAAGGAAAGATTTTCCAATAGAAATTAATATTTTTTCCTACAAAAAATGAAAGATTCACCAAGATTTTATATCTTTTTTTGAGGTAGGTTTCTTAACGTTATCATTGGTCAATAATAACCTTACATGAAATTTTGGATCCCCTTTTAATAGAGAAGGCCTCTATTTATAAGGAAGAAGGATTGAAAAATGAAGAATGGGGAGAATGTGGGATTAAAGATTGGACCAATCGCATTGTGCCACTTGTCAACATGCTAATGAATCTAGAGGATATGTGCTCACACATACTTGAGCACATCTTGGGAGATGGGATGTGTGAGAAGAATGAATGCCAAGGTGGCTTGTGTAAGAGGAGGACATGTAAGAGCCATAAATGAAAAGGTGTCTCAAGAAAGAGGACAAAAGTCCTTTGGGAGGGAAAAGTCAAGTAGGTGGAATACTCCAAGAATATGCCATTTTTGAATGAAAATAGGGTAATTAGTAAATCAAATAAATTGATTTACATGTGACACTTGGTTAGTTTACCAAGGTTTACTTACCCTAGGGTGGAGTTAAAAGCTAGAGAAATGAGGGATTAGTGTTAGGAGTTAATTAATTTAGGATTAATTAACTTGGATGAGGTTAGCTGATTTATGACATTTAATTTAAATTTTTGGGTTTATTTAAATCAAATGAGAGAATGTTAGAACATTAGGATTTTAATTAAATAAAATTGATTTATTTAATTAAAGGAAGAAAATTAGGGTTTTAATTAAATAAAATTGATTTATTTAATTAAAGGAAGAACATTGGGATTTTAATTAAATAAATTGATTTATTTAATAAAAGGAAAGAACATTAGGATAATCTGATAAAGTGTATTATCTGATTTTAGGAGGAATATTATTCAATTAATTGGTTAGTGTGGAAATGATTAACAAAGAATCGGTGTTAGCTAATCAAAATCAAGTGCATGATATCGATCAAGATATTTTGCATTTTTACATTAATAAAACTAGTTGTTATACTTAAATAATTCAAGACTACATAGAAATGAAAGTACAAATTTCTAGAATGAAAGCATTCAAATTCATGATGGAGGTGCCAATTATTTCTGGGTATGTGTAGGATCATCATGGAAAAAATAGGCCCTTAAGTGGCAAAAAATTTAGAAAAATCAGAGTTAGGTAACTTGACGTAATTTTTTTGAATAAGTTATCTATATTATTTCAAAAATATGTAAGAATGTAATCTATAGCAAATTGAATGTAGTTTCTAAACTAATAGGTTTATTTAAAGCAAAAAAATTCTATTTGGTGAAAATTTGAAATATCAATCCAGTAGTGCTTAAATTTCAGGGAAAAAATAAGAAGTAGGTGTCCGTCTGACCACCCTAACCACAATAAAATGATAATATGTTTTTATAAGATTTTAGATATAAGTAGAGGACTCATGTCCAGATGTGATGCATATTTTTTTGTAATTTTTACCAACTAAATAATTAATTATGAATTTTTATTACAAATTTTAAAAAATATAAAATCGTGATGTTTGACCACCTTAACTTGGTCAAAACTTCATGAAATTCAATTTTTTTAATCCTATAGTATGTGAAGCATGAACGTGACATATGTTTCAATTCAAAAATGTGATACCATTTGAAAGCTATAGATGCTTTTCAATCAACCTATCAATCTGGACTTTAGTTGTAATTCAAATAGAAAATGAATAATAATTATTTATTAAATTTAAAATAAAGAATAATTTATATTGGTGGAAAGCTAAGAATCTCTTTTAAAAACCCTTTTTGTTTTATCAAATTTGGTTTAAAAAAAAATCGTCAGCCACATACCCTACACATACCCATCATATCGCCACTTTTTGGCCCATTGTGATCCTGCACATACCCTTCTCTAGGAGCATAGCTTAACATGATGAAGTTTTTGAAAGGTGTGATGAAAGAATGATGATCATTGTGGAAGCATGGTTTCACAAATTTGAATGTGAAAATGAAACTTGCAATGCAAAATCTCAACAAAAACTCATGAAAATATTAGAAAAAGGGATATGGGTCCCATCGGGTGTGCCAAAATGAGGAAAAGAAAATGAATTGAAGGGTAATAAGTAAAAAAATACATAAACATAGATATATTATATCTCAAAGCATCTTTAACTCCATGGTTGATCCAAATAAGCATGCACCCAAAATCCTATTGATATGCTCTTAAATTTCTATATGGATGTGGATTGCTCTAATGATATTTCAATATAATCTATTTATAGAAAAATAATTGATAAAAATGGATAGTGTGAGCTTATATTTATAGAAGGAGGCTCACATGGAAGGAGGGCTAAGATTTTTCCACAAGATCAATGGCTCATGTTTAGAGGTTCTCTCAAGCAAGATGAAAAAGACGTGTAATGTGAGGGCTAAAAGAGAATGGAGGCTTGGATGAAAATGATTGGGTAGGAATTGGGAATAATTTGATAGTATCTCAAGAGAAGAAAATATTTTACTTTTTTCTCATCTCAAGAGGTGGAATTTAATATTAGATTTTATGGAGAGGAGAGAGATGGCCCCACACAAAGTCAACTTTAAAAGTGACATTTTTCTTTAGTGGATTTAATGAAGAGGAGGTGAGAAGTTATTGGGTGGATGAAAAATAATGTGAGGGGATATGACACATGGAAAATGAAGAATTTTAAAATTGAGGAAAAGGCTAAGTGGGTATTAATGAAGGATGATTTAATTAATTAATCTAGGATTAATTAATTAATGGATTTTTAGAGGAGATGGATGGTGATGACTAAGGTTTTATTAAATAAATAATTAGCCTAAGTTAAGAAGAATAAGAAAATAGTAAAAATTAATTAAATTAAATATTTAATTAATTTAGAAGAATGAGAGGATAACTAATTAAATAGTGTAATATTTAATTTATTATGGGATGATGACAAAAATTAATTAAAATTTAGAAGTTTAATTAATTTAAAAAGTGTAAAGTCATAATTGGGATGTATACAAGTCCATTACCACTTTTCCACATATAGTTAAAAAATTCTTAAATGATTTTTCCTATAACATAGAACATGAACTTTTATTTCTTGACCTTTGCAATGTTGAGCAATGAAATGGTGAGAGCTTTAGTTCCTTTCTCCAATGATGGAAAAAAATTCCTAGTTGCTTCCTATGGGTTAATCTATAAAAACTTGTTAATATTCTCATCGAAAAAATAATCCCAAAAATGACCTTTCATTTACTAGTTCATTGCGTCACAACCTTCTCAAATGATGAAAAATGTGGAGTTCCCTAGGGTTTCCAAAAATGGAAAAGTGGATCCAAAGAGGGAAAATGGGTCCTATCTTTCCTCAATTCATTAGGAAATAAGATCCAAACAATGATTTGACTAACAACCTTAAGGTGAGTCAAGTCAAAGTGTGGACCTACAAATTTCCCTTTTTTTACAAGGATAGGGGTCTAGGGCAAACAAAAATTTGGGGAGAAGATTAGAAATAGAAAATCAACTCCAAAATGCACTTTGTAACTTGGATTTAATAGATTAAACTCAATATTGATGGAACCTACAAAATTTTTGGAGAATCTAGAAGACATAAACCTTGCGTACCTCTCATAAAAAGGTGTTTTTAGAAGTTAACTGAGGACTCATTCACCCAATGGTGAATGTGTCCTAGATAGGGCTATTCAAAATCTATGTTTGGGTTCTCTTCTCCTATGTTTGCACTCCCAGATCCTCAATTTTCACCATCGGATAGTTGGAAATAAATCATGTAGGTGAGTTTTTGTTAGATGACCACAAAGGTGACAACTTTGACAACTTTGCAATTTTGCAACTTTGAGATCTTCAATTTCTCTCCAACCTACAAATCTACAACACATAAAGAGAGGGGGAAAATGTTTTTTTTCTGGTGAATGGGAGTTTTCCTTGGTCGAACCCTCATTTTGGTAATTAAACCATGAAATGATATGAAATACCATGAAAGGACTAATGAATGAACAAGCCTATGTCACAACTCCCCAAACCCTTATTTGAACCTTGGAATGTGGATCTCCAACTAGTATGAAATGGCTTCAATGGATGTGGATCTTGAACCTTCAATCCTTATTTGAAACAATAGTTTTAATGCTTGAATGGATCTTGAACACTACATCAACATATTGGCTCAAATAACATGCATGATGCAAGAAGACTTTGACATGATAATGAGATCTTGATTGCTACAATAATCTTCAATAAATCTACTCTCAAATTTCTCTTGAACTTTCTCTATCTTGATCTAATGAAGTCACATATAAATTCTATGAGGAAACACAATACAATTACCTCTTATTTATATAAATATGTTAATATTTCCTAAAATTCAAATAGAACAAGCTAACATGTGAATACACATTTGAAATCATTAAAATACCACCAAAAACATATTTGAAATTTAGGTCCTAGGTCTAAGTGAGGACCCATCTTGGGCGAATGGGTCCTAAGTCATTCACCTAGGAAACACATCCTCCAATGTTAAGTGTTGTCATGGAAATAATGAATGTCAGGTTTTACCCTTTAGAAACTACAATTAATTAGGTTTGGATTTTAATTAAAGGGTCCAATTAAGGAAAATTAACCTCAATTAATTAATAAAACCCTAGATGATTTTCAGTGTAAAGATCCACTTTACAAAAGCATAAATAAGGCACAATTAAGTCCATTTTATCTAATAAGGCCCTAAGCTTAATGTGAATATGTAAAATACATATTACAACACTAAATTAAGCCATAATTTGGTTCATTTTATTAATATTAATTCCCAAGTTAAGTGTGGAAAATGGATACTTTTTCCTACATTGCACCTTAAAATATTTAAATTATTGACAAAGGAGAAATCATTATAGAGAAAGCCATTTTTGTGAAGGTATCAGTGAAAATATACAACAAGGATAAAGATAATGCTACCCAACTAATAGAAAATCATAAGATTTTGGAAAAAAATAATATCATAAGTGATGGGTCCATTAGATCCAAGGTTATCCAAATTGCACCAATAATGTCAAATAAAAAACCCTAATGTTCACAAATTTCCTACAAAAAACTCATGTTTCTATACCACAAGGAAAACCAAGTTACCATAAAAACCGAATATGTAAATATACTCCTTTAGAGGAATCTATAGTATTAGTGTTCTAAATACTTGTTAATGCAAACACGATTATATATCTATATAGTCAACCCTTTAATGAAAGTGAATCAAAACCAACATGGTACATGGAAAATGAATATTATAAATACCATCCAATTAAAGTTCATACCATTTTCAAGTGCATGAAACTTAAAAAGTATATTAAAGATCTTATTGATCATGGTGAACATATAGTTGAAATTTCCTCCTTTTCACCTAATGATAAATAAGCTATCTATTAGTTCCCATTTCCTAAGTATGGCCAATATCAACCCTTAGTGTCTAATAAAGGTCAAAACAAAAATACTCAAATAAACTTGGTAGTCAGTGATATTGAAGAATTATATCCATAGGTAAATACTATCACAAATAAAAGTCCTAATTATTTCATGACTACTAGGCATGGTCAGGTTACCATTTAAGGAATGCTCCTCTTGAAAACCTAACCAATATGACTTCCTTGAGCATCTTGAGAAGACTCTAACACATTTATATCTTGTAGCTTCTTTGATCATCACTTATTTATAACATATTGGACCATGCTTTCAAAGAGTCATGAGTCCCTAGAGATATAAATTTTGATTAATTCCAAGACCTTGTAGGTCAGTTTTATTTTTCATATCACCTTCCATTGAACCATTCGATACCAAATTACTTCATATAGAGGCTATTCTCAAAAATTTAAAGTAAAATGAGTCCCTATAGATGGGAAGTGTAGTTTTAATATGTGTACATAGAGGTTAATAAAAAAATTCTAATATTTTAATAATAATATGGAAAACTAAAAAAAAATTAACTATTAGAGCATATTATGATGCAAAGAGAGAACCCAAGGCATTATTTTACTCCCAATATAGGTGGTTCTAGTCATAAAAAATACCTTGTTGCATGATCTTAACCTTGAGGTTCCATAAAACATCTATATTGGTTGCCCATGCATCCATGAAATGTAGGTGGTCCCATCGATATATCACTAGTTTATATCAAATTTTATGAAGTAGGAGACTCTCCCTTTCAAATTTCAAACCAAACACACACAATAAACTATGTAAGAAGGAAGAAAATTACAATGTAACACAACTTATGGAAGAGAAATGTGCAACATATATTTATTTAAAAATTGAAAATGAATTGCACAATCATCAAGTTCATAGGCTTCCTTACAACCTGGGATTCACACATACAAAAATCTACAACATAATGTCTTTAAAATTATGGATTCATTCTAACACTATCTAGGTGTGCAACCACAACTTCTCCTAAAATCCCCCTTCTCCAAATGAGAAAGCCTCAATAAATAGAGAATGTGTGAGGATAAAACCACTATTAGTTTCCCAAAACAACCTTCAATTAACACCTTGAAATACCACACCCCACTTTGAGGAGAATAAAATAAAAAATAAAAAATATTTAATTGAAAATATGGCCTGCATATGGGTGCCTAGCTCTTGGCCAATGATCTTGGCCAACTATGACACCATTGATTTTTGGCTGCTCCGGTGGCTCTGAATATGGTCATGCATCAATGTTTCAAGATTGTGGCACAAACATGCAAATTCATGCAAGGCATGCAATTGAACATGCAATCACATGCACCCCAAGTGGTCCCCACCAATAAATGGGATTCCCAAAAGGAATATTTCCTCATTTATACATTACAAACATTTATCGAAACATAATTCTAAAAAAATTGCATTTACAATTTTTCCACAAGGGAATTTACAAAGTCGTGAATTAAAATATTTATTCTCCTAACCCCTAAGACCTTATTGAAAATAAAATAAAAATAAAAATCAATATTCTTGGTGATGCAAGATTGCTAGTATCCCTAGATGCTCCTACACCAAAATTTATACATAATGATGTAGGAGTCACAATCCTTGGAAATCCTAATCCCTTACATTATTGTAAATAATTGGAAATTCCTTGTCGTAAATCACATCATTATTCTAGTATAGATGTTTCCATACCTCCACCATCATCATCATCTTCATCATATTTTGATCGTACCATTTTGGCATCATTACTATCTACCAAAATTGATTCCCAAATCAAGGTAAAAATTGTAGATAAATGGTTTGGAGAGTATTATTAGAATTTACAAGTAGGATAGAGAAATTAAATAGCCTCAATTATAAAACAAATAACAAAATTTAAAAAAGAAGAGAAAAATGGAACAAAAATATTTAACGTGGTTCACACAATGTGGGATTCATCCATATAAACAATCATCCACCAATTTTATCATTCAACAAAATTACTGAGTTACAAAATTTACATGTTCACTCTCACCTACCACTAGTTTCCTATCTTCCACATATGATGAAAAATATTTGGATGCAGATGACCTACTATAGGTTGACTTGCATGTGCCTTGCTAGTATTGTCCTTATTTTCTTTTTCATGTTCCTTTTGTGATTGCATGTGCATAATGTGATCCCCCGTATTGTTTTGTTTGATGTGTCTTCATGTTCATTCCTCTATTTGTATCTACATTCTTCTATATATGTCGTAAACCTTTATCTTTTGTCCTTTTCTTTCCTTTTGGGGATTACACAAGGCATTGAGAAATTTAGGTCTCTTCCATGTTCACCTAAAAGCTTTTCTTTGTTTTCACACTCTATGGGTCATTCTTCCTGTTCCATGAGTTATTTGGGGAATGAGGACATTTCTGAGCTCTGTAATATCATTGTCACAAAGAAATATGTTGAACCTAAATTTTTGGATCCCTTATGTGATTTTGAGATTTCATTTTGGGGGAAACCCCTTCCTTTTTCATGACATAGCTTAATTTGGAAAGATATGCTTGACACAAGGTTTTCTAAATAAGATCTCATGTATTGTTATAATTTATCATTTGCTACTTTAAAGTAATTTATCATAGCATGGTGTTGAAAATTTCTTTAATGTGGGGGAAATCATTGGCATTATTAGTTTTGAAATCTTTGACTATATCTTATGTTTCATTGTGTGCTCTTCGTACTTCTTGCGATGTTTCTTCTTCTTAGTGGTGTCATTGAGTTTGATGTCCTCCAATAGTGTGACCTTTCTTGGCATACAACTTTCCTCCTAGTGGTGATGCTATGCATTGCATACCCTAAGTCATGAATCTTTTATCTTAGACATCCTCTCTTTGAGACATTAGGCATGATGTTCCCTAAGAGAAGACCTTACATGAACTAAGAAAAATGCCTTTGAACATGTCTTATACTATTTGCATTTTTTTCATAAGTGTTTAGCATAATGAAACTTGCTAACCTTGTGAAGATCGAAGTTACAACCCTTTTTCATGGCCACCAAGCATAACACACTTTGCTTGCCTAGGGAACCTTGTTTTTTCATAAGTGTTTAGAATAACACAATTTTCCAAGCCTTATGAATCTTGAAGTTTGTATTGTGTGGTGTCTTATTAAAGTTATCAAAGGTATAACTTTGGTATGTTTTGGGATCCTAATAAGATTCTCTCATTTTCCACCCTTGGGAGCTCACTGAGTGGACAAAAAATTTCACTATCCCATGCGAGTGTGCATTGTTGTTTGCATTGTGGACAATGAGTTCCACTTATAAACATTTTTTGGAAAAATAGCTAGGATGTGATCCACATCACATTAGATAGTCGAGGCTTGATCCACCCCTTTTTTAACCTTTCTCTCTTTTAGTCTTTGGAATTATGATTGAGTATCTTGTCATTGCTACATATATATTTTTAACATAGGCATTTGTCTTCTTGTGCCTTTGTTGGTTTTTCCATGAGATCTTAGATCTTGGAGGCTTGATCATCCTCCTTGAACTTTGTCATCTTATCCTTCCAATGATTATACAATTAGACCTCTCTTGATTGTCTACTTTAGTGTGAGTTTGATGTAGGATCATCCTCTCACTAAAGTGAGGGCTAAATTTAGTGTAGAAAAATGTATCCCTTTACATTTTCACACTTGTTTGGGCCCTCCTACTTAAAATGGACTTAATAATTCTATAAT
>VDFB02000015.1:149604392-149651198 GCA_007258455.2 Sequoia sempervirens
TACTTGTGGGGGAGACCATTTTTCTAGAGATTGTCCCAATAAGCCTTCCAAAAATTCACTACCTACTTAGTGGGAAATGTTTTAAAAAAGATACATGAAGTAGTGGATGATTTCCAAGTAGAGTATCAGGCAACTCCCATTGAAACTCTAGGTATTTTGTTTGGTTTACCCATTTCAGTTCTTATTGATACTGGTGCAACTAAGAATTTCATTTCACCTGGAGTAGCTAAGAAATTATCTAGAAAGGCTGGACACATGGCAATGACTTGGGATGTAGAGCATACAAACTAGATAAGAGCAAAGGTGGAACAATGTCTGCTTGAGGCTAGGATAGAGCTACCTTGTTTCTCTATAGAAGTAAAACTATATGTCACACCTTTAGGATCCTATGATGTAATATTAGGTACAAATAGGATGTGGAGACATAAGGATAAGGTAGATTTCCATGTGAAAATTGTAGAGTTCCAAGATGATTTTGGTAACCAAGTGAAGTTCCAAGGGATACCTAGAGAAGTGAAGATTCGTAAAATCTTGACAATGCAACTAGTGAGGGCTAAGAAGAAAGGGTGCAAACTATTTGCCATTAAGATTGAAGAACTTAAAGAATATATTCATAATTTAGATTCCCAGAGCTTCCAAGAGATGGAAGACAGTGAAATATATGACACTGGAATGTCAGACATGGAAAGGTATCCTATAAAGACCCTTACAAATTCCACTCTAAATTTTTAGTTTGGATCACTTAGGAATTTCATCAAAAAATTGGCAACAACCTCCTTTCATCTAATAGACATGAATTCTCCTTTGTGTTTGAGTTTATATAATGATTTCATATGCATAATAGATTCTAACTAGAAATAAGCCAATGGCTGTAAATGCAATGAGTTATGAAATGCAAGGTCTATTTTTATTTTCAAATGTAATAAGATGAAATGTAAAGTGTTGTTGTGAACCTACAACCAATAGACATTTGGAAAAAAACTTGTCATACAATTCCCAAACTCAATTATGACTAAACATTCATGCAAATATGTTGCTACAACCAAATGATATTATGACAAACAATTGTCATACATCCAAAATCCTTTATATTGGAAACTTTAAAACTGATTACATACTTGACAATACTTTCAATGTTGATTTCCTTCAATAGATGAAATGATTTATATCACAATTGGGCAATGTATCTCAGATCTATAACAACAACGAATGCCAAATCAATGACCGAAACTGATACAACACTATTTCATTCCTATAACATTGATTTAAAAAAGTGATACATCGATTTATTATGCAAATGTTACTAATGTAAATGGATGGAACCTAGACGATGAAGGAGTGACTGAAATGAAAGCCATGATTTGTATTCAAACTGCTGATAAAATAACATCCCACTCAACCAGTGGCTCAAGAAGTCAATCCCATGATTTGCACTCAAGTTGCTGATAAAAGTCATCTCACCCAGCCAACAACTCCTTGTATATTGTCAGCTCTAAATGAAATATGATTTGTTGCACCTCCTAACCTTGCAATCCATGATTTTCTTCCAATAATCATAGCGCTCAACTGATGTCTATAAGCTATGATTTTTATACTTACATTCCATGATCTTCTTTTCTTTAATATTCAATGTGTTGTGCCAGAGATATGCTCATGCTCCATGATTTCAATGATTATATGTTCTCCAATAAGTTGCATCCAAGTTGAGCAAGCAACAAAAAAATTTCAATAATTTTTTTTTTTACTTCAAATCGATGGCTAATGATTGTGATGTGAGTGCTAATAAATCCATGATCAGCTATGGTAACAATGCTAGAAATAATAAAATCAGTGATGCACATAAAAAATCCTGAAGAATTGATAATCAAAATCTAAAATGTAATTTGACTTCTTGCCAAAATCGATTTCTTCTTCTTCACCAAAATCTGGTCATAGACCATTAAATTTTGTAAAACTAAACCAACAAGCAATAAATTCTTCCTCAAGTGAAGTTGCAACAATACATTAGTTGTTGCAACTTGTAAACCCCTCAAATAAATTCTATAAGAAACCAACTATTGCATTCAATCAAAACCATTATTCAAAAGTGCAATAATACATCAACTATTGCACCAATTCAAATTTTTCCAATGAAGCACCTCTAGAAACCTTGGATGGATTCCTCCACAATCTCTAGCTAGGGATGATCTTTCAGAACCGAACCTGGTATCCTATAGTCTTCAAACCCTCAAAGAAGCAAATCATTCAAGCTTCTACCAAACTGGTATGAAAAGAATAATCCAAGGCATACCCAAATGACTTGCATTCAACTCCTTATAAAGAATTCTCAATGAATTCCAAGAAGCTTCTAGAAATATTACTAATTTTATTCCTAATGCAACTTTATGATTTATGAATTTATATTAAGTCACATTTAATTAAATTAATTATAAATAAAGTTAACTTTTTTAATTTTAATTTATGGAGGTAAATTTAAAAACAATTAATTTCATTATTATTCCCTTATTTTTCCTTTTTAGCGTTTGTGAATAAATAAAGGTTGAACGATCTCCGGGGTGGCCACTGCAAAGGGGACATTATAGTCTTCCATTCTTGAAGTTGCTTGTCCCCAATCAATTGTAAACCATGATATTGTAAAATATATTCTCCTTCACATGCAGCATCCTCTCCTAGAAAACCTATCCATCTCATCAAATACCTCTTAACCACCCCTCTCCTTAATCTCTTCTCTTGGGTATCAACTATCTCCTCAGGAATAAGGACCAAACTTCCCTCCACATCCAATGGTGAAAACTTTGATGAAGAAGTAACCCACTATCCAAGTTCCTTCTTGAGGCGTGAAACATGAAATACACTGTGTGTCTTATTGCTCCCTGACAACTCCAACTCATAGGTTACCTCCCCAACACACCTGATGGTCTTTTAGGGTCCATAAAATTGAGACTTGAGTTTCCCCACACTGTCCTTCCACAAAGAAAACTACTTGTAAGGCTGAAAATTAAGATAGACCCAGTCTTCCATCTCAAAACTATGCTCAACCCTATGTATATCAGCGTATGTCTCTTGCTGATTTTGTGCCACCTAAATAATACCCTAAAGTTCCTTCAAGGTGTCTTGGTTATACTGAATCTAGTACTTAGCCTTAGGAGCTCTATACTCCCCAAAAGCCAAGTCAGTACCTATCCATCTGAATAGCTCTTTCCAAAATGAACATAGGATCCTACTATCTTTGTCACCGACAAAGAACCTTGGCAGCCCATGCAACCTGATGATTGATCTGAAAAACAACTCTTCCACCCAAGAACTGTGGTGATGAACCTCGAGCATCCATTCTATCCATAAAAAAGCTCCACCTGGGTCCCATGAACAAAATGGAAGTCCATCAATCTCAATACCTACTGAATTTCGTTGTGCCACTCTGATAACCCCTAGAGTCCAATTGAACCAAATATTAAACTCCTACTTTTGGAGGTATCCGACTGGAGAGAAAAAAGTGAGAGACTTTCCAAACTTGAACTCATCACCTGAAATTAAAAACACATCATACTAGAGTGAACACAAAAACCTCTTATTCAACCCATCCCTTTGTGTCCTCAAGGACATGATCAAATATTGTGTATGTGGGCTAAAATAAAGCTAGTGAGCACACCTCATTATGCTTGATTGAGGTGAAATTCCCATGTTTTCACCAATGGAATACCTGAGTAGTCATGTGTACTCCACCCTATACTGCCATCATCAAAAGAATACTCACAAATTAAAATAGGATGAGTTGATCTTGCCACATCATCATCACCCCTTCCAGCCTTGTCCGCAAGACTTCTATCAGAAAGCAACTGCAAGTATCGTGATATATAATTTCAGGAGAAATAAAAGTACCATTATGAATGCCATTGATCTCTTGAAAAGAGACTAGAACAACACCAGGGTCTACCATGGAAGACTTAGAAGAAACCATATTCTTTTGATAAGACTGACCAATGTCAATCTCAAAAGTACCAATGTAGAGCCTTGTGCTCAAATATCCCATAATTCCTGATGCTGAGAATGATGTGTTTGTGTCATCATCAATCAATTCCACACCAAGTGGTCTCTTGAAGATGTGAAAGGTGCACAACATAGGTGCATAGAAACATATACCAACACCTCTCAAGTTGTTGGCATAAATTAGAACAACACCATGTAGCCTATGAATCAATTCCATGATGGATGAAAGGCATCTCTACTACCCAAGGATGATAAGAACTCATCATCACTCCATCCTCTAACTCCAAAGTGGCTATCCCAACTTCTCCTATCTGCCTTAACAAAAGTTGTCCTCAAAGTGTATCCTACAAAAGTAGAACAACCATCAACCAAAGAAGTAGGAGGTAGACCTCATGGGGATGGGGCTGGAATACACCTATCCTCATGTCTCGCCACAAACCATTGGCTGGAATCAACGTGAAACTCAATGTTACACCTCTCAAGAAGGAGTGACTGGAATGAAAACCATGATTTGTATTCAAACTACTCATGAAATAAAATCCCACTCAACCAACGTCTAAAGAAGTCAATCCCACAATTTGCACTCAAGTTGCTGATAAAAGTTGTATCACCCAACCAACAAATTCCTTGTATATTGTCAGCTCTAAATGGAATATGATTTGCTACACCTCTAACCTTGTAATCCACAACTTTCTTCCAATAATCACAGTTCCAAACTGATGTCTATAAGCTGTGATTTTTATCCTTACATGCCATGATATTATTGTATTTAATCTTCAGTGTGTTGTGCCCAAGATATTCTCATGCTCCATGATTTCAATGATTATATGTTCTCCAATAATCTGTTTCCAAGCTGACCAAGCAACCAAAATTTTTCAATAATTTGTTTTTTTACTTCAAATTGATGGCCAATGATTGTGATGTGAGTGCTAAGAAATCCACGATCAACTATGGTAACATTGCTGCAAATAATAAACTCAATGAAGCAAATAAAAAATCCTCAAGAATTGATAATGAAACTCCAAAATGTAATCTGAATTCTTCCCAAAATTGATTTCTTCTTCATCACCAAAATTTGGTCATAGACCATTAAATTTTGCAAAACCAAACCAACAAGCAATAAATTCTTTTTCAAGTAAATTTGCAACAATACATCAGCTGTTGTAACTTGCAAAGCCCTCAAATAAATGCTATAATAAACTAGCTATTGGATTTAATCAAAACCCTTATTTATAATTATAATAATACATCAGCTATTGCACCAATTCAAATTCGTGCAATGAAGCACTTGTAGAAACCTTGGATTGATTCCTCCATAATCTCCAGCTAGGGTTGATCTTTCACAACCAAACTTGGTATCCTAGAGTCTTCAAACCATCAGACAAGCAAAGCATTCAAGCTTCTACCAAATTGGTATGAAAAGAATAATCTAAGACATGCCCAAATGGATTGCATTCAACTTCTTATAAAAAATTCTCAATGACTTCCAAGAAGCTTCTAGAAATATTACTATTTTTATTCCTAATGTGACTATGATTTTATTTTAAGTCACTTTTAATTAAATTAATTATAAATAAAGTTACCCTTTTAATTTTAATTTATGGAGATAACTAAATAAAAAAAATTAATTTAATTATTATTCCCTTATTTCTCCTTTTTAGCCTTTGGGAATAAATAAAGGTTGAATGATCTCCGAGGTGGCTATTGCAAAGGGGACATTATTGCCTTCCCTTACTGAAATTGCTTGTCCCCAAGCAATTGCAAACCTAGATGTTGTAAAATATATTCTCCTTACCATGTGACATCCTCTCCTAGAAAACCTCTCCATCTCACCAAATATAAATTATCCACCCTTGTCCATAATATCTTCTCCTTGGTATCAACTATCTCCTCAGGAATTAGGACCAAACTTCCCTCCACATCCAAGGGTGAAAAATCTGATGAAGAAGTAACCCACTATCCAAGTGCCTTCTTGAGGCATGAAACATGAAATACATTGTGTGTCCTACTGTTGCCTAGCAGTGCCAACTCATAAGAAGACTTCCTGTAAGGCTACAAACGAAGATAGACCCAGTCTCCCTTCTCAAAACTGTGCTCAACCCTATGCATATCAACGTATTTCTCATGCTGATTTTTTGCCACCTACAAAATACCCTGAAGTGACTGCAAGGTGGATTGGTTATACCAAATCCAATAGTTAGCCTTAGGAGCTCTATACTCCCCAAAATCTAAGTCAGTACCTGTCCATTTGAATAGCTCCTACCAAAAGGCACATAGGAATCTACTATCTCTGTCACCGACTAAGAACGTTGACAGCCCATGCAACCTAATAATCGCTCTGTAAAAAACTCTACCACCCAGGAATTGCGGTGATGAAACTCAAGCATCCATTCTATCCATAAACAAGCTCCACCTGGTTCCCATTAACAAACTAGAAGTCCATCAATCTCAATACCTACTGACTTTTGTTGTGCCACTCTGATAACCCCTATAGTCTAATCAAATCAAATCTCAAACTCCTACTTTTGGAAGCAACCGACTAGAGAGAAAAAAGTGAGAATTTCCATGCTTGGAATCATCACCTAAAATAAAAAACATATCATACTAGAGTGAACCCAAACACCTCTTATTCAACCCATCCCTTTGTGTCCTCAAGGACATGATCAAATTCTATGTATGTGGGATAAAATAAAGTTGATGAGCACACCACATTATGCAATTGATGTGAAACTCCCATGTCTGTACAAATGAAATACCTGAGTAGTCATGTGTACTCCACCCTATATTTCCATCATCAAAAGAAGACTCACAACTTAAAATAGGATGTGTTGATCTTGCCACATTATAATCACCCCTTCCAACCTTGTGAACAAGACTTTTGTCATAAAGCAACTACAAGTAATGTGATATACTTTTAGGAGCAAGAAAAGTACCATCATGAATTCCATCAAGCTCTTGAAAAGAGGCTGGAACAACACCAAGGTCCAGCGTGCAAGACTTATAAGAAACCACATTCTTCTGATAAGACTGACCAATGTCAGTCTTGAAAATACTAATGTAGAGCCTTGTGCTCAAATCTCCCACAATTCCTGAAGCCAAGACTGATGTGTCTATGTCATCATCAATCTATTTCACACTGAGTGGTCTCTTGAAGATGTGAAAGGTGCCTAACATAGGTGCATAGAAACATATACCAACACCTCTTAAGTTGTCATAAATCATAAAAACACCATGTAGCCTATGAATAAATTCCATGAGAGACAAAAGGAATCTCTACTTCCCAAGGATGATAAAAACTCATCATCACTCTATCCTCTAACTCCAAAGTGGCTATCCCAACTTTTCCTATCTGCCTTAAAAACAATTTTCCTCAAAGTGTATCCTACCAAAGTAGAACGACCATCAACCAAAGAAGTAGGAGGTAGAGCTTGTGGGGATGGGGCTAGAATACACCCGTCCTCATGTATCACCCCAAACCATAGACTAGAATCAACTGGAAACTTGAGCGTACACCTCTCAAGATCGAGAATGATGCATCCATCACCAACTAACTCCTCTCGCCTAACCATCACAAGAGGAACTGTGCCTGTATCTTGAATGTGACTACTAGGAGGTCTCATGCTACTATCTTCAACATGTGTTCTAGCTAAAATAGATGAATGAGTCTCTTCTATACATGATGAACATTGAGCTAAACTCAACTCTAAGCGGAGCTCATCAACATGGATATTTGATTCCTAAAGTGCTATCTAATTCATCCTCAATGAATCACTAGTAGCCTTAAGTTCATGAGATAGCTTATTCACTTCATTCTCTTTCCTTCTCAAAGCATCTGAATAGATCTCAACAAGGTTGAGAAGGTGGTCACAATATGAAAGGTGTAAATAATTTGACTTCACTGCCCCCATACCTTCTTTGATTTCATGCAAGTTATCATGACAAGACTCTACTTCAACTCCTTTTTGTCTTGTATCCAATTGAACCATCCAAAGATGATTCTCAATAAATTTGTGTATTTTATCAAGATGAGATAATGTTGCCACAATCCCATCTTCACTCATGTTCAACTAGTTCTCTAAGCTATGTGAAATTTTAGATTTATGAATAACCTTTGTTGTACTTGCGAAAGCATCAGATTATTCTGCAAGTGCTTGAGTTACACAAATATTTTCTTCGGTGATGTCATCCATGCACATATCCTAATTTGGAATTAGGTCAGCACTAATTCCACATGTATAAACATTCAATGACCCTATTAAGTGTTTCAACATAAGAGGGATCAGTTGTTTTATGATCTCATCCTTCAACTCAACTAGTCCACTCGATGATGGCCTATTTTCTTCGAGTAGGGAAGATGGAACTGGTATACCAAGTGAGATTTACTCTTGTGCATTCAATTGTTCCTTGAATTTCTCAATATTTTTGTGAGATCATATGTTGTAGTCAAAACCTGATGCTCTCTTCTCCAAATGACTAACAAATCTAATTATAGTTATTTGCAAATGTCATCATCTCCATCAAGGATCAGAGATAAGATATTGAACATACTTATCTTCACACTTTTTGAATGTAGTTTCTTGATTCCAGAAATGAAGTAGTCAAACATTTGGAGAATCAAATTATTGCACTTGAAATCAAACAAGAGGTAGCATACCCTAAACTTGGCCATAATCTCCAAGATTTTTACTCTTTGACCAAAGGTAGGAATTTTGAAATCATGTAACCCTTGAAAGCTATCCACCATCATTTAAAGTATTACATTTACAGTATCATTACCATATGGTACTGTAGGAGCTGTAATCCTTGCAAGTTCATTCATACAAGTGAAAAATGAAAGTATAACTTCTTCATCTTGATGTTGCAAAAGTTTTAGCTTCACCAAAGAACTCACCAAAGGGTTCATAGCTTTATACATTGCTTGAGAAGGTAACTGTCCAACCTTACACAAACATCTTTTAGCCTTCTCTTGAATGCTTTGAAGATCTTCTTTCGCCTACGATAAGAATTTCAACTTGTCACCAAAAAAAAATCTCTCTTGAAAAGTCTTGATGGCCTCCTTTTCTTTGTTCCATTTTTCAATCATTTTATCATGTTCATTGTTCCAGAATTCCAATATTTTTCCAATAGAAATATGATGTTGATTCAATGATTCCAACAAAGCTTCCATTTAATTACTAGAAGTAGCCATGTAGCCTAACTAAAATTTTTGATCTATAGTTGATTAGCTAAAACAAAGACCAATTACCAAATAGGCTAGCAGGGTAACTAAGCTATGATACCACTGTAAAGACCCTTGCAAATTCTTCTCTAAATTTTTAGTTTGGATCACTTAGGAGTTTTTTCAAATAGTTGGCAAACAACCTCCTTTCAGTTGATAGATGAATTCTACTTTGTGTTTGAGTTTATATAATGATTTCATATACATAAAATATTCCAACTATAAATAAGCCAATGATTGTAAATGCAATGATTTATGAAATGCAAGGTCTATTTTGATTTTTAAATGCAATAAGATGAAATTTAAAGTGTTGTTGTGAACCTACAACCAATAGAAATTTTGAAAAAAACTTGTCATACAATTCCCAAACTTCATTATGACTGAACATTCATGCAAATACGATGCTACATCCAAATGACATTATGGCAAATAGTTGTCATACATCCAAAATCCTTTATATTGAAAAGTTTAAAAATGATTATAAACTGGACAATACTTTCAATGATGATTGCCTTCAATAGATGAAATGATTTACAATGCAACTAGGCAATATACCTCAGATCTATAATAGTAATGAATTCCAAATCAATGACTAAAACTGATGAAAAGTTCTAGTTCATTTGTATGACATTGATTTATACAAGTGATACATTGATTATTTATGGAAATGCTACAAATGTAAATGGATGGAACCTGGATGATGAAGGAGTGACTGGAATGAAAGCCACAATTTTTATTCAGACTGTTAATGAAATAACATCCCACTTAGCCAATGACTCAAGAATTCAATCCCATGATTTGCACTCAGGCTTCTGATAAAAGTCATCTCGCCTAGCCAACAATTTACTTGTATATTGTTAGCTCTTAATCAAATATGACTTTTTGTGCCTCCTAACCTTGCAACCCATGATTTTCTTCCAATAATCACATCGCCCAACTGATGTCTATAAGCTACGATTTTAATCCTTACATGCCATGATCAACTTGTCTTTAATCTTCAATGTGTTGTGCCCAAGATATGCTCATGCTCCACGATTTAAATGATTAATGTTATCTAATAAGCTACGTCTAAGCTGAGCAAGTAGCCATGATTTTTCAACAATTTTTTTTTACATCAAATTGATGGTGAATGACTATGATGTGAGTGCTAAGAAATCCATGATCAGCTATGGTAACAATGTTGTAAATAATAGATTCAGTGATGCAAATAAAAAATCCTCAAGAATTGATAATGAAACTCCAAAATGTAAGTTGACTTCTTCAAAAAATTGATTTCTTCTTCACCAAAATTTGGTCATAGACTGTTGAATTTTGCAAAACTAAACCAACAAGTAGTAAATTCTTCCTCAAGTGAATTTGCAACAATACATCAGTTGTTGCAACTTGTAAACCCCTCACATAAATGCTATAATAAACTATCTATTGCATTTAATCAAAACCCTTATTCAAAAGTGCAATAATACATCAGCTATTGCACCAATGTGAATTCATGCAATTAAGCACCTATATAAACCTTGGATGGATTCCTCCACAATCTCTAGCTAGGGTTGATCTTTCACAACCGAACCTGGTATCCTATAGTCTTCAAACCCTCAGACAAGCAAAGCATTCAAGGTTCTACCAAATTGGTATGAAAAGAATAATCCAAGATGTGCCCAAATGGCTTACATTCAACTCCTTGTAAAGAATTCTCAATGAATTCCAAGAAGCTTCTAGAAATATTATTATTTTATTCCTAAAGTGACTTTATGACTTATTATTTTATTTTAAGTCACTTTTAATTAAATTAATTATAAATAAATTTACCCTTTTAATTTTAATTTATGGAGATAACTTTATAAACAATTAATTTCATTATTATTCCCCTATTTTTCCTTTTTAGCCTTCAAGAATAAATAAAGGCTAAATGATCTTTGGGGTGGCTACTACGAAGGGGACATTACATATCCTATATTGAGAATTTTTTTGGATGTGTTTCCAGATGAGTTACCTGGGTTACCGCCTTAGAGGATATTTAATTTCTCTATAGATATAATTATAGGGTTTGAACCTATTTCCAAGGTGCCCTATAGGATGACAATAGCCGAGCTAATGGAGCTTAAGGCACAGTTGGATGATTTATTGTCAAAAGGGTTGATTAGACCAAGCGTTTCTCCTTGGGGAGCTCTGGTCATTTTTATGAAAAGGAAGGATGGTACTTTGTGTTTGTGCATCAACTATCATATGCTTAATAAATCCATGGTGAAGAACAAGTATCCGTTGCCATGCATTGATGATTTTTTTGATCAAATGAGAGGAGATTTCATATTTTCAAAGATAGATATGAGATCTAGATATCACTAGTTCAAAATTAGAGATGAAGATATCTTTAAGACTGCGTTCAAAACCAGTTATGGACACTATGAATTCACAATTTTTCATTTTGGGTTAACAAATGCACCTACCACATTTATGAATTTGATGAATAGCATATTTAGAGACTAGATAAGTTTGTCTTGGCTTTTCTAGATGACATCCTTATTTATTCTAGAAGGATGAGGAAGATCACTGTAGACATTTGGAGATAGTTTCATAACGGTTAAAAGAACACAACTTGTATGGTAAACTATCTAAGTGTACTTTCTTCCAAAGGATGGTGCATTATCTAGGGCATGTGATCTTAGCAGAAGGAATCTCTATTGATATAGCCAAGATCAAATCCATACTTAAGTGGCCATTACTCAAGAATGTGTCTAAGGTAAGAAGTTTTATTGGTGTAGCTGAGTACTATAGGAAGTTTGTTGCAAACTTCTCCAAGATTTCTTTTCCAATTACTTCTTTACAAAGGAAAGGGAAGAAATTTGAGTGGACTAAGAAGTGTTAGGAAGCCTTTGATCTACTTAAATAGAATTTTACCATGTCATCAATCTTGAAAGTACCAAATCTTGAGGGTAACTTTATGGTTATCATAGATGCATGCAAGGAAGGTTTGGGATGTGTGTTGATGCAAGATGGGAAAGTGATTGCATACAAACCTAGAAAGCTGAAAGCTTATGAGAAAAATTATGCATCACATGATTTGGAGTTAGCAGCTATGGTTCACACAATACAAATGTGGATGCACTAATTGTTAGGAAAACCATTTTAATTGAAAACTTACCATATTAGGTTAAAGTACCTTTTCACTCAACCTAATTTGATTGTTAGGTAGAGAAGGTGGTTGGAGTTAATAGCTGACTATGATTTTAATATTAGTTATATTAAAGGGAAATAGTATTGGGTTGCCAACACCTTGAGTCGAAGATGTCATATTGCTTCAATAGTAATGATTCAAATCAACTTTAAGGGACAAGTGTTACAAAAGTGCAAGGAGGATAAGTATTACTTGCAAGTCAAGCAGGCACTCGCTAATAATCTACAAGATTCTAGTTATGAGGGTTTTTTTATTTTGAACCTAATGGATTACTTAGATATAAAGGTAGAATGCATGTACTTGGCATAAGAGAGTTAAGGAATCTATTATGGAAATAAGTACATGAAGCACCATACTATGGACACCCTGGAGTGACCAAATGATGGAAAATGTGAAGTCATTATATTTTTGGAAAGGGATGAAAGGAGATGCTACTAATTTTGTGGCTAGGTGTCTTGAATGTCAAAGGGTGAAAGTGAAGCATCATCATCCTAAAATCTTGTTATATCCACATGACATACCAGAGAGGAAGTGACAAGTCATAAGCATG
Organism: Sequoia sempervirens; assembly: GCA_007258455.2. NCBI lineage: Eukaryota > Viridiplantae > Streptophyta > Pinopsida > Cupressales > Cupressaceae > Sequoia > Sequoia sempervirens. The sequence continues at coordinate 149,617,320 of VDFB02000015.1, forward strand.
GACTTTGTGCAAGGATTTCCTATGTCGAGAAATAAGCATAATGCCATTCTTGTGGTAGTAGATAAGCTTACCAAAGTCACACATTTTATACATGGGAATCTAACTGATGGAGCACCTATAATAGCAAGAAAATTTATGTATGAAGTGTTTAGGTTGCATGGAATTCTGGAGAATATTTTCTCAGATAGGGATGTATGAGTCACTTATAGGTTTTGGAAAACCCTATTTTTTGCATTAGGGACTCAGTTGAATATAAGCTCAACTTATCATTTGAAAATGGATGGACAAACGGAAAGGGTGAATTAAGTATTGGAAGACCTACTAAGAATGTATTGCATGGACCAGTAGTACAAGTGAGAAGACTACTTACCCAGGTTAGTAGAATTTGCTTAGAACAATTCTTATCATTCTATGATAAAGATGACTCCTTTCAAAGCATGGCATGGTCGAAAATGTCGAACTCCTATAAGTTGGGATAAACTTGAGGATAGAGTGATTCTTGGGACAAAGATGTTGGATGAAATGCATGAGAAAGTTAAGATTGTTAAGAAAAGGTTTGTTGAAGCTAATAATTGTTAGAAAAGTTATGCCGATGCTAAGAGAGTACCCCGAAAATTTTCCATTGGTGACAAAGTGTTGTTGAGAGTGAAACCTTGCAAAAGCTCCATTAAATTTGGAAAGTATTCCAAGTTATCCCTAGATTATGTTGGACCTTTTGAGATTCTAGAGGAAGTGAATCTGGTAGCCTATCGAAAAGCATTGCCACTAGCTCTTGCTAGAATGCATAATGTATTCCACGTTTCTTACCTTAAGAGGTATGTACTCAGTGATAATCATGTGATTGATTGTGCTGATTTATAGGTACAAGATCCCGAAGTGGTAACACTCAGGCCTATCAAGGTGCTTGGAATGTGTAAGCTTCACTTGTGCAACAAGGAGTTTCTACAACGTAAAGTCCAGCGGGACAAGTATGTAGAAGACTTAGCCATGTGGGAAGATTATGCTAGGTTCAAATTTTTTTTCCTCATGTGTTAGATTCTTTTGAGAATTCTTAAAATAATATTTTGATTTTTTTTGTTTTATGTTGCTACATAAAATCATCAAGGATGATGATTCAGAAGGGGGGGAGTATGTTACACCCTAATTGGGTAATTACTATTTACTATTACTATGTAGGGTAAAATGTGAATTTAGTGGATCAATAAATTGTGTGTGCACTTTTTTATCACTTCCTTATGAATGAATGTTGTCTCATTTAATATTATTTGAAGGAATGCATTTATGTGATTGGATGAATATTGTGTTGATATTCTAACTTTGGAGATGTATTATATATATTGCATATTTTGTGAACAGTTGACTATCATGTGCATGTGTTAGTGATTGCAGGTATATGTTCAATTCCTCCAGGTGGAGGGGAAGTATCACTCAGAAGAAGGTCTTGGTCGGGTAACTAGTAATGTAACCTATCTGAGCTTATACACACACCACAATAGTATAATTGAGTCGGGTTATTAAGTGGGAAATTGGTAAGTCATCCTTAGCCAATATGTCTGCATTAGTAAAGGTCTTGCTTACTTTTGAGTGAATTATTGTTTGATGTTTATTTGTTTGAGCTTGTGAGTACTTTCCTTGTTACTATGCTTGTATTCATATGTGGAACATATGAGGAATGTGTATGCGTACACACATGCATGACAGTGATAGACTATACACATCAAGGAATGCGTTAATGAGGGTACATAGGTAAACGTATCTTTGCACACTCATGCATGAGTTGCTTATGCACATGGAACTATCTAATGGATCTCATGACATGTATATGTATATGTATATGTATAGACATATCGCTTGTAGGCTCTTATTGATACTATAGTAATTGTGTATGATTTAGTGCGATAATCGAATGTGTATATATATAATGTATATACATATATCCATATGTATATATGCATCAATATACACATGTATGGTAGTGAATGGACTTGCCTATATGAATATATCAATGCATGTATACATATGAATACATGTACAAAGAAGTATATATGTATACACAACTGATATATTAATATAACATTGTGATTTCCATCTTGATGTATTTCTTTGTATATCAATTATATATACATGCTTTATTAGCATTTGATAAGTATGGATATCTATATTAACATATACATAGATACATATATGTATATATATATTATGTGTGTTAATATATGTATATATATATATGTAAGTATATAAATATGTATATGTTATAAATACATTTAAATGATTTTTCTTTGAGACTGACTATCTAAAGCAATGATTATCAACTGATTTATAATTAAATCAAAGGCCGGAGTTTGATAAAGATGTGACTATATTCTTTAGCTACATTTTATTCTTGTTGTCTGTGATAAAAGAGTTTACAATATACAAACAAGGAACAACCATTAAGTCGATGATTAATAAGTGAATAAGTCAACGCATTTTTATGGGGAAACCATGGACTTAGTAAACTGAATTGCCATGCTATTTTAAATTGACCAACATCTGTTAAAACATGTACACATATCAACAACTTTGTCAAACCAATTTAATGAATGAATCGACTCATATTATGACGTAGTCGATATGAGTTTGGTGTTGCAAATCTGGTGTTGACTATTTCAAAAGTAAAAGAAATCATGCCAACTTAGTAAGTGATTATGAAGCCTTAACACCACCTTTGAATCATTAAAGCTATAGATGTCCATTTGAAATTGCAGACCGAATTCTATCATGTGGAGATTTGAAAGTCTTTTTGTGTTGTTGATCAAGAGGGTCAACCTATAGCTTTTTAAGTTGAGTATGTGCTTTCATAAATTTGCCACCTTTTAGCAGAGATAGATGTGTTGCTATGCATGAATTTTTTTTTCAAAGTTCATGCCCAATTTGTAGGTTGCATAGTTACTTGGTTGCTATATAAATAGAGGAGTAAGTTCAATTGGTTGGACACATTCTTCTATCCATTATTCTTCAAGCAAGTCTCTACATTTTATACATTTCTATCTGCAATTATTCTACTAAGAACAGTGAGAGAGAGCCTTGAGTTTTAGAGAGAGTTTATTATTATTGAGAGGAGTATTTTTCAAGTTGAACAACAGTGGTTATTGAGTCTTTGTTGAAGGATCGATACCAAGCTAGTTGCTAATTTGGAAGTGCTATGACTATAGCTAGTTAATTGGAAAGCTTAACACAAGCATGAGGATATTCTTCCCTTATTTGATTTAGTGTTGAATGTGTTGGATGTTGTGGTTGTGTTGTTGATATGTGGTTGTCATTGATGTCAACACTATTATCATTGATGTATTGAAGGTTGTATATGTCTAGGATATTGAGAAAAGTATAAAAGAAAGTTTTTTAGGTTCCCAATGGTTCAGTGAAGGTCATAAAGGTGTCATGCTCAGTATGTTGATGATCAGTCATTGTGGATTAAAGTGTTTATTGTTGTGCATATCTAGTTTATCCATTGAAAGTTTTAGAGGTTCGCATGAAGATTTGGTCTTGTTATAAACAGTTGTGTTTTGTCAGTGTTTTTGTGGTTTCAATTTTTGTTCTTGATTGAAGTTGGTATGATTCTGGTAATATTAGTTTTTGTGAATGTTTCTCTATTGTTTCTTGATGCTTGTGAATGTTTCTAGATCCTGCTCTATCATTTTTTCTTGTCTACATTGATCAGTGTACTTGTGGTCGGTGAATTTTCTCTTGTAAGTTCAGTTTTTGTGTTCTTGGCCGACATGGTGGTTGTAACATGTTGTGGTTCCTTCAAGATTAAAATTTGAATGTTTGGCACACTTGAGAAGGTTGTTTTAAGTATTTATTACATTGTGGCCAATGGTGTTTGATTCGCATCAAAAATTTATTTATAAATTTGGGACATGACATTGTGTATATGTTTTATATTATGTTTTGTCCGATGAAGTTGTTGATGTAATTCATGTTGCGAAAATATAAGAGCAATTTTTTTTTGAGTTGATGAGTGGTGTAGAGTGTGAAAGTGTGAAGTGTGTGAGTCTTGTGTGAAAATATTGTTTAGATCATCCGAAGACAAAGTAGAGTGTGAAGAAGAGTGAAAAAGGTTGAAGAAGTGTTCATGTGCATAACTGGAACTGTAACCTAGCATTAGTAGATGCTATTTTCTTAGTTCACAATATGGATGGTTTTAATTCAAATCTTTCTTGGGTAGTGAGCCCTCTTGTAATTGAGCAGTGAGCTCTAAGCAGTGTGCCTAAATGCATGTGCATTCCCATTGACATTTCTTTATACTTTTAACACGGTATAATCTTGTGGAATGACATCCACTGTGGTTTTTCCCCTAATAAGGTTTCCACATAAAAAAAATCTTGGTGTTTTCTATGTGTTTGATGTGCTGATTGTTTATGGTGTATTGTTCTTTCATCATATCTAAGGTTAAATTTCAATTAAGTTTGAAAAGTTAAATATTCTGTGACAACTAATTCACCCCCCTCTCAGTTGTTTTTCCTTGTTTTGTGAACAATTGGTATCAAAGTTGGTTCCTCTGAAGAATTTTAAAAGCTTGAGGTGATCCAAGATGGCATCATACAAGAAGGATAGTCCTAGATTTGATGGAACAAACTAATCACTATGGAAAGCCAGAATGGAATGTCATTTGAGGTGTTTAGGTGAACCCTTCTGGAAGATTACAAAGAATAGATATATTATTCCTTAGAATGGTCCTTCCACTCCTAATGAGGTTAAAGAATTTGAGAATAATATCAGGGCCATGGAAGCTTTACTGAGTGCTCTAACGGATTCAAAAATGACAAATGTGATAGTTCTAAAAACAACTTATGAGATGTGGATGAAGCTGGAGACTTTGTATGAAGGAGATGTACATGTGAATTTTTCTAAGCTATAGAGTTTGAAAGGAAAGTATGAAAATTTGAAGATGGGAGAAGATGAAAATATTTCTTCTTTTATGCAAAGAGTAAATGAAATTGTGATGGGTATTAGATGTGTTAGTGGTATTCTGGATGAATAGGAAATTGTAGCTAAAGTGCTCAGTTCATTTCCTCCCTCTTAAAAGTAAAAAGCTCATGCTATTGAAGAGATTAGATCAGTAATGAATGTGACAAGAGATATGCTAATTGGTAAACTTGCTACTTTTGAGTTGAGTGAATTTGGCGATTCCGCGCCCAAGACTGAATCTACATTTAAGGCTTCTATATCCAGAAGAAACAAGCAAATATATGATCTGGGAGAGAGTTATAGAAAGCAAAGAATAGATATATTATTCCTTAGAATGGTCCTTCCACTCCTAATGAGTTTAAAGAATTTGAGAATAATATCAGGGCCATGGAAGCTTTACTGAGTGCTCTAACAGATTCAAAAATGAAAAATGTGATAGTTCTAAAAACAACTTATGAGATGTGGATGAAGCTAGAGACTTTGTATGAAGCAGATGTAGTACATGTGAAGTTTTCTAAGCTATAGAGTTTGAAAGGAAAGTATGAAAATTTGAAGATGGGAGAAGATGAAAATATTTCTTCTTTTATGCAAAGAGTAAATGAAATTGTGATGGGTATTAGATGTGTTGGTGGTATTCTGGTTGAATAGGAAATTGTAGCTAAAGTGCTCAGATCATTTCCTCCCTCTTACAAGTCAAAAGCTCATGCTATTGAAGAGATTAGATTAGTAATGAATGCGACAAGAGATATGTTGATTGGTAAACTTACTACTTTTGAGTTGAGTGAATTTGGTGATTCCGCGCCCAAGATTGAATTTGCATTTAAGGCTTCTGTATCTAGAAGAAACAAGCAAATATATGATCTAGGAGAGAGTTATAGAAATACATTCAAGTAGGAGGAAGAGATGAAACAACTTGAAGATGAAGAAGGAGAAGTATAAGAGCTGGAAGCACTGATTGTAAAGAAAGAAGGTAGAGGACAAGGTAAGTATAAAGGAAAGCTAGCTATAAAATGTTTTTCTTGTAATAAAATAGGTCATTTTGCTTCAAGATTTCCTGAAAGAGTTCCTAGGTATAAGCCTTACAAACCTAGATTTCAAAAGAAATTCTATTTTTCTAAAGAAGGTGTGACTAAGGAAGAATCTGATAAAGAAAATGGAAATGAAGATGATTGGGTTTTCATTGCTATCAAGGAAAATAGTCCATAGGCTATTGAATCTACTAACGTTGAGAAATCTCTTGCAACTTGAATTGAAGAGAAGGATGAATGGGTTATAGATAGTGGATTCTCACATCATATGACTAGTGACAAAAGAGAATTTGTAAGTTTAGAGAAAAATGATGGTGGGGTTGTAAGATTTGGAGATAACAATGCTTGTGCAATTCGTGTCAGAAGATCTATTTGTCTTGGTGGAAATCATAACACTAATGATGTACTTCATGTTGAAGGCTTGAAGCACAACTTGTTGAGTGTTGGACAGATGGTGGACAAGGGTTATGATCTTTAGTTCAAGGATGTAAGATGCAAGATACTTGGAAGCTCTGGAAATGTAATTGCTTTAGGTAAATAGACAAAAGGTAATATTTTTCACTTGAGTGTTGCTAATGGAAATTGTTTATTTGATCGAGTAGATGAAAGCTAGTTGTGGCATAGAAGGTTGTCATGTGAATTTTGATAACATTGTCAAAGTAAGTTCCATTCAAGCTGTAAGAGATCTACCTAAGCTAGTGAAGCTTGCTAACACAATATGCATGGAATGTTAGATGGGAAAACATACTAGAGTTTCTTTTCAGAGCAAACAACATCACTCTAATGGGATACTAGAGCTGGTACATATTGATTTGTGTAATCCCTCCAGAGTCAGAAGTTTGCAAGGAGAAAGGTACTTTATGCTGCTTATTGATGATTACTCTAGAATGATATGGGTTGATTTCTTAAGAGAAAAATGTGAAGCATTAGAGAAGTTCAAAAGTTTCAAAGCTATGGTAGAGAATGAGACAAGTCTGAAAATAAAATGTCTAAGGTCAGACAAAGGTGGTGAGTTCACTTACAGGGAGTTCAATTCTTTTTGTGAAGAGCATGGAATCAAAAGACAGTTATCTGCTCCCCAGACCCCTCAATAGAATGGAGTTACTGAGAGAAAGAAAAAAAAAATTCTAGATGCTACTAGAACAATGATGATAGAAGGAAATGTGCCTCACATCTATTGGAGAGAAGTTGTAAACACTATTGTGCACACTTTAAACTGGGTAAATGCCAATGGTATCTTTGGTAAGACTCCTTTTGACCTATGGTTTGGTTAGAAGCCCACTATTAAATATTTCAAGATCTTTGGAAGAAAATGTTACATTAAGAGAGATGATGATATAGGAAATTTTGATGCAAGAAGTGATGAAGGAATCTTTCTAGGTTACTCTACTAAGAGCAAGGCTTATTGGTGCTACAATAAAATATTGAGGAAAATGGTTGAAAGTGCAAATGTCAGAGTTGATGAGGATTCTGCTAGATCATCCAGATACTGTGGATATGATTCTGATGACCAGCAGGATAGTACAGACAAAGGGAAGAATGATCAAACACAAAATCAAGTTCAAAGTGTTCCAATAAATCAAGAAAGTCAGGAAGGAGAGACAAGTGGAAGTGCAGAAGAAAGAATAGAAGAACCAGAAGTGCGAGAAAATCCTAAAGTGTCCAAGGTATGTAAGGTTAAATCATTCTAAAAATCAAATTATAGGAGACAAGAATAAAGGTGTGCAACCTAGAAGGATAGTAGAAGAGTATTGCTTGATTTCCAATACTGAGCCCAACAATGTGAATGAAGCTTGTAATGATGAACATTGGATGGAAGCTATGAAGGAAGAACTAATGCAAATTGAAAAGAATAATAAATGGATTCTTATTCCCAGACCTAAAGATAAAAAATGTGATTGGTACTAAATGGGTCTTTCAGAATAAGCTGAATGAACAAGGTTAAGTAATCCGAAATAAAGCAAGACTGGTATGTAAAGGGTATTCACAAATAAAAGGTATTGATTTTAATGAAACTTTTTCCCTTATTGCCAGAATTGAAGCTTTAAGATTATTTATTGCTTATGCCCCATACACAAACTACAAAGTTTATCAAATGGATGTGAAGTCAGCCTTTTTGAATGGTGAATTATAAGAAGAGGTATATGTTGAACAACCTGATGGATTTCAATTGATTGATAAGGAAGAAATGGTTTTCCAATTTAAGAAAGCTCTATATGGACTCAAGCAAGCCCCTAGAGCCTAGTATGCTAGACTAGATAAATACTTACTGAATCTTGGATTTAATAAAGGTACTACTAACAACAACTTATATTTCAAGTCAGATCATGATAAAGAGTTGATTATTGAAGTCTTTGTTGATGACATTATTTTTGGAGGAGATGATGATCTATGTATGAAGTTTGCTAATGAAATGAAAAGTGAATTTGATATGAGTATGATTGGAGAGATTAAATTCTTTCTGGGATTGCAAATCACTCAGTTAGAAAATGGGATTTTCATATCTCAATCTAAATATTGGAGAGAGCTGCTAAAGAATTTTGGCATGGATGACTCAAAGCCTATTGGTACACCCATGGTAATAGGATGCAAGTTAACACATAATGTTAATTCCCCTAAGGAAAATCAAACAAGATACAGGTAAATGATTGGTGGATTGCTCTATTTGACTTAGACCAGACTAGACATCATGAATGCTATGTGTATGGTAGCTAGATATCAAGCTGATCCAAAAGAATCTCATGTGACTATTGTAAAGAGAATTTTCAAATATTTGAAAGGAACAATTGATTTTGGGCTTTGGTATCCTAAAGATGATGATCTCACATTGAATGCATATATTGATGCAGATTGGGCTGGAGATGTAGATGATAGGAAAATTCCTAGTGGTGGTTCTTTCTTCTTAGGGAAGAATCTGGTGTCATGGTTGAGAAAAAAGAAGAATTCCATTTCCCTATCTACTACTGAGACAGAGTATATTGTTGTTATAAATAATTGTACTCAAGTGTTGTGGATGTAACAAATGCTGAAAGATATCAGAGTAGTATATGATGGGCCTATTTCCATATACTGTGACAACTCAAATGCAATAAACATATCAAAGAATCTGATGCTACACTCTAAGACCAAGCATATATCAATAAAGTTTCACTTTCTGAGAGAGAAAGTGAGTAAGAAAGAAGTCAAACTAGAGTATGTGCCTACCAAAGAGCAGCTTGTAGACATTTTCACCAAGCCATTGCCGAAGGATACTTTTGAGTATCTCAGAGGGATGCTAGGGCTGATTACCCCTCCTGTTATGAACTAGAGATGGATTTACTTGCATCAATCCTTGTGCTTAATTGCTACATTTTGATTTGGATTGATGTTGTGGTGGTTGCTACTCAGGGGCAATAGTCAGATGAGTAGATATGTGGTTTAGAGCTTGTATGTGGAAAAATAATGTTTATCTTTTCCATTAATGTCAAAGGGGGAGAAGAGTCATGTACAAAACTTTGTGGGGAGAAGAGTCAAAACCTAAGGGGGAGAAAGTGCTAAGAGAAATTTGTGTTGATGGTATTTTTCACATCATGTATTGCCATCAATGTCAAAGGGAGAGATTGTTGGATTTTGTTTTTGTGTTGCTGATATGTGGTTGCCATTGATGTCAACACTATTAGCACTGATGTATTGAAGGTTGTATATGTCGAGGATATTGAGAAAATTGTAAAAGAAAGTATTGCAAGTTCCTAGTGGTTCAGTGAAGGTCATAAAGGCATCGTGCTCAATGCGTTGATGATCAGTCATTATGGATTAAAGGGTTTATTTTTGTGCCTATCTAGTTCATACACTAGAAGTTTGAGAGGTCTGTGTGAAGATTTGGTCTTGTTATGAAAAGTTGTGTTCTATCGGTGTTTCTGTGGTTTCAGTTTGTGTTCCTGATTGAAGTTGGTATGATTCTGGTAATCTCAGTTGCTACAGATGTTTCTCTATTGTTTATTGATACTCGTGGATGTTTCTAGATCATGCTCTATCTTTGTTACATGTCCACATTGATCAATGTGCTCATGGTCGGTGAATTTTCTCTTGTATGTCCAGTTTTTGTGTTCTTGGCCGACATGGTGGTTGTAACATGTTGTGGATCCTTGAAGATTAAAATTTGAATATTTGGCATGCTCCAGAAGGTTGTTTTAAGTCTTTATTACATTGTGGCTAATGGTGTTTGATTCACATCAAAAATTTATTTGTAAATTTGGGCCGACATTGTGTATATGTTTTATATTTTGTTTTGGCCAACGAAGTTGATGTAATTCATGTTGCAGATATATAAGAGTGATTGTTTATTTGAGTTGATGAGTGGTGTAGAGTGTGAAAGTGTGAAGTGTGCGAGTCCTATGTGTAAATATTGTTCAGATCATCAGAAGATAAAGTAGAGTGTGAAGAAGAGTGAAGAAGGTTGAAGAAGTGTTCATGTGCATAACTGGAACTATAACCTGGCATTAGCAGATGCTATTTTCTTAGTTCATAATCCAGATGGTTTTAATCCGAATCTTTCTTGGGTAGTGAGCCCTCTTGTAATTGAGCAGTGAGCTCTAGGTAGTGTGTTTGAATGCATGTGCATTCCCATTGATATTTCTTTATACTTTTAACAAGGTATAATCTTGTGGACTAACATGCACCATGGTTTTTCCCTTAATAGGGTTTCCATGTAAAAAATATTGGTGTTTTATGTGTGTCTGATGTGCTGATTGTTTATGGTGTATTGTTCTTTCATCAGATATGAGGTTAAAGTTTAATTAAGTTTGAAAAGTTAAATATTTTGTGACAACTAATTCACCCCCCCTCTTAGTTGTCTGTCCTTGTTTTTCCAACAGAATGATTTGCTTCTTGAATGATTAAATGATCAATATTTTATAGTTACTTGCACATAGGGAAAAGTAATGTTTGATTTGAAATAAAAGTGGAAACAGGGTGATCCCACAATACTGGTTTACAATTTTTGGCTAAACTAGACACTTAACTGATTTTTTCTAACTAAATCTTCACTTTTGGGCATCTATAGTGGCTAAACCGTGAGGAATTTGAAGATGATGTAAACTAGTGATATGTGACATTTTTTCTGTAGATTTTAAATATATTTTTTTCAAAAATTTTGGAATCATATTGCACTTCTTTTTCCATGTCCTTCAAAAACTAGTTTTTTCAATAAACACCATTTTTAAGGAGTGACACTCACCGTATAACACATAATGTTTTTTCTATGAAGGATTAAATTCTTTTTTTTTGAATTTAGATTTGTAACTATGATATCTAGTGCTTGCAATTGGTTTCATAGTGTTTTATTGAATATTTTTTCCTTAATCAAGTTGCGAAGTCAAACCAATTACAATTCAGACATAAGCGAACTGTATAACACAACTTTTTTTGTATGTATCAATTTTTTTTTTGTTGGATCAAGGAATTCAATATCTGCGCACTCATATTTTTAATTTTTGATAATCTTCTATTTTTCCATGTGTAGAATAGAGAGCTTGATTTTTGGTGAAAAACCTACATTCACAAGAAATAAAAATAAATATAATAATAAAATTAAATTTATTTAAAATTATACTTTTTGGGAAGCTTATAATAAGGAATACATACTTGAAAAAATAAATTTTAAACATGAATTCATTTGATCCCCCAAAAGGTAAATCAAAAGTGGTTTTTTATCAACATTTTGATAGGTGTAAAGGAAACTCCATTATACGTATGGATTAAAACTAGCAGGGTTCTATCCAAGGGGGTTTGATCTAAGGTAGTTTGATCAAACCCTCTTCAATAATTCTTTAAATGGAACTTTTAAGGCTTAAATAATTATATTTTCTAAAAATATGTGATTTTAGTAAAAATTAGAATCTCCCAGAAATTGTAAACTGGCTTTGTGGGATCACCCAAGTTCTATTTACTCTAGATTTGTGTAATGATTGTAATTACTCCACGATAGGAGAGACTGTTTGTCATAGGTATTGTTATTATACTCGATACGATTAAACATGGATAGGAGAGATTATTTTTCATAGGTATTGTTATTATACTAGATATAATTAAACATAGACAAGCTTAAGGAACACTCATACCTAGATATTTGATATGCTAGATGGCTACTAGGTTACTCATGGGATTTTTATCTAGTGAAGGGAGGGAACTAGTAGGTTACTTTTGGGAATGTTGTTGAGTGAAGGGAGGGAACTAGTACTTTGCTTTATGAGTTGTGTTTCCTTAGGTTGTTAAAGAGATAGGTTATCCTAGGGTGTAGCTTGTGTGCGGAGAGGGATTTACTAAGCATAGATATGATGGCCTTAAGTCAAAACAAGCTTGCAATAGTGTAAGTGAATGATAGACCATCACTCAAAGTATTGAGTGAGAATACTTTGGCCAAAGTAGTGTGATTTCCCTAGGCTCCATTGTCGGTTCACCATGTCCATTTAAATGTATGAAGGATACCTAGCCTAGGTTATAAATCTTAGTCATGTAGGGAACAAAACTAAGCTCAGAGTGGTATGTCATACGTGGTTACCCAACCAATACCTTTGTCGAAGGGTAGAGCCATCTATCATTGATAGATGTGTGGGAGACCGCATATGAGTCCGTGTTTGGCGTAAAAGAACTTGAGTGATGCTTGTCCTCCTCAATAGGAAACAAAAGACCAAAGTTTTGAAAGGAGGATTCATGGACCATCTATATCTTATTCTATGAAGCTTTAAGGAAATATGTACATGTAATTTTGTACTTTCTCAAAATATTGTACTTTGTGAAACATTGTAATGGAATGAAAATACTTATTGTAAAGAATCTTTGTTCATATATTCTCAATAAAGAAAGGATTTTTTTTATTGCAATGGCTTATTACATAGTTTATTTTATTCGCATAGTGAAAACTTAGGAAATTTACTTCATTGAATGATTGGCATGTTACAATATATAATAACTTTACTCAATATCGAGACGTGGGCATTACATCACTTAAGAATAGTTTTTTTCATAAATTGATGAAATTATAATGATTGAATAATGTTGGTAAATGATTGGAAACTTAATTTAATTACCATTAAGCACTTGATACAATATATAGGACCAGAGGATTCATATAGAACAATTGATACAATTCTAAGAGATTTTAGTTAAAATAACCACCTCTACCTTCCCTAACAATGTAATACTATACCATTTGCTAACAGATAATGCTTTCCCAAATGAGTTTTGTTTTAAGCTTAAAGGACCATACAAAAAAGCCTATCAATTTATAAATAAGAACTATTATATGAATGATCAATAATCTAATGTAATCCCCATTGTCTAGTTCACCATCTTTCATCTATTTAAACATGAATACGCTCAAGCTTTTTTATTTATTTTATTGGTCCTATTTAATATTTTGATAGTTTTTAAGTAGTAATTAAAAGAGGATATAAAAAATAGTAATTAAGAGTCTTCAAAGGGTCCTATCTATTTAAAATGTTATCTCTTTTCAAAGAGATACATCTCTTCATTTAGGTTTGAAGAGATATGTCCCTTACAAAGGAAAGAATGGAAAGAGGTGACCCTTCCCCACCACAAGGTATAGAAAAAGGAACACAAGTCAATTGAAAGAGACACCATGGATGAAATAAATAAAATTTGATATGGAAGCAATAAAAAATAAATAATAATCTACACTCAGAAAGACAACCGCCATTAAATATAATAAGGGATTGGTATGCATTTGATATAAATATATATACAATATTTGAAGGCATATAAATATATATATAGTTACTGTCATAATGACTAATATGCATTAAGGGAGATATGTTATGTATAGTTCATTAAATAAGCAAAATATTAAATTTATTTATATTATAATGATTTACATCTTTCCCTTAAGCAATCACGTGTAAGGTTGGCAAGAAGATTTATTGATAAAAGGTGACTTAGGGATTGTCTTGGTGGATGTTCCTAAGATGGAAAGGGATTGTATTGGTTGGATGTTCCTTTCCTAGCATCCTACCATGTGTTTCTCACCCATCACTACCATGGTTGGTTATTGCAAAGGAGTTTATAGATTAGATTCAAGTTCAAGTTGTTATTTCATAAATGTCAATAGTTCATTTATTCTTAAGTTCAATATCTATTATATGATTTTCTATGAAATATTATTTGTTAACCAATTTTATGTTGTGTAATGGTTTCTTAACAAAAATTTAGGCATTCTCCAAGTTGGGGACATTACAATTGGTATTAGAGCCTTAATCCTATAACCTGCAAGACAAACTGACTTTAATCACAATTCAATTAGGATTAACTATTCAACCCTCTTCTTAAGTAAATAAAAAAAATAAAATCAAGGGGCCAACATTTCAATTTTGTTTGTGTGTTTCTTTCACATGTATACTTCATGTATTATGTGTATTTATATGTATACTTTGTGTATTATGTGTATTTATGTGTATACTTCATGTCTTGCATGTATTTATGTGTATACACTGTGTATTATGTGTATTTATGTGTATTGTGTGCATTTATGTGTGTTGGATTCATTCTTGATGTGTCTTCAACAAGTTTACTCCATGTGTGTTTATGATTATGCTTAAAAATTATAAAAATGTCAAATCTATAAAAGCTTTATCTATCAAATGCTTCCTGGGTTAAGGAGCGCTAATAAACTAACTTATTAACCTCCAAATGCAACAATGAAGAGTTGTATCTATTGAAGTGAAAAGGTGTGACTCCCTCAAACTTGAGATATAAAAAGGAAATAATTTCAATTGAGGAAGACATCCATGAAGAATGCAATTGAGAATAGAACCTTAAGTAATTTTGCAAGTGAATTAAATTAGGTTCTCAAGAATAGTGATGATGTGAGAAAGGATGTGACTCCAAATGTGAAATTTTGCGACCCTTCAAATATGAAAGGTTTCAACTCTTCAAATGAAAGGATGTGACTCTTCAAATGAAAGGATGTGACTCTTCAAATGTAAAAAGTTGTATCCCTTCAAATGTGAAAGACTATGACTCCTTTATAATGAAGGGTGGTGACTGGACTTCAAGAAATAGATATAAAGTATGATTTAATTAATTGATGTTTAATAAGCAACCATCATTTACCGATCCATTAGAAATCAAGCAATCATTACTCATCTATCCTTCAAGAAATCAAGTAATCAAAATATCAAAAGGTTTCCCAAGGAACAATCCATCATAATGAATCAACATAGTTAATGATAAAATCTAACGATATAAATTGACTTCCAATTCTTAAATGGAAACCCACACATTACCATCACTAGTTGTCACAAAAATTTAGGCATAAATAGGATTCAAAGATGGGTTAAGATATAAGTGCATTGAGATATCATCTTGCCCTAGGATGGTAAATCTCTAAATCCAAACAATAACATTAGAAGTCCATAAAAATATTCCAAAAAAATCTACAATGATTTACCCCTAACACTCAATTTGAAACATCATAGAGTGAATTTATTATGAGCATGCCTAGTCAAAATTAGAAATAGTAATGAAAACCTAAATTCAACCAAACTCTAATCTACCAAAATAATGTCTTAGAGAATATAATGTTCAGACAACTCAATTCTTTAGGAACACAATTGTTCTAATAAAATTTATTCCACTCTTTTTAGACAAGACCACGATGCACAATAAAATCTAGAACACATAGAATCTATCCCACACTCTTAGAGACAGTGGCGATGCAAGTATTGACCTTATAACCTACAACATTGATCTAGTGGACCTTGAACTAGTGATATAGAAAGTATTTTGAGAAGGCGCCTCTTATTCTCCTAAGTCATCCTTCTACATTAGAGTATACCTACATCCATGATTAAAAATCAAGGACATCAATATTAGGCATACATGTGCCTTAGATAACTTTCATGAAAATTAAATTACACCCAAATTTGTTACATAAGTCTATTTGAAGTTACCTTATGGTCCCATAACCCACATATCCTAGGATCATTTTACCTCCTAAACTTTGGGAAAAATTGATATTGGATATGAAAATCATCGTAGTTTCTGACAAGGGAATATTTCAAATCTTTAAAAGAGGAGTGACAACCTCCCATTGACATGGAAATTGTATGTAGTGCCAATCTATAAATTCAAAATCTATAAAGTGTTCGTGGGTGATAGTTGTTTGCTACAAATTCTAACTTTTGTACATCCAATAAATTGTACTTGAGGATTATCTAGGGAATATATACTTAGAAGGTTATAACATGTCATTAATGATTCTATGACAAGACAATATATGTTGAAATGTGTTTGGACTAGGCTAAGTGTTACAAACACCTATAAGCTATTTTAGACTACACCCTCATTAGAATCAATATTGCCTCAAACTTTGTTTGAATGACTAGTTGAAATAAAATTATTTATTTAAGGGAAATTGTACTTACTCCCACTTAATGGTGTAGGAAAAGTGGGTACAACTTGTAGAAAATGATCTTCTTATTCACAACACTCCCATAATCCATCATGATGAAGGATGTAAATTTTTTATATAATTGTAGATTTCAAAAAGGGGTAATGAAGAATTTGTATCATTTCCTATGATCCTTGAGGTAATGAAATGAGAGAAAAGTTGCCTTGAATAATAGGCCTTTCCAATTTCCAACTCTTGATCTTTTGTTGTTGAGAGTTATTGAAAATAACAATACATAAGACAATAATTTTTCCTCATACTTTAGAGGATGGTATTAGCCTTATTGGTAGTATACTAACAATCACTCCCCAAGGACATCATTGCAATATTAAGTTGGACATAACCAAGACAATCATGACCCGTTAAATAGAGTTTTTAGCTCCTAAATACATGGAACTATCACAAAAAAACTAATTACATCACAAGAAGAAGCAATACAAAATTACAAGGTTGATTAGGGATCCTGGTAACTTCAAGAGCATCCTAGATTTTGCTTGCTTGAGAACAAGCAATCTGGGGAAGGGTGAACTATCATGCCCTTGAAATTGCAACACTAAAAAATCAGGCGTTGAAATTCAAATAAATAAATAAAATAAATAACAATATAAATATTAAAATAAAAATAAAAATATTAACAATCTAGTATTATTATAATTATAATTATCATAATATAATATTATAAATATTAAAAAAATATATAAATAATATAAAAAATAAATATATTAAAATAAGAAAATATATAATACATTAATATAAAATAAAAGTAACAACAATTATGTTTCATTTAGCATCAATTAATGTTTTGAATGGTAACGCTAGACTTTAAAAGGCATAAATTTTAAATTAATGCATAAGGAATCATATCATTTGAAGACCATTTCCTATAATATCAAAGGGCTAAACAAACTAATTGATCAACTTGGGCAACAATTATAATGAAGTTAGTATAAAGTAGTAATTAAAAGAGGATTAAAAAATAGTAATTAAGAGTCTTCAAAGGGGCCTATCTATTTAAAATGTTATCTATTTTCAAAGAGATACATCTCTTCATTCAAGTTTGAAGAGATATGCCCCTTACAAAGGAAAGAATGGAAAGAGGTGACTCTTCCCCACCACAAGGCATAAAAAGAGGAGAACTTCAAATGAAAGAGACATCAAGGAATGAAATCAATAAAATCTGATATGGAATCAATCATAAATAAATAATAATTTGCACTTAGAAAGGAAACAACCATTAAATATAATAAGGGATTGGTATGCATTGATATAAATATATATATACAATATTTGAAGGAATATAAATATATTTCTAGTTACTGTCATAATGACTAATATGCATTAAGGGAGATATGTTATGTCTAATTTAATAAATAAGGGAAATCATAAATTTATTTATATTATTATGATTTACATCTTTCCCTTAAGTAATCATGTGTAAGGTTGGCAAGAAGATGTATTGACAAAAGGTGACTTAGGGATTGTCTTGGTGGATGCCTCTAGAGGGATTGTCTCAGTGGATGCTACTAAAGGAATTGTGTAGTTGGTGGATGTTCCTAAGATGGAAATGGATTGTCTTGGTTGGATATTCCTTTCCTAACACCCTACCATGTGTTTCTCACCCATCCCTACCATGGTTGGTAATTGGAAATGATCCTATAGATTAGAATCAACTTCAAGTTGTTATTTCATAAATGTTAATAGTTCATTTATTCTTAAGTTCAATAGCTATTATATGATTTTCTATGAAATATTATTTGTTAACCAATTTTATGTTGTGTAATGGTCTCTTAAGGAAAATTCAAGCATACTCCAAGTTGGGGAAATTATAGGAGTAGCCTTCATAATTTTTTTATGTTCACAAGCATTAGAACCAATGTATTTTGCATAGAGATATGCATCCAATGATGTGACATTGTCAATAACTCATCTCCATTATTTTTTATGCATTTTAAATTGCATTTAAAATATAAATTTGATTTTATAATTCAAATTATGTTCATAGGCATGTACATAATTCTAATTTTAAGGCCACCAATAGTTTTTAGATATTTTAGTTCTTTAGATCTTTGAAGGTTTTTTGGAAATGTAGATTTTGGAAAATTTACAATCCCCTAGAGTTTGCGGATTATGCTTTTAGAGTTTAATACTTTTAGAATTTTTACAATCCCTTGCAATTTGGTGATTCCATTTTTTCTTTCTTTTGAGTTTTAATCTTTTGGGATGAGCTTATTAATCATGGATGTTATGGAAATGAATGTTTTATGCATATTGATTAGACAAGATAAACAAACCTATTAGCACAATCATCTATTTTTTATTCCATCAATTGTCCCTTTTGTATCAAATCTCTTGGGTTGAAACATGATATTTTTGTACATGGGAGAATATCTTACAGTGAGCATAACTTCATTGTCATTAGAATTTAGAAATGTATTAGGTTCTCGTTGTCTTTGAATGCCATATACACACACATATATATATATATATATATGTATTGATTAATAGATTATATCAAAGCAAGTTTTTTTTAATGAGAATAAGTATCTTTATTAATATTGGGACAAAACTAAAGATAATAATTTCAAGTCTATGTATCAGTATTTGGGTTCACGATTTAGTTCAATCCTATGTCAATTTGAGACATAAACTTGTGAAAGATGTAGTGGCTCTCTACTCAAAGGTTGGAGGCAGTAAATTGAGTATGAAGGAACACAATTTTAACTTACTAGAACCTGAAATTTTATCCAAGAGTTTTACATTAAATCTTCTATAAGAAGTGTGATAGGAATAGTCAGCTACAACTACAAGAACTATTATGCTATGTATGAACAAAGATTGTCTACTAGAACAAAAAGTGCTTCATTGTAGAAAATAGGTTTAGCTCCCCCTATGTGCTTGGACAAAATTATGCATTTAATTTGCTCGTTTTAATATAATATTAAAAAAAATAGAAGAAGAAATGGAAATAAAGATTTAATAATCATTTACTATTTCTTAAGGCCCCAAAATAATAGGTATGGACTAGGGCGCCCAATGCAATTAACCAACCTATTTTGGCTAAATTTGAAATATGTTAGTGTTAGCATTTTAATATAAAAAAATCTAAATAATTTGTTGACTATCAACATTTGATTTTCAAGAAATTAAAGAATTGCATATAAATACGTAATTTTCACTATTTGAAATCCTAAAAGTTTTATGACAGAAATTGAGCATCTTAAAAAGCAATGAAGAGTAGTCAAGAGAAGAATTATAACAGTATTATTTAAGTCATGCATCCTATTTTCATGTGAGTTTTTTTATATTTCACATGGATTATTTATTTTGTGAGTACTAACATTTGCAAGAATTCAAATCAAGCATCAATTTGTCCTTGAAGGCGATGAGTACATTGAATTTAGTCCATCAAGGAAGATAGATATGAGTGGTGAGTTGTAACAATTGTCAACTTATCACTTGTTTATCATTTAGCCTCTTTCCAATTGAGGGTAAGCTCTCTTTTATATCATCATAGTCATTATGGAGGTAGAAATACCAAAATGGGGTTTGACTTAGGCAATCCCCTATATGACATAACCCTTCACCTCTTTCATGTGTGCAAGTTATAAATTTGAAGGGAATTGGAGGAGGATTGAAGACCTAATTACTCATTCAAGAATTCAATTCCTACAAGTCAACAAATTAGGGAAAGTGGATTTTATCAGTGACAAATGAAGTTTTGACATTAAGTCTAGAGAAGAAGAACCCATAGACCAGTATCAACAAGATATTTAAGTTTGATTTTGAGTAGCTATTTCCCAGTCTAGGGTGCCCAACACTCTTATCCAACTAGATCAAGCCCAAATTCATATGCCAGGTTCCTTTGTGTCTACCCTCTGGTGTTCTGAATTCTGTTTCTATTTATTACTAATGAGTTTTCCAAAAATCACATCAATTGGTTGTATTTTCATATTTAACCTAGATACATCATTGCATTAACAAATTAAGTCAATTAACAAACAATTAATCATCAACACACATACATATCAAATAATTGAAACCCTGATCCACCATTATGGCTCTTCTATTAAGGTTAGTAGCCAAGTAGGTGTTTGAGATCAATTTTAGTTCTTTCCCTTGTAATATTGGAGGAGGTGTGCTTTAGGCCCTAGATCCCTTTTTCCAAAATCACAATAAGTTCACATATGAATCAAGTAAACACCGATACAATGTTCTAAGTCATAAATAAGTTTGTAGATTTATTTATTTTTTAAGTATTATAAATTGGGACTATGAAACAATTATCATAAGATAACAAAATGATTCAACCCTCATAGAATGATCAAAATGCATAACACAAGATACACAAATAATAATACTTAACACAATGAAAACAAGACAAAGATGATCAAACATCCTTTGAGTGGGCCCTCCTTGTAGTTCGCCAAGTGATGAAAAAGAACTATTGCAACTCTTCATTAGAACAAAATAATAGAATTATCTTGCTTAGGTTTGAATATTTTTTTCATTACATTCATCGCTTTACATTTCCCTTTTATCTATTGTGCAACTTATAACTAGTAAGCTATAAAAAGCTATAAACTGTTATGTTGGCCTTTAACCCATAAAACTAGGATATGAAAGTCAATTTAGGTTGATGGCCATTATGTTGTTTTAACAACTAAACCAACTAATACAAGTCTTTGACTTATAGCCACAAAATAAAAATATGAAATTTAACAAAACAAAAGAGTAATTTAAAGTAAGGATCTTAAACCAACAACCTCTCCATCCTAGTCCACATAATATCTTCAACTTGCAGAAAATTCATTATGTATTTCATCCATTCAACCAAATAGATTAATACTCCTAAAAACCGATATCTAAAACATATTTTATTCTTTGAAAAACATATTAAATGAAGTTCTATATACTAACTATAATGGAAAAAATGAGGAATTAAGGTGAGAATAAAATGAATAAACATAGACATAAAAGGTCTCAAGATTAACAAAATGTAGACAAGTTTTAACACCATCAATTGCTATTTATAAAAGAATGTTACACATTCAAAAAAAATAATTAAACCAGTCATTTATAGTTACTTGCATATAGGGAAAAGTAATGTTTTCTTTGAAAGAAAAGCAGAAACTATTTACTCTATTTGTGTAATGATTGTAATTACTCCATGATAGGAGAGACTGTTTGTCATAGGTATTGTTATTATACTCGATATGATTAGACATAGATATGAGATATTATTATTATACTAGAAATTAATTAAACATAGAAAAGCTTAAGGAACACTCATAGCTAGATATTTGATATGCTAGATGGCTAGCAGGTTACTCCTAGAATTGTTATCTAGTGAAGGCAGGGAACTAATAGGTTACTCCTGGGAATGTTGTCTAGTGAAGGGAGGGAAAAAGTAATTTGCTTTATGAGATGTTTCTGTAGGTTGTTAAAGAGATAGGTTATCCTAGGGAGTAGCTTTCCTGTGGAGA
Source organism: Sequoia sempervirens (assembly GCA_007258455.2). Classification (NCBI taxonomy): domain Eukaryota; kingdom Viridiplantae; phylum Streptophyta; class Pinopsida; order Cupressales; family Cupressaceae; genus Sequoia; species Sequoia sempervirens. Next base: position 149,639,225 of record VDFB02000015.1, read on the forward strand.
GGGATTTCCTAAGCATAGATATAATGGCCTTAAGTCAAAATGAGCTTGAAATAGTGTAAGTGAATGGTAGACCATCACTTGAAGTACTAAGTGAGAATAATTTGGCCAAATTAGTGTTATTTCCCTAGGCTCCACTATCAGTTCACTATGTCCATTTAAATACATGAAGGCTACCTAGTGTAGGTTATAAATCCTAGTCGTGTAGGGCCCAACACTAAGCTCAGAGTGGTATGTCATACGAGGTTACCCAACCAATACCTTCATCGAAGGGTAGGGCCATCTATCATTGATAGATGTGCAGGGGATCGCATATGAGTCTTTGGTTGGCAGAAAAGCACTTGAGTGATGCTTCTCCTCCTCAACAGGTGACAAAAGACCAAGGTTTTGAAGGGAAGATTTGTGGACCATCTATATCTTATGCTATGAAGCTTGAAGGAGCTATGTATGTAGTTTTCTACTTTCTCAAAATATTGTACTTTATGAAATATTGTAAGAAAGGAAATCCTTATTGTAAAGCATCTTTGTTCATATATTCTCAATAAAGAAAAGATTTTTTATTTTTATTTCAATGGATTATTACATAGTTTATTTTACTTGCATAGTGAAAACTTAGGGGATTTACTTTAGTGAATGTTTGACATATTACATGTGGTATCAAAGCTACTAGGTTTAGCTCTAGAACCTATGAGCTTATCATTATTTTTGTCCAACGTTATCTAATCTTGTGAATTCTTGTGTCATGATGGTGCATCTCAGATTAATGACTCGAAAGTCAGTTATCGGAAATGAGTGCTACCTTAAGGCCAAGAGGGAAAGAGAATCCACCATTAGAAAAATAGAGGGAACCAACTATGATAATGTCGTCTAGTTAAGTGACACTAAAACATTTAGTCACACACTTTCTCAAATCAATGATGTGAAGAGGAAGATGAAGATAGAGGCTATGTACAACAATCTACCTTCCATCTCACCAAAAAAGTTTGAGTCATTATCACTTTCCAAGGATATGCCCTCAAAAGAAAGTATCAGTCTAGTATTCATCTTTAGGGACCCTAGAGTTCTTCCAATGTCTAAAGTAATAGTAATTTCCTCAAGTAATGGGTCTGAGGGATATGCACCTCGAGAATGACTAGATGAGAAATGGTCTCATGAAAAAATGTTTGTGAAAGGTATAAACTATATTGTTGATGAACACCATATTGGAATTGAACCTCATAACTATGTATCAGATGATAAATTTGAAGGCTACTATTTGTTTTGGGATAGGTATGAATAATTAAGGGATGAAAAAAGAGATAGAGATTTAATAAACAATCTCAGTTTGTAGGATATAATCCATTAATTTATATGTCAAAGAGTGAATCTGAGGGATACTCTCCACTTGACTATCTGAATAGTCACTCCATGTAATCAAAGGATATTGAAATCATTATGAAAGGAATAAAATTAGTTGTTTATCAAAAGTGTGTACTTAATCTTATGTGGAATTATTTATATGCATATGAATGCCATTTTTAATGTTTTCCATAAGATAGTTGATAACATAATTTATTCTAACATGGATAAACATTTAGGTAAAACTTGATCTTGTGAAGATGGTGAGGACTCGAACCAATCCTGGTGGTAGCCAAGAAGTTGGGAAAGTACCAACAAGAATTGAAGCTAGGTTTGACCAAATTTTGGCAAGGTTAGATAACCTTGAAGAAGAGAGAGCATAAGCTAGGGTTGAAAAATAGGTTCCTATGAATGAGGATGAAGGTGAAAACTCTTCTCATGGTCACAATGAAACCCATGATCACAAAAAAGAAAGATTGTCTGCACCATATGTGGAAAGAAATAAGAAGCGTATGGCTTCTGAAATTTCCAAGGATATGAAGAAGATTGTTCCACCCAATTTTGAGGGAAGCACCAATAGTGATGAAGTTGAGGAATGGATTGTTCAAATAGAAAAGCATTTCAAAATCTGAAATCACACTGATACCACTAAAGTCGGTTGGGGTGCATACCAGTTAGCTAGAGAATCGTCTACCTAGTGGATGAACAAAAAGCTAGAACTCAATATCAACTCATGGAAGCTAACATGGGGGGAATTTTTTGAGATTTTGCACAAGTGATAGTTGCACCAACTATACTATGACCAAAAAATCATGGATTTCCAGAGTTTGAGACAAGGAAATATGTCGATCAATGAGTATTGGGAGAAGTTTACCAGACTTCTGCATTATGTGCCTATATATCATAAGGATGAACATTGTCTGTATAAGGAAATTTACAATGAGACTTTACAATAATATTGGAGGAGAAGTGGATATGCATGGTCCTACAACTATGGATCTTGAATATGAAAAATAAATTAAGCAGGAGAAAAAGCTTAGGGGTATCTCCAACTGACAAGAAAGAAGAGACCGTAATAAGATTGTAGAAATTTGTGACAATCCAACTCCAAAGAAGGTGGAGGTTGTGCAAAATTCACCCAAGCAAAGAGAAAAAGGTAACTACAATAGTGGAAAAGAGTTGAAAAGGGAGCAAAGAAGGAATGGTTCCAACTGTGGAGATACCAACAATGCTAGTGGAAATGCTAGTAGATCTGGAGAACCCACAAAAAAGAAGGTACCATTTATAGAATGTTATACTTTTGGGGGAGACCATTTTGCTAGAGATTGTCCCAGTAAGCCTTCCAAAAATTCACTACCTACTCAGTGGGAAATGTTTTAACAAAGATACATGAAGTAGTGGATGACCTCCAAGCATAGCATCAGGCAACTCCCATTGAAACTCTAGGTATTTTTTTTGGTTTACCCATTTCATTTCTTATTGATATTGGTGCAACTGAGAATTTAATTTCACCTAGAGTAGCTAAGAAATTATCTAGAAAGAATGGAAAAATAGCAATGACTTGGGATGTAGAGTTTGAAAACTATATAAGAGAAAAGGTGGAACGATGTTTGGTCGAGGCTAGGATAGAGCTACCTTGTTTCTCTATAGAAGTAAAGCTATACGTTGCACCTTTAGGATCCTATGATGTAATATTAGGTACAAATAGGATGTGGAGACATAGAGCTAAGGTAGATTTCCATGCAAAAAACATAGAGTTCCAAGATGATTTTGGTAACCAAGTGAAGTTCCAAGGTATACCTAGAGAAGTCAAGATTCGTCAGATCTCAACAATGCAACTAGTGAGGGCTAAGAAGAAAGGGTGCAAACTCTTTTCCATTAAGATTGAAGAACTTAAAGAAGATCTTCATAATTTGGATTCCCAAAGCTTCCAAGAGATGAAAGATAGTCAAATAGATGACATTGGAATGTCGAACATGGAAAGGTATCTTGTAAAGACCCTTGCAAATTCCACTCTAAATTTTTAGTTTGGATCACTTAGGAATTTCGTCAAACAATTGGAAAACAACCTCCTTTCAGCTGATAGACCATAGTTCTCCTTTGTGTTTGAGTTTATATAATGATTTCATATGCATGAAAGATTCTAACTAGAAATAATCCAATGACTGCAAATGCAATGAGTTATGAAATGCAAGGTCTATTTTTATTTTCAAATGTTATAAGATGAAATGTAAAGTGTTGTTGTGAACCTACAACCAATAGACATTTGGAAAAAAACGTGTCATACAATTCCCAAACTCCATTATGAATGAACATTCATGCAAATATGTTGCTACAACCAAATGACATTATGAAAAACAATTGTCATGTTGAGATTATGGATGCATAGTCCCTGAAGCTCCAAAATCTTCAATAAAGGACCTTTTTCATAAAATATAATCAACCACAAAGGAAAGTGTTGCAAATATGGAATGTTGAATAAGGATTCTATATTGATATGATATGATGTAATGATATGTTACAAATGAATAAAATGCCCAATTATATAGGCAAGAAGGAAAACCTAAGATGCAAGAGATGTTGCCATGTGTCATGATCTAACAACATGTGACAACATGTGAACCCTATCTAGATGATTATTAAATGTTAAGATAAATTCTAGGACAACTTATCTTCTAGAAGGAATCTTATCCCACAAACAAGGAAGGGAATATTATCCCATTTATCAAATGATTTATTAAAATGAAACCTAAGACTAAATGAAATATGACCTAAGTTAACTTATGCTAGTATATTAATTAATTAATTAATTAAACTAACAACACCCATAAGTTCAACTTAGGGAGGAAAATGCAATGATTATGCAAGATGATGATTGATGATGGGTCCCGGCTACGAGTCCATGTTAGGTACCCATGTACATGATCAAGATGCAGAAAAATGTCCCACAACCGAAGAAAAGGGGAAAACCTACTGGGAACAAACCCCTCTCCAAAAAGGAGATGAAAATGCAAAAAAGTGACAATGGGAAGGATGGAGGACTCCCAAATACCCCCCAAGTACACCATCCATACATTAATTAATTAATGAACATCATTTAGTCCTAGCTTCAAAATATTTTTAGGTTTCTATTTTTGTCTACTCATTGCAAATAGATTTTTCAGAAATCAAATCAGAAGTAAACTTTTTTTGCTAGAAAATCCATTTCCTGTAGGCTAAATTCAACTTTTTAAAAAGTTCATAACTTTTGGCCATGGTGTCGGATTTTTGAAAACGAGATATCATCAAAAAGTTGGTTACGACCTCTACACAGATATGAGGTCCTTTTTCATCATGGAGGCAGATGTGAACATTGGTTTGTGCATGCACTCATTTTTTTTTCATGTACTAGGTTTGCATTTTCTCTTTATTTTATGCATGTTCTCCTTTTACAATCATGGGGTACTATAATAAATGAACTGATATAAAGTTCCATCGGGGGGATTCTTACATAATAAATTAATTTGAGTGTTCATGCACTTTGATCTCCATCTTCATATTGATGACAACTCGCATGAGTTGTATCTAGATTATGTTATTTCTTTTGGCCTCATCTTTCTCATAGCTGGACACATTTTGGTTCACATTAGTTCACACTTCAGATTGAGAGCCTATGGTAATTGATCCACATTGGGTCACATCCATCTCAATTTGAGAATATGGATGCACAGTCCTTGAAAGATGTTGCCAAGTGTTAAAATCACACTACATGTGACAACATGTGAACCCTATCTAAGAAATGATAAAAAAGATAGAGATAAGTTCTAGAAGGACAACTCATCTTCTAAAAGGAATCTTATCTCCTACAAACAAGGAAGGGGGAATTACCTCATTATTGAATGATTTATCTAATTATGCAACCTAGGACTTAAAATATTACCTAAATAAACTTATGCAAAGTGTAATTAAATATTTTCTCTTTAGTTTAATACCATGTTGAGATTATGGATGCACAGTCCCTGAAGCTCCAGAATCTTCAATAAAGGAACTTTTCCATGAAAGATAATCAACCACAAAGGAAAGTGTTACAACTATGGAATGCTGAATAAAGATTCTATATTGATATGATATGATATAATGATATGTTACAAATAAACAAAATGCCTGATTATACATGCAAGAGGGAAAACCTAAGATGCAAGAGATGTTGCCATGTGTCATGATCTAACAACATGTGACAAAATGTGAACCCTATCTAGATGATTATTAAATGTTGAGATAAGTTCTAGAAGGACAACTCATCTTCTAGAAGGAATCTTATGCCACAAACAAGGAAGGGAATATTATCCCATTTATTAAATGATTTATTAAAATGCAACCTAAGACCAAATGAAATATGACCTAAGTTAACTTATGCTAGTGTAATAATTAATTAATTAATTACACTAACATGTCATACATCCAAACTCCTTTATATTGGAAACTTTAAAACTGATTACATGACAATACTTTCAATGTTGATTGCCTTCAATAGATCAAATGATTTATAACACAACTGGGAAATGTATCTCAAATCTATAACAACAATGAATGCAAAATCACTGACCGAAACTGATGCAACTCTATTTCATTTGTATGACATTGATTTATACAAGTGATACAATGATTTATTATGCAATGCTAAAAATGTAAATGGATGTAACCTAGATGATGAAGGAGTGACTGGAATGAAAGCCACGATTTGTAGTTAGATTGCTGATGAAATAACATCCCACTCAACCAATGACTCAAGAAGTCAATCCCATGATTTTCACTCAAGTTGTTGATAAAAGTCGTCTCACCCAGCCAACAAATTCCTTGTATTCTTGTTAGCTCTAAATCAAATATGATTTGTTGCACCTCCTATCCTTGCAACCCACTATTTTCTTCCAATAATCATAGTTCCCAACTAATGTCTATAAGCTATGATTTTTATCCTTACATTCCATGATTTTCTTATCTTTAATATTCAATGTGTTGTGCCAGAGATATGCTCATGCTCCATAATTTCAATGATTATATGTTCTCCAATAAGCTATGTCCAAGCTCAGCAAGCAACCAAAATTTTTTAATAATTTTTTTTTTACTTCAAATCGATGGCCAATGATTGTGATGTGAGTGCTAAGAATTCCATGATCAGCTATGGTAACAATGCTGCAAATAATAAACTTAGTGATGCAAATAAAAAATCCTCAAGAACTGATAATGAAACTCCAAAATGTAATCTGAATTCTTCTCGAAATCAATTTCTTCTTCTTCACCAAAATTTGGTCATAGACCATTAAATTTTGCAAAACCAAATCAACAAGCAATAAATTCTTCCTCAAGTAAAGTTCCAAAAATACATCAGTTGTTGCAACTTGCAAACCCCTCAAATAAATGCTATATTAAACCAACTATTGCATTTAATCAAAACCCTTATTCAGAAAAGCAATAATACATAAGCTATTGCACAAATTCAAATTTGTGCAGTGAAGCACCTGTAGAAACCTTGGATGGATTCCTCCACAATCTCCAGCTAGGGTTGATCTTTCACAACCGAACCTGGTATCCTAGAGTCTTCAAACTCTTGGACAAGCAAAGAATTCAAGCTTCTACCAAACTGGTATGAAAAGAATAATCCAAGACATGCCCAAATGGCTTACATTCAATTCCTTATAAATAATTCTCAATGACTTCCAAGAAGCTTCTAGAAATATTACTATTTTATTCCTAAAGTGAATTTATGATTTATTATTTTATTTTAAGTCACTTTTAATTAAATTAATTATAAATAAAGTTACACTTTTAATTTAAATTTATGGAGATAACTTTAAAAAGAATTAATTTAATTATTATTTCCTTATTTCTCCTTTTTATCCTTCGGGAATAAATAAAGGTTGAACGATCTCTAGGGTGTCTATTGCAAAGGGGACATTACAACTTCTTCCCTTCCTGAAGTTTCTTGTCCCCAAGCAATTGCAAACTGGGATGTTGTAAAATCTATTCTCCTTGCCATGTGGCATCCTCTCTTGGAAAACCTCTCCATCTCACCAAATACCTCTTAACCACCCTGCTCCTCAATCTCTTCTCTTGGGTATCAACTATCTCCTCAGGAATTAGGACCAAACTTCCCTCCACATGCAATGGTAAAAAAATTGATGAAGAAGTAACCCACTATCCAAGTGCCTTCTTGAGGCACGAAAAATGAAGTAAATTGTGTTTCTTACTTCTCCATGGTAGCTCCAACTCATAGGTTACCTCCCCAACACACCTGATGATCTTGTAGGGTCCATAAAATTGAGACTTGAGTTTCCCTGCACTGTCCTTCCACAAAGAAAATTGCATGTAAGGCTTCAAACGAAGATAGACCCAGTCTCCCATCTCAAAACTATGCTCAACCCTATGCATATTAGCGTAGGTCTCTTGCTAATTTTGTGCCACCTACAAAATACCCTGATGTGTGTACAAGGTGTCCTAGTTATACTAAATCCAGTACTTAGCCTTAGGAGCTCTATACTCCCCCAAAATCCAAGTTGGTACCTGTCCATCTAAATAGCTCTTACCAAAAGGCACATAGGATCCTACTATCTCGGTCACCAACTAAGAACCTTGGTGGCCCATGCAACCTAATGATCACTCTGAAAAGAAACTCTGCCACCCAAGAACTACAGTGATGGACCTCGAGCATCCATTCTATCGATAAAAAAGATCCAGCTAGATCCCATGATCAAACTAGAAGTCCATCAATCTCAATACCTACTAACTTTCATTGTGCCACTCTGATAACCCCTAGAGTCCAATCAAACCAAATCTCAAAATCCTACTTTTGGAAGCAATTGACTAGAGAGAAAAGAGTGAGAGACTTACAAAAATTGGAATAATCATTTGAAATCAAAAAATATCATACTAGAGTGAACCCAAACACCTCTTATTCAACCCATCCCTTTTGTGTCCTCAAGGACATGATCAAATCTTGTTTATGTGGGCTAAAATAAAATTGATGAGCACACCTCATTATGCTTGATTGAGGTTAAACTCCCATGTATACACCAATGGAATACCTAAGTAGTCATGTGTACTCCACCCTATATTGCCATCATGAAAAGAAGACTCACAAATTAAAATATGATGAGTTGATCTTGCCACATCATCATCACCCCTTCCAACCTTGTCAACAAGACTTCTGTCAAAAAGAAACTACAAGAATCCTGATATATACTTTCAGGAGAAAGAAAAGTTCCATCATGAATGCCATCAATCTATTGAAAAGAGGTTGAAATGACACCAGGGTACATCATGCAAGACTTAGAAGAAACCATATTCTTCTGATAAGACTGACCAATGCCAATCTCAAAAGTACCAATGTAGAGCCTTGTGCTCAAATCTCACATAATGCTTGAAGCCAATACTGATGTGTCTATGTCATCATCAATCCATTCCACACTAAGTGGTCTCCTAAAGATGTGAAAGGTGCCCAACATAGGTGCATAGAAACATATACCAACACCTCTCAAGTTGTTGGCATAAATCAGAACAACACCATGTAGCCTATGAATAAATTCCATGATGGATGAAAGGAATCTCTACTACCCAAGGATGATAAGGACTCATCATCACTCCATCCTCTAACTCCAAAGAGGTTATCCCAAATTCTCTTATTTTCCTTAACAATAGTTGTCCTCAAAGTGTATCCTACCAAAGTACAACAACCATCAACCAGAGAAGTAGGAGGTAGATCTCATTGGGATGGGGCTTGAATACACATGTCCTCATGTCTCACCGCAAACCATAGATAGGAATCAACTAGAAACTTGAGCTTACACCTCTCCAAAAGGAGTGACTGGGATGAAAGACACAATTTGTATTCAAACTGCTGATGAAATACCATCCCACTCAACCAACGATTGAAGAAGTTAATCCCATGATTTGCACTCAAGTTGCTAAGAAAATTTGTCTCACCCAGCCAAAAAATTCCTTGTATATTGTCAGCTCTAAATTGAATATGATTTGTTGCAACTCCCAACCTTGCGACCCGCAATTCTCTTTCAATAATGACAATGCCCAACTGATGTCTATAAGCTGTGATTTTTATCCTTACATGCCACGATCTTCTTGTCTTTAATCTTCAATGTGTTGCACCCAAGATATGCTCATGCTCCATGATTTCAATGATTATATGTTATCCAAATAAGCTACGTCCAAGCTGAGCAAGCAGTCAAAAATTTTCAATAATTTTGTCTTTACTTCAAATCAATGGCCAATGATTGTGATGTGAGTGCTAAGAAATCCATGATAAACTATCGTAACAATGCTACAAATAATAAAATCAATGATGCAAATAAAAAATCCTTAAGAACTAATAATGAAACTCCAAAATGTAATCTGACTTCTTCCCAAAATTGATTTCTTCTTGTTCACCAAAATTTGGTCATAGACCATTAAATTTTGCAAAACCAAATCAACAAGCAATAAATTCTTCCTCAAGTGAAGTTGCAACAATACATCAGTTTTTGCAACTTGCAAACCCCTCAAATAAATGCTATAGGATATATAAAAGAACAATTTAAATCAATTTCAACTAATAACACACTTGACCAATGTCGAAACATGTATTTAATGTATTTAAAAGGAAAAAATAAAACTAAAACTATATTTACCTATATTTACTTATTCTATTGCACCATCTGCATCCTCTCTTTTTTGCAATGCATCTATGATTGCCTCATGCTCTTCCATAGAAATTGACCATAGAAATTTTTTTGAAGGTCTTCCATGATACCGTTCTAGTTTTATATTTGTTGCCACCACCAAATGTGAATAATGCATAATCTTTTTATGTGTTTCATAGTCTTCGAATGCAAGTAGACCATTCTTTCTTCTCAAGTATTTTCGTAGCCAAGTGCCAACAACCACCAACGATCCTATTGGAAAACATGTTCAAAAACCATCATCAAATAAGTTCTCAAATTTTTTGTAAGGGGATCAAAGACTTGTTCTAAAAAGTTGCTTAAGGGGATCTAAAACTTGTTATCAAAATTTTCTTAAGGAGATGTCTTAAGGGGATCACCATACCTATTGGATAATGAAAGCCATCATCATCTTCTCGGGGTGTTATCAACTTATGTTTAGTTTTCGCACAACGAGCCAACCAATATTCGGTTTTCTCTTCATTCCCCTTAGGTGCAATAACAACATGCACATGTCTTGCCAACAAAATTCGATTTAATAACTTGTGCATATCCATATAAATAATTTAGTATTACAAAATAACTTAATAAAGTGAAATAAAATGAAATAAATTGAATTAAAATTACCTTCTTGTACAAGGTCTGAAACATGATCATAATCTTCAGATGCAAACAATTGATCATTTTCTTCAATAGTTCTTTCATATTGATTATGTGCTTCTATAGGTGTCAACGATCTTTGCTCCCACCGTTCAACCCATTCTGTATTTTCACAAGCTTCCCAATCTCCTGAGATACAAAAATGGCAAAAACATGCAAGCTCCCTTGTCCAAATAGTCCATGTTCTTGCTATTGCACTCCTAAATGAATACCATTTAGTAGATCCACTAATTGTCTCACAATCAACTCTAGATACAATTTTTTCTTCTTCCACCAACCAAAAGAATCGATGAACTGTAGAGTAATCACTCGAACCAAGTGTAGATAATCTTCTATTACACCAATCCATAATCTCATGTGCATTTTTAAATTTTAATGAATCATCAAATTTTAATTGTTCTCTAGCAAGAATTCTTTTGACACACGCACCAGCTCCATCATGTTCTCCTTTACCATGCCCAGCTTAAAAAAAACTCCATATATGTTGGACATTAAGTTCTTTGTGAACCCTACTTAACCAATAGAACATTCTAGAATTTTTGAATTGCCCCGTACAATTATCTAACCATATGAGGTGTTCTTTCATATGGATTCCTCTTTCTTTTAAATTTCTATAAAATATACTAAAACAATATTGAACAAACTCTTATGAGTGTAACCGATTGTCACTCAAATAAAAATGATACTCCCTCAAAAATTTTTCTATCATCCTTAGTAAGCATCATCCTGCATGTCTACTATAAACAATATGGACAAACATAGCTACTTGCACACAAAATTATAATATTTAGATTGAATTACTATGGAGCCGAGAGTATAATTCTCCACAAAATCAACCATTGAAAGTATAGCACCAATTGGAAATGTGTTTCTACATGCACGAAATTGGCCATCAAGCCATCGAGCATGTTCAGAGTGCATAACATATTTTGGTACAATTTTATTATTAAATTCACTCATAAATGCATGCACATTAACTTTTTCTGTAACTAAATCACAACGCTTTCCTATTTTTCCATCTTTTAAAGAATAGTGAACATTCCTAAATCTTTGATTACGTACTAATTTGTTGTCCAAAATCATGATCAACACTTCATGCAAACAAATTCTTAAAAATGAAAGATTTCCACAGTTAATGCATTGTCCAGAAATACAAGAACTTAAATAAAATAATTTATCATTAGATTTTTCACAAAACAAACCTGAAATAAACTCTCTTATTGCTTCAAGTGGCATATCAATACCACAATCCTGTATAATCATGTTAGTATGCAAGGTACAATGTATATATC
>VDFB02000015.1:149651298-149861933 GCA_007258455.2 Sequoia sempervirens
CTTCACAATAATTTTCTACAGTGTATTGAAATAAAATAAACGGGATACTGCTTACTATAAAATGGGATCTCGTTTATTAATAAGTGGGATCTCGCTCTATAATCGGGATCCCGTTCTCCCGCGTTGAATGTCAGAGCCGTTATAAATGAAACAGGATCCTGTTTATGAAACAAGATCCCATTTCCTTTACAATAGTCCGAATATTGCCGAATGAGGAATGGGATCTCGATTATAATACGGGATCTTGTTTATTAATAAACGAGATCCCGTTTTATAATCAGGATCCTGTTTTTTAAAATTTGAATTTTTGTTTGCATTGTGGTCAGGTTTTTTCCTAGGTTTTTGGTTCAAGAAAAGCATTGGAAGTCCAAACCTAGGCCTTCAACCTGGTTTGACCTGCAAGTTGAAGGTCCTAACAATGTGAAATAAAAATACTAACTTTGGACATATGGCTAACGACCTTTTTGCAAAATTTTCCGACAAAATTAAACCCATTTAGATGAAACAATGCAGATTCTAAAGGGGAATTTGTTTCTATAATTGGATTATTTTTCTATTTTTCAATTAATTTAAATTGGTCCAAACTTTAAAATATCGTGGTTTTTTACTATTTTTAATAACTTTTTGATCAAATATAACATTTTGACAAATAGATTAATGAGAACAACTGCATAATTTTTCAATTTAAAAAATAAAATGATGATAAGTTTAGGGGTCATCTTATGGCTGTCGTATATGACAATTTTTCAAAACAACAAATTTGCCTAATAAAAATTTAACAAAAAAAACAATTCAATAAATATTACAAAAACTTATCAAGATCAAGCTTCAGTGAGTCATAAAACTTTTCCCAAAAGGATTTAGAAAAATACAATAATTTATGTCAAAATATGGATGTCGTACATGTGCATGGTATGGTAAAAAAAGACTTTTAAATAGTGGTTTTTAGAAATGCCTATTAGTAATCAATTTGTACAATCTACGTATTGAAATAAATTACATATTTGGAAACTAGACTACAAGCACTACATCTTATGATTAGTGACTTTTTTAAAGATTTCATCTCTATGTGCTTCAAATTTTAAGGTCAAATGTGTCAAATTCTGAAAATCGGGAAAAACACTTCCACTTTTTGGCCAAAAAGTGGACTCAACTTCTTGCACACACCCATGTTATAGTGTGAATAATCAAATTGGTGTAGAGCTTTAGTGGTACCTGGATGAGTAGTTAGAGTTTTCATTAATGCCAAAGGGGGAGATTGTTGGCATATAGTTGTCATTGATGTCAAAAGGGAAAATCTGGCAAAGGAGATCATTGGAATGATGATAAAGGATGAGTGTGAGAGTAGTGGATATGGTGGTAGATTCGAATTGGGTTTCTCGAGAGCTTTCCAGAAAGGTATTGTGCAAGTCAAGAAAGTGAAGGATGCACCCATAAATGTTTTATTTCTGCTCTTAGGTGTTAGGGTTTATCAGTTAAACCCTAAGGATACTTGTAGTCATGGAATTCAAAATAGATTTCTATTTTGATGTTGACCTGGTATCAACGGTTATCGGTTGCATTAGTTGCAACTTATGTCGTTGAAGTCACAAGGATGACCAACCCCTCTGTCTAGCACTTTAAGGTTATATATCTTCTTCAGATCGGTGGGACACTAGTGTATCGGTAGGAGTCAAGCATAAGTCTCTTTGATGGCTTGATGATCATTTCATTGATGAGACACTAGTGTATTGGTAGGAGTTTGGAAGGAATCTCTTTGATGGAGTGATAAGGAGTAATGAGAACTTTATCGGAGTGATAGCAAGAGAATGGGAGATGTTTATTTGACGGGTCGATGCTCTTATCAAAAGTACATTGATGTATTGACAGGAGTCTAGGAGAAGTCTCCTTGATGGAGTGATAAGGAGTGTGGAAATGTTATCAGTGAGATTGGACGACGTTGGTGAGACCTTTGGCTATGTCTCTCTGATCTAGCGATGAGAAGGTAGCACTCCATGTGTGACCCACTCATAATGACGTGGGTGATAGTGATGATGAAGATAACACATGGCATGACGAATTGGATAATTTGTAATCCACATCCTTCTTGTGCATTACGATGTAGTGACATGGCGATGAGGTGGATAGGTGACATCATCCAGGGTTTTCATCGATGTGACTAATGGTCATTGGCAAGACTTCTTAGGATGTCTCTTTGATATTCTGGCATGTGCTTGATCGAAGAGAGAGATGTAGATTGAAGGGAGTTTCATGATTGTCTCTTTGATATAGTGATGACCTTCCCATTGGTGAGATAGAGTGGTGTTGGCAGGACAATGAAGGATGTCTCCTCGACAAATCGATGACCTTTCCATCGGTGAAACATCGATAGTTCGACAGGAATTTAAAGCATGTCTCTTTGACATGGCGATGAGAGAATGGATGTTGACTATGGGACCTAGTAAAGTAGACATGGGAGTGAGACTCGATGAGATGAGAATCAACGGCGTTGGTGGACAGTGACATTTGGTGACATGTGGTGACACGATGGCATGGGGACCACTTTTCTACACTAGCGAATGGTATTGGATTGAAAAAGCTCCATATCGATGAGAGTGGATTTGATGTCTCTTCGATATCCCGATGGATATCTCATCAGTGAAATTGGTGTATCGGTAGGAGTCTGGAAGATGTCTCTTCAACAAAGTGATAAGGCGAAAGGCTAAGTGGGACCTGATTATGACAAAGGTTGATAAGTGGCAAAGAATGATTGCTCGGTGTGATAATTCACATTGTTATTGCAAATTAAGTGGTGATGACAGGGAGGAAAGATGGCATGTGGGCCCATGTATTCACAGGTAGTTCACATCGAAGATAACGCTAGACATTGGTGAGACTATAGTATGTGCCTTTTCGATAGAGCGATACAATAGATTGACGATGGAGATTTGAACAGAGGATCATAAGATCATGGTGCGAGAGAGAAGATCGACGACCAACTTTCAAAAGTAGAGATTTACAATGACTCAACAATGTGAACAAGGATTTCAGTCTGATAACTAACGGAGGAATGGAATTAAATCATTCAAAAACTCCAACAAACAATTAAGAGAGGTGATCTAATCTACAAGTTGGTGACATAGAGAGTCATGTTGATCAAGATCAAATTAGATCGAATGGATAGGAGAATGTATTGGATGCATACCAGATTCTAGGGTTTTATAGAGAGCTAATTTGGGAAAATTCTCTAAAATGGAATTTAATGTTGTATGGCTTGATGCAAGGTATGGTAATATCTAGTAAATCCTATCAGATGTCTTAATGATGAGCTAGATAGTGGTGTGGCTCAATGTAGAAGAAACTTGTTGAAGAAGGTAGCAAGTGAGAAACCCTAACAAATATTTCATTATGTAAGAGCTAAAAAGAAAGAAAAAGTAGAACTGTAGTGAGTAAGAGAAAAGGTGTTAAGATAAGATGTCTACAAGTTGAAGAAAATAACTGTAACAAAAAGTGAAAATATGAAAATACATGAAGCTAGTTACAGTGGAGTAAGAGAGAACAAAAAGAGAGAGCTTATGTACTGAATTGATGCATTGTAGGTTGTGGAGAACCATTTTATGCATAGTTGATTGCAGAAATTTGTAAGAGGTTGTAACCTCCATTTGCACTGGGTTGTAGTTCAGATCAGGGTGTTGTATCATCCTTGAAGTTGTTGCTTCTAAAATAGGGAATTGAAGCTTCCTTGGGGTTGTAGTCCTTAAAACTTGTAACTGAACTTTGATGCTTGTGAGGCTAGATTAGGAAAGTAGATCCTAGTAACATTTCTCACCATGGTTTTTACCATCTTGGGTTTTCCACGTATATCTGGTGTTATGTGTTGATCTCTCTTGTGCTTGTGGTTATTGAATATATTCATGTTTCAATTTGCACATCTGAGTTTAAGGTTGAATTTGCAAAATTTTTTAAGGACTAAATTTTTTAATATCTACTGATTCACCCCCCTCTCAGTAGATCATTTTGTTCTAATAGGAACAATCCTTGAGTTTTTAAGCTCAGATGTGTAAACAAAAGACCCATAAAACTTTATGAAAATGCAATCAACTCATGATTTTCTAAGGTTTCCTTTAGAAGCACCATCAAAGCAACTTGTCTTGGTTCTTCTCTCCTTTTTTGTGAGTTAAATCTTGAGGCCTCATTAATTAGGGGAATGATGAGGCCCTTTTACTTTTTGAAAATCAAATTGTCCCATGCTAAGAATATTTCCCCTTATTAGACAAATACCATATTTGATTATTGACCACCTAAACAATAGTTGTTCTTGTTGTGCATTTTTTTGCACACACGCCCCGCTCGAAACAGGGACCCTCTTTTGCTTCGGTTTTGGTGTTGTGGCCCTTTTTTCTATTGAGGTTTTGTCTTACCTAGGCATGTGCTTAAAATGTTTATTTTGAATGCCTAAGTGTTTCCCCCAAGTTATTCATTGAAAATCTTGAGTTTTGGATGAATTTTGGGCTTTTGCTTGGGTTCGAGATTTTCTGCCCTAGTCGGATTTTCCCGGATCCTACTTGGACTCCGGTTGGACCCTTGTTTTTTGGGGGATTTTTAGTATTCGTGGATTTCCACGTCTGCTGGATTTCCCCAGATTTTGTCCTGTCGTCGACTTCCCAAAATTCCTTCTCTGATTGTCCTGTTGATTGTGTTGTTGGCTGCGTGCATATTTTGAGGGGTGTAGCTAACTTGGTTTCTGGGTCTCTTGGATTGTTTTGTGCTAGGGTTGTTCAGTATTGCATCCTTTTTCATCTCCCAGGTGAGTTTTGAGTTCATGTGTCCATCTACATTTTAATGAATCTTGCCTAAGAGTAATTAGTAAACCCTAGTGATGACTTAACAGTGGAAATAATTAAATTTTGAGCTTGACTATGTGCTAATGGTAGATGAATAAGGTTTTGGACCTAGGGCAGTGCCATATCAGGTGATTTCATCTTAAAATTGACCTAGAATGCAAATAAAATTTATGAAAGGTCCATCCCTGACTTGCTCTATGTTTAAATGTTTGAATTTCATGACTAATCTGGTGTTTAAGTAAAATTGTGATTCAACATCGTAGTTCGGGATAATCCATCCCTTCCAAATTTTATTCACTATGACCTTTCAATGTCGCTGATATGTCATATCGATCACCCTATAGTTCATTGATGAAATATTTTATGCATATCAGTCGGCGAGACAAAGAGGATTCACCGAGACCTCACCCCGTAAGAAAATGTCTCATTGACATGCTTGATCATATTCGCTTTCACTAAGATTAGCCCTAGTCGACAGGAGGTCATAGCGGGATTCAGTGGTCTTACCGATATTCATTTTGCTTCACCAAGACATTCGTCCTTCAGTGAGACCTCCCACTGAGCACTTTTTCTTTCAGCGAGCTTTGTTCTTTTCAATCGTTGTGACCCTTCAAAGTTGGTGAGATGTTATATCGGTCATCCTGTGTCTCACCGAAGCCTTTCGTTCATTTGTATTTGATTGCTAGGACACAGTAATTCTCACACCGAAAGTCTTTCTATCGGTAAGAAAAACCTCATTACCAAGAGCTCATAGCGGGCTCCTTTCATCTTGTTGATCGTCCATCTTGTTGCTGAGACCTCCCCCTTTCGGCAAGACATTTCGCCGAACATATCCTACTCTTGTCGAGTGACCTTCTGTCGGGGAGACATTCATGCTTCGCTAAGACCTTACCACGAGCTCCCTACTCTTGCTGATACCTTCACTTTTGGTGAGACTCCTAACGGTCGCCAGGAATTGATAGCAAAACCTTTCTCTTGGAAAGCCCAGATCTTCCTTCGGGGTGACTTCATAATGTCACCAAGAGGTTATGCCGATGGAACTCTTCATCGGTGAGACATAATGTAGTCACTAGGACCTCTAGCTGAACTCAAATGCTTCACTGAAAGCCCTCCTAAGTCCATATGTTCACTGTGACAATATATTTCTCACACCAAAGCTCTCTCATGTTCTATCGCTAGTCGACGAGACCAAGAGAAGTCGCTGAGACCTTACCCCGACTACCCACTGGTCACATTGAGATGTTCCTCATTGACATTCGGCAAGACTCTATAAGTTTGTTGTGACATCATATAGATAAACTTTAGTCTGTCTGAAGTGATTACTTAAACTTTGATGGTTGGTGAGACAAGGGCGATTCAATGTGACTTTATACCGAAGAAAATCTCTCATCAACATGACTTTCACATTCGCTTTCGGTGAGACGTGCCCCACTCGGCGTGAACTCATCCCGAATGAAATTTGTTTGGCTGAAGTGCTTGCCTTTACATAGTTTAGTCTGGAATCTTTCCTTATCTATGGATTTCCACTAAGTCTGGATTTCCCCGAAGTCTAGTGTCTCCCTAATCTTCCAAAGTCCCTTCTCTGCCCCTTCTCTGTGGAAGTTCTCCCTGGACGAATTTTTCTGAACTTTGATGGAATGTAATGGAACGAGAGATAATTGAATTTGTTGATGGCTTATGATGCATTCATTGATTATTTCATGTGACTTATTGATTGATTATGATCAGATTTGATAGTTAAGTAGGTGTTTCTTGGTTATTCCGTTGGAATTCGATCGATCAGGAATTTCTCAAAATTCCTCTTTGGCTTAGATTCTGCGAATGGCCCCGAAACCCAAAATTTATGGGATCATTTCATATAAGATTTAAAGGCACTTTGGCTATAGGAGATGCATTCTAACGATGTATTGATGGATTAACATTGGTTTCCTATGGTTTTTACTGTGGTTTTCATGTTGAGTGGAAGCTGAATCAAGCAAAGCAGCACCTGGTTCCTCATTGTCTAATGCAGAGAAGATTAAGCTGGACATCAAGAGTAGGATCCTTGAGAACAAAGTCACTGTAGATTAGGTAGAGGTTGTTGAAGAGGATCTATAAACAAAGAAAGCAGATTGATGACACCCTGAGTGGTGTATACAATGGATCCAATTCTTTTTTTGAGATTATGACAGGAAGAAGGAAGATCACACCCAGATACTTGAGCCTGGAATAGTTGAGGAAGTGGTGGCAGTACATTTATGCACCAAGTAATGATGATTTTGTGTTCAAGCACCAGTTGGGTGATGCGGCCACCTACCTTGCAGTTATTGAAAAATACCTAACGTATAGGGTAGATTGGGATAAGTTGATCAAACACTCAAGGGACGATATTGTGTCCATCGAATCGACTTAGGGTTTTTCCTTTGCTACCAGTCACTGGCCTGGATGTGGCATTCTTGAAAGTACATGAAGAGCCAGATTAGAACAGAGATAATAGGGAAGGGGGCTAATGATAGGCTGTGATGCGATTTATGCTTCCCTGTTGTCTTCCCATGCATCTGTCTGAATTGCATTGCAGATCTCAGGCCGACTTGGACGGGATATGCATTTATTGCTCATTTGACTAACTGTGGGTTTCTCTTGACCGAGTTGTTGTGCCACTAATGCTGCAAAACCCTTGCCTTACCGACGGGTTTTCTAGGGAATTCTATATATTGGGAATTTTGCCTCATTTGTAAGGGGTTAGAAATAGGTTGAATAGCTAGATAGTTAAGAATTTATAATTAGAAGATAGAAGTAGAGCAAGTTATCAAGTAATTGTGCTCAAGCAAATATTGTAATAGAAAACCATAATTGTTGCTACAGTGGATAATTCAAATACAAGTAATGACATTGTGATTTGGTGCCATACTTGTGTTCTTTTGTCTTGCATGGTTCTTGTTATTCCATCTTTAAAATTTATTTGAGGAGGTTAACATTTAGATTAGATTTGATTTAATAATGTTTGTGATTTGATACTTGAATGTTGCAGTAATTCTTCAATCCATACTTTTCACAACCAACTGATTATTAGTTGCTTTGCAAAGTTAGCCTGTACTTCATATTTCAGTGTGCTTAGTTCGATCGTGAGGGTTTGTTCATTCTGACTACAGTAGGGTTATTTGAATGAATGTTTATGATTTGAAAATCCTAACACCTCAGAAGATTGCACTATTTTCTGTGAGATTCTAGATTTATCTTGGTCAAGTAGAGATCAGTTTTGATGGATTGGTCCATTCGAGTGTTTGTTACCTTCATTATTGATCTTAGGAGTAGTATTAGACTTAGAAATCTCTTTGAAACCCTTATCCTTTTTATATTTATTTGATTATTGGGTTAAATCTAGGATTGAAGTATCACCAATTTGTTAAATTTGATAGAGTCGATTCAACATTTTGCTTGTAGTAAGGTCCCATTGTGATTACCAGCATTTTCACATTTTGTTACCGAGTTGTTTATGCACTGTCAAGACCTGACATTAGAGACCTTAGGGTTATCTCTTGAGGCTTGCTGATAGAGATTTACCTTTCAAAAGAGATAGGATATCATATTCTATTTGGCTATTATTGTGTAGAAAACATGATCAACAGGAACTGGCGCTAGAAGGAGGGCCTGAATAAGCAAGCTGGATCAATTTTTGAACGCCATCTCTCCTGAGAGATTAAGAAGAAGAACAAGATCCACTCTAGGAGAGGAAGAATTCCAAGAATTACCAGACCCTACTAGGTCAAGAATTACCAACAGAAGGGGAGAATCATCATCATCCCATCCACCTCCAACACCTCCATCATCCCCATCTTCATCAAGTTCATCTAAGTCTGAGGACATTCCCAATCCACAACCTCAGCTAGTTATAAATCAACCATTACCACCCCCACCTTCACCAATGGCTTTCCTGGTGACCAACCCACCCCCCCTAAGTTTTTCTATTTACAATGTCATGCCAAAAAACCCTAAATACTTCTATTCAAAATTCCATGTCAATGATCCAAATAGGACCGCGGAGGAGCATATTAGGATTTTTAAGACTACCCTTAAGGATAGGAGAATTAATCATGAGGATGTTGCATGCAGACTTTTCCCATATTCCCTTGGAGATGAGGAATTTTGTTGGTATAACCATCTTCCTGCTAGGTCTATCACTACTTGGCTTCAGCTAGAGACTGCATTTTTATAGAAATTCCAAATCCTAATCAGTGCAAATGAGTTACTTTTGTAGTTTACTAGAATCAAGAGGGAAGTAAATGAACTGATAGTGGTTTTCAATAATAGATTCCATAGGGCTTATGCTAGGCTGCAAACCCCTTATGCTATAGATGGCGCCTCTACCAAGGAGGTTTATTATGAAGCTTTGGATAGTTTAACATCTACTTTCATCAAGTGGAAAGAAAACCCTCCTGGTAGCTTATTTGAAGCTTATGATGTGGCTATTAAGGTGAGTACAGATTTGAGACAACACTTGTCTGGACCCTTGGCTAACCAAATACCTATGATGAGTTCAGTCCCTCAATCACCCTTGGTTTCACACCCAGGTCATCCCCTGAGTCAGGCTGCATTCATGCCAAATTACCATCCAAATATGAACCAACCTGCATTCTATCATCAACAAGCTAATGTACCTGGTTACTTACAAAACTTTGAGATATTTAATCCACCCTTGAACCATAGGTCACACAATGTTTATATGCAGAATTCAACTAGTATTATTCCTCCATCAAACAGTGTAGACAAGGAGAGGTTGGATGCACTCATAGAGCTAGTTGAGAGGCTGAACACTGAAGTCACTTACCTAAGGCACCAGAATAGTCAATCCCATGCAACCCAAAGGGGGATTCAGTCTAATTATGATCAAAGCAACATGGATATGATGCAAGCTCAAAGACAAAACTTTGATGGAGAACAATATCTTGATAGAGGTCATGGAAGGCAACCACCACTTCAGAATAATGGAGAAGCCTTAACTTCTCTGGATCATCCAAACAATCAAGGGAAACCTAGTGAAGTTTATTTGGAAAAAATAGCTCTTTCAGGATGATGTAGGCTTTATAATACTAATCAACATTCTGAGTCAGACTGTCAAGAATTCTAGGTTGTTGTGTCCATTTTCCAGTCGAAGGTTCAACATGCTAGCAGTGGTTCAAGTGGGCTGGAGATAGTGTCATCTAATCCTTATGACATATCAGTCATGGTGGTAAATCACATCCCATTTCCAAACAGTGAAGAGAATGAACCAGAAGAAGAATAGGATAAAGGTGTTGAAATATGGCATGTATACAGTGAAGAATCTATAGTTCAATCCTTTGGAGGTAATGAGGAGAATGATAATGGCCCACCAGATGAAGAAGAATATGCAACTAAAGAAGTTCAGGCATTCCATCATGTGTCTACTCAGTATTTCATAAATGGAGGATAGTTTGATGCTAATAAAGGAGGAAGCATTGAAAATGGCAGGGATGAATTGATAGATAGCTCTAAGGGAAGCTGTTCTACCATGACTATAGAGCAAATAGGGGAGTATGTGGTCAGATAACTCAAGAAAGTCAAAGTAAGTCTCTTTTCTCATGAGTTGTTAAAGGATCCTACCATTAGGGGTGTAGTACTAGGGTCTCTTGAAAAGGATACTTCAGGCCATATTGATGCAAATAATTTTAAGGAGGCATTCCTATCCGAAACAAGCTTCAGAAATTATGCATTGATAGTTGACCCTCAAGGATGGGAGACTGAGGAAATCCTCATGTTATACAATATGCCTATACATAAATCTGGCAGTGTTAATGTTGAGGCACTCCTGGAGGAGGTTGAGCTTTTGATTGAGGAGCCTCAACAGATTGCTAATGAACGTTCCCTAGAGCAAATTGTGGGATTTAATATTATGGGTAAAGAAGCTACTTTTCTTAAGGGTTACAGTTGCAATCCAAAACTAGAACAAATGCCTATAGGGGAAGAATTTAGGGAGTCCTCTCGCTCATCACATTTTGTCAATGAATTTAGTAAAAATTCACATATTTCTTGTATTAATGACAAGATGACTATGGATGTGCAGGAAAACCCAAATGGTGTTGAGAATAACAATGTTGCAACCACCAGTAATGAGCTTGATTATCCTACTTTAGGTAAAGATGTACTTGAGGATCAGTCTGTGAGGCCTCCTAACAAACATCATGATGAGGAAGTTACTACACATGATGAGGCTTTTACATTTTCAACATTGTTCCCTCACGAAGGAGGGATATTGCATCATCAGTGGAGACCTCCTGACGACATAGATATCAGATCTTCACTATTGAAGAAGGATGAATACCACATTCAGTCTACAACAATACAAAATTAGGTTGTTTCTTTCTTTACTGAAAATTATGAGTCTTATCAATTTGATTATGGGAATTTAGGAAAGGCTACTTGCATATGGATTAATCATGGTCCTAATGAGTCACCTTAGTTATTGATTATTCGTAACTATGAGGTTGAGTTTGAATGCTATATTTTTGAGGTTTATTTTATTGAATATAAAGATGAGTTTGCATTCTTGAGGACTATTACCATCACCTTATTGCTTATTCATGCCTTGAAGATTCAAGTAGGGGTGGGTCTATGTTCACCCTATTTGATAAAGAGTGGTTATGAGTCTCTTGTACGTAGTCAGGATAGATTGCTTTAAAATTAGTTTGTTGTGGTTAGTTTAGGTTTGCTTTTGGTTTGTTTTGGTTTGTTTTGTTTTTCTCTACTCTTGTTTTGGGGGTTTCTCTATTTTCACCTGGATGTGTTGCACTTGCATGGAAAATGTTATCATTATCTAGAATTGTTCTAAGTATTTTGTCGGTGGACTTTAGTCCTGCATCTTGAAAGGATGGTTGTAATCTTTGCTATTGCCAACAGTCTTAATGCTGGATTTATAGAAGATTGAGTCATTGGTGTTGATTCGAATTTGAAGTACTCTAAAATATTATATCCATCATATATCTTAAGAATCCTGACATTGCTATAGGAATCCTTGCGAAGTTTTGTCAAGTGAAAAATCTTATTTCTGCTTTAGCGTCACTATGGTTCTTAGCCCTGAGTGTGAACTTCATTATTCACAGGTTGAAATGAAAGTGACATATAAAGAATATCAAAAGAAAGAAAATGAAATATTGAATATCAAAAGAATAAATTCAACTTATCAGGGGTAACTGAATATCTCTACCGAGGCTATGGATGCCTGGCTGGTAGTAGAGCTATGTTAAGGAGAGTCACAGCGATAACCTCGTTGGGGCTATGGACGCCTGACTAAAAATGAGACCCTATCCAAGTTGCTTTTGAAGTTAGAATCATTACATAGCCTGACTTGACTGAACTGGTTTCCTATAGTAACTTAAGGAGGGAAATGAACTCATGTGTACACACTTGGATTTTCAGTTTATGGAGGGTTCGGTCTATCCTTTGGTTCTGATTCTTTGAATCCTTGCATTTTGACTTATTTGTTTGATGGTGAGATTGAAACTAGAGATTCTGGGTTCTTGATTCATGTTTATCATCAAATGCTCTAGAGCATTTTCCCAGTAGAAGTCACCATTTGTTGTGTAGTTTTTTGCACACATGCCCCGTTGGAAGCAGGAACCCTCTTTCGCTTCGATTTTGGTGTTTTGGCCCTTCTTTCTTTTGAGGTTTTGTCTTACCTAGGCATGTGCTTAAAATGTTTATTTTGAATTCCTGATTGTTTCCCCTAGGTTATTCATTGAAAATGTTGAGTTCTCGATGAATTTTGGGCTTTTTCTTGGATTCACGATTTTTTGCCTTGGTCGGATTTTTTCGGATCCTGCTTAGACTCCGGCTGGACCCTTGTTTTTGGGGGATTTTCAATATTCATGGATTTCCATGTCAGCTGGATTTCCTTGGATTCCGCCCTATTGTCGGCTTCCCAAAATTCCTTCTCTGATTGTCTTGTTGATTGCATTGTTGGCTGTGTGCATGCTTTAAGGGGTGTAGGTAACTTGGTTTTTGGGTCTCTTGGATTGTTTCGTGCTAGGGTTGTTTAGTATTGCATCCTTTTTCATCTCCTAGGCGAGTTTTGAGTTCATGTGTCCATCTAAATTTTAATGAATCTTGCCTGAGAGTAATTAGTAAACCCTAGTGATGACTTAACAGTGGAAATAATAAAATTTTGAGCTTGATTGTGTGCTAATGGCAGATGAATAAGGTTTTCAACCTAGGACAGTGCCATATCAGGGGATTTCCTCTTAAAATTGACCTAGAATGCAAATAAAATTTACAAAAGGTCCATCCCTGACTTCCTCTGTGTTTAAATGTTTGAATTTCATGACTAATCTGGTGTTTGAGTAAAATCATGATTCAGCGTTGCAATCCAAGATAATCCATCCCTTCTGAATTTTATTCGCTGTCACCTTTCAATGTCGGTGAGATGTCATATCGATCACCCCGTAGTTCACAAATGAAATCTTTTATGCATATCAGTCGGTGAGACAAAGAGAATTCACTGAGACCTCACCCCATAAGAAAATGTCTCATCGACATGCTTGATCATATTCGCTTTCGCCAAGACTAGCCCTAGTCGGCAGGAGGTCATAGCGGGATCCAGTGGTCTTACCGATATTCATTTTGCTTCGCTAAGACATTCGTCCTTCAGAAAGACCTCCCACCGAGCACTTTTTCTTTTAGCGAGCTCTGTTCTTTTCAGTTGTTGTGACCCTTCGAAGTTGGTGAGATCTTATATCGGTCATCCTGTGTCTCGCCGAAGCTTTTCGTTCGTTTGTATTTGATCACCGGGACACAGTAATTCTCATGTTGAAAGTCTTTTTGTTGGAAAGACAAACCTCATCACCAAGAGATCATAGTGGGCTCCTTTTGTCTTGCTTATCTTCCATCCTGTCACTGAGACCTCCCCCTTTCAGCGAGACCTTTTGCTGAACATATCCTGCTCTTGTCGGGTGACCTTCTGTCGGGGAGACATTTATGCTTCGCTGAGACCTTACCGCGAGACTCCTAATGGTTGCTAGGACTTTATGGTGAAACATTTCTCTTGGCGAGCCCAGATCTTCCATTGGGTTGACTTCATAATGTCGGCAAGAGGTTATGCCAATGGAACTCTTCATTGGCGAGACATAACGTAGTTGCTGGGACCTCTAGCCGAACTCAAACGCTTCACCAAAAGCCCTTTTAAGTCCATATGTTCACTGTGATAGTATCTTTCTCACACTGAAGGTCTCTCATGTTCTATCGCTAGTCGGTGAGACCAAGAGAAGTCGTTGAGACCTTACCCCGACTACCCGCTGGTCACATCGAGATGTTCCTCATTGACATTTGACAAGACTCTGTAAGTTTGTTGAGACATCATATAGATAAACTTTAGTCTGGCTGAAGTGACTACTTAAACTCTGATGGTCAATGATACAAGGGCGATTCGTTGTGACTTTATACTGAGAAAAATCTCTTATCAACATGACTTTCACATTCGCTTTTGGCAAGACCTGCCCCACTTGGCGTGACCTCATCCCGAATGAAATTTGTTTGGCTGAAGTGCTTGCCTTTGCACCGTTTAGTCTAGAATCTTGCCTTATCCATGGATTTCTGCTTAGTCTGGATTTCCCCAAAGTCCGGTGTCTCCCTGATCTTTTGAAGTCCCTTCTCTGGCCTGTTCTCCGTGGAAGTTCTCCTTGGATGGATTTTTCTGAAATTTGATGGAATGTAATGGAACAAGAGATAATTGAATTTGTTGATGGCTTATGATGCATTCATTGATTATTTCATGTGATTTATTGACTGATTATGATAATATTTGATAGTTAAGTAGGTGTTTCCTTATTATTCCGTTGGAATCTGATCAGTCAGGAATTTCTCAAAATTCCTCTCTGGCTCATATTCCGCGAATGGCCCCGAAACCCAAAATTTGTGGGATCATTTCATATAAGATTGAATGGCACTTTGGTTGTAGGAGATGCATTCTAACAATGTATTGATGGATTAACATGGGTTTCCTATGGTTTTTACTATGGTTTTCATGTTGAGTGCAGGCTGAATCAAGCAAAGCAACAACTAGTTCCTCATTGTCTGATGTAGAGAAGATTAAGTTGGACATCAAGAGCAGGATCCTTGAGAACAAAGTCACTATAGATTAGGTAGAGGGTGTTGAAGAGGATGCATAAACAAAGAAAGTAGATTGATGACACCTTGAGCGGTGTATACAATGGATCCATTACTTTTTTCAAGATTATGACAAGAAGAAGGAAGATCGCGCCCAGATACTTGAGCCTGGAACATTTGAGGAAGTTGTGGCAGGACGTTTATGTACCAAGTAATGATGATTATGTGTCTGAGCACTAGTTGGGTGATGCGGCCACCTACCTTGCAATTATTGACAAATACCTAACGTATAGGGTAGATTGGGATAAGTCGGTCAAACACTCAAGGGACGAGATTGCGTCCATCAAATCGACTTAGGGTTTTTCCTCTGCCACCACTTGCTGGCCTGGATGCAGTGTTCTTGAAAGTACATGAAGAGCCAGATTAGAACAGAGATAATAGGGAAGAAAGCTAATGATAGGCTGGGGCGTGATTTATGCTTCCCTATTGTCTTCCCGCGCATCGGTCTGAATTGCATTCTGGATCTCAGGCCAACTTGGATGGGACGTGCATTTACTGCTCATTTGATTGACCATGGATTTCTTTTGACCGAGTTGTTGTGCCATTAATGTTGCAAAACCCTTGCCTGGCTGATGGGTTTTCTGGAGAATTCTATATAGTGGGCATGTTGCCTCATTTGTAAGGGGTTAGAAATAGGTTGAATAGCTAGATAGTTAAGAATTTATAATTAGAAGATATAATTAGAATAGAGTAGAGATAGTTAGAAGTAGAGCAAGTTAGCAAGTAGTTGTGCTCAAGCAAATATTGTAATAGAAAATTAGAATTGCTACTACAATGGATAATTCGAATACAAGTAATGACATTGTGATTTGGTGCCATACTTGTGTTCTTTTGTCTTGCATGGTTCTTATTATGCCATCTTTAAAATTGCTTTGAGGAGGTAACATTTAGATTAGATTTGATTTAATAATGTTTGTGATTTGATACTTGAATGTTGCAACAATCCTTCAGTCCATACATTTCACAACCAACTGATTGTTAGTTGCTTTGCAAAGTTAGCCTGGACTTCATATTTCAGTGTGTTTAGTTCAATTGTGAGGGTTTGTTCATTCTAACTACAATAGGGTTATTTGAATGAATTTTTATGATTTGAAAATCCTAACGCCTTAGAAGATTGCACTATTTTTTGTGAGATTGTAGATTTATCCTGGTCAAGCAAAGATCAGTTTTGAGGGATTGGTCCATTCAAGTGTTGGTTACCTTCATTGTTGATCTTAGGAGTAGTATTAGACTTAGAAATCTCTTTGAAACCCTTATCCTTTTTATATTTCTTTTATTATTGGGTTAAATCTAGGATTGAAGTATCACTAGTTTGTTAAATCTAATAGAGTTGATTTAGCATTTTGCTTGTAGTAAGGTCCCATTGTGATTACCAGCATTTTCACATTTTGTTATTGAGTTGTTTATGCACTATCCAGACCTGGCATTAGAGACCCGGGGGTTATCTCTTGAGGCTTTTTGATAGAGATTTACCTTTCAAGAGAGATAGGATATCATATTCTATCTGGTTGTTATTGTGCAGAAAACACGATCAACATTTCCTTTTTTTTGTAAGGAGAGAACATAGGTCTCTTTGTTTTTAAAAATTCTTAAATTTATTTCCTTCCAAATTTCCTAGACCATGTTAGAGGGGTAGACAATCCACAAAAAAAGAGAAATAATATTGTTTCATCAACATAGGACACACCTTTCAAGGACTTAGAATATCATTTGGAAAATAATTAATTCATCCTACCTTAGCACAAATCAATTTCTAATAGTCTTGAGAAAAGTCACAACCCAACAAAAGGTGTTAATAAATTTCTTGTTGGGTTTGCATAAAATGCAACATGAGGGCCCAATATAACCCAACTTCAAAAATAGTGAATAGTAAGGATTTTATTTTGCAATGTTACCCAAGAGAATACTCTAAAAAGTTGAATCCAATCCTTATCCCAACATAAATAGATTGAAATATCTATTTTATCTTCACCAGTTTCAACTACTATATAACCATTTTTTATAACATACCTCCTTGACCTAAATAAATTCCTTCTAAAGAGGTCATGTCACCATTCACAATCCAAATCCTTCTACTAGTCAAGATCTCCTTTAACCTCTTGGCCTTGTTCTCATGAATCCCCAAATCTAGAGGACTTTTTCACTCCCAACAAGAAATACCACATTTAGAGATAGGCTCCACTAAATGCAATTGAACAAACCCATTTTAGTAATAGAATCATTTTACATATGGATAATTTAGAAAAAAACTGTATAACATTGGAAAAATAATTCCAAGAGTCCTCCCAAAACTAAGCTTTCTTCCATTCATGGATATTCCAAGTGCAATGGTTAGTGATTATTTTTCGGCATGCCACCTATAAATTCCATAAGTTGAAGCCTTAAGGGGAATGGAATAGGTTAGGATTACATATATGTATGGGGAATCTAAGTGCTTATTTTTTAAAATTCAAGACTACTTGATATCTAAATTAGAGAATAGACTCGATATCAATTTAACTCCAAGAACCTTATTTTGTGTTAGTTTATCAAGTGAACACCATAAAAAAATTTAGGATTATATATTGATTTTAGTGTAATAAAAGGGAACCTCTTACCAAAATAAATTTCTCATCTTTCAGTCCAATTTTTGACCTATGTACTAATTTCATCTTTAAACATGACATTTGAAAGAGAGGGATTGTAGATATGACTACCATGAAAATTATGATATGTTTAGCCTAGGAAACCAATTTACCTTTCCAAGAGGAAATCCTCTTAGAGAAAGATCCAACAACAAATCTCAAAGTCAAGAAAAATTTTTCCTCTAAAAAGTGAGAATCCCATATACTTGTTTGTTAACACACCCTCCTTAGAGTCTTTTTTTAATTCCATTTGTCTTTTTCTCTCTATGAAGAAGATATTAAATTTAGATTTAACAAAATTTACAATGTCACAAGGGGCCTCAACATGCATATAAGAATGTTATTAATGCTTTTTCCTCTATTTTTTGATACCACATACAACACTGTCTCATTAAAAAAATTCCAATGAGAGATAGGTGGGGTATTCTTAGTAACCATTATTCCTTCATAGAGCCTAGACTCAAAAACCTTTAAGAGAATATTCCCAATGCATAAACTATGATGATAAAGAATTAAGGGGAGAGGGGATCCCCTAGTGAATCCCAAAAGAAGCTTCAAAGAAACCATGAGGACTTCCATCAACTAGAAATGAAAAATTTTGGGCTAGCAAAATAAAATAAAATCCAATCTAACCCCTATCTACTGAAATTGAATGCTTCCATTTAAAACTTAAAAAAACCTCCAGTCAACCCTATTATAGGACCTTTTGATATCAAGTTTCAAAATCATGTAGTTTTTTCTAGGTGACTAAATCAAATGAATCATTTCGTAAGCCATAGTTTTGATTATATTAAAACTGGAAGGGCCAGTACCCATTACAAACCAACCATAGAGGAAAACTAGCGACTCACGAGTAGTGAGAAGACCAAAAAAGTAAACAAAAACTTAGAGCATAAAGAGTTCGACTAGAAAGAAAGAAATAAAAAGAACCATAGGACCGGGACCAACACAAAAACCAAACACCTATAGGTCTCCTAAAAGCTTGAGACTAGTGATCGTGTTCCACTCTTGGGATAGGAACTCGAGCTTCTTCTAGAAAGTCACAGGCCTTTGAAGACTGGCCTAGGTATACTTGGTAACATCATGAGTTGAGGTGTCCACCTTCTTACCTTTCTTTTTTTTCACATTACCATTATCCTCCCCATTTGCAAGTTGTTTCCCCTAGCTCTTTCTTATCTCATCCTGAAACACTTGAAGAGTAAGGGTCATATTTTTCACAATTTCCTTGGTATAGTTAGTGATAACCCTCAAACACTACATGGTCTTCTCTTGGGTTTGGTGAATGGCATAAATTTCAACCGTTAATCTATTTTTATCTTCTTCCGACCCAACAATGGCTTGAAGATCGTCCAACTCTTTCTCCCACCTTTCCCAAAAGGACCTGGCCAAGGAGGTAATCATGTCCCAATGTGCTTTTTTCTCCACCTCCCCAGGCCACACAGTCTATTGTTCCAAACCTTGCCTTCTAGGATTTGAATCCTCTCCTTAGTAGTAACCAGTTGCCCCAAGAGCCATTTCATAATATCCTTCTGAACATTAATAGTATTAGAAATTTCATTCAAATTTTTGCTTGTGGGGTAGGTAGGGAAACAAATAGACCTAGGAACATCCTAAGTTCCTCCAAGTCGATGCATAGGTTGGGGGTATAATTTTAAGCTTGATATTTTAGGAACAAAGAAATTGTATTCTTTAACAATTATATATAACAAAGACAAAATTTAAGCCTATTTGTGTTAGCTTTAGAGAAATGATTTTAGATTGTGTTACATAGAGAGATCAACATATAATTTTCAGATCTTATAGTATACTCTTTCTTGGGAACAAAGACAAATGAAAATACTATTGTTATCCTTCTAAAGTGCTCCTTTCTTTTAGGATTCCTCTATTGCAGCCCAAACATCCTTTCCCATGACGTACCCACTTATGAAAAAGCTAGCCAAAAAGCCATCCAGCTAAGGGGCTTTATCAGGAATCACTTGCATGACTACTATCTTAATCTCCTACTTAGAGGAATGTCTACAAAGGCACTTATTCTACTCATCACTAATAGGACTTTTTTTAAGAATAAGTGTCTTGTTTATCATTTATATAAAATAATATTACATATTCAAAAAAATGATGGGTGGATATAAAATGACATCCCTAGAGTCCATATGGGGTCAATGCCTTGATCATAAAATATTAAAATAATAAGTTTCTAGGCAACACCAATAGTAGTTTTTATTTTATGTCAATGAATAATTGTTTATAAAAATATATGTATATTAATAAGTTGAATTTTTTTAATTGAATATTTATATCATTTATTGTATAATTCTTTTCAATTTATTTGAAAGTCTCAAATATTCTAATTAGAATAAGGATAATTATCCAATTATTATTGTTTAATTATTTTTCCCTAGGAATTTATGTAAAATAGATTTTATTCTCTCTTTAAATCATAAGTGATAGTGAAGAAAAATTTTAATTAAAAAAATTAATCATCAAGTAAAGTGATAAACTATCTATATACATTTATATCCTAAGAGTAGATTTAATCAATTTGCAAACATAAATATATTTGACCTAGGATATAGAGTTGAGACTAATAATCAATTAGTAAATGTGATAATAAATTAATATAATTTTAAGTACATGTAATGAATGTACTTAGGTCTAGATCCGGTATCATTTTGACTATGACAAATGGTGCAAAAATGAGTCATCACTATATTAGAACTTGAGATGTGTTAGATACCTATTTTGAAAGTGAAAATTGAATGTTCCAAGTTTTGAGTCAATTTAGTATTGTGAAATTGACATAGGTCAAAAGTGAACCACATAATCGATCCATTTATACAAAATAAAATTTCTACATGCATGTTATGTGATGTAAAACATAACTTGCACTAATATCCAAAACTCAAATGAAGAGATTGACATTGCTTATCAATTCCTTTGACGTGCTTGCTAGATAGGGTGTATTCACCCTTGGTCAAACTATTAGATGGTCCAATTCAACATCTTATTAAGAAATATTGAAGGCACACCACACAATCATTCAATATGTCAAACAATTATTCAATATGTCTAGCCATGTGTAGTTGTTGAAACATTATGCTAAGTATTGACGAAATATTTTAATATTTTCCTAGATGATTCCTTAGAAAGCCTTAGATCTCAAATATCTCTTAGATATGTACTCTCTAGATCATATTATATTAGGGCTTGTCACTTTATAAGTAATTTTAAAATATGATTTAAAATACTTCACAATCAATTCAATGGTAATAATTAGTTAGTCGGGGATAACATGTGCCCATTTTAAAAATTTGAAGTTTTATAAGTGTGAGGGTTGATTTTGTGTCGCATAATTAAATTAAGTTCAATTTCACACTATTGAATTGTATTAAGATATTTGAAGATAAATATTTTGGATGTAAGAATTCAAAATTAATACAAGTTTAATTTTTTGTCAACTTGTATCTTAAAATATGTCACTTGTATGTTAATTATTCTATAAAGAACAAATCCAGCTAAAATAAATCTAAAGTGAATGAAAAACATAAAATATATAATAAAAAATATAAAAAAATTGATTTTACAATAAAATTATAAATTATTATGATAAACTAAAATTTAAATATTTTAATAAATTATTTATAAAATATTAAAAATTACATAACACCTATTTAATTAAAATGGAAATAAGATGAACTTAACAATAAAATAAACCCAATACATAAATGGAATATGTTTAACTCTCCCATATTCGTAAGATGGAAATGCCACGAATATGAGAAGTTCTATGGCTCTTACGAGGACAAACACTTTTATTTATTTAGTCAAATTCTCTTTGCTTAATTTCGTTTGTACCTTGTTAGAATAAGAGAACATTTACGTTAAGGATACTTTTTCTTTTCCTTTTATTAATTAATTTAAAAGATAAGTATGAAATTTAGATATGTCATTTTAAAAGGGTTTTTATCTTTAATATAGATAATATTGATGTATATAAATATAGTAAATAATTTTTATAGTTATTATTTTTAAATTATAGTATTTTTGAATTTTTTTAACAATAAAATTAGTTAGTCATTTATGTTTCATTATTGTAAATCAAATATTCTCTTAATTTTCTTTTGGTTTTTGGGTTTTATACGTTTTTTGGCTTCACGATGAATTCGTGCTTAAATAAAAAAGGTTGTTCCAAAAGGCGCACAATGTGCCGTGTGGTGGCTGCGTGGTTTTTGTTTATCGTCTTCCTTTCGGGAGAAAGCCGAGGCACGTGTTAGCTTGCCAAGAATTTTCTCTAGGGCTATTTTCATAAATCTGAGATTCCCCCAGTCAACATGTCATCTCTTTGCTTTGGGAAAATCACGCTTTTAAGGAACAATCTCTTTATGGAGTTTGTTGGAGCATGCTGGGTCTTTCTTGTTTTTTAGATTGTAACCTTCAAGTCAATGCCTTCAATCTATGTGATTGGTCGATCATATTTTGCCAGGTTGTTTTCTAAGATCTGATTGTTTTCAAATGGTAGTCTTTGCTAAATATCTAAAGGACATTAATGAGGCAATTGGGAATTGATGAGCAAGGATTGCCATGATCTAATCAAGATTGATGATCGGATCGTGAGCTATCTGATGTAGACATCTGGCAGTATTTGCTTTTGGGATGTTGGTGGTGATTTTCTCTTTTTCAACTATAAATAGGAGTGGATAATAGGAAGAATTTTTTTTTGAGAGCTCTCCCAAAAAGTTCTTTTAGTTTTCCTTAAATTTTAGGATATTTTCAGAAGTTGAAAGTTTGTAGAACACTGCTTTTCTCTAGCATGCTATATTGTTTTAACTTAAAATATTATCGGATCAACATCCAACCTTTGTTTTTAAGTTCATCTGATATTTAAGTACGATCTGTTTGGAAGAAATCTTTGAATTTGTGCATATTATGGCCTTTGTTAAGTTCCTTCTTTATGTTTTCATTTAGAATAAAAACACTATGTTAAGCTTAATTTGATAGTTTGAGTAGTTGATTTGCATGTTGTAGGCTTCTATGTTATAATAATAACTAATGAAAATTGGATTATGTCTATTGAACTTCTCCATTTTCTTTAAGGGTTGTTATTTTTCATACTATGGTATAAAAAGAGAAAGGGTTTCTGCAATTTTTGAATGTTTCTATTAAATTTTTGGAACTTTTATGCTTGATTGAACCTTAATGAGCACTTCCTGTGGGGAGATTTGAAATATTGCATTGTGCTTGTACTTAGCCTTTGTTGCTCGTTCTCTTCCCAGCAATGAAGGGTTGTGGCATTTTGTGTCTATTATATTATGCATAGGAGAAGAATTGAGTTTGAAATGTTGTAAGAGCTTTGGCGCATTACCATTTTCATATTTTATATTTAAATTTCCTCCTACCTTTTCTCCCAACTCAAAGAAGAGCCCACTTTCTATAAAAATCTTGGGGGTATTAAGTAAGGTGCAAATTGGCCTCCCACTTGCTGAATTTCCCATAAGGCTATCAGAGAGGTGCAAGCTTTGATGATCATCAGTTCTTTTTCTGGCACACCTGGTGGGACAAAAATACCTTTCCTGATTAGAATTCAGAAATATTTCTAAAATTAGGGCAAGGAAAGAAGTTAAAAATTTCATTACTAAAATCCAAACAAGAGCATCCTTAAGGGGCTATTTCTAGTACTCGGAGTTACCTACCTTGGTATCTAGGAGAAGAATACTTGCAGGTTTTGTATCACCTGTAAGGAGTAGCAGGGAGAGAAGTGAAAGCCCAAGATCTAGAGCATTATCTACTCCACCTAGAGGTTGAATTTTTCAAATCTGAATACCAGTATATACCCGATTCATAGGAATATGTTCTCCATGGCTCACGTAGCTACCCCTACTCCTAGAAATTTCATAACCTAGGATAGTGGTATCCCACTACAACTGCTTACACCCCAAGACGTATGGCCTGCCATACCCACTAATGCCCTCAAGGCTATTCCAAATTTTTTTAGAGAATAATTCAAAACCCCCTCCAAACACCTACAAGATATAGCAAAGGTATGCATGGTACATAAAATACCAGAGGAAAATATTGCTCTTAGGTTGTTGGCCGCTTTGTTCAAAGGAAAAGCTCAAGATTGGTATCGATCTTTGGCTTCCAGTTCTATCCGCTCCTAGGATTAGCTTGGAGAGAGGTTGTTTGAACGCTTCTTTGAAAAGGGAGATCACTCCTCATTGCTACATCAATTAATCACCATCAAATTAGCCCCATAAGAGGCCATGAGTGACTTCAACACCAGGTTTCATAAAACCTGGCAAATAATCCCTGTAACTACCCGACCTCCAACTATGATGGCCTTCATGTTTTACCTAAAGGATTTCAATTTAGACATCGTGGTTATGATAACCTCTATGGGAGGGGATATCTTTCCTGATGCATACGATTTGGCTATGCGTATAGAGAACAGCTTGATTGATGCTAGGAAGCTTCCACCATGACCTCTGATGCCCGTACTTGTAGAAATATTTGGTGGTCCTCGAGAAGAAGCTAGTCCAAGAACTTTCTCTCCATAGGTCACGACATCAGCTACGCTGCAATCCATATATGCATACCCCTCTACATAGCCAAGCACGTCAGGCTCCTCCTCTTTAATAGTAGACATCAATAATATGAAGAGTCTCATACGGTATTTTGCTAACAAGTTAGTCCTCATCAAATGATAGCAAGTGACACCTTCAAAGCAAGCTACTTAGACCTATCAGGGGGGAAGGCCATCCTATCAACAAAACACGTACCAAGGACCCTCAAAAGGAGGAGGTCAACAAATGACATCCACAAACCAGATAGTTCTGGTCACTATTCCACTACAGATAGTCAAGGACAACCAAAGTAAGAAATTAATCCTAGGCCAACATATCTTGGTGAAAGACGAGAACATATGGTGCTTCTCATGTAGTGATAGTCACATGTCCCAAAATTTTTTGAGGGGAAATCTATAGCAGAGGATATAAGAATAAAGAAATAAGGGCATGCTCCTGAATATCAAGGAATATTAGTCTCCTAAAATGGAAAATGCCCACTTTAGAGTGAAAATGCAAGGAATTTCTTTAGAACAAGAGCTAGATATTGCGCTAGACCAAGCACTATTTTCGTGGATGGAGGAAGAAGATGCAGTATTCGCAAATGAGGCCCTAAAAAATAGTGCTCCAAAAGTACAATCAAACTACAACACAAGATTGAAAAGATGACTCAAGGGAGAATACGCACAACAAGCTCTTCTGTGTCCACAACTATGTCAACTGTAGTCGCAAGAAAAGTAGGCTTTGCTGGCTGTTTCCTAACCTATTCAACAGCCATGAACTCTATCCTTCCCCAAGAAGGAAATGGACAAGATACTAATCCCATTCATGATGAATTGTTTTCCCCCAAAGATGAGAGAAATACCATCATTTAAACCCAAGTTTCTGCCAGTCGGAACACTCAATGTGGTGGAATAATTGAAGAGGGTGCCTACTAACGTATCTTTGTGGGGATGTCATATTCATTCTCAAACAAAAGACGTTGCTCTAGGAACCATTAAAGAAGGAGGAACAATGTCGCAGATAGATGTGATTCTGCCATGTGATCAAAATAAAGATAAAGAGCCCATGTCAGACCCTCAATCTTCAAAAGTTACAACTTATGTGAACAATGCAGGTAATGAAAAAGAGAAAGAGGTAAGCAAGCCAAAATGCACGCCTTTCTTTTTAACATTTATTATGCGAGATAAGCTTTTGCATAATAACATGATTGATTTAGGAGCTAGTACATCGATCATGCCAAAACAAGTGGTCGATGCCTTGAAACTTAAGTATGAGCCTCTTGAGAAGGGAATCATGCAGTTAGATGGGAAGAAGGTTCCAAAAGTCGGTCGCATTAAGGATTTGTCTTTAACCCTCTTCTCATGTCCAAGCCAAACAGTCACACAAGAAATAGTGGTGATAGACATTCCCTTGTTATTCGAAATGTGTCTTTCAAGAGATTTCACTGCAAAGCTTGGCAGGTATTTAGCGTTTGATTGGTCTCACCTAATATTGAGGACCAAGCATGGGGCGAAGATGAAAATTATGTCTGAATCTTAGCATCCAGAACACATAGTGGACAATGCAATCCCATGCTTTGAAGTAGTACATACCTCCTTCTCACAAGGGGAAAGGTATTGTGTAGAGATGCTGGAAGATGAAGAAGACACGAGTGATCGAACCCCTGAAGAGGAGGTACTCAACCAATTTATTGATTCTAACCCATTTGGTAGCTTTCATGTGATGGGACTAGGCACCTATGTGATCTTTGACAATGATTAGGTCTCTCCAAAATTGATACAAGATCGAGAGGAATATAATGATCCTGGTGATAACCATCTATGGACATTTAATTTTGATTGCACCAAATGCAAAGCCGGTTCTGGAGTAGGTGTATGACTAGTGTCCCCAACAGGGTCAAAGACCCTCAAGTACTTTCATTTTTAGTTCCCATGCTCGAACAACGATGCAGAATATGAAGACTTGGTTCATGGTCTGATTCTTGCGGAACAAATGGGCATTAAGAGAATGCAAGCATTCAGAGATTCAGAGTTAATTGTGAGCCAGGTCTGTGGGAAAGAAGCTACGAAGAATATAAGAATGAAGTCGTACAAACATCGGATATGGGAGCCGATTGAAAGCTTTGAAGCTTTTAATATACAAGTCATTCCCCAATATCAAAATAGTGTCACTGATCAAATGGTTTCAATTGGTTCACAATTTGAACTAGTTTCCTATTCAACAATGAAGTAGAATGCAGTAAAGATAATTATCCAACTGGAAATTATTGAAAATGATCAAAACTGTTAAGTATTTGAGGATGACATATAGATCGCTGCCTTTTTACAAAAATCATAAAAAGCTTCTAACCATTCATAGCCTGAAAAAAATCTCTAAAGGGGAAAGTTATCCAGTTGAAAGGAAATAAGCTTCCTCGAGGTCTAATATCTCTTGAATTGTTTTTTGATTGTGAGGACACAAGAATTAGCAAACAAAGGCTTACTGTGGATGTAAGGGATTATGAAGATCTTGATGTCGGAAGCAAAAAAAAGGTTAAAGGTTGGAAGGGACATTCTATGGAAGGATAAGGAAAGACTAAAGGATCCATGTTCTAAATACGATGGAGTCATAGCCTAAACCAATGATGATCTTAAAGGGTATGATCTAGGTATAATTCAACATACTCTTGAATTGGATGAGGGATTATAGATTGTCCAACAAAAAAAAGGCCGAGCAATCTGAAGGTTGAAGCGTTGATGGCACAAGAGCTCACCAAATTAATCGAATCAAAGATCATATATATTTGATTAAGCATTCCACCTGGGTGTCTAATCTGGTACTGGTTCAGAAAAAGAATGGTGATATTAGGTTCTGTGTGGATTTTAGATTTGAATAAAGCCTCACTAAAAGACCACTACCTTTTCCATCAACGGAGGAGATTCTACAAATTGTTTTTGGATCAAAGATGTTTTCATTGCTCAATGGTTTCTTGGGTTATAACCAGGTATATGTAAAGGAAAGTGACCAACATAAAACAATGTTTACTAGTAAGTGGAGAATGTTTGCATACTCAAAAATGTCGTTCAGACTTTCAAACACTGGTGCAACTTTTCAACGAGCAATGGATATTGCTTTCAAAGGATTAATTAAATGAAATTATTTTATTATATCTAGATGACCTAACAATCTTTTCAAAATCAAAGGATGATAACTTCAATCATCTAGAAAAGGTTTTCTAGAAATGTCAACAGTTTAGGATTTCCTTAAATCCCAGGAAATGTGTTTTCGGAGTGCCCCAAGGAAAGCTACTTGATTTTGTGGTATCAAAGGAGGGAATAGAAATAGACCCCAAAAGGGCAAGATCTATAATGGAGTTTCCCCTACTAGTAAATCTGAAAGGGCTACAGTCTTTTGTAGGAAAGATTAATTTTGTCAGCTGGTTCATTTCAGACTTCACAGGCATCGCGAGACCTATCACGTTGATGCTCAAAAAGAACCTAATGTTCAAATGGACCCCCGAAGGCAAAGAAACTTTCAAGAAAATAAGGGTAGCCATCTCCACCACCCTGATGTTGGCTAACCTAGACTTTTCCAAGGACTTTCTACTCTATGTATACAACGGCCAAGATATCATATCTTCAGTACTTAGAAGGATGAAGGAAATAATGGAGAACATCCCATTGTATTTCACTCAATAAATCTTAAAGAATATGAAGCTAGGTATAAATTTGTTGAAAAGTAGGCTTTTGCTATTGTTAAAAGCCTAAAGAAGTTCTGACACCTAGTATCAGCCAATAGAATCACCATTCTTGTCGCACATCCCAGTGTGCAGGATTATATCATTGAGGGTGAAATAACTAAAAAAAGGGCCAACTAGATCACTAAGATCTTGGAATACAATGTGGCTATTAAACCAACCAAGCTGGTTCGAGGAAGAGGTCTATGTGAATATCTTGCACATTAGTCAAGTTCCTTAGTTGAGAAGGAGATTGATCAGGTCTACACAAACTAGTTTTGAGTTTGACGAGTCCTAGTGATAGATCAAACGTAGTATATGTAAAAGGGGCAGTACTTGACCAACCTTCCACCTCACAAAAGGTGATACTACCGATTATAATGCACCAAGTATCTATTAATTGAATGTATCTTATTCAAAAGGAATTATGATGATG
This sequence comes from Sequoia sempervirens, assembly GCA_007258455.2. Taxonomy (NCBI): domain Eukaryota; kingdom Viridiplantae; phylum Streptophyta; class Pinopsida; order Cupressales; family Cupressaceae; genus Sequoia; species Sequoia sempervirens. Next base: position 149,679,615 of record VDFB02000015.1, read on the forward strand.
TCCTACTCTGATGTTTGAATAAGCCACAGGTGGAAAGAGTTCTTAATGAATTTCATAATAGTCTTGAGGGTGGACATTTCTCCACCAATATTACTACTTTAAAGATAATGTGAGTAGAATATTATTGGCCCTCCATGTTTTCTGAAGCACACCATTTGGTGCAAAAGTGTACTCAGTGCCAATATTTTGTTGGAAAAAGAAATAATTTCTCCCTGCCCTTGATCCCAATTGTAACTGAAGATCCCTTTTCTCAATGGGGTTTGGATTTCGTCAGGATGATAAATCATATTTCTAATGTTGGCCATAAGTGGATCCTTATGGTAACCAACTACTTCACAAGGTGGATAGAGGCCATTTCCCTAAAAAATTATACAGAAGGTGAGATCGTCAACCTCCTTGAAGAGTTGGTAACAAGATTTGGTTTGCCAAAAACCATCATATCTAACAATGCATGGGCTTTTGTGGGTTCAGGGATGTCAGACTTCACTCTCAAACATGGGGTTTACCTAAAAACTTCATCAAATTACTATCCACAAGGAAATGGGTTAGCAAAGTCGACCAACAAAAACATAATTAGGTTAATCAAGCGCATTGGGTCTGAATGACAAAGGGATTGGAAAAAGAACTTGCGAGCCACTATGTAGGTAGACCAGATTACACCCTTGAGCAGATCTTGAAGGCCTCCCCATATGAACTAGTATATGGGAAAGAGGTAGTTTTACCTTTTCCATAGAGATCCCTGCCTTACAATTGTTAAAAGCCCTAGAAATTGAAGAAAGTGGTAGAATGGAAATAAGGTTGGTAGAACTCCCAAACCTTAAGGAAGACAAAGAAAAAGCTTAAGGAGCCATGATCGGTCACCAATAGATAGTAAAGCGATGGCTTGAAAAAAGGACCTCCGACCCAGATTTTAGGGAGGGAAGATTGGTACTAAAGTATGATGAGTGCATTGCGAAATTAGGACAACATACAAAATTTGAAGCACTATGGAGGGACACTTCCATATCAGTGCGTATAAGGAAAATAATACATATGAGCTCGAATATATGGAAGGTAACGTTCTGGATATACTAGTGAACGATTTTTGTCTAAAATTGTTCCATTGAAATGTGCAAGTTCTTTAAAAAATTTCACAGTTAAATGTACCATATGTAATTTTTTTTGTAAAATACGATTTAATTTTCAGAATAAGCCATGAGAATAACATTGGAAGAAACAAAAAAGGTACTATATTATATCCATCAAAAATTTACATTATAGTACGAGCCCGAGGCTCTGAGAGAATTCAAAGCTTCTTTTGAAAACCCAAAAAAGGGATATACTGTGAAAATGAAAAAAGGAGAGGCAACAAGAAAAAATCATTGAGATTCATAAGCCTCCAACCATCGCTAAGTAGTCAAAAGCGGTTCTTCGTCGGTTTCTTCTTATTCTTCTTCTTCTTTGATAGGGTGAAAGGGTGGTCAAAACAACACATGTAGGCCCAACACACCAGCGACCTCAGTCTTCATTCCTGCAGCTGTACACCAGGAATTCAAAGTGCTTTCTCCAATCAAGCCCACCAACGTGCTTCACGCCAAACTTTCTCAGAAGGAAAGTAGCTGCAGGATGAGACTGCGAGCGATGCCTCTTGACGTCCATTGTGTGAAAGTCAGTAGGGAAGGGTATCCAAACCACGTCCTCCCCATAATCGATGTGCCTGTAGAGGTTCATGGTGTTTAGAATACTGACAATAGGGATGGCCACTTGAAAAATTTCTCCAAGACTGTCCATGTACAGAGAGTTGAACATGGCATGATTCAACATAATTATCCAAGGTTTGGCGATGTCTAGGTCATGAAGAGATGCCATAAAGTAGGAGATGAAATTGGAGTTGCACTGTGGCTGGTTTTTATCCTTCATATAGTCCTTGTTGAGGACCCACTTGGACCAGATGATGGTACATCAAAAGCTAAGGCTAGCAAAATGGGAGATAGCACGAAAAGCTTGCTAAACTTAAAAGTTTTTTTTTGAATGAATAATGTAATAAGGTGGCATAGCTATTTATAGAAAATATGCGCTGACAAACCCAATCAACAGAAAATCTATTTCTGGTTGGATGACAACAGAGAAAATATCAAAATGGTCAGAGGGCAAGAGATAAATCATATGACAAATCTAACAGAGGCCTTGAGAAATAAATTTGGGCGTTGGGATTAAATGATCATGTAGGCTAATCGTCGCCATGTATCCTTTTCCATCATTAGCACCAGCTAGCTTTCTTATACGAAAAGACATTGATTAACGCGTTAAGTTCTAACAAATTAAATAGGCCCATATTTTTAAAGTACCTTGCACCGCTTAAGCATGTTTCTCATTACTAAAAGCATGCTTTCCAATGTGTTTGGCTTATTTGTGAAAGAGGCAGTAGGAAGAATGTACTAGTTCCATTCTCGCAGTGAATTTGGCATTCACGGGGGATACAGACCCCAAATCCACATGTATCACCTCGGTGGCAGCATCTAGTGGACCAATAGTAACATAGAGCCTTAACTGCATGTACGTGCAAAAGAATTAACTACACCCAAAAGCAGATTTTGCTAAGTAGCAAAACAACAAGTGACCACTTCACTGAAGAAGCTCTCTATAACTTCTCGGTACAACAATGGCGAAAGCATCAATGTCTGGAAGAAAATATGGAGCCTCATCCAAAAGGCCGAGTTACACATTTATATTTTTGGGAGGGGTTCATTCGCTAATGCCCCAACACCAGAAGAATGATAGTTTGATTATACCAAATCTGTACAACTAGATGATTGTGTCAGAAGAGAGGCGGTGTAGGACTTTTCAGACAACATTTTTGACCCCAAATTGGCAACTAACCCTAAAAGCCTTAGGGAAGGAGCATTGCAAAGAATGATTAAGCATGGGTCGACCGAAATTTTTGTGTCACGACTCTAGAATTGTGGTTTGTTGTAGTTCATGTTGCCCATTGTACACCTATTCCCAAAGCTGGTAGATGCATGTCCTAAGAGATTCAACAAGGAGACAAGGGGTTATTGTTGACACTAGGATGAGGGTTACAATCACTGCAGCGGCCATACGGGATATGTTGTGTATCCCTACAAATTGGGGCATCAAGCACTTTAAAGAGGAAGAAATGGAAGGGTTCTAGGAAACCAAGACGAAGAAGGGGGAATTTTATGAAAATGAAACAAAGGAAAGGCCGAAGAGAGATCAATTTTCTTTTCCTCTTACACGTAGAAAATTCAAGCAAGATATTCAGTCTATTTTCTCAATGTTGGCTTGGATTTATGGTCTTGATGATGATGATGAAGAGGTCCATCCTTTTTAGATGGGATTGGATTTCATGCTTAAGAAGGAGAAAATTCAGAAGTATTATGTTTTTTTTGATGCAATAGCTGAAGGAATGCTGGAACAATTGAGGACCTATGACACTGAGAATAAATTTAGATATTCTTCTTTCTTAGTTCACTCAATCTTGCATCAAAATTTTGAGATTTTGGAGAGAATTTTGTCATTATCTAGGTTCGATGTAAAAGGTTCCTACCAGCTGATTTCGATATGGACTCATGTGCTTTCAAGGACATGGGATTACTATTGATTTGTGGATTATTTTATGAGGCCAATACTTCTATACTTGCACCCACACCCTACGGGCCACTTCTCTCCTGAGGTCTTGCAATGGATGAAAACTTCGCATACCCTGATAGATTATTTCCTGGGTGAAGATTTCACTTTTATGAGATTCCATGGTTTCATCAAGGAGCCTTTCAAAATCCCCAAATTCATAACAGATAGAGTTTTTTCTTTGGAGGCATGCCATCAGGAAACTATTGTCGACAATGTCTATGGCATCAGAAGACACAAGATGGGGCTTTATCCAATTCTCGTTAACATTGCCAACAGTTAGGTAACACTAACAAGGCGAAGGGAAGAGGGTGAGATTAAAAAAAAATTGAGGCTCTTAGGATTGGTTCTTATTTGTGACACATGGGACTACAATCTGACAAGGCACCTCCCAACTTTGTAAAATGAGAGTCAGAGGTTTTTTGAGTCGAAGAAGAATCTAACCCAAGAAAGGCTAGAAGTACATGACGACTTGGCCCACATACCGTTCAAATGGCCACCATGGCTAAAATTCTATGTTCAAACAACAAAGTATTAGAAGAACCTCCCAATGGGTAAATCCCTTAGAATGCAATTGAAACACCTGGGGTGCTTAGAGAGGAAGAAAGCTGATTTTTGGAGGTTCTGACAAGAAGTGAGATGCCACAATGCCCTATTCAGAGAGGTTCGACCACATGATGAAAGGTTTGATGAGGTTTACGATGAAGATGTTGATACTATTGGTTCCAAAATCAATAGATGCAATGAGTCCTAAAGAGTAGCCACTCTCTCATAGTCAGACTCAACAGGTTGATATGGCCAACAAATGGGAGAGTGAATAAAATACCCCTTTCTCCCCTACACTTTAGGCTCTGTTAAACTTGGGAGGGTGATCCCAACAGTATATTTATAGATACTTGTGTGCCAAAGTATCAAATACACTTTTAAAAAAAAAATCTCCTTTAGATGCTTAATAGACACAATACTATAAAGGCTTGGTTGACCTATATAGTAATGCCTAATTTAAACATGAGAAATGTAACATAATGAGCTCAACACGCAAACAAAGTGAGAATGATAAGAAAATTTGATTTAAAAGATGATTATTTGTTGTATTAACTAACACATGTAACATGAATAACACACTTAGATCAGCGCCTCATCCATGGAATGGAGTCAACTCAAACTCATACCTAATTTGATAACAATTTTTATATCTAACAACATATGAAGCTCTAAAATGTTTCATTACAACATTTCAGCATTGTATCTTAACCTTTACTTCTTACTAGCATCCTAACACTCAATTCAATACAAACATACAACCATATTCAAGTACAGGTACATCAATTATTTGAATTAATAGACATGAACAAAGCCACAAATCTATCTGAAACTGATAGAGACAAATAAGGCAATCTTTGATTGTATCATTCATAATCTATAAAACTAGTACATCTAGGAGAGTAAAATAGTCTCAAACTTGAAACATTCAACATTATTTTTCTAGTATTGTAATCAAAATTACATAAAAAATTGATAGACTCAGACTCTAAAACTTAACTCTAAAATTCTCTATATTCACATTGTAGCATTCTCTATGTTAAATTACAAAACAACCTCTCCTAGAATGAGGCAGAAAGACAACATTTAAGGAAACACAAAAACCCTAAATGTTCATCTAAAGAAGACACTTGGCACATTTTGGTTCGTTGATCTGCACTTTCCTTTTCTTGTTGAAGAAGTTCCAATCTATTCTCTATTATCTTGCTCTTTACTCCACTGCCTTGCAACAAAAAAATATTCCCTTTCTAGAAGACTCATCATTCTTTCCATTCAGTCTTTTGCCCACATTGAAAATTCCCTTACTTTCAAAAGACTTCACCTCCTCTCTATTCATTTTTCACTCAGCTGTGTGAAAATGGTCCTCTCTATAAAAACTCATCTCCATCCAAAATATTTTGCATAGTGGATAAAATATTCACTTTAAAAATATTTCTCATGCCCATTCTTTTAACTTCAACAATTTACAGTTTTTGAGGGCTTTAATTTTTCACTTTATCAGGTAATAAAATAATTACCTATGCCTCATATTTCACTTGCATCTTCCCAACAACAAATAAAATTTTATTTTATTTGTGAAATCTTTGTTTTATGTCAGGCAATTAAAATTTCATTACCTGTATTTCTCTTCATTTCCCCAACAACTCAAAGATTAACTTTAAAATTTTTATTTGGCTATGAAAAACCTTATTCCCGTGCACTTTTGAACACCATCACACATCTCCAATTTGGTATGAGAAATGAAATGAAATCAGTGATGGGCGATATAATGTTCTGCAACTTTTTGATGAACTTTGGAAAATTTAATTAAATTTTTATCTGTTGCAAAAACCATTTACCTGTGCATTAGTTTTCACATGCTTTTGCACCATTAAAATAAGCCCCAAATGATCATATTTTCAAATTACCATGGGCCCACCATTCCTCTGTTACTTTGAGCCTTGTCATGATAAACTTTTCTTGAGAGACCATCGCACACCGCGGATGCAACAAGAGAAGATAATAAGAAATTAGTGATTGGAGATGTTCATCGCGGATTCATTGTGGAAGAGGTGACATCTATTAGCGATGGGTGATGGACACAACAACCATCACTCATTGCTAATTTGTTTTTGCATTCGAGACTCAAAGCTACGACACATGATGCACTGGGGGAGAACTTTGAAAACTTATTAAAATCTGTCCTTTGCTAAAAAGCTTCAATTAACCTGCCCAAATGAAAAATCATCACTATAAAACATTGTATCTCTGATTTTTTGCTTCATTTGAACTTCAAATTGGCAATTGACGATGAGTTTTTCCTGCAACTGTGAAAGCCGTGAAAGCTGCCTCTAGACCAATCATAAGCAAGAATTAAACTTGCTTGTCCTCCAAAACATTTGAAATGCATTCTATTTTTTCCCATTTATCTTTGCACAATATTTAAAATATTCAAAATATTTTAAATATTAACATTTGAACTTTAGAAGAATTTGTGACTTTTAATTACGCTTGTCAGCCATTTGAAGAAAATTCACTATGAGCAAACCGAGGCACCTGGAGCTGAGATTTTTTGCATGTGGCCATAATCAATTATTTAGAGAAAACCAATTTGGTCAAATTTTTCCCAGCCATCAAGAATCAGGTACCTCCTTTGTAAATTGGCCCTTGGGACGTGTTTGCCTCAACAAAAGTACATTAAAATAATGTATCAAATGACCTCTGATCTTGATGAAAATGGAGCTATAAAGGTTTTAGGCCAAAAAAAGAAATGGGTTGTCCTTAAATTTTGAAATTTTGAAACTTTTCGGAACACCATTTTTGTCCATGTTGCGATCAAAAAGCAATTAAATAGCCCATCAGAACTTATCCTGGGAGCCTGAAACTATGTAGGAATGTTACCATTTGAACCAAGAATTCATTTCAACAAACGACATGACAAAATTCTTCTTGAGGTGAAAGATATGAAATACCAAAATTTCCTACTTGGACTTTTCTGCAATTTCACCTGTGAAAAACCAATCAGGGCTTCTCAAAGTCACCACTTTGAAAGAATATCAATTTTTTTTTTTGGGGGGGCTGCCATAGGAAACGTAAGCTCATCTAGGTACACTGAGTATGTGTGCAAGAGGGATTTCCCTGAATCATCATTCTTCACTAGATATTAGGGGTGAAACTTGACCACCTTGAAAAGTTTTGAAAATGTAGGTGCAAAACATACCAAAATGCATTTGCTTTTGGCCTGGTAAAAATATAAAATCTGATCATGGGGATTTGTAATCAGACCAGGGAGTACATTAATGTGGGGAGAATGGAGAGCAACAATCCTTTTTTTATGACAATCAATTGGATTTGAATTGTGACCCTCCAAAGTAGGTCACTTGGGCAGATTTTGCAAGTGCACTTCTAGTGTGCAAAGACAAATTTTTCAAGATGGGCCTTCACAATTTGAAAATTTAGAAGGTTCCAACAGTGGCTCTTTCTGGGGATGTATGCCCCCTGTGGGCATAGCAAGAATTCAGATCTCTGGGAGAGCAGACCAAGTGCCAAAAACATTGGGTGATAGAGTCTCTTTATTTTTTCAAATTTTTAATCTCATTTGATGGACCTAGGCCACGAAATGAAAAAAAATGGATAGTAAATTCTTACCTCTGTTTATCACCAATCTTTTAAAAGAGTTGATCTCTTTTTATCCATACTTGCCTCTGCCACACCACAGTAACATTAGTAACTTCATCCTTGCAAAGACAAGTGTTAGGCTACCTTTAAAATTAGCTTTACTATCACATGGCAACCAAAGGACATAGGCTGCATCACTGCCACTCATTCCATTTTATGATTCTGTGGCAAGTGACAAAATGTGAGGATAGTGATCAAGACTGTTTGAAAACACAACCTCATCCCATTTACCAATTCCATCACAATGATAAGGCTTAAAGAAGAAATCATCCTTAAGAAACAATGTGTAATCCTTTTGTGTATTGAGCAAAGGATACTCACACATTTTTAATTCTTTCAATTGGATTGCATCACATACAAGTTTATCATCATCCCAACAACACAACTTAGTGATATTACCATATGTCTCAATGTCCTGAAAATGAGATTCACCAACACTCATAATACCTTCATCCACATTCAAATCACAACATTTTGAAGAAATTTTAGTATCCCAAATAATGTTTCCTACTTCTAGCTCATAGACAAGATTGTCAGCACTCGTTATATTATCACAAAAAGAAGTCTCAAGAGTACACTCAGATGCCTTAGAATTTACCTCTGCAACAAATTCCTCATAATGACTGTTTAAAACACATTCATTGTTGCAATAAGTATCATATTCAACATCACCTCTTGTTGCATCAACATGACAATTTGAAGCATACTGCTCAAGAGGAAAACTATGAGTTGCAGATCCAGAAAAGAGGTTTGCACATGCATCCTTGTGATTGACACAATCACGTTCTTCAAGTGCAAACTCATCATAAGGAGGTTCATTAGTTGTACCAATATTTGTCACTACATTTCCACTATCATGTACAACTTCTTCAATGCTGATCTCGTGCAAACATTCAGGGATAACTTCCAAGTCAACAAAAAAAATAGAAGAAGGTAAAGCATCAAATAAAAGAGGAGTTCCTTGTTCATTATGACCAACATATGCATGCTCTTCATAATCAACTACTTTAGATGATTAATTCAATGAACCTCCTGCATACATATCTCCTTCTCCATTCACACTGCTGCAACAACCAGCAGGGCTACCTTCTTCACTGTCAAATTGAAAACCATTAATGGTTTCTTCATTACAACTACTCACATATGATTGCTTTGACTTAAAATAATTGCATACTCTATCACTTTCATCTGATATGTTGACATTCTCAAAATTACTCTTCAAATCAACATGCTCTTCTGTATCATCATCATGAAATATTTCATTAATGCTACGCTCAACACCTATAGAAGAAGTAGGACCAATGACATCATAGCACTGCTGATCACACGTCTTCTTCAAAAAACATATTTAGTACGTATCCATCATCTTTTTCTTGTGAGCTTTCAAAAATGTTATCCAAACAAGAATGATTTCCAGCTAGTTGCAAGCTTTCATCTACAACACCATTGTTCTCATCATGAAGACATGAAATTTTAGAATCAGCATAATCTTCAACTGTATACTCAAATTTCATAGAAGAGAAAATACTTTCAGTATTATCTGCATCATTGTAGCCTTCATCTAATACAAAAAATTGGATCTCAATTTCTGTATTTTTAGAGCAAATAGAAGAGACTTCAAATGTTTCATCCATCTCTTCATGACCATTATTGCTGCAATCTTCATTTAGGTTTATTTCTTCTGTAGGTTTTTCAAAAACAACTTCCTCATCACCTAATGATGCATCATTCTTATCTTCTACTATACCATCTACATTTATGTAATTAAGTCTTGAAAAAGTACCATCACATAAGCTATTCAGGGGATTAGTTCCATACTTCTCTATCATTTCTTCAATTATTGATAGCCATTGATATAAAAATGTAAGACTAGGAGTATTTTGGTTGGGTTTTTTTGGTGGCCCTTGTTGGCCTTGGGTTGGTGGCTGCTATGTTTCCAGGGCTCTTTTCTTTTTGCATCCTTTTTATTTTGGTATCTTTAAGGCTTATTCCTTTTTGCTGTAAACTTTGTGGGTTTGGGTCCTTGTAAAACCCGTTTTTTCCTTTATAAAAAATATTTAAGACTAGGAGGCTTCAAATGAGTTGGCATGGTACTTAGACCTGGCTCAAGTTTTTCAAAAAAAACATCAATACACATTGATTCATCAAGTCTATTTAATGTTGGTATAGCAAACAGAGTCTTCATGAATCTATCATGAAAATCATAGAAGGATTCACACTCAAATCTTTTTGCATCATACATCAATAAGTGACACAAGTTCAACCTCATTTTCAAATTTCTCTTCATATCCTTCTTGGGTATGCGAATTTCTTTCTTCAGACAAGCATTCATTGTCTATTGGCTCTTCTTCAAAATAATCAATGAAATACATTTTGAGTTCATTCTATGAATCTATGGAATGCATTGGTAAACTAGAGAACCAGTATTCAACATCATCTTCTAAAGTTCTTACAAAAAACTTCATGATAGCATCTTCCTCTACTATTTGACAATCTTCCATTACATCAAGAAAAACTTGCACATTTTGTGATGTTGATTCTTCAAAAACTCCTCTAAACTTAGGAAAATATTCATTAATTATTCTTGGGACAGAATGTGGGTAATCTTGGATTTGACTGAAATCCCGAGGGTTATATCTTTCACTAGTGAACACCCTTCTTTGAGGACATGGCTATGTTCTAGGTGTGAACCTAGATCCTATACCTGTAAGAACACAACAAATGAATACATTAGTAAGATCAATACAAGTTAGAATATAGATCCCTCAAGAAATCCATTTGAATGTAAGGGAAAATGAATAATATGAAGAACACAACAAAATTAAAGCTAAAATATCAAATCCTATTTTAAAATCAAGCAAACTCTTGATCTCTTGAGGGAGTTGGCGTCAATTTTATGTGAAAATTGGCCCTTTCCCAACTCCAATGGTGTGATGAAGATGATTTGATGATGAAGATTGATCCAATTTGATGAAGATTGATGAATGATCCAAGATAGAACCTGCATAACTTAGCTATAAACTCAATGATATGGATGAATATTGCTAAAGATTTGAGTATAGTAAGTTTACTAAAGTTGTGGATGATCAAATGAGGAATAAAGCCTCTTATTTATAGAATGTCAAGTTAAGGAGATGTCCAAAATGGAGCAATGTGGGACAAAGAATCAACCAATGACAAATTTCCACTTGTCAACATGTGAATGGATGGAGGATGTGCAAGTTTTGAAGAATGTGTCAATAAATGCATATATTTAAATTTTGAAATTGTTGAAATGACATGCAAGAGGGAAAGAAGGTTGCATTGAATGCCACTTGGCTTAAGGCAAAAGGACTTTCTAGGTAGAGTAAATGCCTTGTTGGAAGGACAAAGTCCACTTGGATTTTTGAATTCAAATTTGAGGAATATTCCTTTATTATGCCTTTTGAGAGAAAATAGAGATTTAATAAATGGATTAAATCTATTTTTTTGTGCAAGTTGCAAAAAGATAAAAGATGGGACATGAGAAGAGATTAAATTAATCAAGGTTAATTAATTTAATGAGAGATTAGAATGATGTGACATATTGATTTAGATTTATGGATTGATTTAAATCAAAATATGAGAAGAATATGGTTTCAAGATTAATTAAATAAAGATTTTGTTTTATTTAACCAAGGAGATGAAGTTAGATTAAATCAAATAAGGTTTTAATTTATTTAATTTAATGGATGGACTTTAGAGATTTAATCAAATAAAATTGATTATTTAATTAAATAGGGATAATTAGATGAAATTGATTTATTTAATTAACAAGAAAGGATGACTTAATTAGATAACTAATTTATTTAATTAAGAGGGGAATATTGATGAATTTAATCCAATAAAGGTATTTTATTAAATGGTTAGACCGAGGGATGATTCAGGATGAAGCGATGTTAGTGGTCGAGATCAGATGTGTAGTGTCAATCAGTATATTTTACGTGTCTACACTAGGCATGATATTACAACTTGTAGAGGGAGAATTAAGACAAAAATACATATTTGCAAATAAATTTGTGTTCCCTCTACAACTAGTTTCTTCTTAATATTCTTTTCAGAATATCCTACTTTCTCATTTCCCTCTCTACTAGTATCTTGAAATACTGAATAAGGGACAGTATTAACTAGAGCTCTTTATTGAAAACCTTCATACAAAGATATTACAAGAGAAAAATACATAAGAACTGCTACAACCAACTCTTCTGATGATGTAGAAACTTATGTAGAGTCGCCACCTCTTTGAAGGAGGAAAAGATCTTCAGGCAACAGAAAGCTTCTTCCAAGATCTATGTATTTCTAAGTTCTCTCCACCAGCAGAGCGCCAAACTTCAAGAATACATCAAAAACATTGCATCAATCTCCTTCAAGTATGCAGGTCCTTGGGTCAATTTTTCAAATTCAATGACACTTTGACTGAATGGTCTGAAACCAAATATTTCTTAAATTCTCCCAAGTGGAGTCACCAATCTATTGGTTCCCAAAGAAACAGATGTAATGAGTCCTAAAGATTAGCCACTCTCTCATATTCATACTCAATAGGTTGATATGGCCAACGAATGGGAGAGTGAATAAAATACCCCTTTCTCCCCTGCACTTTAGGCTCTGTTAAACCTAGGGGGGTGATGCCAACAATATATTTATAGATACTTGTGTGCCAAAGTATCAAATACACTTTAAATAGATTTTTCTCCTTTAGATGCTTAATAGACACAATACTATAAAGGCTTGGCTGACCTCTATAGTAATTCCTAATTTAAACATGTGAAATGTAACATAATGAGCTCAACATGCAAACAAAGTGAGAATGATAAGTAAATTTGATTTAAAAGATGACCAGCTCTGTTGTATTAACTAACACATGTAACATGAATAGCACACTTAGATTAGTGCCTCATCCATGGAATCTAGTCAACTCAAACTCATACATAATCTGATAACAATTTTTATATATGACAACATATGAAGCTCTAAAATGTTACATTACAGTATTTGAGCATTATGTCTTAACCTTTACTTCTTACTAGCATCCTATCACTCAATTTAATACAAATTTACAACCATATTCAAGTACTTACATTAATTCTTTGAATTAATAGACAAGAACAAAGTCACATATCTATTTGAAACTGATAGAGACAAATAAGACTCCTTGATTGTATCATTCATAATCTATAAAACCAATACATAGGAGAGTAAAATAGTCTCAAACTTGAAACATTCAACATTAGTTTTCCAGTATTGTAATCAAAATTACATAAACATTGATAGACTCAGACCCTAAAACTTAACTCTAAAATGTTGTGTATTCACATTGTAGTGTTCTCTGTGTTAAATTACAAAACATCCTCTCCTAGAATGAGGCAGAAAGACAACATTTAAGGAAACACAAAAACCCTAAATGTTCATCTAAAGAAGACACTTGGCACATTCTGGTTCGTTGATCTACAACTGCCTTTGCTTGTTGAAGAAGTTCCAATTTGTTCTATATTTTCTTGCTCTTCACTCCATTTCCCTGCAACAGAAAAATATTCCCTTTCTAGAAGACTCATCATTTTTTCCATTCAATTTTTTGCCCACATTGAAAATGCCTTTACTTGAAAAATACTTCACCTCCTCTCTGTTCATTTTTTACTTAGCTGCGTGAAAATGGCCTTTCTATAAAAACTCATCTCCAGCCAAAATATTTTGCACAGTGAATAAAATATTCACTTTATAATTATTTCCTGTGCCCATGTTTTTAACTTCAACAATTTAAAGTTTTTGAGGGCTTTAATTTTTCACTTTATCAGGTAATAAAATAATTACTTGTGCCTCATATTTCACCTCCATTTTCCTAGCAACAAATAAAATTTTATTTTATTTGTGAAATCTTTGTTTTTATGTTACACAATTAAAATTTCATTACCCGTATTTCTCTTCATTTCCCCAACAACTCAAAGATTCACTTTAAAAATTGTATTCAGCTATGAAAAACCTTATTCCTGTGCACTTCCTGACCACCATCGCATATCTCCAATTTGGTATGAGAAATGAAAATGAAAGCAGTGATGGGCGATATAATGTTCTATAGCTTCTCAATGAACTTAGGAAAATTTAATTAACTTTTTATCCTTTGCAAAAACCATTTACTTGTGCATTAGTTTTCACATGATTTTGCACCATTAAAATAACCCCCAAATGATCATATTTTCAAATTACCATGGGCCCACCATTCCTCTATTACTTTGAGCCTTGTCTTGATAAACTTTCTTGAGAGACCATCGCACATCGCATACGCAACAAGAGAAGATAATAAGAAACTAGCAATTGGAGATGTTCATCTTGCATGAAGGATTCATTATGGAAGAGGTGACATCTATTAGCGATGGGCAATGGACACAACAACCATCACTCATTGCTAATTTGTTTTTACGTTCGGGACTCAAAATCGCAACACACGATGCATTGGGGGAGAACTTTGAAAATTTATTAAAGTCTATCCTTTGCTAAAAAGATTCAATTAACCTTCCCAAATGAAGACTCATCGCTGTAAAACATTGCATCTTTGATTTTTTGCTTCATTTGAACTTCAAACTGGTGATTGGCGATGAGTTTTTCCTGTAACTGTGAAAGCCGTGAAAGCCACCTTTGGACCAATCAGAAGCAAGAATTAAACTTGCTTGTCCTCCAAAAAATTTGAAATGCATTTTGTTTTTATCCATTTATATTTGCACAATATTTAAAATATTTAAAATATTTAAAATACTAGCATTTGAACTTTAGAAGAATTTGTGACTTCTAATTATGTGTGTTGACCATTTGAAGAAAATTCTTTGTGAGAAAACTTTGGCACCTGGAGTCGAGACTTTTGGCATGTGGCCATAATCAATTATTTAGAGAAAACCATTTGGTCAAAATTTTCCCAGCCATCAAGAATTAGGTACCTCCTTTGTAAATTGGCCCTCAAGACATGTTTGCCGCAATAGAAGTACATTAAAATAATGTATCAAATGACCTCTAATCTTGATGAAAATGGAGCTGTAGAGGTTTTAGACCAAAAAAATAAATGGTTTTTCCTTAAATTTTGAAAATTTGAAACTTTTTAGGACACCATTTTTGGCCATGTTGCGATTGCGTAGCACCAGTACGATAATTTTTTTTTAAATAACCCATTAGAACTTATCCTGGGAGCTTGAAACTGTGTAGGCATGTTACCATTTGACCCCATAATTCATTGCAACAAATGACATGAAAAAATTCTTCCTGAGGTGAAAGATATTAAATACCAAAGTTGCCTACTTGGACGTTTCTGCAATTTCACCTGTCAAAAACTAATCAAGGCTCTCAATGTCACCACTTTGAAAGAATATCAGAGCAACTTCTAGGGGGGCTTCCACTGGAAACATAAGCTCATCTAGGTACACTAAGTATGTGTGCAAGAGGGATTTCCCTAAATCATCATTCTTCACTAGTTATTAAGGGTCAAACTTGACCACCTTGAAAAGTTTTGAAAATGTAGGTGCAAAATAGACCAAAATGCATTTGCTTTTGGCCTGGTAAAAATAGGAAATCTGATCATGGGTATTTGTAATTGGACCAGGGAGTACACTAATGTGGGGAGAATGGAGATAAACAATCCTTTTGTTATGACAATCTTGAATTGGCTTTGAATTGTGACCCTCCAAAGTAGGTCACTTGGGCAGATTTTGCAGGTGCACTTCTAGTGTGCAAAGGCAAATTTTTTAACATGGGCCTTCAAAATTTGAAAATTTGAAGGTTCCAACAGATACCAACAATAGTAACTCTGAGACCAGTCATGATATTGGACAGGAGGGGCTTTCTTTCTATACTTCTTGGCCTCAGGAATCTGATAAAAGAAAAAGATCAAGGAAAAAGGACTCACAAGTCATGTCCTATGTTGGTGCCTGAAACAAAGGAAAATGAACTCGACGGTCCCCAAGAAGATCTACTATGGTTACCAAAGTTTAGGTTTCGACTGGATCAACCACCAAAGGATCATAATGAATGAGTTTTGATCATACAAAGAGGAGATGAGTCCAAGATCTAGGCGGACCTAGTGCATCAGTTAGAGGAGAAGAAGAAGTGGAGTCTACTCTAAAAGGTTTTTTGGTAGCCACGACATAGGTAAGTTTTGCTCCCTCTCTTCTTTTTGTCTCTACATCTCTAGTTACTCCACCCCCATCTTTGGTCCAGAAGAGTCCTTTATCCACAGACCTTGATATTTTGGTCTGGAAGGAACCCCCAACCATTTTCAACAATGAATCTTGTGAAGTAACCCCCCGCACTGAACGAGCATCATCTGCTTTGATCGCTATTGATTCTTTAATTTCCCTATCAAGGGCCCCCATTTAAAGAGATGAAACATCCATGTTTCCCATTACTTCAGGTCCATTCACTTCTGGGCAAACGTCTCTCCTTTTGCCCACTTCTCTTTTCACCCCAACAGGTTTACCCCCTTCTCAATCTTAATTTGGTATCCCACCATTTTCTATGATAATGCTCCCATTTTCCTCTGCACAGTCTCATACATCCAAAGTTTCTCCTTCCATCACCCTATTTGGTCTCCCTCTAGGTGCTTCCATTGCCACACAAAGCATTGACACCCCGCAAAGCCTCCAAGGTCATTTCGATGAAACCAAGTAGGCTCATCAGGCCAGAAAGCATAGATTGTAGGTAAAAGTTGCTGCACAACCTGCTACTAATAAGATTGAAGCTTGCTTCAATGAAGAACAAAATTCTTTGGTGATCACTACCATGAAGCTGCTCGTATCCAAGCCCAAAGGACAAATGTAGATGGAATATTACGACATCAGAGCCATGGGTTTGGATTTGAATGAAATTCAACTATGTGGCAAGGTGGTTCTAGCTAAGGCCACCCAGAAAGTGGTGTACACTGATTATGAGAGGTTGGAGAAGAGGTTGAAGAAGCATGAGGAAGAATTGATAAATGTGAGAGATACAGTGAGTAGGCTATAAATGGAGATCAAGGCCAAAGATGTCGAGATGGCCCGCATAAGACAGATACAAGAGCAACAAGGACAAGCAACTAAGTTGCTCGAAGAGGCCCAAAGTGAACAAATTTAGCTGTACACTGAAATTGAAAAGTTAAGAGCTGATCTTGCTATTGAATGCTAGACAAACATAGAGTACCTATGTACCCAAGAAAACATACAGAAAATGCTTGATGGAATTTGATCTCAGGCTTTCGACAATCTACAAAAGGCCCAGGCGGAAGTAGAAATGTCAAAGAAAGAGAACCAGGAGATTGAGTTTGCTTTACATTCTCACAACCAAGAGGTTAGAAGGTTGGACTCTGAACTAATGAACACCCTCCAAGAGAAGAATTAGATGGAGGAGAGTATGAGAGCAAGAGAGGCTTAGTTCCACTAGGAGTTAACTACTGCACAAGGGTCTAGGACCCTTCCAATATTGAAAAGGTTGATATCTACGCACTAGGAAAAGATCATAGTTATCATTTCCATTCTCAGTCCAGTCCTACAATTCTTAAGGGATGCTTGGGAATTAAACAAAAAGGTTGGCCTAGTAGCCGACCAAATTCTGCAAATATATGCTCCCCGAGTCGCAGAATCATAAAATATGATTTCCAGATTGTGTATGGTCACCAACGAGGCTCTAAGAAGTATAGTGATTTCAGATCGGAGGGTTGCCTCCAGAAAAGCAAGCGAATTCATCAAATGCCACAAAATCATGACAAAGAGCAAGGAATGCCAAGCAGTATTGAATAAAAAGATTGACAAAATTGAAAAGGATTTCAATGCTCTGCTTAGCTATGGTTTGCCTCCCCTTTTCTCACTAGTTGGAGAGGTGCTATCAATTGAACAGGTCACAGAGGAAATCAGATAGAAGGTCTAGAATTCTACAAAACTCCTAGGTTTGGGCCCGATGCCCACCATTGATGAAATCGAGCACGAGATCTTTCCCCTTTCTCGTCTCAATTTCCACCTTGGGGTTGTTTCAACAAGATGGGGAGCCATTTCTTTTAAGGAAGTCTTTGAGTTAGATCAATCATACGAGGTCTTTAACGCTCTCATCTAGCCCATTGATTTGAACTAGAAGGTACAACATTCCACCTTCCTTAAACTCCAAGAATTTCCATAACTCTAGGTTTGTGCCTCCGCAAGAAAAGGCCCCTTGTGAGTTGCTAGAACTGTAAAGCAATTTTTCCCTTAATCTTCTTTTGATTTTCAATTTTTATACATTTTTTGGCTTCGGGATGAATCCGTGCTTAAAGAAAAAAATTTGTTTTGAAAGGCGCACAATGCACCACTTTGTGGTTGTGTGGCTTTTCTTTATTGTCTTCCTTTTGGGAGAAAGCTGAGGCACATGTCAGCTTGGCAGGGATTTTCTCTAGGGCTAATTTTCATAAATCTAAGATTCCCTACCCGCTCGACACATCATCTCTTTGCTTTGGGAAAGTTTCACTTTTAAGGAATGATCTCTTTATGGATTTTGTCAAAGAATGGTATGTATTCTTATTTTTTAGGTTGGAACCTTCAAGTCAGCACCGTCAATCTATGTGATTGGTCTATCAGATTTTTCCAGACTGTTTTCTAGGATCTGATTATTTTCAAATGGCAGTCTTTGCTAAATATCTAAAGGACATTAATGAGGAAGTTGGGAATTAATGAGAAAGGATTTCTGTGATCTAATCAAGATCTACAATTGGATCGTGAGTTATCAGATGTAGACATCTAGAAGTATTTTCTTCTAGGATGTTGGCAGTGGTTTTCTCTTTTTCAGCTATAAATAGGAGGCAACAACAAGAAGAAAAAAGTTTTTGAGAGCTCTCCCAAAAAGTTCTTTTAGTTTTCCTTAAATTAGGATATTTTTAGAAGTTGAAAGTTTGCAGAACACTTCTTTTATTTGGCATGTTATATTGTTTTAACTCAAACTATTATCGGATTGGCATCCGACCTTTGTTTTTAAGTTCATTTGATATTTAAGTATGATTTGTTTGGAAGAAATCTTTGAAACTGTGCATATTATGGACTTTGTCAAGTTCCTTCTTTATGTTTTCATTCAGAATAAAAACACTGTGTTAAGCTTAATTTGATAGTTTGAGTAGTTGATTTCCATGTTGTAGGCTTCTATGATATAATAATAACTGATGGAAATTGGATTATGTCTGTTGAACTTCTCCATTTTCTTTAAGGGTTGTTGTTTTTCATACTATGTTGTAAAAAGAGAAAGGGATTATGCAATTTTTGAATGTTTTTGTTAAACTTTTGGAACTTTTATGCTTGATTTGACCTTAATGAGCACTTCCTGTAGGGAGATTTGAAAGACTACATTGTGCTTGTACTTAGCCTTTGCTGCTTGTTCTCTTCCCAACAATGAAGGGTTGTGGTATTTTGTGTCTATTATATCATTCATAGGAGAATAATTGAGTTTGAAATATCATAAGAGCTTTGGCACATCACCATTTTCATGTTTTATATTTATATTTCCTCCTACCTTTTCTCCCAACTCAAAGAAGAGTCGACTTTCTATAAAAATACCAAAGGTATTTAGTGAGATGCAAATTGGTCTCCAACTCGCTGAATTTCCCATAAGGCTATCAGAGAGGCGCAAGCTTTGATGATCAACAGTTATGTTGGAAAAATTAAAGTTTTATATTATTTTACAAAAATGTAGAGGTTTAGTAGATCTAAATTATTGACAATGTCATGTTATGTTGGATTGCTAGTTTATGCTGTCTAATTTATGGATTGGTGAAGACATTTTGTTGAAATATACCAATTCTATTTTCATTATGAGTAACACATGTTTAGCATTTTATGAGGGAAGAATTTATCTTATTTTTGAATTTCTATGTCTTCCCTTATGTCTATTCCCATTGTCTTCCATTTAGCCTTAGCCTTCTTGTCACTAAGTATCATAAAGAAGTAGAAATTATTTAATATGCTGAAATAATAAAAGATACTTTGTATTACTAAATTGTACGGAAATTAATTTGTATTCAGTGGTTAATTACAAGATCTATGATGATGTCATGACAAGGATGCATTTGGAAGTCATGTGGAGTGGATGGTCGAAGATCTTTTGTTTTCTAAGATTATCTTTTTGTTATGTAACAAGAAATAAATTTAGTATATTGTTTTAAAATTGTGGCCAACAATGAAGTTTTGTTATATTGGTTACATATTGGTTTGTTGGTCGTATGGAAAAACAAAAATTTCAATCTTTTTATAAACTCGATGATTATATGCTACATGATATAAATACCATAGTATAGGCTATATATGAAAAATATATATGTATGCAACTAAGTTTATGATAAATATAAAGATTTTTCTTCTAATTGAACAAAAGTAAAAGAGCATTTTTTCTTTTCATTACGTAGTGGACTGAGGAGGCAGGTCCCACTTCTTGGAATTCCCGATGATCTTTATCCTTTATAGCATTATGTTTCTTACTTATATTTTTATTTGTGAGAATTACTTACACATTTTCAATGAGTGTTGTATTTGTTGTTTATAATTGAATTATGAATTACGAAGTCATGATGCTATTAATTAAAACTAGTTAATAATTTTTATTGTGTGCACTATGATTTTAATTCTCAAATTTATTGAATGTTGCAAATTGCTTATGTTCCTATCACATAACTTTGTTGTTCCTATAGCAGATTATTCCTATTCATGTCACATAATTAAAATAATGATATTGAGATAGATTTCCACTTAGGTAGTTAGTTGAAGTTAAAGGTGCATTTCATTCTTGCTCAACTTGCTATTGTGAACCCTTAAGCATATAATTGTTATGCCTTTCATAATCTTATGCCCTAGATTGATATAGGAAAAAAATAAATTTGTAAGCCAAAGTTGTAGCCATAATATTGAAAATAATCTTCTCATCTTTGTCCCAACATTTTTCCACCATTTTTGGGGAAAGGCATTAAGGCTTGAAAGCCTAGTAAGTTGAGTTAGGACCAGTGTGTAAAAAAGAGTCTCCAATTTTTTTACCTTGCCTTGGCAATTATCTTTGATTTTCATTATATTAATTCATATAGATGCACGAGTCATGTAAGAGATGATAAAGGTAGAAATATCAAAAAAATTGTAGTAAGCAATGTAATAAAACAATAAAACCCAAAACAAGAAATAAAGCTACAATTTGTGAACAAAGCATCAAAAAAGAAGCTAGTTGAACCTGATCTTGAGAAGTGTGTGATTGAATCAACTTATATATCAATTTTGATATTGAATCACCATATAGTACACAACAATAATTACACGAGTCTTCAAAATATTCTTTTAAGATCATCACTTCTAAGTTTTCAAAAAAATATTGAAGAATATTATGAGCTACAAAGTGGTAAGCCTCTAGAAAGTAAGAAATTTAAAGCCATTTTTGTCTTGTTATACACCTTGGGCATTTGAAATTATGGTCAATAATAATAACAATGATAACAACAATAATGATCAAGCTCTAGCCAATAATAATCTTATTACCTTTGAATTGCCTATTGCTCATGGACTGTGAAAGATGCTCCTATTAAAAACATTCCTCATTCTTCCTTACCAATTTTTAGAGGACTTTCTATGGAGGATCTTGATATGTTTTTATTTGATTTTGATGTCTTATGTCATAATTATGAATACCAAAGTGATTCTCAAAAATACTAAATTGATCCCAACCACTTTAAAGTATGTAGCATTACGATGGTTTATTGGATCAGGATCACCAACTATTTGCACATGGAAAGATATGAATGAAATATTATTAACAAGGTATCAGGAGTATTACAAGACTAAGGAAGTTTGAGATGAAATATTTCATATGATGTGTCAAGAAGAAGAAACTCTAGAAGATTACCTCAAATTATTTTTATTCAGTATCCAAAGAACATGACAAACAAGACTAACGAATGAGGATATTAAGGTGGTTTTTCTTAGAGGAATTCATGATGAATGCATTGATGTTTTGAATCTTATAGGTGGTGGATACATTTCCAAATTAATATTTGATGATATTTGTGATATTTGTAGGAATTACTCGAGATCTAATTGATCTATAAGGGGCTATCTTGGAAAGAATGTCTCATCTAGAAGTACAACAATTATCACTAAGCATGAACTAGGTACATTACTTGATGAGTTGAAAAATGATATTTTAAGTCATATGGGAAAAAAAATTGATACATTATATAAAAGTAAAAAAAAGGAAGAAGCTAAAAAACACCTACCATTTTTTTCCCTATATGTTATAAGAAACATACTAGCGAAGAATGTCCTTAAAATAAAATAAAGCTCTTTCTTCCCTGTAGGATGCCATTAGAAATACTACCTTACGACCTCTTTTGGTAGATATGGTAGATATTGAATATGAACTTGAAGAACCTATTTATTATATGGCTTAGTGGAGACCTTGGCCATGACAATCAATGCCCCCAAGAATGATTAGTGATTTTCATGCACCTTAAAATTTAGGCCTAATGGTTAGTCTAGTTCTTTTTTAACCCAATCTAAATGGTATGGAGGTTGGAGATAACCTCCACCTTACCCATAGTGGCCAAACCAATACCAACATGCTCCATAACAATGGAAAACATAATGGAGGATATCACCACCACAATTTTCTCAATATCCATCATATCCAACACCACCTATAATCACTCCATACTAGCAACCACAAAAATTTCTAGCACTGATACTGGTACCCACATTTAATAATCCATTGTCCAATCCATCGAAACTACCAAAAGCAACACCAATTCCTGCTCAACCATCACCAAATCTAAATAATAAGGTGGCATAACCTATTTATAATAATGAGGTGGTAAGGTACTTAACTTATCCTATTAACACGATAGATATTAATGGAGTACAACTAAGAACAAGGAAATCTCTTCAAGGACCTAAAATTAATAAAGTGGTTGATTCACAAGAAGATTTTGAAGAAAGCCAAGTTAAGCATGACATACAACCAAATCTACCCCTATTTGTTGATTGATTTTATTCCCAACCAATACAAAAGGAAATACCTCAACCCAAAATTTATTTTTCTAATGAGTTAAGGAATTCCAATATTAAAATTACTCTTTTGCAGGTAACCAAGGACATTTCTATATACAAAAAGATAATTCAAGGGTTGTGTACCTAAAAGAAGAAAAAGAAATGAGATCCAAAAATACCCAGTTATTGGGAAACTTGTTGATTTGATGTTAGGAAATATATCCATTCCCAAATATTTGGATCCTAGAAGTCTCATGATATAAGTATGTATTGGTCATATCATCATTCCAAATACACTAACTGATTTAGGTGCTACTATAAATGTTATGATGAATGAAACCAAGGAAAAATTATATCTCCAAGGACTCTTGCCTACACCTATAGTCCTGCAAATTGTGAATCACTCTTTAGTCAAGCTTGAAGGTATGATTGAAGATGTAATATTTATTTTATTCTTAGGAATATCCAACTAATTTTATGATCTTAAAACCTAAAATAAAGTTGGGGTGATACCCTTTGATTCTAGGAACACCGTGTTTGGTTGCAACAGATGATTTTATAAACTATTGATTACGTAACATGGTTATCTCCAATAGTGAAAAAACAAAGCAACTAACATTTTACCCACCATCACAACCTTTATTGGAGACTAAGGATCCTTTATGGGTTGAGAGTGACTTGGATGAATCACTTCCTATTCTAATAATTTTTCAGTCTTTATTTTAATGAACCATCTGAAGATAATATCATTGCTAATTTCTTTCAAAATTGATATTCATCTAATGAGATCTTGGAAAGATTGGTTCTTCATTCATGTATAGGAGATAATTGTCCATTTGGAAAATTTCCTTTGGTAGGTGATTCATATTCCCTTCAACATTTTCTCACATTGCACCAATTGTTAGCACATGATTGTCACTATAGCACATTTTTATTTATCAAAACATCACCATCATCCACTTCACAATTAATTACTATAGATCTACCTGGACAATCACAATCAATGGAATTTTTTCTAGGTCATACACATAATATCACTCTACACTAGAGCATTGCACAATTTCAGGATCTAATTTCCATGTACAGACTCATAAAGTTGCATTTGTATGGGAATACTAAGATATGTGTGGAATCCATCCAGATGTGTGCACATAAAATTTATATAGAAGAATTGTTAGTCATCCGATTAGACAACCACAAAGATGATTAAATCCTATTTTACGTGAAATTGTTAAAGAAGAATTGCAAAAACTGTTAAATGCAGTCTTTATTTATTCAATCTTGGATAGTAAATGGGTCTCTCCTTTTGATCCAGGTGGATCTAGAAGACCTCAAAATTTCACAGTCTCAGAATCAACTGAAAGTAGTCTCAAATCGAAGAGCATGATGACACGATCCCGACGCAACTTGAATCGCGTCAAAAGGAGATCGTAGGTGGAAGTTATGCTTGGTCAAAGGTCTAGTCAAACAGGGTACCAAGGGCTGACAGGAAGCAAAAAAATTGATCATCTCAGAATTCATCAAAATTGACATCAAATCGAAGTGCTCGTCGAGATGATTCCGATGGTGTTTGTTTCGTTGAAATCTGATGTCGTATGCTCAAGATACAGCTGGTCAAAGTTTTGGGTTGACCTTTGAGGTGACTGTACAGATGATGGCGTTAGCAGATCATCCATACCATATAGAATCCACATGGAGGAATTCAGGTGAGACACATGGTAGTTGAGTCATCCGTACGAAACCAATCAGGTGGCGACACGTGTCCTTTCCGTACAGTCCGCACTCTAGTCAGCATGCCACGTCAGCGCCCAGTGGCAGACACATCGACAGCTTAGTCAGCACCATCAGCAAATCATGCTCGGCCACGTGGCACCTCCTCAGCATGCCACGTGGCCTCCCTCTTGCACCGGCGAATGGATAAGTTGTTGAATTTGTTAAAAATTTGTTGGAAGGTTTTGAACCGTCGACCTCCATGTTGCTACGCACAGGTCTCACTGTTGAGCCCCGTAATCTCCGCTGACTATTCTTAGCGGCTGGTTTTGTTTTGTTATTGATTTGTTGGAATCCGTTTAAAATTTGTTGCCGCAGGTTTCGAACACCCGACGACCGGCCTAACAGAAGGTTGTTCTACCGTTGGACTACCGAACATCTTCAAACATATGTGTGGTTGTTTTTCGTTTTGTTATGTGTTTTTATCCGAAGCCTAAACAAATAAGCTAATTTTGTAAAAATCCAACCTTCTAATCAAATAAGTTAGAATGTAAAAAAGCAAAGGGAGTTATAGGGAGGTTGTAGGCGTAAGATAAAGGGGTTATTTTGTTATTGCATTAAATGAGGTGGTTTTGGGCATTTTTAGCCAATTTCATGTATAAAAGGGAGGTATGTGAGATGTGTTACACATTCAGACATTAAGAATTCTAGGATTAAGGAGACTTGAGGAGTCTTGTGAGAATTGGGGAAATTCTTGTAAAGTGTGTTCTCATCTCTTAGCTCTTGGAGAGTTTTGTTGCTCTTAGTAAAGGGTTTATGGGGAAGTGAGATTTTCTTGTAAAGAGCTAAGTGGTCTCTAGGGAGAAGAGATAATAACTTAGTGAGCCCTTGAGAGACTTTGTACGACTTTTGAGTCATTTGTAAAGGCTTGATGCTTATGTACTCTTGTGTGAGTGTGAGTTGCAGTTTCTTTGTTTGAAAGCATTGTAAAGTTGACAGAAGGACTGGGTAGGGTGCTAGAAAGTTCTTGTCAAGACAGTGTTTCAGTGGGAAGTAGATTGTAACTCAGTGAAAGACCATCATGGTGTAAAAGGAAGTTTTCATCATATTAATGGCATCGATCACGCTTATTTGTGGATTCGAAGACATAGCCAAAAACTGGTGAACTCCGTTATCAAATCTCTTTGTCTCTCTTTTCTTAATGCATGATTCTATCAGCTTCTTTACTTTCCTATGTTTTATGTGGTTATTTGCTCAATTCACAAGCATCGTCAGTTACAATCTTAATTTTAAATCTGTATCCTGGTGAATCTAACAAGTTGTTAAGTAATTCATAGTAAGGAGTTTATGGATCACCTTTAGTTACAGTGGTGTACACCTAAAAAGAATGATAAGTGGTGAATCTATATCGATTATAGAGATATTAACAAAGAAACTAAAAATGATCATTTTCCATTGCCATTTATTGATCAAGTTCTTGATACTCTTGCAAGTAAGAATTTATTTTCTTTCTTGGATGGTTTCAATGGATACAATCAGATCCAAATGGAATTTTGAAGACCAAGACAAAACTAATTTTACTTATCCTTGGGGGACATTTTCCTACAATATTTTACCTTTTGGTTTGTGTAATGCACTTGCCAGTTTTCAAAGGGCAGTTTTGACTACTTTTGTTGATCTTATTCATGATTGTGTAGAAGAATATATAGATTCTTTTTTTGTGCATAATAATACTTATGAAGAAGATAAAGGAAATCTTGAGAAAGTACTTCAATGATGTGAAGAAACTAATTTTTATTTTAGTCATGAAAAATGACAGTCTCATGATAGATGGTATAGTTCTAGGGACCACTATGTTTCTTCTAACTTGGTATTAAAGTTTATCCTAAAAAGGTACACAAATAATTCAAGATTTACATACATCTACTTTCCAAAAAGATGTTTGTAGTTTCCTAGGAAATTTAGGCTATTATTGAATCTTTATTCAAAATTTTAGTAAGAGCATCTCACCACTTTTTATTTTGTTAGGAAAAATAATATCTTCTTGAAAAAATAGGAAATAGGGTGTCCACCTTTGAGGAGATTGAATTAAACCTATTTCACACTTTAGTTCATTAGGAAATCAAGATCCCTCAACCAAGTGACTCAATTGAGGGAAGGACTAGGGGTTTCCTTATGTGATTAGATGGGGGTTCACCATTAAATGAAGCTTCAAAGGAGAAATGCAAACTCTTATGCACAAAACCCTAGAAAATTGAAACTATTAAATAAAATAGAAAAGTACTTGGAGGACTAGAGAGGCCAAAGCAAGGTCTGAAAACCCTGGAAATTTGTTGTTTTAAGGTGCACTGGGACTCATATACTAGGTAGGGCAATTTAGTCCTGCTACAAGAATTTGGGAAAAATTTGGAATCTTCTAGTGACTGTGTAGGATTTGCAAAAAACTAAGAAAAGGGATATATTGGGACTCATATGCCCCAAGGGGTGATTTAGTCCCATTACTAGGGTTTGACTGATATTTTTGTAGCCTCTAGTGATCTTTTGTAGCTTTCATCTTGTCTGATTCTTCAAATCTGAAAGTTTGAATTTTGGCCTATAGGTGAGTCTCTGTGAAGATGACAACTTCTTGACAACTTTGATAACTTTTGCAACTTTTCCTTCAAAGGATCTTCAATCTCCAACTCACCTAAATCTACAAACACACATCAAGAGAGAAAAATGTTGTTTTGTTAGGGAATAAGGGTTTTCCTTGGTCAAACCTCATTTTGGTAATTAAACCTTGAAATGAAATGAAATAGAATGAAGGAATGATGAATGAACAAATGCAATGTTACTACTCAAAAAATCCTTGAAATAAAGGCAGTGAACTTGTGTGAAATGGCTTCAATGGATGTGGATCTTGACTCTTGATTGAATGCTTGCTTGAATCATGAAAACCTACATCATAAATGTTAGCTCACAAACACACATGATGCATGAAGACTCTGACATGATGTTTGATGATTTAAAATCCAGATCTAGGATAATAAAATCTCGCCAAGAATTTGAATGGAAATAGGTCCAAGTTAAAGTGGGACTCATAGGCCAAGTTGGGCATATGAGTCCTAGTGGCTTAAACCCAGGACACAAATTTCAATAAGTGTCTTGTTCAATGTAACATTTCAAATCAAGTCCTGAGACCTAGGTGTGACCCATACCCCCAAAGGGGAGTATGAGTCCTAGATCCCTAGATCTGGAACACATAGCCAAAAACATCATATTATGATTTTTCATTTGTTAAATGTTGAGATTATCCTTAGAAAAATACATTTAATAAGGCTTGTGGATGCAAAATAGGACCAATTAAGGCATAAATAAACCTAATTTAATAGGGAAGGCCCAAACAAGTGTGAAAATGTAAAGGGATACATTTTTCTACACTACATTTATCCCCCACTTTAGTGAGAGGATGACCTTGCATCAAACTCACACTAAAGTAGACAAATTCGCATCAAGAGGGGTCCAAGTGTACCAATGCTAGTGAGATGGGATGACAATGATCAAGAGGGATGATAAATCCCCTAGGGTCAAGATCCTATGGAAAAGAAACATAAGCACAAAAGGAACACACATGTGAATGATGTATGAAGCAACAACAAGGTACAAGCATACATTTTCAAAGACCTAAAAAATAAAGAAAAAGGAAAAAGAGGGTGGATCAAGTCTCGACTGTTTGTCCAACTCAATGTGGATCAAGCCTTAGTCGTTTTTCCAAAAACATTTTACAAGTGGAACATGATTTCCACTATGCAAACAAAACGCACACTCACACAACCTAATGAAATTCGATATCACTAGGTGAGCCCCCCAGTGAGACACATACGCACGTGGCTGGTATGCACCACACAGAAAAGCAAGTGGATATGGGAAATTCATGCCTAAGATTGGATCCCATATGTACTGACCATATCAAAGCTATACCTCTTGATAACTTTGATAAGGCCCCACACAACATGAACAACAAGATCCATGAGGCAAGAAAAACTTCGTATGCTAACACCCATGAACAAATAGGATGTCTCCATAGGCAAGAAAAGTGTGTTATGCGAGGTGGTCATATAATTGATTAAGAGAAACAAATCGATCATTCTTGCGACTATTTTTTAATAATATACTCTTTATTATTTGAAGACAAGAGTTGAAAACAAACAACTCTTGGATGTTTACTTTGTTAATGAAGAATATCTAGTTGGTCATGTTAAACAAGGTTGGGAAAAACTACTATTAAATGGTCATCCACAACATAATTTCCATTCATTCAACAGACTTTGCATAGTTCATCATTTCCACAAAGATCAAAGTTTTGACCCAACACACATAAATTCTTGCATTTAATTCTCAAATACACTCAAGAAGGCCTAGGAAGGTATCTAAAACAACATCCAAGTAAAAAAAGACCGTGTGGGAAAATGGATTTGTGTACAACTCTTATAATTGATGATGCAACATGAGACAAGTGGTTTGAAGCATGCATATGTAGTTCTTTGCAAAAGTTTGTCTTGGATGCTTCTTCTCTCAGGTATTCTTATTCACCTATAAATATGTGAGAATGATGACACCCATACTAGAGTTTATTGAAATCTACAAATTGCATATGTGCCTACATCATGTTGTTAGAATAATATTTAATGCTATATAGTCATGTTTTCAAATATAAAAGGTTCTTGTTGAATTATCTTTTGATCCATTCAAATTCGTGGTAGACTAAATTATATTATAAGACATCAAAATATTCATTTTTAATATTTCATAAAGGATTAACAATGTCTAGTATAATTTTATGGAATGTAGTCTTGTAAGAGGAGTCCATAGTTAATACCTTCATAATTAAAAAGTGAATTTAATGGAATATATGAGTCTATCATGATTTTTTCTTACCACATTTATTAGACTTATTGTATTAATGAATAGCTAATGGTGAAATATTGAAAAATACTACACAACATTTGTAGTGACCTCCTTCTTAATACAAATGAGATACCTTTGACTAAAAATGAATGTTTGAAGTAGAATAACTATGTGTATGAATCTTGATCTTCCTTATTTGCATGCATATGCAAGTCTTGGCCCTATATTGATTCAATTAGGTACTCTCAATTTTCCTTGCACATGTATTAAATCTATTTCCGAATGTAGTGGGAACTAATATTGGTGATGGGCAATTAGCAAGCAAAAAAAATAAAAAATATATTTTTCTTATCACTTCCTTTGTATTTTATGAGAGGCTTAGGTTGCACATGCTCTCATGTTGTAGTTATATACTCATGCCAAATCCTTGGTAATATTTATAATAATTTTTTTTAGAGGATCATGTTACGATGCCTACATCTTACACAAGTCTATACAAATCTTAAGGGGCTTCACATATGGGGATGCAATATTTTTTTCATAATTTTTAGCACATAAGAAATAACACTTTTTTAATCTTAATACAAGTATTATAGTTCTAATTATAGGCATAATTTACATGAAGTTAATGACATATTTAAGGGTTCATAATACATTGGATATGGATGTTGATTTTCCTAACTAATTAATTGTTTTCCTTCATTATCCTAACACAACCTCAAGAAACACCTCCACTATCTTAGCATAATTTGAAGAGAAATAGGGGTTTCCCACTATTATGCATTAGCCCATTGCCATCCATTACCTAATCATAAGTTGAAAATTTTCAACTTAAGTTGATTTTGTTTGTGCTTAGGTTTTGGTTTATCTTTAGAATTTTTGATAGAATAATTCTGAGAGAAACCATGATTTTGAATGACATACCAAAAAAAAATTCAAAGTCCTTGGACCTTACACATCACAAGAACTAAATTCCCCTCAACACAACTATATGATTTCTTAAAGAACGACTTAAAAAATGATTCTCATCCTAGATGCTTGGACCACTCCACTCCTTCCTAGACAATAATTATATACCTAGAATATATTAGCTTCAATGAGAACTAGTTTGGAGGTAGGTGGTGAGTACATAAGACAAGCACTTTGGTAAGAACTTTGTAAGACATATATAAAGCAACATGTGATAGGTTGCCACTATAAATTAGCTCTTAATATCCAACTTTGGGATCAAAATTAATAAGTTGTTACTATTGATTAGAGACCTTAGGGACCCTTTATGGAGAGCATCTTTGTAGACCAAGAGCATGATTTCTCGAGCATGAAGTACTGGTTGGATTTGCAAAATTCATAAGGAAATCCATCTAATCTAGCATTTACCATTGACTATGCTAATAAACACTTCATATAGGTCCTCCCAAGTGAGTTGACCATTGTAGGATAAATATTGGTACTAGATAAGCTAGTTAGAAATCACATCAAAATTTTGTTGTAGTGTATAATTATGATCAAGTGCAATTCATATTGAGCTTAAAATATAAGATTGTAATGGTCTAAAAAATCCTCCTAGCCATAGTCTTAAGAAATCTGATCTATTAACAAGATTGAATAATGTGTAAGGGATTTAAAGAATTATTTTGATTATTTATCTCCCACCTTGACCTAGTATAAGCAAACTTGAATATGCGACTTTTTCACCTAATGAGTGTTAGCCACTTTGAGATTATGGTGACGTTTTGTAGCCAATATTTTTACTTATGAATTTAAGGGACTATCACTCTCAAGTTTGCAAGAAACATGAGAAAAATCTTTGGATAAAACAAATTACATGTCCTTATGGACATGGAAAACTTTTTTTTCAATTTTTATTGGAAGGTGGTGGTGAAGGCAACCAAAATATTCCTCCAATCAATCTAACTAGTGACATAGTTTGGATGCAATTTGAAATCTATTTTTTGTTGATGAGGTGGGCAATCCCTAGTGAGTTTGGTGCAACACGTTCATAAGAAAATATTTCCATGGTATTTTCATCAATGTATAAACCTATTCAACCTTAAAATTGATTGAACTTTGATTAGAGAGAATGATCTCTAGATCATGTGCTTTCATAGATGTTTTTATTATCATAGAAAATGCTAAACACGTATTTTTCAAAATGAAAGATGGATTGGCACATTTCAACAGTTTGTCTTCATCAATCTATAAATTGGACAACATAAACCAACAACCCAACATAACATGACATTGTCAATAATTTAGATCTACTAACCATCAAGATTTTTTAAAATAATTTCATACTTTAATTTTTCCAACATATCAAATGACTAACTAATTTTTAAAAAACTCTAAAAATAATATAATTTAAAAAATTATAATTTTTAGAAAGATCGATATTAAAATTAATAAACTACCTTTTCAAAATACCATATACCAAACACATGATTGATAACTTAATTTTTGTTAGATACTTAATTGTTTAAAATTTTAAATTCCATTCTCATCTTTTAAATTAATTAATAAAAGGAAAAGAAAAGTATCCTTAACGTAAATGTTCTCTTATTCTAACAAGGTATAGACGAAATAAATCGACAAATCAGAAGAAATTTAACAAGTATATATAATTGATTAAAGACTTTCAGAGACAGAAGGATATTAAGGTTTTTAAAAGAACAAACTCTTTGTTGTTTGAAGACGAGATAAAATAGACGACACTTAGCTGTTTACTTTGTCAACAAAGAATACCCAGTTGGCTGTGTTAAACAAGGTTGGCCAAACCTACTGTTAAAAAGCCGTCCATAAAATTTTCAATCATTCAACACAGACTTTGAATGGTTCAGAACAAAATAAAATAACAGACTGTTGATGTTAATATTCGTTAATGTTGACGGGTTGTTCAACCAGAGATTTTGGGCTTTACATTAGTTTTAATGTTAACATCAACAGTGTGTTCAATATTCGTGGCATTGCCATCTTAGAAAAATGGGAGAGTTAAACATATTCCATTCAATAATCGTGTATTGGGTTTATGTTATTGTTAAGTTACTTCATCCTATTTTCATTTAAATATTTGTTAATTACATTTGATAAATAATTTTTCTCTTTTAAATATCTTATAAATAATTTATTGAAATATTTAAATTTTAGTTTATTAAAGTAATAATTTATAGCTTTAATATACTTTTGTTCAATATCTTTTATTATTATATATTCTATATTTCTTTAATTCATTTTAGGTTCATTTTAATTTGATTTGTGCTTTTGGAATAATTAGTATATATGTCATATTTCACGATACAAATTGACAAATACTTAAACTTTGTTTAATTTTGACTTCTTGCATTGGAAGGATTTGTCTTCAAATACCCTAATACAATTAAATGGTGTAAAACTGAACTTGGTTTAGTTATGTGACATAAAATCAACCCTCACACTTATAAAACTTTAAATTTTAAATTGAGTAAATGTTATTCCTTTCTAACTAATTATACCCATTGAATTAATTGTTAAGTATTTCAAATCATATTTTAAAATTACTTATAAAGTAACAAGTCCTAATATAATATGATTTAGAGAGTATATATCTAGGAGATATTTGGCATCTAAGGCTTTCTAAAGAATTATCAAGTAAAATATTAAAATATTCCATGAACACTCAGCATCACACATCAACAATTACACATGACTAGGCATATTTAATGATTGTTGGCTTGTCTTCGATCTTTCTTAAAAATATATTGAATTAACCAATCTAATAGTTCGAATAAGGGTGAATACACCCTATCTAGCAAGCACATCAAAGACATTCATAAACATTGTCGATCTCTTCATTTGAGTTTTTGATATCAATGCAAGCTAGTTTTAAGATTGCATAACATACATGTAGAAAGTTGATTTTGTATAAAGGGATTGACTATGGGGTTCACTTTTTTGATATATGTCAATTTCACAAAACTAATTTGACTCAAAACTTGGAACATTCAATTTTTAGTTTGGAAATAGTTATCTGACACATCTCAAGGTTCTAACATAGAGATAGATCATTTTACACCATTTATCATAGTCAAAATGATATTGGATCTAGAACTAAGTAGATTCTTTGCATGTACTCAAAATTATGATCATTTATTCACATTTACTAATTATTATTAGTCTCAATTCAATATCTATCACATTTATTTATGTTTACAAATTGATTAAATCTATTCTAAGATAAATGCATATAAATAGTTTATCACTTTACAATGATTAATTTTTTTAATTAAAAATTTTCTTCACTATCCTTTATGATTAAAAGAGAGAATAAAATATCTTTTACATAAAATGTTATAGTAAAATAATAATAATTGGATAATTATCCTTATTCTAATTAGAATATTTGAGACTTTCAATTAAAATGAAAAAAAATCCAATAAGAGATACAATTTTCACCATTATAAATATATAGATTGAATTGAACAATTACAATTGATTACTTGACATATATTTTTATAAATAATTATCGGCTAACATAAAATAATAATTATATTAATATTACTATGTTAAATTATAATATTTTGCTAAATATTTAATTATTTTTAATATTAATGTCTTAATTTTATATTGATACATGGTTAAATTAAATCCTTAGCAGTCAATTCTTTTATTTGATTCATATAATCTAATCATCAAAATCATAAAAGATTTGTATATTAAAATAATAAAATAATAAACATTAATTTAGTCAATTAAATAGTGCATTCTTTTAAAAATAATAACTTACATGTCTATAAGAGGTTAGCACAATCCATCACAAAAACACAAAAACAAACATATTGTATAAACAAAACAAAAAAACAACAAATATTTTAGAATGAAAAAAATCATTTTAAGAATAGTAAATTTTTGATAATGTAATAATAGTATAATATAATACTACATAGCGAAACCACAAAACACAAACACATTTTAGAAACAAAACAAAAAATAAAAATATAAAAATTTAGAAAAAAAAAGAAAAAAGAAGAAGAAGCATTTAATAATAATATATGACAATAATATATATATATTATATTTAAGATATATATACTAGTTATGTAATAGTATAAAAAGGGTGATATTTTGAATACGTAGGAGGAAAATGAGTTGAAGAATCACTTGTTGAGGAGTTCTAAACAAGTCAAAAAATAATATTTAATTGATTTAGAGATTTGTCCAATTCTTGGGATCGATTTGTTTTAATCGAAAATACGAATATGCAGACTACAGGAGGAAATGAAAACTATTTTGTTTATTCATTTTTGTTTTCTCTTGAACTACATCATATTGTTGGAAATATTACTACAAGCGACACATTGAGGGAGATGCGCACTTGGCCTTGCTATTAAACAACCATTTACGACACTTTCAAGCATTCAACCATCTGAGGGAAAAAAATGAATGCTACGCCTTCATCATTTCGGTGGATTGGATTTCCAAAGGAAATGATTATCTTGTTAGTTATATGGTTGAGCTCTACCTCTGTTTCAATTGCACGCCCATAGTATGAAAGAAATTATCTCTTAGAGTTTAAGAGGGTCGTTACAAGTGAGTACAACAGCATAGGGTCATGGCAAGAATTCAATTGCTGCGAGTGGAAAGGGGTCACTTGCAGCCATGATTTAGGTAGTTACGTTACACACCGGGATTTCCACAATTGCAATTTGATAGGTGAGATCCATTCCTCTTTGTTTAAACTTGAATATTTGTAACATTTAGATCTCAGTGGGAATTTGTTTGCAAAGATCCCTTCTGATATTGGAAAGTTGAGGAGGCTCACTTTTCTGGACTTGAGTAACGGTAATTGGAAAGGTGAAATTCCGCCGACTTTGGCAAATTTGTGAGATCTACGCTACCTAGCTACGGACTCCAATTACCCAACAAGATTGCAGGTGCCAAGGTTTGGAAGTTGGCTACACAATCTAACCAGATTGGAGCACCTCTCTCTCACTGCAGTGGACATCTCTCCAAAGGAAGCATCGAGCGAGTGGAGTGAAGTCATTACCACTCTTTCCAATCTTGCAATTCTCAAGTTGTATGATTGTGGGTTAGCAGGACCACTTCCTCTTTCCATAGACAATCTCTCTAGACTTGTAAGGTTGAACTTGAAAAACAACTACTTAACAGGGGAAATGCCCCCTTCTTTAGGCAACCTTTTCGCCCTCGTTAAGCTTGCTCTCGGTGGCAACAAGTTCAACGGTACAATTCCATCCTCAATTCCAAAGCTTGTGCGGTTAGCATCCCTCGACCTGAGTTCCAACAGTTTAATGGCCACATTTCCTTCTCCTCTTTTGATAATCTCACTAGATTAGAAAACTTGGAACTTTCTTACAATAAATTAAATGTGAGTATTGCTTCAGCCTGGATTCCCAACTTTAAAAGTTTTGTCTGTCTTAGACTAGCTTTTTGTAAATTAGTTGGAATTCCATCATTTCTTGTGAATCAATTTAACTTGAATTCGTTGGATTTATTGTTGGAAAATTAATTTCCCCTGAGCCTGCTCTCATGTCATCCCCCAACTTCACCTATCCGTTAGGAGCCTCCAACGGTAGTTTTTGGGATCTTCATCCCTGGAGCTCTTGACAACCCTATAAGTTAATGCTGGTAGAAATTTTTGAATACCTGAATTTAATAGGGTAGGTAATTTCAAATTTTGAGAGAGAATGTTTGAAAGACAAAAGGAATTAAAGGCAGTAAGTTCTGCCAGTTGAGAAGACTCGGAAGTTGGAAGAAGTTTCTATGTAGTAGCAGACTGTGAACAGAGGAGTGTTTTGTGTGAGCTCCAAGAAGCTCCTGAACAACAACAATTGTGTTTGATTTGTATGTGAGTAGTGATTGCTCCTGAAGAGCTCTACGTAGCTCCTAGAAATGAGCTCCTAACAGCTCATGAAAGCTCCCAGCAGTTTGTAGTTCGTAGCTTAGGTTTATTTTCTGAGCTTTATGTTTAGTTTTTTTATGTATTGTCATTTCCAGCTTAGTTAGTACAAAAAAGGAAAATATTGCATGCCCAAATTTGTGTTTGCTTAGTATTTTATGTACTATCATTTCTAGTTTATTGAATACAAAATAAAGTTGCATGTCTCCTTGTTCTTCCGCATTTTTATTTGGGTATTTTTCCAATTTGGCTAGAAAATAGAGCAACAACTTCATGCTTTCATTTTATTTTTAAAAATTTGACATGGTATCAGAGCCATAGGACCCATCTCCTTGTGAGTTAGGGAATTTGTTTTTCTGGGTATTAGGTTTTCTTGTAGGAGACATGGCTGGAGATGAAGGGAAGAGTTGGCAGCAACCACCATCCTTTAATGGACAAAACTATGATGTTTGGGAAGATGAAGACTATAATGGTCACCAATGATTTGTGGGAGTTTGTGGTCAGTGGTTTCAATGATGTGACTGACCCAACAACATATGTTATGCTCACAAACAACTAGAAGACCTAGTTAAAGGAGTTGAGGAGGAAAGATGCTAAGGCATTGAGTTTAATAGAAGCAGCCTTGACATAGGTCATTTTTCCCATAATAGCAGTAGCTAACTATGCAAAGGAAGCTTGGGAAATCCTCCAGACCAATTATAAAGGGACTAACAAGGTCAGATTGGTGAAGCTCTAGATGCTTTGAAGAGAGTTTGAGACTCTTGAAATGAAGGAAAATGAGTCCATCTCAATGTTTCACACAAGGATCTCAGGTTTAATAAACCAGTTAAGAGTGAATGCTAAAGTCATGGATGGTTAGAGGATTGTGGAGAAAATCCTTAGGAGCTTACCCATGAAGTTTGATGCAGTGGTGATTGTCATTGAAGAGGTAAATGATCTCACAATGTTGTCCATTGATGAGCTGATGGGTTCTCTGCAAACCCATGAGCAACGCCTAAATAGGTCTGCTACTTCTTCCCAAGAGAAAGTTTTAAAGCTCAGTCAAATACAAGAGAAAGGGGGAGAAGAAAAAATGGTGGAAGGAGCTCAAGCTGAGGTAGAGGTTGTGGCAACTCTGAAAAAGGAAATGTTGGAGGAGAAAGCTTAGGTCAAGCAAACAACCAAGAGAGAGCAAGCAGCTTTCAGACAAGCTCCCAAAGTGGTAAGAAGAACAACAGTTCATATCAAAAGAATGACAAGAGTAATGTTGAATGCTACTACTGTCATAAATTTGACCATTATGCAAGTGAATTCTAGAAAAAGCAGCGTGATCAGTCAAAACAAAATTAAAATATGGTTGATGCGAATGTGGCTGAAGGAAATCAGTCCACAACCTTCATCATGTGCAACATTGGTGAAGAAGGTAGCCCAAAAGTATGGTATTTGGACAACGATTGCAACAACCACATGAGTGGTAATGAAAGTCTATTTTCTTTCATTAATAAGAATGTGAAGTTTGAAATAAGAATGGGGAACAATGGATTAGTTCCAATTGTGAGAAAATGATATATTATAATCTATACCAAGTAAGGTGAGAAGAAGGAGATACATAATGTATTTCTTGCTCCTGGGTTAAAGAATAACCTCATGAGTGTTGGACAGTTGATCCAAAATGGATATAAAGTGTTGATGGAGAAGGGTCAATGCATTATTTACGAAAAGAATGAGAGGTCGAAGCTGTTTACAATAGTTCAAATGACAAAAAACTAGATGTTTCCTTTCAAGATTGAGACGGGTTTCTCATCTCAGTCCATTGCAATACCTCTCATGAATGGAAAATGTATAGTAGTACAACAAGTAGCCCTCAAGAGCACTATTCAATACCCCTCCAAGCTATGGCATCTTAGGTATGAAAATTTAGGCTATGCTGGTTTAAGTCTTTTGTCCAAGAAAAAAATGATTGATGGTTTGCCAAGAATAGTTGAGCCTAATGTTAAGTGTGAGGCTTGCATTTTGGGCAAGCAACATAGGCAGCCCTTTCAATCAGGAAACTCTACAAGGGAAAGAGCACCACTGGAGCTGCTGCACATAGATTTGGTAGGCCCTATGCAAATCATTTCTATTGGTAAAAGTAGATTTTTTATGACCTTTATTGATGATTACTATCGTAAGACGTGGGCTTATTTTTTGCAACATAAATTTGAAGCTTTTGATAAGTTTTTGTTGTTTAAGGCCCATGATGAAAAGGAGAGTGGACATTTTATTAAGGTCCTAAGGTTAGATCAAGGAAGAGAGTATACCTCCAATTAGTTTGTAAAATTTTTCAAGAAAAATGGCATCAAGAAGGAGACAATCAGTTATCTCCACAACAAAATGGAGTGGTTGAGAGAAAGAATAGGACCATCATGGAGATGGCAAGGAGCATGATGAAATAAAAGGGACTCCCGATTGAATATTGGGGAGAGGTTGTAGCAACAACTGCTTATTTGATTAATAAAAGTCCAACAAAAGAAGTCCATGACAAAATCCCTCAAGAGGCATGGAAAAAATGCAATTGGATGGTTGAACACTTAAAAGTGTTCAGGTGTTTAGCATATGCTCATGTGCCTAAGGAAAAGAGGAAGAAATTGGATGACAAGGGTGAAAAGTGTATTTTCATAGGCTACAGTGAAGAGTCCAAAGCCTACAGGCTATACAACCAGGTCACCAAGAAAATCGTCATTAGTAGGGATGTGGAGTTCCTTGAAGATGAGTCATGGGATGGAGTGATAGTTTCTGACATATCATAACCACTCCTGATAGCTCCCGAAGAAGCATAACAGAACATGAAGTTCAACAAGAAGAGCCTGCAATTGCTCCTGAAAGCATTGGACGAGCTCCTGAAAGCTTCGAAAGAGCTCCTGAAAGCTCCCGATGGCTCTTGACGGCTCCTGAAGTATGTAGACAGTTAGGATGATAGTCACAGATAGTCATAAGATTAGCTCTTGAAAACTCTTGATAGCTCCTAAAATTTCCTGAACTAAGCAGACAGAAAGGCAAGCAGCTAGAGATAGCCACAAGATTGGCTCTTGAAAGCTTTGGAAGAGCTCCTAAAAGCCTGGAAGAGCTCCTGAAAGCTCCCGACAACTCCTGAACCTACTTGTTCAGTAGAACAGTAGTAGTAGTGAAAGTTTAGATCCCACTCTCACCTCCCTAATGCCAAAGAAGACCAAGAGTCTAAGGGAGATCTACCAAAATGAAAGGTATGATGAAGAATTTGATGAGAGTGTGAATTTTGCATTATTTTCTCATAGTGATTTGATTTATTTTGAGGATGTTGTGAAAGAGGAGAAATGGTGTGAGGAGATAGATGCAATAGAGAGGAACAACACATGGGAGTTAACTGATTTTCCTCCCAACAAGCAAGCTATTGGGGTAAAATGGGTCTACAAGACCAAGTGTAATGCTGAAGGAAGAATAAAAAGGAATAAGGCAAGATTAGTTGTCAAGGGGTACAAACAACAATTTGTGAGAGATTATAATGAGAAAATTTCCCCCATTGCAAGGATGGAGACCACGTGGAAAGTCATAGCAATTGTAGCCCAACACAAATGGAAGTGAAGTCCACCTCCCTAAATGGAGTGTTGAAAGAGGAAGTTTATGTGGAACAACCATTTAGATATGAAGTTCTGGGTCAAGAAAACTCTTTATGGGTTGAAGCAAGCTCCACAGGCATGGTACAACAAGATTGACTCATATTTGATGAGCAATGAATTTAGAAAAAGTGATGGTGAGCCCACCCTTTACATCAAGGTAGCAAATTGTAAGATTTTGATTATTGTCTTGTATGTTGATGATTTAGTTTTTACTGGGGATGATGATTTCCTCATTGCCAATTTTAAAGAGGCCATGAAAAGAGACTTTGAAATGATAGATTTAGGTCTTTTGAGATATTTTCTAGGCATAGAAGTAAAATAAATGCATGATGGTATATTTATCTCTCAAGAAAAATATGCAAATGAAATTTTGAAGAGATTTAGGATGTTTGAAAGCAAGCCTACCCCAACACCAACAACCATAGGTCTAAAGTTGAACAAGGAAGATTGCAGCAACAATGTGGATCCGACCATGTTTAAAAGTTTGGTTGGAAGCTTAATGTATTTAACTGTGCAACTAGACCTGATATAATGGATAGTGTGAGTCTTATTCCCAAATTTATGGAGACTCCAAGAGACACCCATTGGAAAGTGGGTAAAAGAATCCTGAGGTATGTGAATGGCACCAAAGGATATTATATTTTGTACACAACAAAAAATGAGTTTGGGCTAGTTGGTTACATGGAAAGTGATTGGGCAAGAAGTTTGG
Organism: Sequoia sempervirens; assembly: GCA_007258455.2. NCBI lineage: Eukaryota > Viridiplantae > Streptophyta > Pinopsida > Cupressales > Cupressaceae > Sequoia > Sequoia sempervirens. The sequence continues at coordinate 149,720,247 of VDFB02000015.1, forward strand.
ATGATAGGAAGAGCATATCAGGCTATGTGTTTCACTTGGGTTTGGGAGCTATCTCATGGGATTCCAAGAAACAACCCATAGTTTCCTTATCTATAGCAGAGGCTGAGTATATAGCAGCAAATGCAACAACATGTCAAGATATTTGGTTGAGAAGAATCTTAGTAGATTTGAAGGAGGAACAAGAGGATGGAACAACAATATTTTGTGACAATGCTTTATCAATAGCCTTGATGAAAAATCCTATGTTTCATGGAAGAAGTAAGCACATTGAAATCAGGCATCATTTTATTAGAGAGTTAGTTGAAAATGGTGAAATTAAAATGGAATTTTGTATGTCTAAGCAGTAGCTAGCAGACATTTTCACCAAGCATTTGAGCAAAGACAGTTTCGAGCACCTAATGAGTAGATTGGGTGTTGTTGATTTGGATCAAGATTGATCCTATTTCATTGGCTCAGGACAAAGGGGGAGTGTTGGAAAATTAATTTCTCTTGAGCCTTCTCTCACATTAGCCCCCAAATTCACTTACCTGTCAGGAGCCTCCAATGACAGTTTTTGGGATCTTCATCCCTGCAGCTCTTAACAGCCCTAGAAGTTAATGCTAGTAGGAAGTTTTGAATTTCAAAATTTACTGTGGTAGGTAATTTTGAATTTTGTGAGGGAATGTTTGAAAGACAAAAGGAATTGAAGGTAGTAATTTCTACAAGTTGAGAAGACTCATAAGTTGGAAGAAGTTTTTGTGCAACAACAGTCTATGAACAAAGGAATGTTTTGTGTGAGCTCCCAAAAGCTCTTGAACATCAACAACTATGTTTGATTTGTATGTGAGCAGTGATTGCTCTTGAAGAGCTTTGTGTAGCTCCTCGCAATGAGCTCCTAGTAGCTTCTGAAGTTATCTGTTTTGGTTGAGCAACTCATGAAAGCTCCTAGTAGCTTGTAGTTCGTAGCTTAAGTTTATTTTCTAAGCTTTATGCTTATTTTTTTTATGTATTGTCATTTCTAGCTTAGTTAATACAAAAAATGCAAATATTGCATGCCTAGATTTGTGTCTACTTAGTATTTTATGTACTGTCATTTCTACAAAAGAAAGTCACATGTCTCCTTGTGTGTCCGCATTTTGATTTGGGTATTTCTAGTTTGACTGGAAAACAGAGCAACAACTCTATACTTTCATTTTATTTTTGAAAGTTTGACATTTATCTCACAACAACATGCTAGGGAGTGTCACTCCAACATGGATATGGGATCTTCTCGAGCTTGTTACTCTTAAGCTTTCATCTAATCACTTAACTGGTTCGTTGCCATCAAGACTGACATCCAAGAATCTTCGCTATTTAGATCTACATAGTAAAAATTTACAAGGTGTGCTTCCCCTACCGCCACCATCCGGTATTATACTGTTGCACATGTCACATAACCAGTTTACATCAATTCCTTCTAATATTGGTGACTATCTCCATAGAGTAAAATTTGTGTCTGTGTCAAGGAATAAAATTAGTAGAGAGATTCCAAATTTTATTTGTAACAATAGTGTGGAAGTTCTAGACTTGTCAAACAACATGCTCAGCGGTATTGTTTCTCCTAATTTAGTAGCAAACTGTTCGAGTCTAGTGATGAGCCCAAAATATGCTCATAATTTGGGTATCATGGTGTACTTTTAATACCCTTACTTTTGTTGTTCATGGTTGTTTAAACTCTTTAGAAACTTTTTATTGGGGGATATCCTGTAGCAATACACTTTTATATTCCTGTAGCCTATCATGTTGATATGTCTATATTTATTACCCTGTTTGACTTCCCAAATGACTAGTATAACGCATGTAGTTTTTGAATAATGAAGTAAATTTGATATGTGATTAATAAATGAATATCGTGAAAGTTGCCATGCATGTTTCCATTCACTTCTGTTGCCTTGTGTTTTGCAGGTTGTTGAAGAAAGTATGAACGAGTCAAGGCAGCTGATCTCGGCCTTGCAGTAAAGTCCATTTCTTGCACGACTTTGAGGAAGTTATTCTGGCGAAGACTCTTTGACTGAAATTGTTGGGAAGGAATTTAAATGTCAATTAATTTGGAAAGAGTGGAATGTTGAATTCTCTCTGAATCGTGTTGAGCGGATAAGTTCATTTATTTAGTCTGTTCCTCGATTCCAGGATACATTTACATCCACGTCTTTCTTTGTTAGGGTTAGTTAGTTAGTTGTTTTCCTGATTTAAATAAGTGTTCCTCCTGTGGGAGTGAGCAAGCATAACGAGATAGAAAGGATATCATGTAAAAGTTAGTATGATAATAAAAAGCAAAGTATGTATGATAAGAAATAGAGTTTTGTGTTAGTTTTCATATGAACAGAACAATGTACACCATTCTGAGTTTATGAATAAAATTTGATGAAGTTCTGAGTTCAATCCTTGCATAATTAGTTGATGCTTGCTAAGGGGGCCCACTTAGTAAGTATCTGTAGTTAGTTAGTTAGTCGTTTATTTTCTGTTGATCATAAGTTAGAATTCATTCTTAAAGTTTCTGTGCAAACTCAGTCTTATATTGTTCCTACAACATCGGGAATCCATCCCTATGTCTGTTCCTACAGCATAAGGCTAGTTCATAGTTTGTTTCTCAGTTGGTAGTTGTTATGGTTTTTGCTTTGATTACATTTAGAGAACTTTGCATTACCTTCCTGTAACGTAGGTAGAATTATTTTCAAGTATTTATTTTCGATAGGTTGTGACTGAAACTGGTTCTTAGTGCACATACATTGTTGCTCCATTTCAAATATACGCTCCCTGGTTTGACAAGTAAATGAACGACCATGAAAAGATATTAGTCGCCTGCTTGAATGCCCAATTCCTAGGGTAGGTTTTGCTGTGATTTTCATATCCTTTTGTGGGAACAACCATTTTTTGCATCGTTGCGAGGGATGGTGTCAAGCTAAGAACCTATCAAAAGTCATTTTTAGTAGTAGCTTAGTCTGTTAATTCAAGCATTTTCAAATTCCTTCAATTCACCATTCATTCTATTGCATGCATAGAAGAAGAGACGCTCTAGGAAGATTCCTTCCTAACCTTCCATTCATTGATCATAATCCTGAACCAACTTATAATCTATTTGAGGAAGAAGGAGACCAAGATATCAATCCATTTGCTGAAAACTTGTTTGTTGAATTGCCATTTGACCCAGCTGATGAAGAACCTAGGGAAAATCCATTTTCTCTGATACTCCATCAAGCAAATATGGCACGTAATCCCCCTAATCCACCTCCTGCTTTTGAGTTTCCCATTGTTTCCTAGCAAGATAATGATAACCTTAAAAATATTCCTTCTTCATTACTTCCCAAGTTCTATGGACTAGTTACGGAGGACCCAAAAACTTTCTTGTTTGAGTTTGATATCCTCTGTCATAGCTATGATTACACTTTAGATGCTCACAAGCTAAAGTTGTTTCCTTCTACTTTGAAGGAAGGAGCTTTTAGATGGTTCATGAGTCTGGGAAGGGATGTTTTCGATAGTTGGGCAATCATGCAAACAAAATTTCTTAAGTACAAGGAATATTGTAAAAGTGGTAGTAAGGGAGATGATATATTCATAATTCAACAAAAGGAGGATGAAAGCCTAGAAGACTATATCTCAAGATTCTTGTTTTCCCTGAAAAAGAATTTAGACCATACTCTCAATGAAGAGTCTTAAACACTACTCTTCTTAAGAGGAATCAGTGATACCTATATAGATGCCCTGGACCTGATGGGAGGAGGTGATATAACCCAATTGCCTTGGGATGATATCAAGAAAATATGTCTCAACTACTCTCGAGCAATTGTTAAGAAGGGTAGAGGTCATCAAGCCGCAGTGGGAAAATCTTCTATTAATGGAGTTTCATGGATGGAGATCACAAATTTGCTGTCTGATTTCAAGCAGGATATCATAAACAACATGGCTACATAGTTGGATACTATGCAAGCTCAGAAGAAATATTAGGAAGCTGAGGCAATCTTGGCTGAGTTCTGTCCACATTGCAGACAAAAAAATGTGATTGCAGATGCAAGATGGTGGCTAACCTGGAGGCTAAGCAACTACCTACTAACTTTAAGGTGGTAGAACATGATGATGACCAAGTATTCTTCGTTGCACAAAGGCGACCATTTTTGGCGCAGTTTGTTCAGGATCCTGCCACTAATCTTCTTGTAGCAAAAGGCTTTAGCCTTTCTCTTGTAGCTTCACCATAATGTTACAATGCATGCTCATAATAAAGGTTTCCTTTTTAAGGAAACCTTTTTTCTTCATTCCCACTCATCGCCACATCTCACTTCCTTATCTTCCATCCCATCCATCCATTCCATCCATACATCTCATCTCTCCACATCACCATCCACCTCATTCATCCGCACCACCCTTAATTATGATTTCATTCCCAACTGTCATCTCATGCTGAAGCCGTCATCTTTCTCAGCACGTACATGCATTTATTGAAAGGTACGCGATATCTTTTGTTGTCGCATCATTGATTTATTTCATTTTATTCATTTACTACTATGTCTATATTAGTCATTATTACCCGATCTCTGCCTATTCTTTAGTACATGTGTGGACACATGTCATATTTTAAGTAGGGGGCAGGATAATCCATTTCACTTACCCTACTGTCACAACTGTTCAAATATTTTTCTTTATTATTTTCTTGTACTTTCCAAATATGACTGCATGTTTCATCCTAAATCACAATTAAAACTACTTGTTTAAGTAGTTGTAACAATCATTACATGCAAATATCTTTTGAGCTCATTCTTGGAAAAGAAGAGAAAGTGACGACAGGACAGAAAAAAAAGCAGAGCAAAAAAGTAAAAAGTTTTCTTTGGATTTTCAGAAAAGAGTTTAAGTTTCAGCTAAGACAATTGTGAATATGGGTGGTCAACTGGTAAGACATGATCCTGTAGCTCATGAGATATTGACACAAAATCCTTAAACAGTTCAAGCATTCAACCTCTGTGATTGGTTGAACTACTTTTTGAGGTTAGATACTTTCAATGAGGAAGCCGTAGGTGAACTTTTAAGAACCCTTTCTAAAGGAGAGGCTATAGTATGGGGTTTAATAGTAGCTGTAACTGAGGAACGAATTGTAGAGGTTTTTATTACAAATTCAAAACTTCATTTCAGGGTCATGCCTCAACCACTGATTTCAGAGAGACCACCAAAAAGTTTAATGCTGGAGGACCAGCATTAGGTTAAGTAGGGGGCAAATGATGAGCCCAAAATATGCTCATAATTTGGGTATCACGGTGTACTTTTAATACCCTTACTTTTGTTATTCATGGTTGTTTAAACTCTTTAGAAACCTTTTATTGGGGGATATCCTGTAGCAATACACTTTTATATTCCTGTAGCCTATCATGTTGATATGTCTATATTTATTACCCTGTTTGACTTCCCAAATGACTGGTATAATGCATGTAGTTTTTGAATAATGAAGTAAATTTGATATGTGATTAATAAATGAATATCGTGAAAGTTGCCATGCATGTTTCCATTTTCTTCTGTTGCCTTGTGTTTCGCAGGTTGTTGAAGAAAGTATGAACAAGTCAAGCGCAGCTAATCTCGGCCTTGCAGTAAAGTCCATTTCCTACACGAATTTCAGGAAATTATTCTGGCGAAGAGTCTTTGATCAAAATTGTTGGGAAGGAATTTAAATGTCAATTAATTTGGAAAGAGTGGAATGCTGAATTCTCTCTGAATCATATTGAGCGGATAAGTTCATTTATTTAGTCTGTTCCTCGATTCCAGGATACATTTACATCCACGTCTTTCTCTGTTAGAGTTAGTTAGTTAGTTGTTTTCCTGATTTAAATAAGTGTTCCTCCTGCGCGAGTGAGCAAGCATAACGAGATAGAAAGGATATCATGTAAAAGTTAGTATGATAATAAAAAGCAGAGTATGTATGATAAGAAATAGAGTTTTTTGATAGTTTTCATATGAACAGAACAATGTACACCATTCTGAGTTTATGAATAAAATTTGATGAAGTTCTAAGTTCAATCCTTATATAATTAGTTGATGCTTGCTAAGGGGGCCCACTTAGTAAGTATCTGTAGTTAGTTAGTTAGTCGTTTATTTTCTATTGATCATAAGTTAGAATTCATTCTTAAAGTTTCTGTGCAAACTCAGTCTTATATTGTTCCTGTAGCATTGGGAATCCATCCCTATGTCTGTTCTTGCAGTATAAGGCCAGTTCATAGTTTGTTTCTCAGTTGGTAGTTGTTATGGTTTCTGCTTTGATTACATTTAGAGAACTTTGCATTACCTTCCTATAACGTAGGTAGAATTCTTTTCAAGTATTTATTTTTGATAGGTTGTGACTGAAACTGGTTCTTAGTGCACATATAATGCTGCTCCATTTCAAGTATACGCTCCCTGGTTTGACAAGTAAATGAATGACCATGAAAAGATATTAGTCGCCTGCTGGAATGTCCAATTGCCAGGATAGTTTTTGCCGTGATTTTCATATCCTTTTGTGGGTGCGACCATCTAGTAGTTCTGAATTTGGGTAACAATAATCTGCAAGGTCACATGCCATGATTTCAAAATGTAGGAAGCTTCAGACACTAAATCTGAATGGTAATCTTTTCCAAGGGGCTATTTCATCATCTTTAGCAAATTGCAGTTTTCTTAAAGTTCTTGATATAGGAAATAACAATATAGAAGGAAACATTCCAGAGTGGATTGGAAACTTATCAAATCTACAGATTTTGATTTTGAAGTCCAAAAAATTTGAATTTAATATTTCGAAGCTAATAATTAGTCTCCAAAAACTTCACGTTCTAGACCTTTCTCAAAATAGTCTTTCAGGGTTTATTCCAACGGACCTTAAAATTTTGTCAGCGATGGTCAACGCATCACAAAGAAGTCTACATATTTTTTCCTATTGAGCTTATATTTACTATAATGTTCATGTAACAATTTCTACAAAAGACAAGCAACTTTCTTATAGGATTGTTCAAAAATATTTAAAATTTATGGATCTGTCGAGAAACAATCTATGGGGAAAAATTCCTCCAGAAATGGTCTCTTCAAGGATGGATAGGCCTTAATCTATCAAGAAATATTCTTTGTGGAAAAATTCTTGAGACATTGGGAGGAGTGGAACAGTTAGAGTCTCTTGATCTTTCACTCAATAAACTGAATGGAAAAATTCTGATGGAACTCCAATCTCTCAATTTTTTGGAGGTCTTTAATGTCTCATGCAACATGCTTGAGGGAAAAGTGCCTCACGGAGGGCAATTCTTGAATTTTGAAAAGTCATCCTTCATAGGCAATGCAAATCTTTCTAACATTCCTTTCACTAACACATTTTGCAATAGCACTTCTCTCTTCACCAACGGAGCCTACAACTGTTCTTTCTGTAATGGAGAGAGGAGCGAGGATTCATGCGTGGAGATGGAGTGGTGGGGATTTGGTGTGGGATTATTTTATGCATTTGGCTTCTACCTTGTTATTGGACTGTTTGATCTGAATGCCAAAGTAAGAAAGAGCATCTTTTGTATATACGATGGTATTATTATACATATATTTTCATGTAGATAAACAATGGAATTGCGCACAAGCATGTCTTTGTAGAATCTACAAATATAGAAAAATGAATTTGTGTTTTCTTATTCATAAAACAATTTGTGAATGCTATAACAACTTCTATCTTGTAAGGCTCTTGAATACTTAATAATTAATATTTTATAATTTTTTCGTAATGTGAAGACCAAAATCAGCATTGAACAAAGATTGACAGATATGGGTTAAATCAGTCAACTTTGAACAAATGAGATGAAAGCCCTCCCTGTGAAATTGTTGAGTAAACATAAAGGAAATAATGACATTATCAAACTAATGTAAAATCATAAGCAATATAAGCATAAAATATATTCCTAAACTACTCAAGCATCATCCCATAGGGGGATTGGTGCTACTTTGATATGAAAAGTAGCCCTTCCCCAACCCCTTTAGATAAGCTAAATGATAAAATGCTTTGAAGATGGATTCAAATGACAATGGTATGGAGAAAGATCTAAAGATTATGGAGGATTTGTTGAAGGATGAAGCCTCTATTTAAAGATTCTCAAGTTGAAAGAATGCTTATGAGAGAGCAATGTGGGATAAAGATTTGACCAATGAGATGAAGCCACTTGTCAACTTGTGATAGGATGAGGAATGAGCACATTTTGGTCCATGTGCCAAAGAGAGGGAGATTTCAAATTTGAATTTGAGAGTTAATGTTGTGTTTGACCTTTGCAAGGGACATGTAAGAGCCATGTAAGAGCTCATAAATGCTTTGTTGGGTGTACATGTCCACTTGTTTTTGAATTCAAACTTGAGGGAATATTTCTCAAAGATGCCATGTTGATGGAAAATGCTGATTTTATAAATGAATTAAAATGATTTATTGGTGCAAGTGGGAAAAGCTAGAGGATATGATGGGTAGTTGGATTAGGTTAATCAGGGTTAGATTAACTTAATGATGATTAGATGCTTTGACCCCTTTGAATTGAATATTTTGATTTATTTAAATCAAAAAGGGATGAAAGTTGATTTTAGACTTAATTAAATAAATGATTGATTTATTTAATCAAGGAGGGTGATGTTAGGATCAAGTTGATTTATTTAATTTAAACTGATGACTTTAGACTATTGACCAAATAAACATGATTTATTTGATGAATGGATGAATATGACCTAATCGAATGCATTATGCCAATTTTGCGTGTCTGCATGTAATAAAACACGAGTTCCAACAAGCGTCTAAAATTTAGACGTTTGTGTCATTTTCTTTTACTGCCCTATCTCCATTTAACATATAACCCAAGAATATGTATGCGATCATGAGGGAAAATAAACAAGCTCATAAGTGTAGATTAACCAGTATATTATATATATATATATATATATATATTTTGATGTTGATATAATTATTGAAATATTGAAATATTATATATATTATTGTAATGGTAAAATTTATAGATTAAAATTAATTTTTATTTTATTATTTTAATGAAATGGATTAAAATAATTATATATCGATAAATAGAACACTCTTTGTATAAAGTTAGGCTAATTTTCTAATTTGTCACGCACCTTCATCTATTGTCACACCCATACAATTAATTTTATATGTATTCATACATATCCCTGTATTTTAACTATTTATAACACCTATAATTTTATGTCTTCATGCATATCCCTATATTTTAACTATTTATAATACCTATCTTTACACCAATTCTCATATATTTCATACATATCTTAATATTAGCATTTTCATAGTTCGCCTAGGTAGCAGAGCTGGCTTAGGTCATGGGTTTGCTCCCCATAGGTCTCGAGTTCAACCCCCGCTCTCATGGTTGACCAGTGGGCCTGTATGCGGGATATGGTGTCCACCCGCAGGGGGATAGCCTTGCCCTAGGTACCCAAGGTATGAGCTACTGGGCTGCTGGGCTGAGTCGTAGGGACACTTTGCTGCATAAAAAATAAATATTAGCATTTTGATCATGTCTTGGGTCAATTCCACAATGTGCAAGATCAATCCTACATCATGTAAAGCTAAATCAAATTTTCAAAAAATAAAATAAAATTTTGTCAACTATGACTCATTTTCTTGCTTACATGAACCAATATGGTACACATTTCACATGATTTATTGCTATATAGTGGTATTCAAAGGAATTGAATTCACATTCATTTATCATCTAGAATTCATTTAAAATTTAATGTAATTCAAGGAGCATCATTATAAGTATATTTTTATTTGAACCATTAAAAGGAACAATTTTTTTTTGTATCATTTTATCACATTTGCATTAGTTAAGAATATCATCTTTCATCATTTTCATGACTATAAAATTTATCATTTTAGGAGTTGGCCTAAGAGAACTTGAACACAACAATCCACTAGCCTCCTCAAGGTATTTCCAAATACCACCATCCTTAACCATCGAAAGACAACATGACCGCTATCAGACTCTCAAACTACACCACCATCTACAATCATAGTACAACACCCTCATAAAATAGGGTTAGCTTCTAAGGAAAGATAGGCCAGAAAAATATCCACCATTAGATCTAAACCCTAATAATTAATGGCCTAGATTTACAATATATTATTTATTTAATGTATGCCAACCATTTAAGAGTTTTCTAAAAAAGTTAACAAAACATTGTTTACACCCATCCCACTCCTCCTCTCCAACTTGTACTCCCATTGTAGATTACACCTATCAGTGTAACTAGGAAATACATACATATGTGTGTGTGTGTGTGTGTGTGTGTGTGTGTGTGTTCTTATATATATCCTATCAACAATAAATTTTATATAATTATAAGGTTGAGACAGTTTCCCAACAAATTTCCCACTTGAACACCTTGCAAGAGCAACGAGAGGGAGTAAGCATTGTCTCCTAATTTCTAGGGGATGAAAGACCCATAGTTTCTGAACACCATTTGAACTTCTCCATGCTCATAAGATTAGTTAAGGAATCAACAAAATTCATCAAAGTCTCTACCTTAACCAATTTCACCCTACCATCTTTGAGCATATCTAAACAAAATAATATTGTACATCAATGTGCTTGGTCCTAGCATGAAATAATGGGTTCTTGGCTAGACATATCACACTCTAACTATCTCAATAAATTGTCACTACACCTTGTTTTATTCCAATATTTGAACACAATCTCCTAAACCAAATGGCTTCTTTACAAGCATGAGTATCTATCATATACTTTTCTCTAGTAGTGGACAAAGAAACGACACCTTGTTGCTTACTCATCCAACTAATTGCACCATCAAATAAAGTAAACACATAAGCACTAGTGGATTGTCTACTATCAATATCACTTGCCCAGTCTTAATCCACATAACCATGAATATCAAGGGAAATATAATCTTCAATCATATTACTATGATAACACAAGGAATACTCTAAGGTACCCCACAAATATCTAAAGACTCTTTTAATTGTATCCCAATGAAATCTACCGAGACTAGACATATATTTGGAAAGAACTCCCACTACTTGGGCAATGTCTGGTCTAGTACAAACCATAGCATACATCAAACTTCCAATTGCACTCTAATAAGGCACTCGACTCATATCTTCCATCTTTGATAGAGATGTTGGATAATTTGAAATAGATACCTTTGTTCTAACAAAAAGGGGAACACATAGTGGTCTACAATCCTGCATGTTAAATATTGAAAAGAGGAAAATTGTGTGCTTTTTTTCACCTCTAGGGTTTTGGACCTAAATGAAGAGAGACAATCTTCTTACTCTTCACTCGAGAACAAACCTTTGAGATTTCAATGCAAAGGAGATTGAAATATATTACAAAGGGATTGTCCTAAAGGCTGAATGAAATCTAATGAGGGGTTCACCACCAAGTTTAGACTTGGAAAATATAATGAAATGTAATATGAAATTCCAAACTCTAATTGAAAGAAAACTAACTCTAAATAACCTAGGAAGATTAATAAAATGCAATAGAAAGCTATAAAATAGAAAGTGTGCACCTGGGAGATTGAAGAAGGTAGAATGGAGGTCTAGATCACTGAAAAATCTATTTTCAAGGTTGATTGGGACTTATTCGCCAATATGGGTGAATCAATCTAATTTTTGGGAAAATGCACTAGAGCAGGTTTTAGCCAAAAGGGTATTCAGATCCGTAAAATATTTGTCAAGCCTGTATAATGGGACTCATTCGCCAATAGTGACGAATCAATCCACTTCTACTTTTTTGGAAATTATGAACTTGAATCTATGCCTCTCAATCTTCTCTACTCTTTTTGACTAATTTCTAGATCCGAAATTGTAAATTGCCACTTGTATGTCTTCTCCAAGCTTCTCCAAGGCTTGATGATAAGTTTAGGGATTTGAAAATTTTTCTCCAACTTTGCTTCTTGGAAAATTTGCAACCTAGCCCTGTAAATCACATGCATGAAGAGGGAAAAATGGTGTGGGGTTAGTGAATAGGGTTTTTCCTTCCAAGTCAAACCCCTTGTTGGTAATTAAACCTTGAAATGAAAGTAAATATGAAAGGAGAATCATGAATGAACAAATATCAATGTTGCAACTCACCAAACCCTAGCAATAAGGTGTTGCAAACATGTAAGTAATGGCTCCAATGGATGTAGACTTGGAATATTGCTTGATGTTGATAGATCTTTGAATGAAACACTTGCTTGAATCACAAACCCTACATCACAATTGTTAGCTCTAAAACAACATGATGCAAGCAATCTTTGACATGATGATTGACACTTGAAGAATGCTCTAAAATGCTTGATAACCTACCCTTGAAATGCCTTGAATTCTCTTGTGAATGCTCAATGAATTGTAAACTCTCTTGAATGCTAGGCCTTGAATATGAGTGAAAGAACCTTGTATTTATACTCAATTATGCAAGAATTCTCAAAATTACAACACTACAATCCGACATCAGATCTAGGAGAATAAGATCCTGCTAGAAATTTGAATTAAATTTTAATTTTGGTCACACGGGACTCATTCACCCAAGGTGGAAAATGAGTCCCACTAGACATAATGTATGGGACCAAAAATGAAAAGTGCTTAGAAATGTGTGAAACTTGCATTAGGGCCAAAGAAACCTAGGTGGGATTCATTCACCCAAGGTGGCGAATGAGTCCCAGATGCTAAATCTAGGCCACACAAGCTAGGAACACTTGAATTATGATTGGTTATTAATTGGTGTCAGGATTATCCTAAAAAAGATGCAATCAATGATTCTCTTGGATACAAAATAGGGCCAATTAAAGCATAATAAAGATCAATTATTAATGAAAAGCCTAGAGAATTGTGAAAGTGTGTTACAACACTTTACAACACTCCAAACAAGGTAAGATTAATGCTGATTTTGATTTAAAATTATATTTATTATGCTTAGTTAAGTGATAAAACCCTAGAAATGTGTGAAAGTGTGTTACAACACTTCATAACACTTTAGCAAGGAAACATTAAATCCCATTAATTCACAAGGGCCCAAGACCTAATGTGAATGTGTTATCCACATTACAACACTAAATCAAGGCAACATTAAGCCAAAATCCACAAGGAGGACCCAAACGCGTGTGAAAATGTCAAGGGATCCATTTTACTACACTACATTTAGTCATCACTTTAGTGAGAGGATGAACTTGCTTCAAACTCACTAAAGTAGACAAACACGCACCAAGAGGGGTTCAAATGTACCAATTATAGCAAGATGAGACAACAACAATCGAGAGGGGTGATCAAGCCCCTATGATCAAGATCCTATGACAAACCAACATAATCACAAAGGAACACACATGAGAATGATATAAAGAACATGGACAAGGAAAAGTATACACTGCCAAAGATGAAATAAAAAAGGTGAAATAAAAGAATCAGATTAATCTTTGACCATTTTTCCATCATGATGTGGATTAGATCTAGGCTATTTGTCCGTAAAATGCATACTCACTCTAAGGTGACAAAAATTCTAGCTGTCTACCGGGTGAGAAGTCCTAAAAGGTGAGAAACATACACTAATGGATGGTATGCACTCACACACATGCAAGTGGCTATGGGGAAAGTCATGTCTAAGATTGGGCTTCCCACTCAAACCATATCAAAGTTATACCTTGTGATAAATTTAAGAAGGAACCACACAAAAATGATTTTCAATCTTCATGAGGCAAGACAAACTTTATATGCTTGGGGATCATGAACAAAGAAGATGGCTCTATAGGTATACAAGCTGTGTTATGCAAGGTGGCCATATAACTAAAAATGAAAAATGAAAAATAGGAAATGTTCAAACGAGTATTGCTTAGTTCATGCGAGGTTTTTAAATTAGGGAACATTTTTCCTAATGTCTCCAAGAGAAGACCAATCAAAGAATAGAGGATTCACAACTTAGGGGATGTAGTGCTTCACATCAAGCCACTAAGAGGAATATATGCTAAGGGAGATCATGCTCTTGAAGGACATTAAACCCAATGTCATCCACAAAGCGACAAATACATTGTATGAAGTAAGAAAACTGCACCAAGAACCAAGAAAAAGGAAAATGCAAAAGAATAATGCCAATGTATGCCCCCACTTTAAAGAAATTGCTAAACACCATGCTGTGAGAAATTACTTTAAAGTAGAAAATGAGAAAATTCAAACGAGAAGGAAGACATGAGAGCTAACTTGGAAAACCCTATGCCAAATCATATGTTTCTAAGTAAAGTTGCATCATGCAAGAGAAAAAGAAAAGGGACGGGTTTCCCCTAAAATGAAAACAACAAACACATAAGGGATCTATGGATTTGGGGTTAGTATGTTCTTTGCTACATGACTTTAAAAGATCTTGGAACTGTCATCATCCCCCAAATATAACACCCTCAACTTGAGAGTAACCTTTTGCAATCAACCTTGCTTTTTACTTCTAAATACCTCCATCTAAACCAATCTTTCTCTTGAATGCCCATTTGTAACCAACAAGTTTCCATCCTTCAAGAAATGGTACAAGATCCCATGTATCATTCTTTTTCAAAGATACCTTTTCTTCATCCATAGAAATCTTCTAGGATTCTACATCATTCTTACCTAATGCCTCTTCTATAGATTTGGGTTTATCCATGTTAGTATTCAAAGAAAAAATATATCTCCAATCATCAGGTGAATACCTTTTAGGTGGTTGTCTATGCCTTGAAGAACTTTGAACAAGTTGAGTTGGAGGTTCTTTCTCCTCTTCTGAAGATTTAGATCTAGACGAGCTCTCCTCAACTTCTTGTATATCCATGGGCATTGATTCAACTTTCTCAGGTGTAGAAGGAAATTGAATCGCCCCTTCCTATTTACTTTGTTCTAGCTGCAACATAATAAAAGAAGGCTTAGTTTCTCTAAAAAATACACTTCGACTATATATTACCTTTTGTACAACAAGGTCCCAAAGCTTGTATCCTTTCACACCAAAACTATATCCAATGAAGATACATTTCATAACCTTTTTCTCCAACTTTGTTCATTTAGACTGGGTAATCCCACAATAGTGGTTTACAATTTTTGGCCAAACTAGACACTGAAATAATTTTTTCTAACTAAATCTTCACTTTCGGGCACCTATAGCAGCTAAACTGTGAGGAATTTGAAGATGATGCAAACTAGAGTTTCATGAATTTTTTTTGTAGATTCTAAATATATTTTTTTCAAAATGTTTTCAAATAGATTGCACCTCTTTTTCCATCTCCCTCAAAAACTAGTTTTTTTTCAGAAAACAACATTTTAAAGGAGTGACGCTCACTGTATAATGCATAAATTTTTTCCATGAAAGATAAAATTCTAATTCTTTAGAATTTAGATTTTTAACTATGATATCTAGTGCTTCCACTTGGTTAGATAGTGTTTTATTGAATATTTTTTCCTTAATCAAGTTTTGAAGTCAAACCAATTACAATTCAGACATAGGTGGACCGTATAACGCTTAACTTTTTTTGTATGTATCAAAATTCAATTTTATGTTTTTTTTTGGATAAAGGACTTCAATATCTGTTGCACTCATATTTTTAAATATATTTTTTTATAATCTTCTATTTTTCCACGTGTAGAACAAAGAGCTTGATTTTCAGTGAAAAAAGTACATTCACAAGAAATAAAAAATAAATATAATAATAAAATTAAACTCATTTAAAATTATACTTTTTGGGAAGCTTATAATAAGGACTACATACTTACAAAAAATAAATTTTAAATGAATTCATTTGATCCCCCAAAAGGTAAATCAAAAGTGGTTTTTTATCAACATTTTGATAGGTGTAAATGAGACTTCGTTATAGGTATGGTTTAAAACTAGCAAGATTCTATCCTTGAGGGGGTTTGATCTAAGGTAGTTTGATCAAACCCTCTTCAATTGGAATTCTTTAAATGGAACATTTTAAGGATTAAATCATTATATTTTCTAAAAATATGTGATTTTAGCAAAAATCAGAATCTCCCAGAAATTGTAAACCAGCTTTGTGGGATCACCCTTGAACTCCTTTGGAACATGTGCATATACCTCACAACCAAAAATTCTAATATGTCTTAATAAAATATTGTGACCTGACCATGCCTCTGAAGGAATCTTATCAACAAGATTTGATGTAGGAGACCTATTAATCAGGTAACAAGCAATGGCAATAGCTCCATCCCAAAACCTTTGTTCTAGACTAGTACCACTCAACATACTCCTAGTCTTCTCCATCAGTGTCATGTTTATTCTTTTTGCAACTCCATTCTCTTGTGGAGAATATAGAGTTGTCTTTTTTCTATGAATACCACAATGTTTACAGAATCTAGCAAAATCATTAGAGAAAATTTCACCAACATTCTTAGTCCTCAAACATTTTATTTTCTTTCTAGTATACAACTTAGCCATAGCTTTAAATTTTTTAAATCGATTAAAAACTTCACAAGATTTATGAGAACTCGAGTAAAATTGAACTCTATTTTTTTCCATAAAGTGATGCTCACATAAATAAAATTCAAGATTACAATCAAACAAACCTTCAACAAGGTTTTTATTTTTAGAGGTCCTTAGATAATTTTCTCTATTGTGGCAAAGTCTTTGGTTCTATAACATAGTTTTCTCTACAGGTAACTTTGATTATGAAGAAAGAGCACCCTTTGGTATCTAGAAGCTATGACCATTTGCTGAAGGTGAAACACTCACCTATTCGACAGACTTGCTTTTCAGAGAAGTACTATTGCACTCAATAGTGTATGCATCAAGCTTATACAACGTGCCATATCTAACACCTCTAGCAATCACCATAACACCTCTAACCATCTTACATCCTAAATCATAAAATACTACATGCACATGCACATCTATTAGTTTTCTTACAGATAATAGATTTCATGCTAATCTAGGGATATGCAACCCACCATCAATCATTTTTATTCTATGATCGGGAAATCTAATTTTAAATTTACCATGACCAACAATGTTTAAATAAGAATCATCACCCAAGTACACCTTACCTCCATCAAATTCTTCATATTCAGAAAACCAATCTCTATTAAAGGTCATCTGGAAAGATGCACCTGGGTCAATTAACCATTCATCGTTGCCTACACAGGTTGCCAAAGTTGTAATGAATGCATCACCATCTTCCTTCTCAAACTCAGAATTATAATCAAATCTCTTCTTTTTCTTCTTTGTTTCTTCTTTGCATTCCTTACAAACATGTCCTAGCTTACCACAGTTCCATCAAATAACTTTGGACTTTCCAAGACATTTAGATCTCCCCTTGGATTTGGATTTTTCAGTCTTCTCATTCTTCTTACCTTTTTCCTTAGGTCTTCCATGAATAATAAGGGCCTCCTTGGTAGTGATGGATACCTTCCTCCTCGCCTCTTTGGGAAGAAAAGAACCCATTGCATCTTCAGTCTTCAAAATAATAGAAGTACACCTAATATTCATAATAAGATAGTCCCATGAATCAAGCAAAGAACAAAGCAAGATCTATCATTTCTTAGGTCCTCATCCAATTTGACACCAACTAATTCCAATTGAGCCACCAAAATATTGAATGATTCTAGGTGGTCTATGACTCATCCACCCTCTTCCATTCTCAAGGAATACAATTTCTTCCTCAAGAAAATCTTGTTCACTAAATATTTGGATTGATACATCTCACCAATCTTCTTCCATAGTTTTTGTGCAAAGGTATCCTCATCGAAATTGATTAAAAAAAATTATACCAAGCACAATTTGATTAGACCCTTGGATTTATGGTCCATAACATCATACTGAGTAGGATTTGTAGGCCTTGAAATATTCTCATCAACAACATTTCATAGATCTTGATCTATTAACAAATCCTCTATCTTCAGCTCCCACATTTCAAAATTATTTCCAAAAAATTTATCCACCTCTAGTCTCCCTAATAAGCTTCTCATCTAAAAATTCTTGTAACAAGATCACAAAGTATCTTTTGCATAGGCTCCAACCCAAATCTAGAATAGTTCAAAAAACCCAACAACCCACAACTGAAACCAAAGGTGATTAGGCTCTAATACCACTTATAAGGAAGCTAAGATAGCAAAACAACTTCCTACAATAATCTTGAGAGGAGAATAATGCAAAACTTTATAGATCTTTAATATTTATAGAAACTTAAATAGAAATAAACATAAATATCATACATACCACAACACAGTGATTTATGTGGAGAAAAACCTTTTAGGAGAAAACCCCACACTCCAAAAGTTTCCCAATATATATATTATTCAAAAATCACAAAGATTACAATATACTTGCAGAGCAAGATTCTCACAGGAGTATTACCACCACAGATCCAGAGACAATACAACCACTATCAGACTTTAAGAATACAACACCATCTATAATTATAGTACAACACCCTTATAAAATAGGGTTACCTTCTAGGGCAAGATAGGACAACAAAATATCCACCATTAGATCTAAATCCTAATAATTAACTGTCTAGATTTGCATTATATCATTTATTTAATGTATGTCAACCATTTAAGAGTTTTCTAAAAAAAGAACAAAAAATTGTTTACACATCCCACTCGTCCCCTCCACCCTGTGCTCCCATTGTATATTACACCTATCAATGTAACTAGTATATATATACATATATATATATATATATATATATCTTATCAACAATAACCTTTATATAATTGTAAGGTTGAGACAAAATTTCCCAACAGAAGCTCAAATTGGGTTATTTACATGTATACAATCATTAGTGGATTATAGTGACTAGGTAGAAACCTATTATGACAAAGATGAGGATTAGAACAAACCTAGACAAAAGACTAGACTCACCATTTCCCTATGCCTTTTAAATTTAGTACCTTTAATTTTTTTTGTGAATATACAACTAAGAAGTTGTAGGACGAGTTAGCTATTTTTTATAAACAAGGCCTCTTGTTAAAGAAATTTCCATGTGGAATAACTTGCATTATTTAAGATGAAATATATTTTCAACAAGTAAGGATTTTAATGCATTTAAAAATATTTTTTGTTAATTGGATTTGGTTGATTTCAAGTTGAACAAGGAGGGCTAGTGTAATAACTCATCTTGTTTAATTTTTAGATCCTTGTTACAACCTTGAAATGGTGAAAAATAATATCATCTATAAGTGAATGCTTGAGGAGGTGGTTATAGGAAAATTATTGTAATAAATGGGAAAAAAATCTATTTTTTTTAGGATGCTTTGATCATTAGAGACTAGTAGAAGGAAAATGATAAGAATACGAAAAAAATTTAAAGATCGAAATCCTCTAGAAAATACAATGTGAAATGTTGGAACTATAAGGAGACTTGACACCTTTGAGATATTTTAAATGCATAAAAATATTTGAAAAGAGAAAGAAAATAAATTAGATGAGTATCCTTCAATAAATTTATATTTATATAATAAGTGTTGAATGTTTCTTTCTAGTGTAATCATTTATGTATATACTAATTTATTGTTTATTTATTCAATAATATCTTGTCACATGACTCAAGTCTTAAGGAGTGTTTCTTTGAGTATGAAATATTTGTTAGAGGTGATATCATTTAAGTAGATAACTCTTTTCATAAGATCATATGGTGGGAGGAGGTCATTATGGCTTTTAGAGACAGGAGGGTGAAGTTAATCTTAGTAGTCTTGTATGTCCTTTGACTTACTAGAAATTTGACTTTGGTTAGTGCTTAGATTATTGATGTAGGTGTACAAGTAAGCATTTGGGAAGGAGATTTTTAGAACAATTTTAGGTGGAAAATAATTAATGAAAAGTAAGAAATTAGACTCTAGACTGTTGTGCAATTTTCGCACACACGCCCCACCAGAGGCAGGGACCCTCTTTTTTACTATTTCATTCTCTAGCTTTGCTTTTGGCCTTTTGCTTCGCTTGAAGAAATCATTGCTTATCTTCACTTAGGGTGTTTTGATTGTTTCTCTTTGACCTTAGGCTATCATTTGAACTATGTTCTTTCATCTAAAATCCATTCACAGGAAAATTGACTAAGTCAACAAGAGGTCTAGAAAATCCGGGTTCCCTTGGATTTCCTGAGGTTCAGTCCATTCAGAGATTTCAGCCCACCTTGGATTTTCCGGCTTGAGCTCATTTCAGAAATTTTGAGCCCCCTCGGATTCCTCGAACTCTAATCCGTCTAGAAATTTCGCCTCCCCTCAGATTCCCCAAACTCTAATCCATCCAAAAATTTTGCCTCCCCTCAGATTCTTTGAATCCTACCCATGGCCGTATATTCGAGCTTTTGCTTTTTTCCGTCTCCAACTTTGTGCTGCCTGGAGGGATCTGAGTGCTTGATGCAAACCGTTGCATTTAGGGATTAAGGTTCTT
Organism: Sequoia sempervirens; assembly: GCA_007258455.2. Lineage (NCBI taxonomy): Eukaryota > Viridiplantae > Streptophyta > Pinopsida > Cupressales > Cupressaceae > Sequoia > Sequoia sempervirens. The sequence goes on from VDFB02000015.1 coordinate 149,740,598, forward strand.
GAGATTAATTTATTCTCCAATGCTACTGGTGTTGTCTCGACAAATAAAATTTTCAGTCACTATGCTTATTCTCATTCTGCATAAGTGTGAGAAAGCTAGTTTATATATATAAGCATTTCGTGGGTCTATTGTTTGCATTCCACCTCACTGATTTCTAGTTTGGATTTCTCTAATCCTAGGCACGAAGCTCGTTTCAAGGTCCTGTTTTATGCCTTTCACTACAAGATTCTATGCCATGTAATGTCAGGGCATCATGTCACATATTTGCTTTAATATGGGTCTTGAATCGTTGACTTAATTGTACCATTGGATATTGAAGCAGAACTTGGCTATGCCATTTGTTGTTTTAAATTTGGATTTTCATTTAAGTACTAATCATGCTTGCAGATACTTAGTCCCCAATTTTAAAGGGATTCAAACCTCTACGTTTTGAAGACATTTGAAAAATTCGATAGGGTAACTATGCTCAAAGGGGTGAAGGATGAATAGCATTCTTTAATACATCAAGATGGGGGTTGGCATTGTGATTATTACAAGGATTAGTCCTTATAAAATGATGCAAAATTTAGGATCTAAATGGATATAGATGCTTAAAATATCTTTGAAGGAAAATCAGTCTTGCAGCCTATAATCATGAGCAATGGAAGTATTTGCATTTGCAAGAGGAAGCGATGAATAAGGTGTTTATCAAATGGAAGATGAATTGGCGTATTGGATCATCAATATTTACACGACCATGATATAAGCAAGAAAAACGCCTAAGATGACAATGGAATTGACGATGGACATGCTAGATGGTGAGCTTCGAAGAACATGGAATATATATGCAAATTTGTCCGAAAAAGTGCATACAGGCCAAGCGCATGACAACATGGGTTTTTAAAATAAAGCTCACGGTCTAGGATTCATATCATGTTTTAATTGCTTATGGAGATGTTGGAATAGGTTAGTTGGGTGTAGGGTTCTCAAATCTTGCAAGATCATCGTAGTAATGTTTCCAGGTAGTCCGTGGTGTAATAAAATTCTTGAAGAATAATGGCTCAGGAAATCCTTGAACATGAGAAGTACCCAAAGAAATGATACTTAGAAAATCTGAGCATATGTGGAATCCCCGAAGGGATTAATGTTTAGGAAATCTAGCTATGGTTGGATTCTTTGAAGTAGGCAGACTTTCAGAAAATCTAAGTGACCATGAAATCTTTGAAGGTCACCCAAATCCGTGCATAATGTAAATTCCCAAAACGGTGAGCGGTCACATGAAATAAGTTATGGAGATGTCTGTGGTTGAAAAATGGTGACAAATCCAGGTGGTCCTGGGTCCATGGAAAGGAAGAATCAAGTTCGTGTGCATGAAGACCGTGTGATGAATGTTATCCTTATGAATATCTACCTTGGTATTTTTTCCATCGAAATTCTCAAGGTCAAAATGCGAATTAGCTGTTTCGACTGCTATTTCCCGATCATTCATCGGTTGCAGGTCCTCAAATTATGAAAGAGAGACCGATCTAAATGATCAGTGCATACTAGATGCGGATGTTGAACGATGCAATCATAGAAACTTCGATTAGCATAAGAAGATGGTGCAAAGGATAGTGATATCAAGAACCAAATGCAATTCATAGGCGAGGAAGCAAAGAACTAAGTAAATGATGAGAATCACGTTTGCTGCTATGTGATGAGCGAAGGTTTGGGTAATCCATTCATACTCAGATTCTCCGAAAGGATTAAGCCTTAGAGAATTTGAGGTCAGCCAAATTTCCCAAAGTATTATAATTCACAAGGCCACCAATTCCCCGAGGTCTTATGAACTCTGAGGTTCCATTCTAAAACCGTGGCCTGTGAATGTAATCTGTAGGCAGACTAAAACAGTGTTATGGAGATAAGTCTGATTTATAAAGTTCATAAATAATGGTCTATTCATGCATGGTCTACAAAGAATTTGAAGTAGAACAAATATGATCTAAGCTTACCAAATTCAGTCAAGAATAATGCATTTCGATATGAAGTTGGCCGATTCATCCTGGTAGTTACAAATGATCGAAATGAATGAAGATGACAAGGTTTCAAGCAAGATTTGATTTGAAATAGATTCTAAAGGGTTTGACAATGGGTATTCGGAGGCCGCTGCCATCCAGGTGGTGGTTTTTGATCATTATTTGAAGAATGGTAGTGGTGAAGTAATAAGATGATCGACCCTTTATTACAAATGTTGATTGAAAACCAAGACTTGATCAAACAAGGAATATGTGGGAGTGAACCAATGGAGAATGCTCCTTACTGTACTACGCTAGCTGCATGCAAAGTTTCAAAAAACCTGATAAAACTTGTTCTTATTACAATATAGTATGATGATACACAAGAGAAGATATGATTTGGAAATGATCGAATGGGATTGTTGGCGATGAGTGAGTAAAACAACAGAGTATAAATAGATTGCTATGTTTGATGACTCTCACCAATTTCAGAATCGTGAGATGAACGAATGCAATAGGATTAGAATGGTTTGATTTTAGTGCATTTGGTTGTGTGTAATCAGTGCATAATAGAAGTAACTAATTGCTTGGGCACCACATTTTTGTTTTATTGATCTTTCATTCAAAGAATATGGTTTAATGTATTCATGTAGAAGAGGCAGTTCTTTTCAATTATGGTTTCACTATGACAAATCTATAAGAAGAGAGAATCTAAGAAAAAGATGTGGATATTCTAGATAAGTTATGTCATGGGTAGTAAGTGAGATATTAGTTCCTATTGCAAGACACACATATAATTGATTTAGACATTATAGATATCAATGTAAGAGTGCACGGTGAACAAATAATACCCCGTTGGCCTTGAGAGGATTCATCGTTAAGGGTTGAAGTGGTACCTTATTGAGGCACTTGAATGATAGCCTTGTGTTGGTATTGGGGTGAGAGGTTGAAATGGGTTGTGATTGGTGTTGAAATGGTAAGATCGACAAGGATAATTAAAGGTTTAAGGAGGTGAGGATTATTGTTGTTATAGGGTATGATGTTGTGAAAGCAGGTTAGAAATTTTAAAGGAGGAATCTTTGATGATTGTGATGGCTGAGGTTATTAGATTTCCATACCCATGGGGTATACTTTTAGAATTAGCAGCTCTTATGAAATTTTAAATGTCCATCTTAAATGAAATCCTAATGAATTCCATTGGTTCATTTAAGTGAAGGGTCTATACTTAAATTTGATCCTTATGATTATAAATGTTGACTTGATTGCTATATGGTATGTGTTATGGATTAGTCTTAATTTAATAAGTTCTTGACTTAATTTGATTGTGTGTCTTGAATAGGAATAATGCAAGGAGATATGTTATAGGTGGATGGAGAAGCAAGAACACATACGCATGTAAACGTACCATAGGAGGAGTAATTTAAATTATCTAAATGAGCCCACATATGGAGATGTGTCCAAAGGGATGGAGTTTCAAATGTTCAAGAGAAATTGCTACATATGCACCCACATTAAAATCTATGCCATAGCTATTCCAATTGGAGAGGACTTTCTGGAAGGACCAAGATCACATGTGGACCTGTTTCTTTCATCCAATCCAGATTATTGCTGATGTCAAGGTGGCAGAGTCCTATTTTCTCATTGTTTAATGATGTAACTACTTTTATACAATTGGATGATGATGTATTTGGATGCTAAAACCCCAATGTAACTATTGGATGCTTCTAGAAGTGTAATTTATGTCATTGGATTGATTTAATCCTAGCCATTGAAATTATAATGTAAAATATATAAAAGGCCATTACCATCTCATTTGTAAGGGGTTAGAGAATAGTTGATTAGAAGTTATAGAAAGCCAAAATTGGCTAAGTTAGGAGTTAGGTTCTGCAAATCAGTAGTCATAGGAGAGGAGAGAGACTGAAAATTGTTATGTAATGTTGGAGAAGTTAATGCAATGGGGTCATTGTTTGGTGAACCTTGTGTTGATCATCAATAGTTTTATGGTTTCTTGTTCTCAATTCTGAGTTGTTAGATGTTAGATTTCAGTTCTTTCATGATAATGGTGAAATTTTAATGATGTTGTTTGATCTCCAGTCCATACTTTTAGCAATTTTTTGATTGTAGGTTGTTGTGTAAAGTTAGTCTGGGCCTTATTTTGTGCTAAGTTCAACTGTGAATGATTGTTTACATTGTGCCAGTTATTGGGTATGTGAATGAATGTTCAAAGTCTGAAAATCTTTAGTTTCCTTAGAAGATTGCACTATTTTCGTGGAGTTGTAGGCTTGTCCTTGATCAAGCAGAGATTTGTTTTATTGGGGATTTGTCCATCTGCAACATTCATCATTGTTGTGATTGATCTTAGGAATTAGTTTAGAATTTCTTTCAACTCGTTCTCTTTTGCCATTTCTTTGAAATATGGGTTGGTTATAAGATTGAAAGTATCACCATATTGTTACATCTGATGAAAGTATACTTCCAACATTGTTCATTTATAAGGCCCCTTGTGATTACCAAAATTTTCACATATTATCTGAGTTGTTTATGCATTGTCAAGACCTGACATTAGAGACCTTGGGGTTATCTCTTGAGGCTTGCCGATAGAGATTTACCTTCGAAGAGAGATAAAATATCATATTCTATCTAAGTTGTTGTTGTGTAGAAAGCACCATCAATAGATTGCTGCTAGGAGGGCTAAATGAAGGTGACATAGCTAGAAGTTGAATGAGCCTTCATGTTGAAAATTTAAGATATGATAGATCTATAAATCTAAAAATACATATTTTGACTCAAGATGGAAAAGAAGTCTTATGTTTTTAATTATGGAAGCAGTCCTCAGATTGACTTTCCTCAACTTTGTGAGTCTTTGAGTGAGAGATTGGATCTTTGGAATAGTAAAGGTTTGCATCACTATGCATTGTTAGACAAGTGTAGAATTCACAATACCTGTAAGCATAATGAGTTTGAATGCTTAGAAATTTTGGGTAAAATCAAGAGGATTGTGCAAAGGGTTATTTTCATGCAAAACCTGTCTGAACCATTAGCCTCTATAGATTTAGAGTTTATTGATGTTGTAGTTGAGGCATTCACACAGATAGTTGAACATCAGCTTGGGGGTGGTAAGTGTTTGCAAGATTTCATCTCATCTAAATGGTGTAGAGTTTATAATGCACCCCATTCAAAGTTTACTTGCCGTTTGTGTGTGGACGTCATCATTAAAGTTGGGAGATACATGGAGTGGAAAGAAAATTTAGATAAGGAATGCACTATGAAGAAGCCAACAAATTATAAATCTAGAGATGATGTTGTAGATGATGTTGAAGTGGCTTTGGAAAGGACTGAGTGTAAGGAGATTAAATCTGAGACATTAGATTTGATAGAGGAACATTTAAGTGAAGAACTACCTACAAAGATCAAGGAAGATGTTCCTATAGAGGTTAGTTAGATTTCTGAAAATACAATGGAGGATGAGTAGCAAGAGAAAGGAGTTACCATACAAGCTCATCCCATTTGGGATGAAGATCCAATACAGACTAGATATGAAGCTCATTTGGGTATGTGTAGGATCATGATGGGCCAAAAAGTGGCAATATGATGGGTATGTGGCTGAGGTATGTGGCTGATGACTATTTTTTTACCAAAAATTGATGAAACAAAAAGGGTTTTTAAAAGAGATTCTTAGCTTTCCACCAATATAAATTATGCTTTACTTGAATTTAATAAGTAATTATTATTTATTTTTTATTCAAATTATGATTAAAGTCCTAATTGATAGGCTGATTGAAAAACATCTATAGCTTTGAAACGATTTCACATTTTTTGAATCCAAAATATGCGTCACATTCTATGTTTCACATACTATAGGATTAAAAAAAAAAAAAAATTCATGAAGTTTTGACCAAGTTAAGGTGATCGACATACGAGTTTTTATATTTTTTAAAAGTTTTAATAAAAAATTATAATTAATTATTTACTTAAAAAAAAATTACAAAAAATATACATCACATCGGGCATGAGTCCTCTACTTATATCTAAAATTATAAAAAATATTATCATTTTATTGTGGTTAGGGTGGTCAGACATACACCTACTTCTTATTTTTTCCATGTAATTTAAGTACCACTGCATTGAAATTTCAAATTGTCACCATATAGTTTTTTTTTTTTTAAACATACCTAGTAGTTTAGAAACTACATTCAATGTGCTATAGATTCTATTCTTACACATTTTTGAAATAATATAGATAACTTATTCAAATTTTTACACCAAGTTGCCTAAATTTGATTTTTCTGAATTTTTTGCCACTTAAGGGCCTATTTTTTCCATGATGATCATGCACATACGTGTTTGTTTCTAGAATTATAAAAGATTGGTCAAGCCTGAGTTATAGTGTTTGCCTAGAGGAGTTTCTTTTACCAACTTGGTGTAGGGTACATGAGGAAGAGCATTACGAATTCACATGATTCTAGTGCCAGTTAGCCATAAAAGAGGTTGAAGAACAAGTACAACTGCTACAACATACAAGGGATACATAGAAAGACATGTAAAACAAGTCTCCAATGGAAGAATTTCAACAAGTTGCTGATGAATGTCTTGAAAAACATGAGGAAGCACTTATTGGAGTGGTCAATATTCCTGCTAGTTATGATCAAGAATCTGAACCAGTGCCAACACAAGAAGAATTCAGGGAGTTTCCTCTGTCTTTTGATGCATTAAGTATTGAAAATTCACGGACTTTATGCATTAATGATGAGATAGTGAATGTGGTTCATACTAATGTGCAAGAAAACATGAATGATGTTGAAAATAATAATATTATAGTCATAATTGATGGGCTTGATCACACTGAACTGTAAGTGAAAATATGTTTAAAGACCAATCTGTGATGCTTCCTAATGAGCATCCTGTTGAGGAATTCATTGTGCATGACAAAGCTTCTGTATTTTTATCATTGATCCCTCATAAAGAAACACAAATAGGTAAAAAGTTCCATGTTGTTAATTCTGAATTTGTTCAATCTGAATTTCACCTTGAACAATTCGCTAATAACTTTAACTCTATTTTGCATGTTTCAAATGTGAGAAGAATACTACATCATCAATTGAGACCTCCTGACAACATGAATACCAGCTCTTCAAGAGTGTAGGATGATAAACATAACATTCAGTCTATAGAAGTACAAAATCAGGTTGTTTCCTTCCTTATTGAAAATTCTGAAGCTTATCAGTTTGATTATGGAGGTCTAGGAAAAACAACTTGCATGTGGATTGATAATGGTTTCAATGAGTTTCCTCAGTTGTTAATTGTTCCTATTGATGAGGTTAATTTTTAATGTTGCATTATTGAGCCTTATTTAGTGGAACATAAAGATGAATAATTTGCATTCTCGAGGACTGTTACCTTCACCTTACTGCTTGCCCATGCATTGAAAAGTCAAATAGGTGTGAGATTTAGTCTACCTTGTTTGCTCTTGATTTGTTTGAGTTTTTGTACATAATTTTGACTTGAATAAATATGGTTCTTTTCGCTTTGGTTAATTTGGGTATTCTTTCAGTTGTTTGCTTTCTTTCTTTCAATTTGCTTTAGGTTAGGGCTCTTTATACTTGGTTTTCTTTAGTGTTACTTTGCTTTGCCTTGTTTCTACTTTTTTCTTTTTGTTAGTTTAGATCCACTTTATTTTAGGTTTGCTTTTGATTTTCTTTGGTTTTTTCATTGCTTCTCCAGTTTGGGGTCCCTCTGCTTTCTATTGGGGATGCTTTCATATGCACAACAACCGTTTTATTATCAGGGATTGTTCTGAGTATTCCTTTTACAAACTCTAATAATCCTTCTAGAGTCAGTTAGTAGAAATCCTTTATTTGGTGTCACATGTGCTAATGCCTGAGGAAGATAAGTCACTGGACTAAGTTAAATTTGAAATGTGCTCGGGTCTTACACCTCTAAACACATCTTAAGAATTGCAAGGTTGCTAAAGGTTCCTCATGAAGTCTGGTCAATTGAAAAATATTATTTCTTCTTCAACACCACTGTGGTTCTTAGCCTTGAGTGTGAGCTTTATTGCTTACAAGGTGAAAAGGAAAGTTTAAAAGATCTCAAAAGAATATCAAGAGAAAAACAGAAAAAAGCATATTGAAAATCAAAAGTGAATGTTTACCTTATCAGGAGTATCCTAGTATGTATACTGGAGCTATGGATGCCCAGCTGGTAGTAGAGCTATGGTTGGGAGAGCCACAACGACAACCTCGTCGGAGCTATGGATACCTGACTGACAATGAGGCTCTATCCAGGATGCTTTTGGAGTTAGAATCTTTACGTAGCTTGATTAGAGTAAGTTTTGTTCCTGTAGCAACTGAGGGAGGGAAATGAACACATTTTGCACACACTTTGACTCTGGTACAGGAAAGACTTTCTTGTTCATCGACTTTGAAAATTGTTTGTGGTTGATCCAATGCGAGGATTGAAACCAAAGATTTTGGGTTCTTGATTCTAGTTTGTCATCGAAATGCTCTAGAGAATTTTCCCAGCAGGAGTCGCCATTTGTTGTACAATTTTCACACACATGCCCCACAAGAGGTGGGGACCCTCTTTGTGACTATTTCATTCTCTGGCTCTGCTTTTGGCCTTTTTCTTCACTTGAAGAAATCATTGCTTATCTATACTTAGGATGTTTTGATTGTTTCTCTTTGACCTCAGGCTGTCATTTGAACTATGTGCTTTCATCTAAAATCCCTTCACAGGAAAATTGACTAAGTCAATGAGAGGTCCAGAAAATTCGGGCTCCCTTAGATTTCCCAAGGTTTAGTCCATTTGGAGATTATGGCCCACCTTGGATTTTCTAGCTTGAGCTCATTTTGGAAATTTTGAGCCCCCTCGGATTCTCTGAACTCTAATCCGTCTAAAATTTTTACCTCCCATCAGATTCCCTGAACTCTACTCCGTCCAAAATTTTGCCTCCCCTCAAATTCTCTGAATCCTGCCCATGGCCATATCTTTGAGCTTTTTTCTTTTGTCAGTATCCAACTTTGTGCTCCCTGAAGGGATCTGAGTGCTTGATGTGAGTCGTTGCATTCGAGGATTAAGGTTCTTGAGATTAATTTATTCTCAAATGCTGCTAGTGCTATCTTGGCAAATGAAATTTTCAGTCACTATGCTTATTCCTATTCTACATAAGTGTGAGAAAGCTGGTTTATATATATAGACATTTCACAGGTCTATTGTCTACATTCCACCTCATCGATTTCTAGTTTGGCTTTCTCTAACCTTGGGCACGAAGTTTGTTTCAAGGTCCAGTTTTATGCCTTTCACTGCAAGATTTTGCGCCATGTAATGTCATGGCATCATGTCACATATTTGCTTTAATCTGGGTCTTGACTAGTTGACTTAATTGTACCATCGAATATTGAAGCAGAGCTTAGCTATGCCATTTGTTGTTTTAAATTTGGATTTGCATTTAAGTACTAATCATGCTTGGAGACACCTAGTCCCTGATGATGTTTTAAAGGGATTCAAACCTCTGCGTTTTGAAGACATTTGCAAAATTCGATAGGGTAACTTTGCTCAAAGGGGTGAAGGACGAAGAGCATTCTCTAATACATTAGGATGGGGGTTGGCATTGTGATTATTACAAGGATTAGTCCTTATAAAATGATGCAGACTTTAGGATCTAAATGGATATAGATGCTTAAAATATCTTTGAAGGAAAATCGGTCTTGCAGCCTGTAATCATGAGCAATGGAAGTATTTGCATTTGCAAGAGGAAGAAATGAATAAGGTGTTTATCAGATGAAAGATGAAAATTGACGTAGTGGAACAACAATATTTACGTGACCATGATATAAGAAGGAAAAATGCCTAAGATGACAATGGAATTGATGATGGACATGCCGGACGGTGAGGTCCGAAGAACATGGAATATATATGCAAATTTTTCTGAAAAAGTGTATATAGGCTGAGCACATGACAGCATGGGTTTTTGAAATAACGTTCGCGGTCTAGGATTCATATCATGGTTTAATTGCTTATGAAGATGTTTGAATAGGTTAGCTAGGTGTAGGGTTCTCAAATCTTGCAAGATCATTGCAGTAATGCTTCCAGGTAGTCCGTGGTGTAATAAAATTCCTGAAGAATAATGGCTCGGGAAATCCTTGAACACGAGAAGTCCCCGAAGAAATGATACTCAAAAAATCCGAGCATATGTGGAATCCCCGAAGGGATTAATGTTCAGGAAATCCAGCTATGGTTGGATTCTCCGAAGTGGGCAGACTTTTAGAAAATATGAGTGACCATGAAATCTTCGAAGGGCACCCAAATCTGCGCATAATGTAAATTCCTGAAATGGTGAGCGGTCACATGAAATAAGTTATGGAGACGTTTGTGGTTGAAATATGGCGACAAATCGTGGTGGTCTTGGGTCCATGTCAAGGTAGAATCAAGTTCGTGTGCATGAAGACCGTGTGATGAATGTTAGCCTTATGAATATCTACCCACGCGTGGGTATTTTTTCCACTGAAATTCTCAAGGTCACAATGAGAATTAAGTGTGCTGACTATTATTTCCAAATCATTCATTGGTTGTGGCCGGTCGTCAAATTATGAAAGAGAGACCGATCTAAATGATCGGTGTAGACTAGATGCGGATGTTGAATGATGGAATCACAAAAACTTTGATCAGCGTAAGAAGATAGTTCAAAGGATAGTGATATCAAGAACCAAATGCAATTCACAGGCGAGGAATCAAAGGACTAAGTAGATGATGAGAATCATGTTTGCTACGATGTGATGAGTGAAGGTTCAGGTAATCCATTCGTACTCGGATTCTCCGAAAGGATTAAGCCTTAGAGAATTCAAGGTCGGCCAGATTTCTCAAAGTCTTATAATTCCCAAGGCCACCAATTCCCTGAGCTCTTCTGAACTCTGAGGTTCCATTCTAAAACCGCGGCATGCGTATGTAGTCTGTAGGGAGACTAAAACAGTGTTATGGAGATAAGTCTTTATAATGTTCATAAATAATGTACAGTCTACAAAGAATTCGAAGTAGAATAAATATGATCTAAGCTTTCCAAATTCAGTCAAGAATAATGCATTTCAATATGAAGTTGTCTGATCCATCCTGGTAGTTACAGATGATCGAAATGAATGAAGATGACAAGGTTTCAAGTAATATTGCATTTGAAATAGATTCTAAAGGCTTTGACAATGGGTATTTGGATGCCACTGCCATCCAAGTGGTGATTTTTGATCATTATTTGAAGAATGGTGGTGGTGAAGTAATAAGATGATCGACCCTTTATTGTTAGAGATAGTTAAGATTGTCTAAAAATAAAAAAATATTTCAAGAATATTTCTAGAATCTTCCTGTAGCTGTTTTTTGAAATATAAACATTTAAAAAAGAGAGCTGTTGTAAAAAGATGTTCCCAGATTTTATAGTCTTCTAGAAAGCAATAAGAGCTGTTTCCAGATTTTAGAGTCTTCTAGAAAGCAAGAAGCTTCTAGGCTTCAAAGTTGTAATAGCTATATATATGTGTGTTGAGAACAGCTGCTGTACACAGTTTTTATTGAATTAAATATATATTTTTAACTCTGTTTTGCCCTGTTTTGCCCCGTTTTTATTTATTACTGCTGTTATATTTTTGGGACTGTTTTTTACATGGTATCAGAGCTAGATTTAGCCAGATTCAGCTGGAGATTCATCTAGAGGTTCAACTAGAAATATTGTTAGAGGGTTTTGCTGCAGGAAAATATATTGCTGGAAATGGTTTGTTTGCAAGGCTGATATATTTTTGGAGTGATATTTGGTTGCAGGGCTGTTATGTTGCTGGAGTATTGCTAGATTTGTTTGAAAGCTTTTCTTTGCTAACATGGGTTCTTCAAATGAAGTTTTGCCTATTTTTGATGGAAGTGGTTTTGCAGATTGGAAGATTGCAGTCAAGAATGCTCTAAGAGAGAAGGCTTTATGGAGGACAGAATAAAGAAATTGGGGAACCTCAACCAAATGATAGAGAAAAGGAGTTGTGGAAATGCAAGTTGGAGCAAGCTAGAGGTATTATTGGTAAAGCTTTGAGCCCCAATCTAAATAGAAGATTTGTTGATGTTGATAATCCAATAGAGCTGTGGGAGACTTTAGAAAAGGATTATAAAAATGCAGACATTGCTAGCATGTTTAGTATAGAAGAAAAATTGATGAATTTAGATCCATCTGATTTTGAAAAAATGTCTGATTACTTCAATGAAGTTACCTTTTTAAATGCTCAGCTAAAAAAAATAGGTGTTGAATATGCAAAAAAAAAAAATTAGTTGATTGCAATGGTTGAAAGTAAGCTTCCCCAGCCATATAAAGTATTTAAGGAATCAAGGAAAAGGGTTCTTCAACTAAATCCCAATACCCCCAGTAAACTTTTGATCAATTTTGCAAGTCTGTTTTAGATGAAAAAGTTCAGCTTATTAAAGAAGGGCATATTAAGAAGAATCATGCATATACAGCCAAAAGTAAATTTTTTAGAAATGATAGAAAAAAGAATTGGAAAGGAAATAATAAATTTTGAAATAATGAAGGTTCTAACCATTTTTCTAGAAATGATGGTGCAGAAAAGCAAGCTGGAAGAAAGCCCATTATTTGCAAGTATTGTGGGGGTGAGAATCACATGGAGAAATTTTGTTCGAAGAAGAGGGACAATGAAAGGCAACAATATAAGCCCAAGCAAGAAAGATTTAAGGATGGAAAGAAGGATAAATATAGTTTTGTAGCTATCTATTTAAAAAGGCAAGAGAAATCAAATGAGGTAATTGCTACACCCAAGAATAAATCTAGTGTTAAAGGGGGATACTTTGCTTCAGATTCTAATAAAGAATGGATTTTAGATTCAGGGGCATCATCTCACATGACTGGGGATAGATCTTTGTTTATTGATTTTTATGAAGGGAAGAATTTAGATCAAGAAATTTCTATTGGCAATAAAATAAAACTTCCAGTTTTAGGAACAGGGACTGTTAATGTAACAAATGGGTCTTTGAAAAATGTTTTACTAGTTGAAGGATTAGGGGTGAATCTTATTTCAGTATATAAAATTATTCAGGTTGGATATGAGTTTGTTGTTAATGCTGATCAAGTTATTGTTAGAGATAGAAAAGACCCAAGCAATATAATTGCTATTGGTAGAGTTGATCATGAAGAGAGTCTATTTAAATTTGTGGGGTTTGTTGATGATAAATACACACTCTCTCATGCTTTCATTCCTTAGACTGATTATATGTCAAAAATTTGGCATGCTAGACTTGGACATTTAAATTATAGAAAATTACAAGATATGGTTAGAGGATTAACAAAGATTTCAGCTTGTGAATGTGTGTGTGAAGGTTGTGTTAGGGAAACATCATCGATGTCCTTTTGTTTCAGGTAAAGCATGGAGAGCTAATCATCCACTGCAACTCATTCATAGTGATTTATGTGAACCAGGATATCCTTCACTTTCAGGTGTCAGGTACCTTCTCACTTTTATTGATGATTACAGCAGGAGAGTATGGGTTTATTTTCTTGAAAGGAAAAAAGAAGTGTTTGAAGTGTTTCAAAAGTTTAAGGCATTAGTTGAAAATCAAAGTGGCAAAAGAATTAAATGCTTAAGGACGGATAATGGGGGTGAATATTGCAATTATGCATTTGAGTCATTTTGTGAAAATTATGGTATTAAGGTGCAAAGAATAGTTCCTTATACTCCTCAACAAAATGGGGTGGCTGAACGAATGAATAGAACTCTTTTAGAAATGGCTCGTTGTATGTTGCATTTTAAAATTTTGCATAATAAATTTTGGGGTTTGGCTGTTTCTTGTGCTGCACATATTATAAATAGAATCCCCACCAAAGCTCTCACAAATATCACCCCTGAAGAAGCATGGAGTGGTAAGAAACCTCACATTGGATATTTTAAAGTATTTGGGTGTATTGCTTGGGCGCACATTCCTGATGCAAAAAGGGAAAAGCTAGAACCAAAGAGTCATACGTGTTTGTTTATGGGTTATAGTGAAGAATCAAAGGCTTATAGATTATATGATTTGACAACAAACAAGGTCTTTGTTAGTAGAGATGTGAAGTTTGATGAGCATTCACAACTTACAGCCACTCCCTCTCACTCTACAACAACAAATGTTTCTCATTTTTCAGATATTTTAGAAAGAAATGGAGACTACATTGATGAGGATGAGTTGTGCACTTCTACAAATGATGAAAATACTAGTGAAAATGAAACAACTAATGCTTGTAATCAGACATTTTCTGCAAGTAATGATGATGAAGAAGATGACTTTTTCAGCTAGACAAAAGACAAGGAGTGTTGAAGAAATATATAGGCAAGACTCAAAGATCCAAGGGAGGAATGGTAGTGCCCTCATGGCCAAAGTATTATAAGTAAATGACCCAAGATCATATGAAGAAGCTAGAGGGAAGAAAGAATGGGAGCAAGCTATGGAAGAAGAATATGATGCTTTGGTGAAAAATAAAACTTGGGAACTTGTGCCACTTCCCAAAGGTAAGAATGTAATTGGTTGCAAATGGGTTTATAAAACAAAATTTAAATCATATGGTGCTATAGAAAAAATTAAAGCTAGATTGGTTGCTAAGGGATTTAATCAAAAAGAGGGTGTTGATTATGAAGAAACTTTTTCTCCTATCATTAAAATGAATACAGTTAGAATTATTCTTTCTTTGGCTGCAAGTCTTGGGTGGCATATTCATCAAATGGATGTAAAAAATGCTTTCTTAAATGGAGATTTATATGAAGAAATATATATGGATCAGCCACTAGGTTTTGTAAATCAGCAACATCCTAATCTTGTTTGCAGATTAAAGAAGTCACTTTATGGGCTCAAACAAGCACCAAGAGCATGGAATGAGAAGATTGACAAGTATTTTCAGCTTCATGGGTTTTAAAAATGCAAATCAGATCCAAATCTTTATGTGAAGAGAGTGCAAAATGAAATTATTCTTGTTGCAGTTTATGTGGATGATTTACCCATAGTTGGACCAAATATTAGGTTAATTAATTATTTGAAATTAGATCTTAAAGGGGCATTTCATATGAGTGATTTAGGTGAACTAAATTATTTTTTTAGCTTGCAAATTAGTAGGCTTCATGATGGGTTATTTATCTCTCAAGCAAAATATACTTTGGATCTTTTAGAAAAATTTAACATGCTTGAATATAAGCTAGCCCCTACTCCCTTTCAATCTGGAATTAAGCTTACTAAGGAATGTACTTCCAAGAAGGTGGATGCTACTTTATATAGACAACTTGTTGGTAGCTTGGTTTATCTAACACATTCTAGACCAGACATTTGTTTTGCAGTCAATATTGTATCTATATTTATGCAGGAACCAAAAGAAAGCCATTGGTTGGCTGCCAAAAGGATTTTGCAATACATTCGTGGAACCATTTACTATGGTATACATTATAGTTACAAGTCCTCAGTTTCTTTGATTGGTTTTATAGATTCAGACTGGGGAGGTGATATAGATGATAAGAAATCTACTGGTGGTTATATTTTTCAGCTTGGGTCAGGTCCAATTACATGGAGCAGCAAAAAACAGACAACTACATCATTGTCCTCATGTGAAGCAGAATATAGAGCAGCAAAAGAAGCTGGAAAAGAAGCAGTTTGGATTCAAAATCTTTTATTTGAGCTTGGTTTTGCACAAAGTTCAACTACTCCTTTGTATTGTGATAATCAAAGTGCTATCCAAGTTGCAAATAATCCTATTTTTCATGCTAAAACAAAACACATTGAGATTGATGTTCACTATATTCAGGATCTTGTTCAAGCAAATTTTTTTAATCTCCAATTTTGTCCAAGTGAAGACCAAGCAGCAGACATATTTACTAAGAGTATGCTTGAGGCCAAATTTCTGAAACTACGGGGCATGCTAGGCATGATTGAGGTGAACATTAAGGGGGGATAGTCATATAATGTTCCCCTCTCTTTTAATTTTTCTAGCCAATCTTAAGGGAGGATGTTAGAGATAGTTAAGATTGTCTAAAAATAAAAGAATATTTCAAGAATATTTCTAGAATCTTCCTGTAGTTGTTTTTTGAAATATAAACATTTAAAAAAGAGAGCTGTTGTAAAAAGATGTTTCCAGATTTTAGAGTCTTCTAGAAAGCAATAAGAGTTGTTTCTAGATTTTAGAGTCTTCTAGAAAGCAAGAAGCTTCTAGGCTTCAAAGTTGTAATAGCTATATATGTGTGTTGAGAACAACTATTGTACACCGTTTTTATTGAATTAAATATATATTTTTAACTCTGTTCTGCCATGTTTTGCCCTGTTTTTATTTATCACTGTTGTTATATTTTTGGGACTGTTTTTTACATTTATTACAAATGTTGATTGACATCCAAGACTTAATCAAACAAGGAATCTGTGGAAGTGAACCAATGGAGAATGCTCCTTACTGTACTATGCTAGCTGCATACAGAGTTTTCAAAAGACCTGATAAAACTTGTTCTTATTACAATATAGTATGATGAGACACGAGAGAAGATATGATTTGGAAATGTTGAATGGGATTGCTAGTGGTGAGTAAAAAAATAGAGTATAAAGATATTGCTATGTTTCGTGACTCTCACCAATTTTAGAATCGCAAGATGAAAAAATGCAATAGGAATAGAATGGTTTTATTTTAGCGCATTTGGCTATGTGTAATCAGTGCATAATAGTAGTAACCGATTGCTCGGGCACCACATTTTTGTTTTGCTGATTTGTCATTCAAAGAATATGGTTTAATGTATTCGTGCAAAAGAGGTAGTTCTTTTGAATTATGGTTTCACTATGACAAATCTGTAAGAAGAGAGAATCTAAGCAAAAGATGCGGATATTCTGGATAAGTTATGTCATGGGTAGTGAGTGAGATATTAGTGCCTATTGCAAGACACACATATAATTGATTTAGACATTACAAATATCAATGTAATAGTGCATGGTGAACAAATAATGCCCCGTTGGTCTTGAGAGGATTCATCATTAAGGGTTGAAGTGGTACCTTATTGAGGCATTTGAATGATAGCCTTGCACTAGTATTGGGACGACAGGTTGAAAGGGTTGGTGATTGGTGTTGAAATGGTAAGATCAACAAGGATAATTAAAGGTTTAAGGAGGTGAGGGTTATTGTTGTCATAGGGTACAATGTTGTGAAAGCGGGTCAAAAATTTTAAAGAAGGAGAAATCTATGATGATTGTGACAACTGATGTTATTAGATTTCCATACCAATGGGGTATACTTTTAGAATTAGTGGCTCTTATGAAATTTTAAATGTCCATCTTAAATGAAATTCTAAAGAAGTCCACTGGTTGTTCATTTAAGTGAAGGATCTATACTTAAATTCGATCCTTATGATTATAAATGTTGACTTGATTGCTATATGGTATGTGCTATGGATTAATCTTAATTTAATAAGTTCTTGATTTAATTTGATTGTGTGTCTTGAACATGAATAATTCTAGGAGATATGCTATAGGTGGATGGAGAAGCAAGACCACATACGTATGAAAACTTACCATAGGAGGAGTAATTTAAATTGTCTAAATGAGCCCACATATGGAGATGTGTCCAAAGGGATGGAGTTTCAAACTTTCAAGAGAAATTGCTACATATGCACCCACATTAAAATCCATGCCATAGATGTGCCAGCTAGAGAGGACTTTCTAGAAGGACCAAGATCACATGTGGACCTGTTTCTTTCATCCAATCTAGATTATTATTGATGTCAAGGTGGCAGAGTCCTATTTTATCATTGTTCCATGATGTAACTACTTTTATACAATGTGATGATGATGTATCTGGATGCTAAAACCCTAATGTAACTACTAGATTCTTCTAGAAGTGTAATTTATGCCATTGGATTGATTTAATCCTAGGCATTAAAATTATAATGTAAATTCTATAAAAGGCCATTTCATTCTCATTTGTAAGGGGTTAGAGAATAGTTGATTACAAGTTGTAGAAAGCAAGAATTGGCTAAGTTAGGATTTATATTTTGTAAATTAGTAGTAGTAGGAGAGGAGAGAGACTAGAAATTGTTATGTAACGCTGGAGAATTTAATGCAATGGGGTCATTGTTTGGTGAACTTTGTGTTGATCTTCAACAGTTTATGGTTTTTTGTTCTCAATTCTCAGTTGTTAGATGTTAGATTTTAGTTCTTTCATGATAATGGTGAAATGTTAATGATATTGATCGATCTCCAGTCCATACTTTTAGCAATTTTTTGATTGTAGGTTGTTGTGTAAAGTTAGTTTGGGCCTTATTTTGTGCTAAGTTCAATTGTGAATGCTTGTTTACATTGTTCCAGTTATTGGCTATGTGAATAAATGTTCAAAGTCTAAAAATCTTCAGTTTCCTTAGAAGATTGCACCATTTCCGTGGAGTTGTAGGCCTTACCTTGATCAAGCAGAGATTGGTTTCATTGGGGATCTGTCCATCTGCAACATTCATCATTGTTATGATTGATCTTAGGAATTATTTTAGAATCTCTCTCAACCCTTTCTCTTTTTCCATTTCTTTGAAATATGGGTTAGTTATAGGATTGAAAGCATCACCATATTGTTGCATATGATGAAAGCATACTTCCAACATTTTTCATTTGTAACGCCCCTTGTGATTACCAGCATTTTCACATATTATCTAACTTGTTTATGCATTGTCAAGACTTGACATTAGAGACCTTGGGGTTATCTCTTGAGGCTTGCTGATAAAGATTTACCTTTCAAGAGAGATAGAATATCATATTCTATTTGAGTTGTTGTTTTGTAGAAAACACCATCAACATAGAAAAGTTAACTGCTAAGATTATGGTTCGTTGAGATTTACATACTAAGAATAAATTGATTTCTCATTTTTTTTATCAAATTAGTTGTTATATTTTGAAAGTGTTAGGATATGTACTATTGTAAAACTTTGGTGATATAAAGAACTATGTTCTAGATGAAGACCTAAATGTGTTGTAAATATATAAATATAAATTGGTGATAGATCAAGAAATGAACCCCACTTTACACAATTTTTTTTTCAATATACATAACTATACTAAACCATTCCAACAAAATAAATTCTCAAAAATAAAAAATTAACATGAATATACAAATTCTACCATTATAATAATATATAATTTAACTATAATTATTTAATATATTAAAATAATTAACAATTATATAGTAATTATATTATATTAATATCTTAATGTAAAATGTTTCTACTTGTTAATCTACCTTGTGAGGGTTATTTATTTTCCTTCATAATATCATAGACATTTGATAGTTATTTACTAAATAGAGACATGAAAATCAAAGAAACTACAAATAATTTTTTAGGTTTGAAAATACAATAATTTTCTAAATTTTAGACCTTGTTTAAGTCATGTTTTATTAATAAAAACATATAAAAGGTTAATTATTAATTATTAAAGAGCCTTAAAGGCTACTATATTATGGATAAATTATTTAAGCATATAAATACATCAAGATTAAGAGTGCCTCAAATGTTTTATTCTAAAATTTCTAAAAAATATATTTTCTCTTTTAAAGATTTATGTAAATACATTATAGATATTGTTATTAAATTTTTTATACTTATTAATTTTTTACTTAAGTGGAATCTATGCATTTGAGAATAATTTTTAGATTAGCATGTTTTACGTAGATTTTTCAAAAGATGGATATATGCTAATAACATGATAGAGTTTTTAAAATATAAATATACTAATAGCACCTACTATTTTAATATGTAAAATATATAGTCATTTAAGATTTAATAAATTTGTCATTCTTATAAAATTTGTAATATACCTAAGAAATACCTAGATCAAGACTTATTCCTTGGGGATTCATTCCAAAAATCTTAAAGAAAGACAACATACATTGAAATAGTAGATGAAGAAGCCTTGATAAATATGATCTACCCTCTCTAAGTGATCACCATTTCCATTTCTAGGAGGAAAAATTATTTTGGATTCTATCCACTATCACCTTGTATTCTACATTTGAGACCTTAACTGGAAGGTGTAAGCATAGGTATGTGCTTGGAACATTATTATAAAAATGCATAAATAGTTTGAATATTAAGTGATTATAAATAGTATTCTTTCAAAAATAATATCCTAGACTTGTGAGGATTGATATTCTAACCTCCATCCTCTCAAAACCAATTCAAATTATTTCAATGAAACAATCACATAATTTTTATCTACATATAAAATAAAATTATTTATATATCTATACACTATATAAAATAATACTTTCATTATTTTGAATATTATTAAGAGTAGTATTGCTTACATAACCTATATAAATAAAGTATATATTAATATTATTTTAGAAGAGTATTGTTCCTCTGAAATATTATATATATTAATATCACTTTTGTATTATAGAGAACATAATAAGTCTCATATATATTCAAGTTTTTATATATATAAATAATATTAAATTATCGTATGTATGTATGTATGTATGTTTAAATAGACATAGTTATTTAAGAGTTATATTAATTTAAAATTATTTTATTTTATTAAATTATTATTTTTAAAATACTTTCAACATACAATTACATATATATACACACATGTTTGTAATATTATTCTTATATATGTGAGGGTAATATTATTCTCATATATATCTAAGGTCTTATATATAAAAAAATTGTTTCATATATAAGAATAATATTACTTACATATACATTATATACATATAAGTTATATGTATGCTTGTATACATAAGTGTATTCATTTCAGAGTTATTTTATTTTTACTTTAAAATTTAAAATATAATTTTAATTATTTAATGTGTAAATGGTTGTCAAATTTAAGTTGAAGAATGTTTTTACACATTTAAGATTAATATTACCTATTTATATAAACATTATTGAAATAATGTATAAATAAATATATTTCCTTAAGAGACATATATTTTAAATTTATAAAATATATATTAATTATTTAAGATATAAATGATTGCCAAATTTATGTTTGAAGTTTTTTCTTCACAACTATTTATTTATATTGTTATGATTATAGAACACCTCTCAATATAATAATTATTTAATATATAATAAAATATATAATAATTATACCATATTAATATCTCCGTATATTGTCTAAGAGTTGTAATTCTATTTATTGAACACAATTTGCAAGGATGATGTATGTGATAAAAGACCATCCACCAATATTCAAAATCTTAGAAATACATTCATAACTCCTTTAATAAAAAAATTTAAAAAAATTCTTAAATTTTTTAACCTTTTGAAAGTCATGTTTTATTTGAAACAACTTATAAAATATTATTTATTAATTATAATAGAGAAGAAGTTGTTATAGCTTGGAAAAATTGCTTTAACCATATGAAAACATGGACAATCAGAATGCTTCAGATCCTTTATTCTTTCTTTCTAAAAATATATGATTGTATGCACTGTCTATCAACGTGGAAAGGCACCCACAATGATACCATCGTATATATGAAAGATAGTCTTCCTTACTTTGAGATTAAGAATGACAAGTCGAATAACAATGGAGAATCCAAATGCATAACATAATCCCACACATAATCGCCACCAATCCATCTTAATGTCTGAATCCTTTCCTCCTCTCCTCCTCTCTCCATCATTTCCATGACAAGAAGAGCAGTTGTAGGCTTTGTTGGTGAAGAGAGAAGTGCAATTGCAAAATATGTTAGTGAAAGGAATGTCAGAAAGATGAGAATTTCCTATGAAGGATGACTCCTCAAAAGTCAAGAACTTCCCTCCCTAAGGTACTTTCCCCTCAAGCATGTTGTATGAGACATTAAAGGTCTGCAAATAACTGACAGATTGGAGTTCTATCAAAAAATTTCCATGCAATTTATTTAATGAAATATCCAGAGACTCTAACTATTCCATGCCTCCTAATGTCTATTTTTTTTGTGATTCAACATTAAATTGTAAATCAAATAAGACTATTAAACATATGCATCCAAGTGTTTTCTCACGATCAAGCTCCCATTTTTCCAATTCTTGAACATCAATAGGTTGAGGAATGGTTTCCTTTAGATAGCCTATTAGAACTTTCATCATGAGCTAGTTCCATACTGATTTTCTCCATGTAGCATAATTATGTGGAATTAGGAGTTCAATTTGAGATTTCCCCATTACAAGAACATGAACCAAGAAAAAGATAGCAACCAAACATTGTAATATTAACCCCCCAAATTACTCAATCATGAAACCCCCCAAGAAATATTTGATTTGTGGCACTTTATGCTTAGTGTGAGTATAAATGCCAATTTCCAAAAACAACAAAGTGGTCTTGATCTTGGTACATGTAAATGCCAAATTTGGCCATAGAATCAAGTAAATTTTTTTGTACAAAGTGAGATCAATCTAATCATACCATTAGAAATTACACAAAAAATTGTACACTTTCAAAAAAACTATACCCAAAAATGTTACCATAGTCCAGAAAGATATGAGCCCTTGAAGTTCCCAAAATGAGGATGAATTAGCAACACCTATGAGAATCTACAATTTCTAGAAAATATAGACACAAAAACTAAAATCTGATTGCACTACCGTGAATAGCATGAAATTCTACTCCAAATCAAAAAAAATTCTCACAAATTGGAGGTTCTAAGCTCAAGTTATGGGTGTTTGAAAATCACCTTCAAAATTGAAAATGCAAATGTTGAGGGGCTAGAAAAATTCTCAAGGCCTACTGATGTAGTGCTGATGTCAGTAGGTCAGTAGCCTAAATTTGATGGGCTAGTGAACATCATGTAGGAATATACACCCAGATGCTAACATATTCTACACACCACTAAAAAAATATTACAGTCATCGAACCTTAGAATATTGATTTTGATAGTCATTGGTTTTACAGTCATCGAATAAAAAGATAGCTTGTTTTATTTTTTTAGCATGTGGTGTGGGGCTGTGGCGGGCCTGTGGCCTCATGCCAGGTGGCCACTATTGGCCGAGTCAATATAATGTATTGTGGTTTGTAGTATACAGGTACTTCCTATGATAATAGGTAATAATGGTGCCCTGGGGAGCCATACGACTCCCTAGGAAAATTGTTTTTTCCTTGACAAAAAAATTATCGGATTTGGACTATTTGATGGTTGATCTTGGGGTTTTGGACCTTCTGGATGTGATGGCATAGTCGTATTTGACCTAAAATGCTCCAAAAATGTAGCTACCTTCTAGATCTAGAAACCACTCTTGAGCTTCAAATGCTCTTTGATCTGGCCTCGTATGTCTGATTTGGATAAAAAATGGGAAAAACTAACTTTCGTGAACCATCTAAACTCAACAGTGAGCTCATATTTGCACCAACAAACTCCAATTTGAACCTGCAATAAAGATCCACAAAGAGGAACCTCCCCAAAATATGGTATTTCTATCAAATTTTTTTATTCTCCATATCATCATATGATACAAGAGAAGAGCATACTCAAATTTTCAAGATTTACGAAGACCTCTCAAAAAAGACTATTCAATGGTAGCCAACCCACTCTGATACCATGTTAGAATTGTCTATGGAGATAGCCACCCAAGATCTAGAGGCCGAATGGAAAGCACAAAGAGAGAATATCAATATGACAAGAATAAACTATATTCCTATCAATTATGCAAATATGATTCAATGTAAATTGTATGAGCTCGACCCCTTGGTTATATAGCCAAGGTGAGACATAAGATTAAACAAGATTATGGAAAGTTTCTTAATCCTATAACATGCAACAACTTATCACAACTACCTAGAACATATGTGTTACAAGTCAAAAAAAGATAACAACTAATGCCAACTAACACCTTCTAGAAAGATTCATAGGACCTAAGGAAAATTAACATGTAAATAAGTCCACTAGTCCCCTAGTAATGAATTAACTAGGTATAAGACTTTATTTACACCAACACTACCATAAGATGGAACAAATCTAGGTCTTGAAGCCACATCAATTGGAATTTAAAATGGAAGTTCTTTGGTCTTGAGATCATAGAGGAGTGAAAAAATGGGTCAATGGTCAGACCCCTTCTAAGAAAGGATTTGAGTAGGAGGACAAAAAATTACAAACCCAAAAATCATAGACAACAAATCTATCAATTCTTTACAAAATTGAATCATCTCCACATTTATAGTTCCTACATGTGAAGTTTCCATTTTGAGGCATCATTTCCACTAGGTTAAGAAAGTAAATTTTATCCTTTAATAGAGTTGAAGCTAGACCCAAGCACTTAGTCCCTCGTCTTTTCTCATCTAAACTTATGAAAGCATTAAGATCCCCTGCTAGGATCCAAGGAAGAACAAGAATAATGGAATGAATAAATTTAATATGAGATCAAAGTGAAATATTACCTAGAAAATCAAAAGCATCATATGCATTTGTAAGAAGAATATGTTCTCTAGGTTTGAAGCAAGAAACCTCCATCGAAATTGAGTTTCTATTCCTATCCCACCAAGGTAGAATGACTACGTGGGTTCCATAGAAATTCCACCCCACTAGAATTAATGACTCTACGTGGGTCCCTATGCTAATACATTGCCCTCCTTTCCACATTTTTGAAGATACCATCATCATATGGTCACAAGAGAGCTTAGTTTCTTAGATGAAAACAACATCACGATTATGATCGCTTATAAGATCTCAAGTATCTTTTTGTATAGGGATGCTAGTCAGACCCCTTGCATTTTAAGATATAACAATCATTTTGCAGAGTTAGAGAAATGGGTACCAAGATTCCTTACAAGCCTTGATTCCACCAGTGATTCCCTATCAATTTCACTTTTTCTTGATCTTTTTTCTTCCTTTCCTTTGAATTTTTATCAAAATTTCCCCTTTAATGGGCTTCTAAAGGAGATATAAGACAATGGGAGCCTTTATTTTGTTATCTTATTTTTCTTCCAACTTTTTGGTTGGTTCCACCACTGAAATATCTGCATTATTACTCTAGAGGATAATCAAAGGCCATGATTATTGTCACATCTTCTACTTGAAATTGAGGAGCCTCCTACGACAATTGATTAAAAGTAAAAGAACTGGGGGAAGTTATTCCTCCCTCTCTTAGTAGATTCTGGGTATCCAAATTTTGGTTCTTAGAGGGATTAATGTTAGGGTTTATAGGATAAGAATCTTGATCAATCATTTTAAATTTCAACTCACCATTAACTATTTCATAAAAAACTCTCTAAAATATCATAAATATTACCAAAATAAGCTTTAAAATTACCTTTAGACTAGAGATTAAAATATTTGGCCTTTTCTCAAGACATAACAAGAATTTCATGATCTAGAATATTAGAGGTCATCAGAGCCTTACATTTAGCTTTTAAATTAGAATTTTGAGCCTTAGGAGTTGGAGGAGAGTAAATAGGGCCCAATTTAGAGCAATTTATTTTCAAGTTTTTGTATTCATGACATACACAACAAAAAAGAAAAATCTTCGTAATCAACATGTTGGATCCAGTTCATTTCCCTAGCTTGATTTCTAGAGACTCTAGAAGAGGATTTTTTAGATATTTTCAACACAAAGGCATGAAAAGGTGGTTATCTTCTTGTCAAGGGTTTGGTGAGAAGGTCCAACTGGTTTTCCATTTATTGTAGCAATGAACTAAAGAATTTCAACATGCAAAAACTCCATAGGGAGCCTCGAAAGATGTATCCACACAATAATTTTAGAAGGAAGCTCTTCTAAACGATCAAACCCTAGATGCCATGGTTTGACAAAAGTCCTGCCTAATGGTGAAAATAAGGTCCACCCTAAAAAATATTGGTACAATTTTCCATTTGTGATAAAATTACAAAAAAAATAACCATTCGCTACCACAATAATTTCTAGATTGCTCTCTGAAGACGAATTATTCCTAACCCATGATTCCAAGGAAGCAAAAAAATTTAAGCGCATAAAATTACATATGAGAGCGTGCTTCGATAAATATAGAACATATTCAACTATAGACTTTGGATTTATTACTAGACTTGGGTGTTCATGATTTAAAAAAGAAAAAAACCATTTGATTTATGATGGTCTCCCAAAGAATTACTTGATCTCATTTCCTGAGTCACATGTAAAATAAAATCCGCTACATCTACATGACCTACTAAGGAAGGATCATCATACTTTAAAAATTATTTGAAGGATAGTATAGGGGGGTCCCTTGGATCCCATTCGTTGCCATGCACATAAAACTATGAAAAAAACTAAGCAAGGAAAAAATGTTTTTGCTAGAGGTTTACAACTCATGTTGAGGAAGAAGCTCTGTCAAGCAACTCGCATAACAACTTCACTTTCATACCACACACCAAGTGCAACAAGGAGGTATTAATCCCATGAGGGTTGCATGTAGAGGCACCCACAATTAAGACAAGGTAGATTGGCCTCACAAACCAACATAGCATGCAAGAGAGCCCACTCTCACACCATCTAGTTCACATGTCCAAAGATAAATGGCCACATTAAGTGACTTTATCAGAATATATAAACCTTATTTTTTCAACAATTGAAATGAAAAAATAAGGGATAAGTCAACTTAGAATAGCGAAATCATCAATTGGGTGAGTGATAGTCAAATAATTAAATGCTAAGATAAAATAATTAAATGAGATGGATATGATACTTAGCTTAGGAATTCATATGGATAGATAAGTGTAATGATGTGTGGATTCTAATTTTTTGGCATGGGAAATATCATACCCTTACTCTATACATGTTTCCTAGAATCTTGTATAGAATTATGACTAATTTCTAGTGAATTTTAGAGATTTAGGTCATATTTGTGGGTGTGGATCTATCCTTTTTTGTGCATATATGGTTTAATAAATTGTGTAGTTTTATTCTTTAGTTCATCTCATATTCTACTCTTCACTAATAATTAAGGATGGTGGTATTTAGAAATAGTTTGAGGAGGCTAGTGGTTGTTATGTTCAAGTTCTCTTAAAGGTCAACTCTAAGAATGATAATCAAGTTTTAATCATGGAAATGAGCAAAGATGATACTCTTCACTGATGAAAATGTGTTATGATGAATGTAAAATTAGGTTCCTTTTAGTGGTTCAAATCCAAAGATAATTATAATGATGCTCATGAAATACATAATATTTCTAATTAATTTGTATACAATGAATGAATGTAAATAAATTACCTTTGAATACTACTATATATCAATAAATCATGTGAAATGCATAATATATTCATTCATACTAGCAAGAAAATGGTTAGGATCTGACAAAATTATTTTTTTTCATTTTTAAATTTTGGTTTAATTTTACATGATGTAGGATTGATCCTATAGATTGTGGAATATTGACACGAAAGTATTAATATCAAGATGAGAAAAAATATATGAAAAATTGGTGAAAAAAGATATAATAAATAATTGAAATATATTGATATATATGAATACAAATAAAATTAAATGTATGAGAATGACTATAAATAAAGAAGCATTACATATACTATTTATTAATATATAATTGCCTTAAATAATTTTATTAATAAAAAATAAAACTAAATAAAAATTAATTTGAATATACAAATTTCACCATTACAAAAACAAATATAATATTTAAATATTTCAAAATATTTTTATAAATATATTTAAAATATCTATATTCTCTAATATAGTTTAGTTTTTTGCACAATCTCATAACCACTCCCTAATTATATATTAAATGGAGAGAGAGTGGTAAAAGAAAATGAAGCAAAAATTTAAATTTTAGATGCTTGTGTTTTATTAAGAAAACCTATGTCATGAGTTCGCTACATGTAAGCCTTAGGTCCCAATCCAGTTTGACTTAGGTTCAAGGTCTAGGTCTAGTCCCATGTTCATTCAGATAGGGTCTGACCCACAAACTATGGGCCCAACCCTACTAAACTTGGGTGAACCTAAGTTATCTTTATATGTTTCAATATTTTTTTAATTTTTTTAAATTTTTTGAATATTTTAACTTTGAAAAGTCCAATTCACCCCTAACCCTAAAATGATGTCTTCCATGAAGGTTTGTGTAGATTTGAAGGTCTTAATTAGGGTCTTATTGTGAATGCAAAATGATGTATTCGATGAAGATTTGTGTGGTTTTGGAGGTCATAATTTGGGCATGGCTACCACTCAACCTCACTAGGGGTGTTTTCCCCAAATCCCCATGAGGGGCATTACCCCTCAACCCTGCTAAGGAAATTGCACCCAAACCCCCATGAGGGGCATTGCCCCTTAAAACCATTAGGGGTGCTACCTCTAGATCCTTACAAGGGGTGCTACTCCTAGATCCTTGTGAGGGGTGTTTCCCTTCAACCCCATTGGAGGCATTGCACCAAAAATTCTATTGAATTCATTTGATTTTGCATGTACTCTCTAATTCCAAGTTTCCAAATTTTCCTACAAATCTTCATCTATAATATCATCATCCAATTGGATGATCTTTCCCAATGATTACTCGCAAAGAGAAATGCAATAATGTAGTTAATTATAATATATAATATATCATGACATTTGAGTTTGACTAATTGACATTATAATATTTTTTATGATGGTTTTCTTTATTATACAATATATGATGTTATGGTTGGTCTTTTGAACTTAATTACTATTGTAAATATGCATATAAGTTTTCCTTTTACATGTTTTTGTATGCACGAACCCAACCTCAAATTATTTTTAAATGAACCCTCAAACTCAAACTCAAGCCAATAACTTAGAGAAAAACTATAAAATATTATTTATTAACCATTGATGAGTCTCACCAATGTAGAAGGTGCTATTGTAAGGTAGTAAAATTAAAATCTAGAAATATTAAAGAAATATATTATAAATAATAGCAAAAATGATGAGAAATTTCATTATAATCATTCATCACATTAAATCCAATGCATTGGCTTTATAAAGCCATTATTTTCTTGTTATGAGAATAACTTTCCATCCAACTAACTAGCCTAATAACTAAATTATTATATGCAATCCTTAATCCTAACAAACCCACCTTAAGGTTTACATTATAGAAAAAGAAAACACAAATATTGTATTAGCATCAACCTAAACTCCTCTGTCTAGGAAAATATTTTGATTATCCAACCCTGCATCAACATCAACCCAAACTCCTTTGTCTAGGAAAATCTCCTAATTATCCAACTCTAGATCAACATCAACCCAAACTGCTCATGTCTGGGTAAATGTTATGATTATCAAACATTTACCTATGAATAGAGACACTTCACTGTTCACAAGAAAATCACCAACTAACTATGGATCAAAACTCACTCCATTATCCATAGTAATGCTCCTTCATTTGTGGATCTAGATTTACTCAATTATTCATAAACATGCATCTGCAAAATTATAGATTGAGACACACTCAATTATCCATAGCTAGTTTGTGGATTCAACTATCCATAGACCAACAACAACTCACCAAGTTTGTGAATTCAACTATCCACAAACTAAGAAATCACTACATGCCCCATCTTGCTCTTAAAAGGACTAGAGATGAGACACATGCTTCTCATGGAAGGACTCATCCCTAAGTGACAAGCTAGCTTGGGATGATAGATGTCCTCCTACCTCCATTTCCTCCAGCCTCTGATTCAAGCTATTTAATTCTTAGAGAGCATATGCACATCTTCATTGTCTTGATCACACATTGTAATATTACATATTTCTCCCTCTATTTCTGTAGTAATTAAAGAATTATTATTTTTTAACTTGCCATCAATAAAATCTCTAGCACATTGAATGTAATTCACTAGAATGTGTCCTCTTTGCTTACACTAGAAGAATTTGAAATTATTCTTTCTTGTTGAGGCACTAGTTTTCTTTTTGAAAAATAAAGTGTATTCCTCATTAATTGAGTGAGTTTTAGCGACCCTTTTCTCTTCATCAATTAAGTATGATATCCCATTTTCTAAGCTTGGGCTTGGATTCAATTTGTTTAAAGTAAACACAATATTGTAAAAATTAAAGGGCAGACTATTTAATAAAATAGCTTTGGCATCATCATCATCAATTGCACATTTTATTCCAAAAAGTTGATTAAGAAGAGAATGCAGTGTACTAATATGTTGAACAATACTATCACACCCATTCATTTTCAAACCAAAATGTTTTTGCTTCACTCCCATTTTAGCACTTGAAGCCTATGAACCAAATAAAGAACTAAGACTTTCCCATTTCTTTTTTGAGGTTTTTGGCAAATCAATATAATATAAATGCATTAGATAATCCAAGACCAACAACTATTGTAGATTTACGATCTTTTGTTGTCGATTTTATGCTTCATTTACATCTTTCTATTTTTTAATAGTTCCATTAACAATATCCTAGAGATCTTTTTCTATTAAAATTAATTGTACTTTGACTTGCCATGTATGAAATTCATGACCCTCAAAAGTTTCGAGATAATATATGATTTCTCCATTTTAAATAAAATCAATCTAATCACTTATCACTCCATTTTTATTCAACACAAACTGATATTAACTTTCCTTTTATAGGAAAACAAAGAGATCATTAATACTAGGGCATACCTTGATTTTGATGAAACAAAATACTATCAAATCAATCCCCACCATTATTATTCCACATTTAACAATTTCCTCTATATAAGTTACCTTCTAATTGGTTATGGTTGATGGAAGTAATGGTGAAACTAAAACTTCAGTTTATCAATTGAGCGATCAAGTCTTTGGATTATAACATCACTAAACCATTGTAATTGAATTTCTATTGTGCAAAGAAATAAAAAACTATGCCTCAAGCAACTTCTTCATTGCTAGTCTGGTTTTCTTCCTATGTGGTCCTGCATTGTAATGCCCCCTTGCTTTACAGATTCCTTCCAACCCACAAGATTTAAACAAGAATGAATGCAACCCACAATGATGGACCTTTTGCTTCTTCTATCGCAAATACAACATCGTGAATGATCACTATTGGAGCCAATTGTATGCACAAAAAAATGTGCCTCTTTCCTACACCATTGAAATAAGAATGACCAACAAATAATTTGAACGCCTATCAACAAATTGGAGCAACCAACAAATGCTCGTAAACTAGAAAAATAGAAATCCTAATCTCCACACTTTTTAAAATAAAACTTCAATGCACCAATAAAAAATAATAGCACCATTTAATTTTTAGTTGTTACTTATGCCATCATTTCACAGCCATAGAACTCAATGATGCTCTAATACCAATATAAAGAAGTGAAATTAAAATAACAATATTAAAGAAATATATCACAAATAATAAAAAAATGATGAGGAATTTTATTATAATCATTTGTCACATTACATCTAATACATTGATTTTATAAAGCCATTATTTTCCATTACAAATAACTTCCCACCAAACTAACTAATCTAATAACTAAATTATTATATGTAAACCTTAACCTTAACAATTAGGACATTCATAAATTGTTTTATGAATAAGAAAACATGGAGACTTACAAGTATACACACAAATTCTTTATTCTATTTTTAAATGTAGGAAGATATAATTGTGCGCAATTCACTATCTATCTAGGTGGAAATATACGCACAATGATACCATCGTATATACGGAAGACGCTCTTTCTTACTTTGACATTCAGAGCGAGCAGTCCAATAAAAAGGGTGAAGCCAAATGAATAACATAATCCCACACCCAATCCCCACCACTCCATCTCCACATGTGAATCCTTTTCTCCTTCCTCACTCCTCTCTCCATCATCTCCATTACAAGATGAACGGTTGCAGGCTCTGTTGGTCAAGGGAGAAGTACAATTGCAAAATCTGTCAGCGAAAGGAATGTCAGAAAGATTTGCATTGCCTGCAAAGGATGACTCCTCAAAAGTCAAGAACTGCCCCCCCTGAGGCACTTTTCCTTCAAGCATGTTGTATGAGACATTAAAGACCTGCAAATAACTGAGAGATTGGAGTTCCATCGGAATTTTTCCATTCAGTTTATTCAATGAAAGATCCAGAGACTCTAACTGTTCCATGCCTCCCAATGTCTTGGGAATTTCCCCACTAAGATGGTTTCTTGAAAGATTGAGGCCTTTCAAGCCTTGAAGAGACCCCATTTCTAGAGGAATGTTTCCCCATAGATTGTTACTTGATAGATCCATAAATTTGAAAATTGTTAGAACAAACTTGTAAGAAAAATGCATGTCTTTTGTTGAAACTGCTACCTGGTTTTGATAGGTCCATGAACCTTGATAGCCAATCTTCTCGGTACTGCTCTGTGATGCGTTGACCATTGCTGATAAATTTTGAAGGGCCGTTGGAATAAACCCTGAAAGATTGTTTTGAGAAAGGTCCAGGATTTGAAGTTTTTCGAGACCAATTATTTGCTCCGGAATATTACCTTGAAATTTATTGGATTTCAAAATGACAATCTTTAGCTTTGATAGGTTTCCAATCCACTCTGGAATGTTTCCTTGTAGATTGTTATTTCCTATATCAAGAACTTCAAGAGAACTGCAATTTGCTAAAGACAATGCGATAGCCCCTTGGAAAAGATTACCATTCAGATTTAGTGTCTGAAGCTCTCTGACATTTTGGAATCCTGGCATGTGACCTTGCAGACGATTGTTACCCAAATTCAGAACGCCTAGCTCTGAGCAGTTTGTTGCAAAATTAGGAGAAACAATACCGCTGAGCATGTTGTTTGACAAGTCTAGAACCTGCACATTGTTGCTGCAAATAAAATCTGGAATCTTTCCGGTAATAATATTCCCAGACAAAGAGAGAAATTGTGCACTCTTAAGATATTCTCCAATATCAGAAGGAATTGAAGATGTAAACTGGTTATTTGACATGTCCACCTGCAAAACATCAGATGGCGGGGGCAGGGGAAGAGCACCATATAAACTGTTATTGTGCAGATCCAAATATTGAAGATGCTTGGATGCCAGTCTTGATGGCAACGAACCAGTTAACTGGTTACATGAAAGATTGAGATATAAAAGCTCGGGAAGATCCCATATCCATGTTGGAATGACGTTCCCTAGCATGTTGTTCCCAGATAAATCCAGCCTCTTCAAGTTAAATTGATTCACAAGAAATGATGGAATTTCAACTAAATTACAGGAAGCCAATCCAAGATTGACAAGGCTCTTAAACTTGGGAATCCAGGTTGAAGCGATACCCACATTTACCTGATTATGAGAAAGTTCCAATATTTCTAATCTAGTGAGATTATCAAGAAAGGATAAGGAAATGTGGCCACTTAATCTGTTGAAATTCAAGCGAAGAAATCTTAATTGCACCAGGTTTCCTAAAGAAGGGGGCATTATCCCTGTTAGGTAGTTGTCTTCCAAGTTCAAGTGAACAAGTTTAGAAAGATTAGATATGGAGGGAGGAAATGGTCCTGCTAACCCACAATCAAACATCTCAAGATATCTAAGATTGGTAAGAGTTGTAATAACTTCACCCCACTCGCTCGATGCTTCCTTTGGAGAGATGTCCACTGCACTGAGAAAGAGTTGCTCCAATCTGGTTAGGTTTTGTAGCCAAGTTGCAAACCTTGGCATCTGCAATCTTCTATCTCTAATAGAACGAGGTTTCTTTGCCGAAGAGATGGGAAATTCATCCTCCAAGTTAACATCACGCAAGTCCAG
Organism: Sequoia sempervirens; assembly: GCA_007258455.2. Taxonomy (NCBI): domain Eukaryota; kingdom Viridiplantae; phylum Streptophyta; class Pinopsida; order Cupressales; family Cupressaceae; genus Sequoia; species Sequoia sempervirens. The sequence continues at coordinate 149,774,164 of VDFB02000015.1, forward strand.
AGAAATCAGCCTTGTCAACTTTCCAATATCGGAAGGGATCTTTACAAACGGATTCCCACTGAGATCCAAATGTTTTAAACGTTCAAGTTTAAACAAAGTCACCGGAATTGGATCTTGGAATGAACAGTCAGATAAGCCCAGAAAAGTGAGCCTCCTCACCTTTTCAATATCATAAGGGATATTTGTAAACAAATTCCCACTGAGATCTAAATGTTGTAAATATTCAAGTGTAAACAAAGTGGCCGGAATTTGATCTTGGAATGAACAGAAAGACAAGTCCAGAAAAGTGAGTCTCCTCAACTTTCCAATATCAGAAGGGATCTTTGCAAACTTATCCACACCAAACAAATTCCCACTGAGATCTAAATGTTGTAAGAATTTAAGTTCAAATAGAGTAGTGGGAATTTGACCTTGGAATGAACATAAATGTAAGTCCAGAAATTTGAGCCTCCTCAACTTTCCAATATCGGAAGGGATCGTTGAGAAATCATTCCAGCTGACATCTAAAAAAGTGAGCCTCCTCAACTTTCCAATATCTGAAGGGATCGTTGAAAACATATTCCAACTGAGATCTAAATGTTCTAAATATTCAAGTTTAAACAAAGAGGAATGGATCTCACCTGCCAAACCGGAAACTGAGACATCGAGCTGTATAACATGACTACCTAAATCATGGCTGTAAGTGACACCTCTCCACTCGCAGCAATTGAATCCTTGCCATGACTGTAAGCTGTTGTAATCACTAGTAACGGCTCCCTTAAAATCTAAGAGGTAATTTCTTTCATAGTCTGGGCATGCAATTGAAACACAGGCAGAGATCAGCCATATGACCAACAAGAAAATCATCTCCTTTGAAAATCCAATCCAGTGAGATGACGACAGCGTAGCATTCATTTTTCCTCCAAACTTTCTTTCTCACAGATAATTGAATGCATGGAAGTGTTCTAGATACCTGTTTAATAGCAAGCCCAAGTGCGCATCTCCCTCAACTTGCCACCTGTAATAATACTTCCAACCAGAAGATCTAGTTTGAAAAAAACAAAATGATTTCATTTCGTCCCCTACTCTGAATATTCGGCATTTTCGATTAAAATAAATCGATCACAGAGTTTGACGAGCAGCCGGATCTTTCTTTACAATTTTTTAGTATTTATTTTATAGTTCATCTAAAATTTTAATGGGTTCATTTATAACCATTCAATTTTATCAACAGACCAAAATTCATTGACATCAGATTTTATTTAAATTTCATTCAACATAACAATTTAAATAATTTAAAACTAGCAGTCGTATGCATAGGCATACGACAATCAGCCATAGGGGTCTATCGTGGCGGGGAACGTTTGTGGTGAGGAGGGTTGAAGCTTTTTATTTGCATGGAAAGGTGACCGTGAATGACACAGATGAGTTAGATTGTATGAATCAAGTAATGACGAAGAACATTTTGTATAAATTTTATTTAATACTATTAAAAAATTTGGAAATCAATTTTTAAATTTGTTTAAAAGTGGGAACTTAAAAATTAAATTAAATATTAAATTTAAAATAATTGTTTCTTCTAGCAAGAATATTTGAATTTTATATTTAATGGCAACAAATGCACATGTATATTGTCACTTTTTGTGTAGCCTATTGAATCAATTAATCATTTAATTTTGAAGTTAATGTAAGTTTTTTGTAAGGGTCATCACATGTGTGTATTTTTTAAAATTGGACAAAAAAAGTACACATTTTTTCCATGAAAGGAAGACGTTCAATATTGAGTACTTTTTATAATTAGTATATTTCTATAGTTTTGGAAATTAAAGTTTTAGTATGCATGTGTTTCTTGACGAGAGATGGAAATTAGCTATAGGCATCTCCACTTGTAATTCTATTGCTATCTAGACAAGGGGTGACACCAATTTGTATCTAACATTTGGTTTCCCAGTTGAGGATTCAACCTAGATTATTTGCCACTAAATATTATAGACAAAATAAGGAAATTGTAAAACAACTCCTAAAAGAATAGTTAAAAATTATAGCTAAATCATAGATGAGCCAGAATCCACAGTAAACATTTTCATAGAGCACAAGTATTACGGATTAGAATGTAATTGAGAATAGAAAAATCCACTTTTAAATGAAAGATTCCATCGTGCAATTGGAGAGTCAAAATAGATAATGTTGCAGGAGGGGAAAGTTCGGTACAAAATATCCAAGACAATATATTGATTTAGTTACATTTTGAAAAGAGCCATTTTGGCACTATACATATGTTGCACATATTACACGATTAAATGTTGGCTTCTCAACAAATAGAAACTTCAAACAAATAGCACATAAGCTAAAGATGTGACCACTTGGTAGTGCGTAAGAAACATGTTGTTACAAACCATGTTTTCTATACATGTATCTATGTGAGAAAAGATATATGGAATGAAAAGGAAAAACAAAAAACCCATGCTCATTATTCACCCTTCCATATTGGCATCATGGAGCCCTAGGGACCTGGTGTAGGAGCACCTACACCTCACCCCTTAATTGTGATCATTTGAAATAACATAGTGATAAGAATTAGTGTTTTGAGGTCTTATGTTGCTAATAACTTGATCTAAAAAGACCATTAGATATGTATTAGGTTGAGGTTTTGGGTTTAAGAGTCATAGTGTAGGAAAAATGGTGTTCTTGCACTTAAAAACCTTGTAACCTTTGTTGGAAATTTAATAAGACTATGCAAAGTATGGGTTTAGGAGTTGTATTAGGGTTGCATTAAAGGTGTTAGAGTGGTCATAAGGGTCTTAGGAAACAAAATTGCAAAAGAATGCATATGTGGAAAGATTGTCAACATTAGCCATTTTAACTTAGACAAATAATGAAGTACTTGGCAATTAGGGGTGGTTATAGGCGTTGGGAAAGGTTGATCTATTTTGAAAAGTGTATAAAGTCCTTTGGAAAGGCTCGAGAAATGGTTGCTGGTTCGAAATCCAAGATCTTGATAATAAAATTCTGAGTTTTTTTTCTAAAATTTCTGTGTTTTCCTCTAATTAGCAGGCTTATTCAGGCCGTATAGGCTGATTCATGCCATGTAACCTAGTTTTCTGATTGAGGCTCGTGTTGACAGGGATTTATATCTAGTTTTAGGGCTTAACAAGAATTTTGAAGTTTTCTTTTGGGTGGTTTCTCACACTCAGCTAGAATACCCTGTTTTTAAGGGTTTGGTGGTTTATTAAGATGTAAGGGACCCCTACACTTTCTGTAAGCACTGTAACTTGTGTGAGGGGTCCTATGGATTCTATTTTAATGATAGGATACATGGTAGGAGCATTAGGAGGGAGTTAGGAAAGATGAACTTGTTGTTCCTGTGTATTTTGTGAAGAGAAATGTATGTAAAGAGGAGAGTGAGCCTAGGGTTTGATCAAATTTATATTGGGTGTCTTATCTCTTAAGTTTTTGAGCATTTGTGGGGTTAAAAAATTGTGTTTGAATTGGTTTGAGGACCTAGAAGGGTGTGGAAGCATAAGATTCAATAAACCCTCATATTTTGCACCAAAAATAAGGGTTTTCTGATTTTCCATGTTTTGGTCCATACAAGTGGAGTCTAGTTGTAGAATATGTGTTTTCTTGGAAATTCATTTGCTTCCCCAAGGGTTCAGGGGTCTGTGTAATGTTTGGAGATATGTTGCTTTGTATTTTTGGGCTAATTGAGTAGCCTTTTCAGGGGTGGGTGTAAAGGAAGTCTATGTTGGTCCAAAGGAGTCTAATTGTCTTTCACACATGTTGTGTAACTTTGAAATGGGTGTCTGAATCAATCATGTGCTTTTCTAGTGATTTGTTGGATTGTGGAGTAAATGATCAAAAACTGGATGTCCACAGTTCAAGGGTTTGAGGGGGTTGAAGAGTGAAATTTGTTTATAGTTTCTTTTCAGGTCTTAATGGTGTTTTGGGATTGTCTAAAAAGGTCAAATTAATCTTGTTAGATGCCTCTTATTGGTAGGTTGTGTGTTTGTGTTTTGGGGTCTGCATCATAGTGGTATCAGAGCAAGGTAGTAGATCTTGTGTTATTAATTGATTGGTTTTGCAGGTTAGTGAAGATATAATATTGAGAGGATGTCTCCCAAGGGGAGTGTTGTTGCAAGAAGAATGGATGAATAGGCTAAACAATTAGTGGCCTTACAGAAGAGGGTGGCTGCATGGGAAGCAAAGCATAGAGTGGAAGAGGATGTAAGTGAAATTGAAGAGGAAGAAGATGCTCTTGGTGAAGACAGGGAGATGGACCCTAATGATGCAAGAAAAATGAAGCTTTTGAAGGCTATGAAGAAGGAGGGACATGGAAAAATAGATGTTCCTATGTATGGAGGAAAACTTGATAGTGAGGAGCTCTTGGATTGGATTTGGGCTATGGAAAACTATTTGATAGTGAAGACATTGATGAAGGACTTAAGGTGAAGAGAGCCAAAACTAGATTGAAGGGACATGCTTTGGTATGGTGGAATTTTGTGCAAGAGGAAAGGAAGAGACAAGGAAAGAGAAAGAGCATTTCATGGGAAAGGATGAAGGCTAAAATAAAAGGTAAATTTCTTCCTGCTGATTACAATGCTCAATTGCTTAAGAAATTGCAAAATATTAGACAAAAAGATTTAGATGTGCAATCATATACTGAAGAATTTTATAAATTAAGTATAAAGACTAAGCATGAAGAAGATGAGGATGAAATGGTTGCTAGGTATTTGAATGGTTTGAGGTACAACATCCAAGATGAGATTAGCATTTTGGCACCCAAATTAGTTGAACAATGTTTCCAGATGGCCATGAGAGCAGAAGAGAAATTAAAGAGAAGACAAGAGAAGGAAGCAAGAGGAAGAGGCAACACATCTAGGAGTAGAGGTACAAGTTCAACATCAAGGCAACTTAAAGAAGATCATGAAGATGCTGATAAGAACAAGGACCAAGTTCCTGAAGCAAGAGGAGGATGGAGAGTAGGAAGAACCAACTTTAGATCAAGAAGAGATTATGGTGAATTCTCAGGAAGGTGTTATAGGTGTAATGAGTTTGGATACCCATCATTCAAGTGTCCTAAAAGGTTTAGTACTAGTGCAAGTGGAAGTGAAAGGAAAGGTGATAAAAGAGTCCAATATGTGCAAGGAGATGAAGAAGAGAGTGTGAGTTCACCAAGAAGATTTGCAGATCCAAAAATAGGAGAAGCACTCATGGTAATAAGGACCTTGTTGCAAGGAAAAAAGGAAGAAGATTTGAGCCAAAGAATGAGTCTCTTTAGAACAGCATGCAAAACCAAAGGGAAGGTATATCAAGTTGTAATTAATTCTGGTTCTCAAGATAATATAGTGTCTAGGGAGATGGTGGATAAGTTAAGTCTAGAGAGGATTCCTCATGTTGCACCCTATAAGGTTTCTTGGGTCAATGATAGCCAAATTCTAATAGTAAATGAGCAAGCCTATGTGGATTTCCAGATTCAGGAGTACAAGGATAGAGTCTTATGTGATATTTTTCCAATGGACTATTGCCATCTACTCTTGGGGAGGCCATGGAAATTTGATAGGAAGTCTATGTATGATGGTTGGGCAAACACCTACACCATTTGGAAGGATGGTCAAAGTTTCAAGTTAACTCCTTTGCAGGGAAAAGAGAAGGACAAAGGAAAATCTAAGGTAGTGATTCTTGGAAAAAAAGAGACTCTCAGGCCTAAGGACAATAAGAACAATCTGTTTTCTAATGTGGAGCATGGTTATGGTGTGGAGATATTAAGGAAAAAACCTCTAAGTGTTGCTAAGATAGTGGTGTTGAATGATGGTGAATCTAAGGAATCTAAGGAGGATGGTGCTCTAAAGGAAAAGAAAATTGATGTGAAGGTTATGGGAAAAGCTAATTTGAGCAAGGATGGTGATCAATTGTTTATATCACAGCAAAGAGAGATTGAGAAAATGGAGAAGCTTTTAATTGGGATAGTGTTCTACCCTATTCTATCTTTTGGAAAGGAAAGGCAGTCAAATCTTGCAAAGACTCTAAAGTTTGATAACTCAATCATGAAGAGGATTGTACAAACAAGGATAGTAAGTCAGAAGCCTGCATTCATGAATCAAGGTGAAGTGGATCAAGTGAAAGGGAAGACAAAGGTCTGTAGCAGTACCAAAACATTGGGTACAAGAAGTACAGGTCTGACAGAGTTTCAAGGAATAAGCAGAGTACTTGTTAAATCTGATAGAGGTGAAATGACAGTTGTGGGGATTGATGGACAAAGAATAAAGCATGGAGAGCAACACAAGGTCATGGTGCTCGATGGAGATGGTTGGAAGGCAACAGGGAGATAGAAGACAATAGGTAAGAGGCCTTTGACAGGTCCTACTGTACCATTGAAAGCACAAAACATAGGTGCAGGGTAGAATATAGGAGTAAGCCAGTATGGAGTACAAGAGATCGGTTAGTGTAGTGGCCTGGACATCATAGGAGTCTTCTTCCAACATGGAGATGCTAGTATCTGCCTCAATTCATGGGGCATGAATGTTTTTCTAGGGGGGGTGTATTGTGCAGGAGCACCTACACCTCACCCCTTAATTGTGATCATTTGAAAGAACATAGTGATAATAATTAGTGTTTTGAGATCTTATGTTGCTAATAAGGTCTAAAAAGACCATTAGATATGTAATAGGTTGAGGTTTTGGGTTTAAGAGTCATAGTGTAGGAAAAATGATGTTCTTGCACTTAAAAACCTTGTAGCCTTTGTTGGAAATTTAATAAGATTGTGCAAGGTATGGGTTTAGGAGTTGTATTAGGGTTGCATTAAAGGTGTTAGAGTGGTCATAAGGGTCTTAGGAAACCCAATTGCAAAAGAATGCATATTTGGAAAGATTGTCAATAGTAGCCATTTCAAAGACAAATAATGAATGACTTGGCAGTTAGGGGTGGTTATAGGCATTGGGAAAGGTTGATCTATTTTGAAAAGTGTATAAAGGCCTTGGCAAGGCTCGAGAAATGGTTGTTGGTTCAAAATCCAAGATCTTGATGATAAAATTCTGAGTTTTTTTTTCTAAAATTTCTATGTTTTCCTCTAATTAGTAGGCTTATTCAGGCCATACGGGCTGATTCATGCCATAACCTTGTTTTCTGATTGGGGCTCATGTTGATAGGGATTTATATCTAGTTTGAGGGCTTAACAAGGATTTTGAAGTTTTCTTTTGGGTGATTTCTCACACTCAGCCGAAATACCCTATTTTTAAGGGTTTGGTGGTTTATTAAGATGTAAGGGACCCCTACACTTTCTGTAACCATTGTAACTTGTGTGATGGGTCTTATGGAGTTTTTTTTAATGATAGGATGCATGGTAGGAGCATTAGGAGGGAGTCAGGATAGATGAACTCACTGTTCCTATGTATTTTGTGAAGAGAAATGTATGGAAAGAGGAGAGTGAGCCTAGGGTTTGATCAAATTTATATTAGAGGTCTTATCTCTTGAGTTTTTGAGCATTTGTGGGGTTAAAAAATTGTGTTTGAATTGGTTTGAGGACTTGGAAGGGTGTGGAAGCATAAGATTCAATAAACCCTCATATTTTGCACCAAAAATAAGGGTTTTCTGATTTTCCATGTTTTGGTCCATACAAGTGGAGTCTAGTTGTAGAATTTGTGTTTTCTTGGAAATTTATCTGCTAGCCCAAGGTTTCAGGGGTCTGTGTAATGTTTGGAGATATGTTGCTTTGTATTTTTAGGCTAATTGAGTAGCCTTTTCAGGGGTGGGTGTAAAGGAAGTCTATGTTGGTCCAAAGGAGTCTAATTGTCTTTCACACATGTTGTCTAACTTTGAAATGGGTGTCTGAATCAATCATGTGTTTTTCTAGTGATTTGGAGGATTGTGGAGTAAATGGTCAAAAACTGGATGTCCACAGTTCAAAGGTTTGAGGGGGTTGAAGAGTGAAATTTGTTTACAGTTGCTTTTCAAGCCTTAACGGTGTTTTGGGATTGTCTAAAGAGGTAAAAATAATCTTGTTAGATGCCTCTTATAGGCAGGTTGTCAAGGTGATTGGTGTTTGTGTTTTGGGGTCTGCATTAGGACCCTAGCCAAACCCCCAAGCAAGAGCAATATGAAATGCCCACTGGAAATTTTGTGGAGTTCCACCTTTTGGAAATTTCATCTACACTTTAGCCTAACACTAAAAATATAAGAGAAAGGTATGTCAATGGATGGGGAGAGAAGATGAGTGAGGGAGGATCAAAGATTAGTAAATATATAGCGAAAATCAATAAACACAATTAGAAAGTAGAAATGATGAATAATATTTGCAAGGCAGTCACGAGATCTATTTATTGATTATGGAGAAGTTTTGCACTTACATGTAGTGTTGGTTATGCTTGAGAATGGGAAGAAGGATTGGATTGAGTTGTTAGAGTGTTGAACGATTTGGAACTTACGCAACACATCAGTGTTCAAACCTTGAAACCTGCTATGAAAATGAACAATAAGCAGAGAATGAAAGATATAAACAATAAATTAATCATTTATACAAAATACCCAAGCAAAATGGCTTATTGATTGCACAACCCAATAGTTTGAATAGCCTCCAACCTGCCAAAAGATGGAGTCAAACGTGATGAATTTAACAATAGCATGTTATCAAAGCATCACCACAATGGATCTTCTCGAGAATAGAACTTCATGAAAGTATACTCTCCCAGACGCCAACATTCAATATTGCATTTACATACATATATATACATGTATACATATATTGGATGGAAACATTTGAACATATATATATGTGCATGCATACATCTATATATATATGCATATATATATAATATATGCATGTATAGATATATATACATGTAATGCAACTTAATCAAAATACACTTTCCCACACTGCTACATTCAATATTGCATTTAGTTTGACCAACCAAATTTACTTTGTCCACTGCCATAGTACAAAAACAACAAAATGCATTAGGGCTTGGGCAAGCAAACACTTAGTATATACAATTACTCTATTTCTTAGAATGGTACAAAGAAGCAGTTCACTTAATGCACAGATTTATATATGCAAAGAGAAGAATAAATTATGTAGCGATTAACAATGTACAACAACCTATTTCTAAGGATTTCCACTTAAGTGAATTAGAACGCTTGAAAGATGCACACAATAGAGAATGTAGCAATGTAGGAAAGTATACACCAGAATATGCAAGAAAGTATATTTAATTCAGTTGCATTGTGAGAATAGGCATTCTGGTATTATGAATATGTGGTCCAAAATATGCAAGAAAATAGGTTTATTCAGCTGCATTGTCAGAGGTCTGTTCTTAGCAAATAGAAACTTCAAATAAACAGTGTATTAGCTAAATATATAAAGTTCAATAGATTCAATGATTCTTTTGACAGTGCAATTTAATCAATATACTTCCTCACAGATTTTGTAGCACATGAATGTTAAAACCCTCCAACCTACTATCAAAAGGAACAATAAAAAGATACTGAAAGACATGAACAATAAATTAATCATTAATGCAAAGTACCCAGTATACAAATATACATATATATATCCATGTAGATATACATGTAATCTAGTATATGTATACATGTATATATATGTATACATGCATATATATATATGTATACTGTACGTCGTGCTAGATGAGTACTTTGCATAGATGGTTAATTTATTGTCTATGTGTTCTTGTTAAATGTTTGTATCTTTTCCGTTATACCCATTGTGGAGATTTGAAAGAGATTGTCATTCTGTATGGATGGAGAAATTGCAATTAAATGTCCTTTCTTTCCCTAGAAAATATGTTGAGGGTTAGTAATTTGTTTGTCATTGGTTTATGGTTCTAGTTATCTATGTCTATTGACCAATGAGGAAGATTTAGGTAGATCCTTTGTTTAAGAGGTAAGCTCTAGGCTGTCAGTAAAAGCCCTAGACAAGTCCTATATATTTGTATAAAAGAATGAATTATAAAAGAGCTATTAGATAGTAAATCCTATTCATGATTCGGTTGATGGAAGCCCTGTTGAAAAAGATATAACAAGAAGATATTAACAATAAATTAATAATCTATGCAAAACACCCATGTAAAAAAGAGTATAATGCCACAAACCTCATTAAAAATTCCAGATGTGTTGCATCATACTAAATACTATAGAGTAATAGAGAAATTGTAAAAGCAGTATTAGAATAAGACAAACAAGTGCAATGAAGGAAAATGCATATTATCACAACACATGGATAGAATTGTTAAGGAAAATATATTTTGAAGTCTTTGAAAATATTAATGCATGTCTACTTACACCTGTATATATATGTATGTATGGATAAATATATGTATGTATGTTTTACTAATAGTTCTGTTACAATTTTCCCATTTTTCTATAATACTCAATGGCATATAATGCAGTTGTTGTTATACAATTCCTCTATTTTTAAGCACACTACAAAGAAGGTGGGCATCAAAGCAAAATGAAAACCATGGAAGTTCAATGAATGTGCAAATCTATATAGGAAAAGGGAAGAATAAATTACATAGCTATTCAGAATCTACAGTGTCCTCTTTGTAAGGATTTGAAGTGAAATCAATTAGAGGGATTCAAAGGGGATAATTATACAAAATGTGTATAGCACCAAAGATGCACAGAGTGTATATATGTGTCGACATATGTGTCACCGTTCTATGCAAATAAAAAGCTTCAACCTTCATTGAGAAATTATAGTTAAATGTCGTTGCTAGGAAATATGGATAGCAATAGTCTGTACCCTACTGTTCATTTGTTGTTTGCAGGTAACACTGTGCACTTTTCGTGTTATAGCCATTAACATAGGAGTAATTGCAGATTAAGAGTAGTTTTCTGCATGTGAAATATTATTCTAATAGCTCTTTTAGAATTTCTTTACTCATTTAGGTTGACTAGAAAAGAGTATAAGTTGAATTTTTAATTCACAACTCAATTCTTATACAAATTGGCTATGGGTATGTGTAGGATCATGATGGGCCAAAAAGTGGCAATATGATGGGTATGTGGCTGATGACTATTTTTTTTACCCAAAATTGATGAAATGAAAAGGGTTGTTAAATGAGATTCTCATATTTCCACCGATATAAATTATGCTTTACTTTGAAATTAATAAGTAATTATTATTCATTTTCTATTCAAATTACAAATAAAGTCATGATTGATAGGTTGATTGAAAAACATCTATAGCTTTCAAACGGTATCACATTTTTTAAATCCAAAACATGTATCACATTCTATGCTTCACATACTATAGGATCAAAAAATAGAAAAATTGAATTTCATGAAGTTTTGGCCAAGTTAAGGTGGTCAGACATACGAGTTTTTATATTTTTAAAAGTTATAATAAAAAATTCATAATTAATTATTTACTTGGAAAAAATTACAAAAAAAATATGCACATCGGGGCATGAGTCCTTTACTTATATTTAAAACTTATAAAAAAATATTATCATTTTATTGTGGTTAGGGTGTAGACAGACACCTACTTCTTATTTTTTTTCCCCGAAATTTAAGTACTAATGCATTGAAATTTCAAATTTTCACCAAATAGATTTTTAAATAAAAACCTAGTAGTTTAGAAACTACATTCAATTTTCTACAAATTATATTCTTACATGTTTTTTAAATAATATAGATAACTTATTCAAATTTTTACGTCAAGTTGCCTAACTCTGATTTTTCTAATTTTTTTGCCACTTAAGGGCCTGCTTTTTCCATGATGATCCTGCACATACCCCTATCTTGTATTAATATGTTTAACTTGGGCTTTAAGATATAACAAAAAGAGAATAACTATTGTAGTCAAGTACATGTATAAATCTGTGCATGATTTTTTATATAAAGCAACAAATATATAGAGGGTATGTAGCCATGGAGGGAGGGGAAAATTGATTGTATAAAACAGGAAAATATAAATATGTAAAATAAACCTTGTTTACAATTAGAGTTGTGGGCGTCTTTCCAAAACCAATTGTTGAATACATGGGCTGCATATTTTCTTGTTAATCTATCTTTCTATTGAGTACAATGTCATACCACTACAAAGAAAAATTTCATATTGTTATATCAGAATACATGTGTGAAATTAGATAAGTAAGGAATGGCCCACCACAAGAATAGTAGCGAAGGTGTCGTAGGCTACGGATGGGGGCAACTATGGAGCTCTCCAAACCAACATGCAAGGGAGGTGCATATTAGTTTCTTTGACAGGTCTGCTATGAAACAAACACCAGAGTTTTTCATTTCACAAGGCAACCAAAATAGTTGATATCGTTATATTAGAACAATGAATATTATCAACTGGCATATGAGCAAACACCTACCATTTTGTGTTTGTTGATCAGGGCACGATGAGGAAACCACGAAGGCAATAAAATCTACGGTTGTTGTGGACACGCTCGAGCAAGCTAGGAAAAATAACATGGAATTTTATCATGTATCACGGAAAAGAAAATCAATGTACACAACACTATATATTTATGAATGTAATACATAGGAACATTGAAATAGGGAAATGACAGGAAAAGAATTTGGTAGGCAAACATTTGTAGCAATTTGAATCAAATAAAGCTAATACAAAAGATAACAGGAAGAAATTTAAATTTGTGGAAGGAAAGCACAGAGGAGGTATGTGAGAAGTCAACATATATAGGCTATCAAAATAGAAAACACTTATTAATCAAATGGAAGACAATTTTTTTTAGAATGCATCTACAACATGTGCATATAAAGGTTAATATATTAGAATGTTTCAAAGATGTTATTTACTTATAGAACTCTTGTTTTCTAGTTATTGTTGGTTCCAATATCCATGCATCTTAGATAGCTAGAGTTGTTTGTATTTGCATATCTATTATGGGTAACAACTATAACTATATGTTTACACTACTGTATGTAAAAATCAGTTGTAAGAGAATTATAGGCATGCCAATAAATAGTTGAATTCATGGAATTTTAGAACACTTAAACAAAGATGGGAAAATGGAATGTACAAAAGAGTGTATTGGTTTGAATGCCATATAGTAAATGTAAGGAAAGCAGAGGTACGAAAACAACTATCCTAACATCAAAACCACAGGGAAGAATGTAGATAGTACTTTTAATTTCCAAATTACAATCCAATTAAGACACACATGAAAGATTTATAGAAACAGAAAAATACACAAAGACAAATGAACAACAGATTTACATGGGAAAACCCTTTCAGGAAAAAACCCACCACACCAAGCTGAATCTCTTTGTATTTCAGTAAAAAAATTACATACAATGCAAAGATACAACTCTCTAGTATCAGTTCACAGTAGCTTCATTCACTATTTAATCTCTTACATAAATTCTCTCAACAATCCGATCATTTCAAACTCAGAATCGATCCCTTAAATCTTATCACATTCTAATTTTTATCTTCTGTTCATCCTTATCTGCCATTACCCATCATAGAAAGTTTCCTTTCGAGCATTGATTTTTCCTTAAATGCAGTTCAGCTCCAGCGTCGCAACTATTGCAAAAATCCAACTACCAACTATTTGAATTTCGCTTCCTCTCATTGGTCCACGAGATTCCACATAGGATAGTCAAATGGTCAAACAAACATTCAACTAAGTTTGCATGTCAGTGAGACACAAGAAGTGTCTCCTCGATGCTCAAAGGCTTTACTGTCGATATCAGTGTAGGTTCCAACAGTTGGCAGGATGATATAGCAAACACCACAAGTCATACTGAAACCACCGACATCCATTTCATTCCTATTGGCATCCATCTATCGGCAAGAGTCATCTCAATTGGCGAGACGTTACACCAAGTCCACAAGGCTATCGCTAAGACTTTGCCTTGTCACCAAGACCTCACACCGAGCCTTCATGTGTTACTCTGAAGTCACACAGCCATCGGCGAGACCATCATAGTTCACCAAGACTTCATACCGAAGTCTTCAAGTCATGCCGAAAAGAACACTTGTCGGCAAGACTTACTGCTCGCCAAGAGGTTACACCAAGACTTCTTATGTTACACCGAAGTCACGCAACCATCGATGATACCTCACGAGTCGGTGAGATGTCATACCGATAAGGTAAGGCTTCCACCAAATAGTCTACCGCTTTTGCTGAGAGGTCATAGCGAACACAACATGTCACCCCAAAGACCATATATTATCGGCAAGACTCTTTATCAGTCGCTAGAACTTCATACTAAAGTCTTTGTGTGACCATAAAGAATGTAAGTGTATCCTTGCCGACGAGACCTTCATTAGTCGCTGGGACTTCATGCCGAAACATCTTGTGTTACTCCGATGACTCCATTCGCTGGGAGTCTCACCGAAGACACCTGATACCAAACACATGTAGCTCTGTCGGCAAGACATTCCACTCGGTGAAAGGTTACAGTGAATACCAATAGGTCACAGTGACAACACCAGTCGGTGAGACAACATTGTCTTGGTGACATGAACATTTCAAAAAATATTCAAAACAACTAGTCGACCAGACATCAATAATGTCACACTGAATTTTCCCTTCAGGAGTTACATGCTAGTAAGAATTGAGGCACCTATTCCAACAATATCCCACTTGAAAAAGATCTTATTGACATCTCCAGAGCATAATAAAACTACTGAAGATCATGGGCCTTGAGGCCCATTGAACTGGCACACCACCTGAACTTGTATGTGCTCACTGGCTTCGTCAATGCATTTGAAACTTTCTCCAGAGTATCCTCTTTCTCCAAAGAGACCTTCCCATCCTCCACCATATCTCATACAAAGTGATACTGTACATCTATATGTTTCATCCTGGCATGGAAAGTAGGATTCTTTGCCAAAAAAATTGCACTCTGACTATTACAATAAATAGTAATTTTTCCTGCATCAAAACTAATGTTAGGACACAAACGTTTTAACTAGATTGCTTCTTTACAGGTATGTGTAGCTGCCATGTATTCTACCTCTATAGTGGACAAAGTGACTACAGCCTGCCGCTTGCTCATCCAACTCACTGCACCACCATTCATCATGAAAATATATCCACTGGTGGATCTTCTACTGTCAATGTCCCTTGCCCAATCAAAATCCACATAACCTTGAATGCTGAGAGTCCTCTGTGATTTAACCAAATTTCCATGGTAACACAAAGCATATTCTGAAGTCCCCTTCAGATATCTAAACACTCTCTTCACATCATCCCAATGTGTCCTTCCAGGATTTTCCATAAACTGACTAAGTACTCCCACTGCTTGGGCAATGTCTGGCCTTGTACAGACCATTGCATACATAAGGCTGCCAACCACACTAGCATACGACACACTGGTCATGTCCTCCATCTTAGTAGGAGATTTTGGACAGTCTTCAACAGATAGCTTCGTTCCCTGCAAAACTGGAACAACTAGCTGCTTGCACTCAGTCATACAAAATCTCTCTAGAACAGTCATAATGTACTTACTCTGACTGAGCCAAAGTTTTCTATTTTTCCTGTCCCTAGTTATTTCCATTCCTAGAATGTACCTTGTTGCACCAAGATCTTTCATTTCGAACTTTGCAGACAACTAAGACTTAAGATCAGAAATCATTAGCTTACTATTTCCTATGAACAACATATCATCAACATAGAGAGCAATAATAAGGACTTGATCACTTTCAACTTTGTAATATACACAGTGATTAGATTTTGACCTTACAAATCCCAATGAAAAAAAACGTGTCAAACTTTTGGTACCACATTCTAGGAGACTGTTTAACCCATATAGAGATTTCTTCAACTTGTAAACTAATCTTTCTTTACCTTTTTCCACAAAGTGCTCCGACAGGGACATATAAATTTCTTCTTCAAGATCACCATGAAGAAACGTTGTCTTCACATCCATCTATTCAATCTCTAAGTCATACGCTACTGCAAGTGACAAAAGAAATCTAATATAGATGTCAGCTTAGCTATAGGAGAAAAGATTTCTCCATAATCAATTCCCTCTACCTGGGAATAACCTTTTGCAACTAGCCTCACTTTATATTTTTCTACTTTGCCATCTAGACCAATTTTCTTTTTAAATACCCATTTGCAGCTCATAGATTTTCTACCTTTAGGCAATGGCACCAAACTCCAGGTATCATTATTTTCTAATGATGCCATTTCTTCATTCATGGCTTCCAACCAAGAGTTTGAATAAGACATTTTAAATGCCTCTTTCATAGTCCTAGGTTGATCAGTGCTAGAAATTAAAGCATAGGCATAAGTAGACTCTATTAAAGAAAACCCATACCTATCAGGTTTCTTTCTTTCACGAGTTGACCTCCTCATAGGATGAGGCTGAGGTGGTTCTTCATCTTCTTCAAAACTTTCAGAGCTACTTGAGCTTTCCTCAGTATCAGGTACATTTTGATTTTTCAATTCCTCTTTATCTGGTGTCGGAGGAATTTCTGCTACATCCTTTTCATTTTTAGATTTCTTCTCTGACTGCAAATCTAATGTAGAAGGCTTCAACTCACGAAAGATAATGCTTCTGTTGTACAAAACCTTCTCAGTCTTAGGATTCCAAAGCTTGTATCCTTTTATGCCAGCACTATAGCCAATAAAAATACACTTTACAACTTTATTTTCCAACTTAGATTTTTTTTCAAACGACACATATGCATATGCCTCACAGCCAAATACACAAATATGTATCAGGGAGGGCTTCTTTCCAGACCATGCTTCCAAAAGATTCTTCTCAACAAGAGCAGATTTAGAAGAACGATTTACCAAGTAGCATGTTGTAGAAACTACTTCAGCCCATAACTTCTCCTCCAAGCCAACACTGCTTAGCATACTTTGTGCTCTTTCCGTTACTGTCCTGTTGAACCTTTTAGCAACTCCATTTTGCTATGGAGTGTAAGGTGTAGTCTTATGTCTTTTAATCCCATGATCTTTACATTACCTTTCAAATTCATCTAAACAAAACTCACCACCATTGTCAGTCCTTAAACATTTTATTTTTCTACTAGTCTGATTTTCTACAAGGTTTTTAAATTCCTTAAACTGACTCAACACTTCTTATTTACTTTTTAGAAAATATACAAATGTTCTTCTTGAATAATCATCAATAAACGACACATAGTATCTTGATTTAGACAGAGAAGGAACATTCACTAGACCAAAAACATCAGAATGAATATAATTAAGCAAACCAGAAGATTTGTGAGGACTAGAATAAAATGAAACACGGTGTTGTTTACCATATATACAATGTTCACAAAATTTGAACTCAAGGTTACAATCTTCAAACCCTTCTACCAAGTTTTTATTTTTCAAGGATTTTAAACCTTTCTCACCAATGTGACCAAGCCTATGATGCCAGAGCATAGTCTTTTTTGCTGGAAGTTTAACCTCCATGGAGTTTACACCATCAGGAATGTTTTCCTCCTTTTCTCCATGAGTAGCTTTCTGTGACTTTGCAGAGACACTATTGCATTGGACAACCAGTGCATCCAACTTGTACAAGGTACCAATTTGAGCACCCCTAGCCAACACCATTGTGCCTCTAGTCATCTTGCAGCCATTTCCAGAGAACATGACATGCACTCCAATATCATTCAACTTACTTATAGAAAGTAAATTTTGAGCCAGACCTGGTATATGCATCACATCATTGATTCCCTTCACTCTTCCATCAGGGAATTGAATTCTTACTCTTCCATGACCAACAATTTCCAAAGATGAATCGCTTGCCAAGTACACCTTTCCACCATTGTATTCTTCATACTTCATGAACCAATCTCTATGAGATGTCATGTGAAAAGATGCTCTAGAATTAATTAGCCAGACATCATCAGATTCCCACGTAGCCAAGGCTGCAATGAAAGCTTCTACATCACTCTGAGAAGAATCATTGTCAGAAGAGGTCTTCTTCTTCTTCTTTTTCTCCTCCTTGCAATTGTTTCAGAAATGACCAGGTTGCCCACAATTCCAACACTTCACCTTGGACTTCTTGCTAGGAGACTTTGATCTCCCTTATGATTTCAATCTGGATTTCTTGTCCTTCTTCTTGCCTTTCTCCTTCAATCTACCTCTGATAGCAAGAGCCTCCTTTTCCATCTTAGAAGATTTCCTTCTTATTTCTTCTTATAATAGAGAAGCAACAACATCTTCCATCTTGAAATTGGGTGTTGTACTCCCAATAGCCATCACCAAATGATCCCAAGAATCAGGCAGAGAACATAGTAGCAGCATGCAATGATCTTCTTCATCTATCTTCACACCAATAGATGCTAACTGAGCAATCATCATGTTGAAAGCATTCAAGTGATCAACAACAACAACTCCATCATGCATCTTCAAAGAGTACAACTTCTTCCTTAAGAACAACTTTTTCACCAAGGACTTGCCTTGATAAATAGTAGCAAGTCTTTTCCACAAGGAAGATGCAGTCTTTTCTTCATGAACATTTAGAAGAAAAGAGTATTCCAAACAGAGTCTTATCAACCCTTTTGATTTTCTATCTACCAGGTCCCAATCCTCTTGCTTCATGCCTTGAGGTTTTGTTCCAGACACAACATTCCAAAGATCTCGGTCCACTAACAGATCTTCCATTTTTAGTTTCCACAACTCAAAGTTGCTACCATTGAATTTCTCTATATCCTTCTTTCCATATGTGCTTGGCATCTTAATTTGTAATTAAATTATCAGACCTCTACCAAACTCCCACTAAAAAAGAATTGACACAAAAACCCAACCCACTCACAAGGATAACACAACTAGCTAGACTCTGATACCACTTGTAAGGAAAGCAGAGGTACCGAAACAACTATCCTAATGTCAAAACCACAGGGAAGAATGCAGACAATACTTTTAATTTCCAAATTACAATCCAATTAAGAAACACATGAAAGATTTACAAAAATAGAAAAATACACAAAGACAAATGAACAAATTTACATTTGAAAACCCTTTCGAGAAAAAACCCATCACACCAAGCTGAATCTCTTTGTATTTTAGTAACAAACAATTACATACAATGCAGAGATACAACTCTCTGGTATCAATTCATAGTAGCTTCATTCACTATTTAATCTCTTACAGAAATGCTCTCAATAATCCTATCATTTCAAACTCAGAATCAATCCCTTAAATCTTATCACATTCTAATTTTTATTTTCTGTTCATCCTTATCTGCTATTACCCATCATAGAAAGTTTCCTTTTGAGCGTTGATTTTTCCTTGCATGTAGTTCAGCTTCAGCGTCACAACAGTTGCAAAAATCCAACCGCCAACCATTTGAATTTTGCTTCCTCTGATTGGTCCACAAGATTCCACATAGGATAGTCAAACGGTCAAACAAACATTCAACTGAGTTCGCATGTTGGTGAGACACAAGAAGTCTCTCCCTAATGCTCAAAGGCTTTACTGTTGATATCGGCATAGGTTCCAACAGTCAGCAGGATGATATAGCAAACACCACAAGTCATACTGAAACCACTGACATCCATCTATTGCAAGATTTGTCTCAATCAGCGAGACTTTACATCGAGTCCACAAGGCTATCACTAAGACTTCATCTTGTCACAAAGACCTCACACCAAGCCTTCATGTGTTACTCTGAAGTCACACAGCCATTGCCGAGACCATCGTAGTTTGCCAAAACTTCATACCAAAGTCTTCAAGTCATGACCAAAAGAACCCTCATTGGCAAGAATTACTGCTCACTAAGAGGTTACACCAAGACTTCTTATGTTACACCGAAGTCACACAGCCATAGGCGAGACTCTCTATCAGTTGCTAAGACTTCATACTGAATTCTTTGTGTCACCGTGAAGACTCCAAGTGTATCCCCATTGGCGAGACCTTCATCAGTCGCTGGGACTTCATGCCGAAACATCAATTATGTTACTCCGATGACTCCAGTCGCTGGGAGTCTCATCAAAGACACCTGATACCAAACACATGTAGCTTTGTCGATGAGAGACATTCCACTCGGTGAAAGGTTACAACAAATACCAACAGGTCACAACGAAAACACCAGTCGGCAAGACAGTAGCATTGTCTCGACAACATGAACATTTCAAAAAAGATTCAAAACAGCTAGTTGGCCAGACATCAATAATGTCACACTGTCTTTTCCCTTCAAGAGTTACATGCTAGTAAGAATTGAGGCACCTATTCCAATAGTAAAAGCATTGCACAATGAAATCTTAGATGAAGAAGTCAGTAGTTTAATAGAATAGAATCATCAAAACATGGAATAGGCCTATACAAGTTGTGGCGTCAAGTTATTATTGAGTGGTATCTTTGTGCATCTTTGGCACTATACCCATTTTACACAAATTATTACTTCGTATGGTTTTTAAAGATACAACTTAGAAAATATTTGAAGAGGTGATGGAACACAAGTTGAGGTAGATGCAAGAATAATTATCATTGAGCCTTTTTTGTTTGTCAGCCTATCAGTTAGAACCAGAAGCATTTGGGAAGGCTTGCAATTGCTCGAGGTGTGTTTCTTCATTGTGGCGATGAGCAGTGTACTTTTTGGTGCCAAGCCTAGAGTATCTCTCAAATGAGAAAGGTGGATCAATAAAAAGTCTTTCAATTGATTTTACATGTGAAATAGTTGTAAAAGTCAACCCTTGCCTCTCTTTGGTACGTATGTTTATTGTTGCTCTATCCAATGTTAAGCCCTGTGCTCTGTGTATTGTGATTCCCCATGCCATAGTGAGTGGAATTTGTATTCGAATCCCCCAAATTATAGCTGGGATGGGAATGTCTCTCGGATGTTCTAGGTCCCATGGTGGGCCAATGTAATTTTGGAAGCGAACAACAACATAGTCAGGTGGGTGTGGCAGTTTAGAATCTGGATTGTACATAATAGCCGTAACAACACCAAGGGATCCATTGACGAGGCTAGCTCGAATCCACAAATTCATTCTTAGCATCACCTGTTCACCAACAAAAAGTAGCAATTCTAGGAGAATTTGGTCATCATCTCCATGATCATATGGTTGATGTTGAGCCATCTGAGCAATGCTAATGGCTATTGGTAGATTTAATTGTTTGATAATTTTTTTGTTGTGGAATGTGACCAAGTCATTTGTCGCAAACAAATGTGTAGCAACATCAAATTGTTGTCTTTTTGTGGATGAGAGCATTTTATTTGTTTGTTTCATAAGCTCTTCCCAATCATCGTGGAGAGCCTCAACATTTCTTATATGGAGAAGGATTTCGCGAAACTTTCATTGCGAAGGGCTATCTCCCTTTTGGAAAAAGATAGTATCTAGGGTTATTGAGACCATGAAAGTGTGTTGCAAAGCTACAACTGATGAGGATGAAGCATAAATAGGTGTATCCGTGACAGGTGGCAACTAAGCAAGATCACCAAAAAGGATCATAGAAACACTACCAAATGGCTCTGTCTGCTTATCTGGGAACACTTAGCGTAATCGACTATCTATTTTCAATAGTAATTTTGGACCTAGAAAACTCATTTCATCGATCAATATGTACTCAATATGTACTTAAAGTATTCTTGGAATAATGTCAATTGCTGCCCTTGCAAAGGAATCATATCCTTTATGGGAATCCTAAGTGTTGTATGGATTGTAGAGGCACATATGCTGTATGTAGCAACACCTGTAGGAGCCAATGTGAGAAAGAAACTATTGGCTCTAGCAAAAGAGGTGTTCATTTGTTGTTGAATACAATTTATGAGGAAGGATTTTCCAGGGCCAACTATCCCTTGAATAATCATGTGGAGAGGGGCTTTGGGTGAAGGTTGCATACAGTGGGTTTGGATTATTTGAAGGTCCAATTGCTACTTCGGTGAAAGTTGATGGGTTGACATATCTACAAGAAAGAATTGAACCATATAACTTGCTCACATTGTGCCTTCGCTGATGAGATGAACTGCAAAGAAATATTATGGAGTTCTTTAGGAACATGGTTTGCATTCCATGGATGGTTCATATCAAAATCTTTCTTACCTAATAATTGAAGCTGTTTATACTAAAGTTAGTAGTGGCACCAAGCTAAGACAAAACTTCCCATTCATATTCATCCATAGAAGGACGATGGTTCAAATCATCAGTATCACTATCATCCTATTCTTCAATTGTGGATGTAATTGGAACTCTATTAACATGCCAAGGATGATAACCAACCATTTTAAAAAGTTTCAACTTTTCTATTATCTATTCTCTCTGAAGACCTATATCTATTTGTATGTTCCATAAAGGTTTGTATAACATAAGTTCAGTCCAACAAAAAGTCTCAAATATCTCTATATCTTCAACAAGAGTAGTCTTGAATAACTGGTAAACAAGGACAACTGCAGGCTGGAGACTTGGTTTCCATTTATCCTTTTTGTGTTGCTGCGAGTGTGTGTATACGTGGACCGAGTCAATAAGGGATAAAGAATCTAACTATGGAGGCCTTTGCATATAGAAATGAATATAGTTTTTTGGAAACTCTTCATTAGTATCATCTTTGTTATATGAAACCATGTCTTTTTGCAAACATTCAGCTGAACGTATCATCAGCTTGAACTAAGAAGAGGCTTGATTTCTCTAACATATGACACACTTCTTGTGCAGAGATTTCACGTTCCACAAGAATATTCATCATGAATTTTTGGTAACTAGTGCTTTATCCTCAACTATATTTGTATTTGCAACTCTTTTCAACATATCTAGATAATTTTCTATTTTTTTCTCAAATTTAGCTGCATATTTAGAAATATAATTCAAAACAATTTTCCTAGAAACAACTGGTTGGAAATCAACATTGGCATGCCAAATTGCAAGCATATCTAGGCTATGAATATTTAAGTGATCACCATTTCTTGTTGGTTTGTAGGATTTGTTAGAGTCAACATCATATGTCAATATAGCGGTAAGTTGTTGTTGCCATGGTGCTTTATACTGACATTGCAATTGCTCTCCTTTTCTTCTTAAACAAGTATATTCAAAGCATTTTATGTGCCTTTGAATTATGTTTAGCAACTCTTCATAATCTATGATTGGATCATTGGTCAAGATCTGGCTTGTGGTTTAAGCAAGCACGAGTTTTCTTTAGAGCGATGATACGTTCTAAGTAATCTTTATGCAAGGCAACATGGATTCCAAGCTGAAACATATCTATCAAAAAAGTGCCTTGCTATGGTAAGATCATGGTCATTGGACCAGTCAAGAGTATCCATGTCAGGAGCTTCTAAAAGGATAGAAAACCATGCACATGTGCAGAGCCACGATGTTGCCATTCATATCTATACCAATAATCTTTTGCATGCAAAAGATTTTTGATCACCTCCTCACAAAAAATTGAGAATCTATGATGCACATATAAAAATGCTATATGTGGATTCTAAACAACACTATCTATTAGCATGTATTTTTTGAAGGTTCCATCACTAAATGAGATGCAGTAGAGAAAACATTTTGTAGGTCAGCCCATTTTGTGTTTATGCAGCTCAAAGTGAAAAAAAGTGTGGGTGTGCCAAGTTGTTTGATCATAATGGTTAGTTGGGCCTGACAAGGGATCTAGAAAGAGCAGGTCCCATACAACAATGTGCCAAATTGCATTAATTGATCAGCTAGTTGGTGGTTGGGAGCAGCTTGAAGCTATTGCCTCAAAACAATCAACAACTTAGGGATTCTATCCTCCAGATCTACTCTAACAAAAACAAAGACAATTTGTTGGTTGCGATGTCTCATAATCAAGTTGTAGAGAAAATATCTAAACCTAACATGTTTTCCAAACATGTCAAAATATCTCATTAGGTGGAGGGCATATTCATGCAAGTGAATTTTAATATTTCTCGGTTGAAGGGGAAACGTTGCTCCAGTGGGGAACAATGTTGGAAAGGCTATTGAGAATAAACCTTCAGTGTTGTATTCATTAATAGGAGAAGAGCTAACTTTAGGCCAAGATAAGATATTCTAGTCTTTTTTTTCAATTTGCAAGACATATTGTATTGCTTACAACTCTCATTGACCATTTTGTAAGCAAGGAATAAATGATGAAAAGTTTGAAGAGCCATTTTCTTCTTGTCCAACATTTGTTGAGCTAGTTGATGGAATTAGGTCTTCACCTGAAACTTGCTCTATTGTATGCAACAAATTGGACATATCAACAAGAACATCAAGTAGGGTGATCCCACAATAGTGGTTTACAATTTTTGGCCAAACTGGACACTAGAATTATTATTTTTAACTAAATCTCCACATTTGGGCACCTATAGCGGCTAAACCGTGAGGAATTTGAAGATGATGCAAACTAGAGTCTTGTCACAATTTATCTGTAGATTCTAAAAATATTTTTTTCAAAATTTTTGGAGTCCGATTGCACTTCTTTTTCCATCTCCCATGAAAACTGGTTTTTTTTAGAAAACAACATTTTAAAAATTGACACACACCATATAACGCATAACTTTCTTTCCATAAAGGATAAAATTCTAATTCTTTTGAATTTAGATTTGTAACTCCAATATCTAGTGCTTCCACTTGGTTAGATAGTTTTTTATTGAATATTTTTTCTTTAATCAAGTTTCAAAGTCAAACCAATTACAATTCAGACATAGCGCGACCGTATAATGCATAAATTTTTTGCATATATTGGAATTCAATTTTATTTTTGTTGGATCAAGGACTTCAATAATTGCTGCACTCATATTTTTCAATTTTTTTTTTGATAATTTGCTATTTTTCCACATGTGCAGAACAAAGACCTTCATTTTCAATGAAAAACTTATGTTTAATAAAACTAAGAAAACAAATACATAATAAAACCAAAACATATAAAAATTATATTCGTTGGATAGCTCGTTCCGAGGACTACTTGATTCTAGTTGGTTTTGTGAAGATTCCTCCATTTTCATCCTTAACCTGAGCTCTGAAGTGCCAAAATTTACGTTTTTTCTATGTCTCAGGGGGGATGAGGAATAAGGGGGGTTCGTATGTACCCCAAGGGGTTCAAGCGAACCTCTAGGGGTTTGCTCGAACTCTGGTTCAAGTGAACCACCCTTCCATAAGGGATTTTGTTGGTTTTTTGGGTAGGAAAGAATTAAAAGGGTTCGCTCGAACCCTACTTTGAGTGAACCTTTTATGTGTTTGATGAAACCAATAGGTTCGTATGAACCCCTAAAATCAATTTTTTTTCCTTTTATTCATTTTTTGTGAGTTTTCCTTCCTCACTTGAATTGTAAACCACTATTGTGGCTTCACCCAATAACATATTAAGAGGCTCAACATCAATCTCAACATCATTGTAGTATTTTTCATATTGGATTTTGTATTTCAATGCATCCATGACATGATGTTTATTAACATAACAATCATAATTCTCACCTTCAATAGTGGTCCTGTGAATGATAATGACCTCAAGGTCTTGCAAACAACATAGGAAAAGTTTTATGATGCTTGAGATATCCTAAGGGAAGCTTATTGTGTGACCACTATATTTAAATTAGCCTCCTCTAGCATTGCTGACCTATAGAACTAGAGCCACCCTAGCAATAAGCATCTCCTCAACTTGTGTTAACTTTTTGAGTAACAATGGTTGTGGGCTTGGATCCATTCCATTTGTGGATCTAAATTGATGGGAACCTTTTTTAGAAAACACCTTACACATATGGCTTTTGACCCTAACATTCGAGTGTGCATCCCTATGTAGCTTTCCCTACATATTTGGCAAACAGAAAGGTTGGAAAGAATATCTATACGATGCTGAAATCGCTTTACCACAATAAGATAGCTATCATTGAATATTTCTTTGAGGTATTGTTCTTGTGTTCATGCAACAGGGCAGCTCCTTTGAGATTGTATACAAGGGTTGGCATTTTTCATTAGAATTTCATGCTGCAAGGGAGCACTATTACCATTTTTGCATGCATATGTGGTTGTTTTAGCTATCCTTTCCTAAAAGTATTTCTTGCAACGCTTCATGGATATTTCCTCTCTATGCTCCCTATAGTAGAAATAGTTTCATTATTGTTTTTTACCCTTTTTAAATTCAATAATTGATTGGGTTGTGCAACTTGACTCTACCCATACAACCTATGAATATACATACAAGATCAAGTACATTAGGATATATGAATATACATATATACCCATACATACATTGAAAGTGGAAATTATACATAAACATATAACAAAATATATATGTCTATCCATCTATATATGAAACAATATCTATGAATGACCAAAAAAGGGATAGCATATGTTGAACATTAGGAAATATTAAATTCTAGTTGAATATACATAGAGGACTTGGGAACCTTGGGACAAGGAGGGTTGGGTAGTAAGTTTGTGCTCGTGCGATCCTTAATGCATCCTGCCATTGTTGCACAATGGGGGCAAGCAAAGCAAAGTAAATGTGAGTGGGAGAAGTAAATGCAATATTGAATGTCGTAGTCTCACAAACTATACTTTGATTAAGATGCATTTTCAAAGCAATCATTCTGGCATTAATTTTGTAGTAATTGGGAAAAATTTGTTGTCTACATATCTAATCTATGATATTGTAGTATTTCTTTTTGCATATAGATAGACATACACATATGCATATACATATGCATATACATACACATTCATATACATATGCATACATGCATACACATACATACATGTACATATATAACCATATACATACATATACATATACATATACATATATACATACATATACATATATATATACATAGACATATATAAAATATACATACATATACATATAAAATATAAAATATCGATTGTTGCAATGTCAAAAACTATACTTTCATTAGGTTGCACTGTCAAAAGAGCCATTGTGCCATTTATTTCATAGAAAAAGAACAAAATCTGTTGTCCTCATATCTGATCTATCATATTGTAGTATTTTTTTTTCATGTCCATAGACATATACATACACATAAATATACATATGCATACATGCATATATATACATACATATATATATACATAGACGGGTATGTGTAGGATCATGATGGGCCAAAAAGTGACGATATGATGGGTATGTGTAGGGTATGTGGCTAACGTCTTTTTTCTTTCCCAAAATTGATGAAATGAAAAGGGTTTTTAAAGGAGATTCTCAGCTTTCCACCAATATAAATTATGCTTTACTTTGAATTTAATAAATAATTATTATTCATTTCCTATTTGAATTACAACTAAAGTCCTAATTGATAGGCTGATTTAAAAACATCTATAGCTTTCAAACAGTATCACATTTTTTGAATCTAAAACATGTGTCACATTCTATGATTCACATACTAAAGGATTAAAAAAGAAATAATTGAATTTCATGAAGTTTTAACCAAGTTAAGGTGGCTAGACATATGAGTTTTTATATTTTTTAAAATTTGTAATAAAAAATTCATAATTAATTATTTATTTGGAAAATGATTACAAAAAAATATGCATCACATCCAGACATGAGTCCTCTACTTATATATAAAATCTTATAAAAAAATATTGTCATTTTATTGTGGTTAGGGTGGTCAGACAGACACCTACTTCTTATTTTTTCCCTGAAATTTAAGTACTACTACATTGAAATTTTAATCTTTCACCAAATACATTTTTTTTAAAATAAACCTAGTAGTTTAGAAACTACATTCAATTTTCTATAGATTCTATTCTTACATATTTTTTAAATAATATAGATAACTTATTCAAATTTTTACGTCAAGTTGCCTAACTCTAATTTTTTTGAATATTTTGCCACTTAAGGGCTTGTTTTTTCCATGATGATCTTGCACATACCCAGACATATATACAAATATACATACATATACATATACATATAAAATATTGATTGTTGCAGTGTCAAAAACTATAATTTCATTAGTTTGCACTGTCGAAAGAACCACTATGCCATTTGTTTCATAGGAAAAGTGCAAAATCTGCTATCCTCATATCTGATCTATCATATTGTAGTATTTGTTTGTGCATATCCATAGACATATACATATACATATAAATATACATATGCATACATGCATACATATACATACATATATACATATATACACACATATATGTATACATATATACATATATACATACATATACATGTATATATACATAGTCATATATTCAAATATAGATACATATACATATACATATACATATACATATATACATACACATATACATATAAATATACATATATATACATACATATACATATACATCAAAGCAATCCTTTTATATGCTGGAAAATTGGAATGCATATCTAGTTCCACATCTATATGCTTTGTCAAGATGGCCCATGTAGATGTACACCTAGGAGTGAAGAGAATTGGAAATAATAACACTAAATTTGCAACAAGTACAAGATAAAGTGAAACCATACTTACGGAGTCAAGATATAAAGGTCAGGCAGTCACACCTCAAAGCCAGACTCCATGGAGAGACCAACAGGGGTTGGCAACAAATCAATATTGGGGGCTATTGATGTGTTTTTATGCACTTCTCAACACAGGCAGTCCGTAGGTGCACTACCTCTCTTGAAAGAAAATCTTCCACAATCAGATTATAGAACACTATCCCAAGGTCTCTAATGTCAGGTCTTGACAGTGCTTGGAATATCTTAGTTGTTTGATGTGATTTGCTCGAATCACAAGGGGGTCTTACACAGGGTTTACAAAGCATGGGGAAGTTAGATCTTGAAATGGAGTTCTTGGGATGGGAGAGTTGTTATACATTAGCTGCAGGTTCAAACAACAGTCTTGGACTCCATTTTTTCATTGGATTTGGCTTTACAATGTGCGATGAACCTTAGCATAGGTCAGTCATTAAAAAAAAAGAAAAGGAGGGAAGGAAGAGGGAAATTTCCTAAATCTGTAACTAATCGTGAACAGTGATGATGGAGTTCCTGCAATGGACAACTTCTTAAAACAATGTCCAATAAGAATTAAATGGCCAATGAGAGGAGTGCCCAAAAGATCTAATAAATGGCCAATATCAATTCTTATTGTGTGGCCAAGATTCATTACAAAATAGGGTTTCACCTACCCCCCAATATATCACAATTTAAAATTACATCTTTGTCTTTTCCCTATTTTGTCCTCTACTGACCATACTATAACACTTTTGACTTTTAGCCGATTGCTGTTTCACTGTAGCTACTCTTCAGGGAGTTCTTCATCCTTGACGGGGCTGTTCTCCTACCTTTTAAAAGCTGTGTATTCTATGAACTTGAGGATGATTGCCTGGAGCTTGTCCACCTCAACAATTTCATACCTTAGTACTTGGTAACTCCACTCCTTTGCATTATCTTCTAGCCTTTTCCAATCTTCATCATATTTTGAGCCTTGGTCCTTGAATAGCTCTGATTGATCGAAGGCATGGGTGGCAAAACTCATGAACTCCACCATGATTGCACTAGACATTTTGTCTTCCATCTTCTCCTGGAAGTAGGGCTTTATCTTCTCCAGATCCATTTGTACTGTGGGCATTTCATACTCCATCATCATCTTGAGATAACGAGCGCACTTTGCCCTGATTTCCTTGATCCGTTCAATGTCTGGATCCACCTTGCTCATGATTTGTTCCAGTCTCTCTTTCCGGTTATCAAAGTCTCACCACCACACATCCATGAGTCAGTGATCCTCTTTCTTAAATGCAAGCTCCTTTTCCCACGTGGCTTCTAAAAACTGAAGGATAGCCTCGATCCTCGGAAAGGTGGAGTCGTAGGTCATAGGGAAGTCAGTGCAGAGCTTCCTCATGCCCTCCAGAGACTGCAACAAGTCTAAGAACTTGTTGGCTGTTCGCATAGCCCGGCTAATTCTAATGTTTTTGACGTATAAGACTTGTCAGAACCAGTCCTCTTTGGTCTTTTCCAAGTTCTTCCTTCTTTCCATCTTATCGATCTACTCTTTGGATAGTAGCTGGGGTGTGGCTGTGGATATCGTAGGTAGATCGTCCACTAAAGACCATTGTTGTATGTAATCTGTTAAGGCCGCGACCTGTGCCTTGAGCTCATCCTTCAAGATCTTATCCCGCTTTATCAAATGCACCACCGTAGCCACTGACTCCTCAAGGTGCTCGAATTTCTACTCTTTGGTGGTGGTCCCCAAGTCTATGGTGGAGATGTTGTAACTCACCCCAGCCTGGCCAATCATAGGTGTTGTTATTTGTGCCGCTCAAGACCTGGAAGCATCCATCATTACCCTGGATCGAACTTTGGGCTTCTTCTCCTTCTTTGTCATGATTTGAGCTCGAGCCAAGATGGCCTCTAACCTCACCCTTGGGTCCTTTAGTATAGGGGTTTTTCTTTCGAGCTACCTCTCTAACCATTTGGGCACAACTGATTTTCCCTTAGGTGAATTGTGGTCACCCTCGCCCCTCTCAGTCAAGGCCAAAGTTTATGCTCCTTTTTCTTTCGGGGACTTTTCTTTCTCCTTCGTAGCATCTCCCTCTTCCTCAATGGAGTCCTGGAAAAACATGAGGCATTTGATAGGAAGCCTGGTGGATAACTACTGCACGGGACTCTCTTTTCCTACTGTCTCTTCTTCTTTCTTTTCTTTAGTATATTCAACTTCGAGGTTTTTGGCAACTTGGGTTCCTCCCTCAGTTAAATCCTCTTGCTGCTGCTCTTCTGGTGGCTACCCTTCTCTGTCACGGGGTGACCTTTCTACTTCTGCCTCGGTGTCTTTCAGCTGTTGTGCCAGCTCCTGCTCAAGGTCATCGTCAAAGGTTTGCATGATTACCCTAGCACCGGAGCTATCTTCCTCATCCCCACTCTCAGAAGAGCCCGTTCCCTCCTCCTCATAAGCCACTCTGTCAATGGTTCGGTGTTCATACCTTGGGTGCTCATGGTATTCATCGGCTTCTTCCCTAGCAGGCTTTAGGGTTTCTTTATCTCATTCCTCCCACTCCTTAGAGATTAGCATGGTGGCTTCCATGGTCGATGGCCCTAGCGGTGGTTGTGAAGGCTAAGTAGTAGTGAGGACATGTGCAAGGACTGCTTGAAGAGTTAGATCCATTAGGATCTGAGAGAGCTTAGGGGGAAGATTCTGCATATGTCTTGAGAGAGCCTCAGGCATGGTGGCAGTGGGAATAGGTGCTTTTATTGTTGCTAGAGGGAGCGATGTGATTGGTGACATGGCAGCAGAGGAAGGGGGAGTAGTTATGGCAGAAGAGGAGTAGATAATTATTACATACTCGGCCGGAGGCGAAGGGGCAAGATGGACAAAAATGTCCACTACCGGCGGGGATGCAGCGATCATAGCCAGGTAGGTGGTGCAATAGGAGGGGCAGGGAGAGCCAAGAAAGGTTTCAATTGATCTGTACCCTTTGCTTCCTCCTCTTGGGTTGAGGGTTGTTCCGCGGTGCTCCCTGCCTGTTTGAGCCTTTTGGGAGGCGAGCCTCTCGTTTCTTTCACTGCATAGACCTTGGGGTCTAGAGACTGTTCTATTTCTGTCCCTTTTCTCTTCTTGGATCTGGTGACCGGAGGAGACTTAGAGGTCCCGCCAGTCGAAGTGGTGGCAACAACATCCTCTGTGGCACTTGGCTCACTTTTGAGCCCTTCATAAGTCAAAATTATTCCTTGCCGGTTTAATTGGGCTACTTGCCCATCGACCCACTCCTTAGTACAAGCCAAGATTGGCTGGGTTATGGTATCAGGGTCATCGACCTCCTGCTCATCCCAGTCTATTGTTGGTATTGGCAGATTGGTGACTGCATTGTACCTGGGGTGCATTATGGTGGCCTCATCCTCTTCAACTTGGTACGGTATGGGGAATGGCTGCACCCTTCTTACAAACTGGACAGTCATTTGCATATAGTGCCTTGCATGTACCTCTTTATCATCCTGGTAGTCGGCCCATAAATCCTCGATGTGATGAAGATGGGAAAACCCCGGCCCTAATGCCTTTCTGACATGACCATATGGGTCCATCCGCGGGTGAGCAGTGTGTAGGTAGAAGTGGTAATCCTTTAGTTCTTTCACGGAGTTACCAGCACACTAGGAAGTTTGTAGTCGGTACATGCCTTGGCCAAGGGTCATGGGATAGGAGATCCCTGCTATGTCTTTGCTGCCAAAGATTGCCTGTAGGTGTTGGAGTTGCCAAGAAAGCTCCAAAAGGATGATTCGGTCGTTGAGGTATCGAGGTAACCTGTTTGGCCTTTCAGTGAAGCCCTGGGCATGGATGTACATGAACTTTAGATATTGGATGAAGAGAAAGGCATACTATTTCAAAAATGCCCCGACACTGTGGGAGACCCTCCTCTCAAAGTCTCCAACAATCATTCTGATAATATGGCTGATGAAGGCGTCGTTTACTCTGTAATATTCCCTTTTAAAGTTTCGGTATTGGAGCTGCAGATACCTATCATAGGCCTTGAGTCTTCGCCCCTGCTCCTGATTAGGTGCCACAAACAACTCGTTGTACTGCCTCCGATCTGACAAGGAATAGATGAGATAAAAATTCATATAGAACTTGGAGCTCTTCTTTACGTTGACAAACTGCTCATGGAAGCAGTTGCTTATGATTCCTCCCTAGTAAAATGAAGTCTTTGTGGTGATGTCCTCGTTCCCACGAAGGATTTTCTCAATGAAGTAGACCATCTATTCTTGGAAGAAGGTCATCATAGGAAGACCCATAACTCTGCTTAGCATCATGACCAAGTCTTGTTAATCTTCGTGGAAATCACTATGGAAGAGTTCTTGAGGAACCTTCGCAGCGCTGCCACGCTTTTCGTTGAGCCAATGCTAATTGATTGACCTCTTACAGCCTGTCGGATTATCATCCCATTCTGCCTGGCATTCTTCTATGGTGGAGATTTACATCTCTTTAAAAGTGGGGATATGGAAAGTCTTTGTGATTCCCTCAGGCGACATGTTGGCGAGAATGTTGCCCTCTTTATCAATGATTGTCCTTGTGTCGAGTTGATACGACTCCCTACAAGCCATGACCAACTCAGGGGCCACGACGGATGGAGGCAATCCAACAGCCTTTGCTATTCCACTTTGTCTTATTAATCTTGCATTCTTTGTCATTGGATTGACCCTGACCCTTTATGTGAATTCGAAATATCAACTTGGCCTATGTTGGTGTTAGTGATTTCCTTCCAATCCATGGTAACTTTTTAGTGTAGAGGTTCGCCCTGAAATTGGTATTTCATTTGGTTCTTGTCCTCTTTCCCTCGAGGGGTCTTTCTTGACTTTCTTCCTTTGTCCTTCTCAGTGGATGCCCTTGAAGGTCCTTCACCCAATTCCATATATTCTGCAAGTAAAGGCGTAGTCAGTGTAATGGATCATAAAAGCATTCATGTTAGTTGAAATCCCAAAGATGAAATCCATTTTAATAATCTATTAAGCATAACATAACCTTTCATCTCTCGATGTTATTGATCTTTTGATTAAGGGCATTTGGACAGTTTGGGCCTAGAGGGCCGGACTACCTTGGTAGGAATGCTATTTGAAAGGGAAAAAATGGCAGAGGGCTCCCGGAGATTCTCCTCATTCAGATTTTAGTATTTTAAGAGGTTCGCAATGAAGGGGACCAAAATTAAGCACGTGGGTCGAAGTCAGGTTTCAGATTTGGGCTCATTTGGATCAGTTTAGAAGAATCCGGAAGTCCTGGACCGGAGAGCCGTCTAGAGATGGCAGTTTGGAATAGCAGACTGAAAATGGAATTCCAGAGAAAGAACTTCGGGGTCTGGGGCTTGGCGGGTGAAAGAGTGGCTAGTAGTTTGTAACTTCACTTTTGAGTATTCGCTTCTGTGGTACTGAGAAGGCATTCATCTTTCACCATTTGGGATAGCTATTATTGGGCAGAAGCCCAGAGAGGGTAGCCTGGTAGTTAGGGCCTAGTGGATTTCAAATCAACGTGAGGCCTTCGCGGTGGGGTAAGGTTCTGGCGAGGTCCGCAAGTCTCGCCGACAGCTAGGAGCAACACTGAACCCGACACAAGCATCCACCATTTGATTTCATTTTCAGTTCGGTAGCGATCGGGAAGGCGGGGCCCAGGGCTCGAAGGGGCGGGCGATATTTTCCCCTCGGGATGGTGGATGAGGATAGGACACCCAGGTGGCGGAGTCTAGCGGGAATGAGGGCATTTTTTGTTCTAGTGACTTCCCAGCAGTGAACAGAGGTCCGGAGCTCGGAGGTCAGAAGGACGTCGGGCATTGCCAAGACCTAAGGAGTTCGCTGTGAAGTCTTGGCGATGGACAAATATTTCCCCGACAGCGAATGAAGGATGGAATCCCAGGAACGAAGGTCCAGAGTCTCGGGCCCGAGAGGCCCAAAGGAACTTGTCCAATTTTAAATGCCTGCAGTGAGGAGAAGGGCGGGCCCCAGGGGACGGGAGGTCGGGGAAAGTTTGCCGTTTTGACACGGCATCATCCTAGCTGACTTCTGAAGAAGGAAGTTTGATGGCTCGGGCTTGAAGGGGGAAATTGCCGTCAGGAGGAAAGTTCATCTCTTTGGTTTATACGACCAAGATAGGCCCCGGGGCCGAAGGGGATGATTTCCCTATGGGAATAATAGTCGCGGCGAGGAACTCCGGATCGGTGATGAGGGCACCCTCGAAAGTTTTCTTAAGTTTTCAAAACATGGGTTTTACTCGTGATGCTATGGTTCATTATTCATTCATTGTTTTGATGTTCATTGTCTGTTTTAATCCTTAGAAATCATGAAAATAATGCTCGGGAGGGGCAAACGAAAAACCTATCTCGAACACTCAATGCAGGGAGATGTGGGATCCACCTACGATCGATGAAGTGATGGTGAGGATGATGAGCGTGAAGGTGTCAAAGATGGTGGGCTCCTCTAGCAAGTTCTCTGATCACCTTGCAACTCTGTCAAGTGATAATGACGGGCCTGAGCGGGTCTTTTATACCCCTAATCTCCATTAATGACCCTATTAAATGCAGGTACGATGAGACAAAGGTTGGTGAATTTGAAAAATGACAATGATAGCGGGAGACCCAGGGTTTGATGGCCGGGAGAGTGCAGGACGATAACCGCTTGAAGATTTCCATTCGGCTAGGTTGGCTGCGGTGGAGAGAGAGTCAGGGCCCGGAGGGTGGAGTTCCGTTAAAGAATTATTGTCAGGGAGGGCAGAACCATCATGGAATTCCAGACTCGGAACTCCAAAAGATTATGCCCGGAACACTCAATGGTAGCCAAGATTTCACGCAAACTCCATAGACGATAATTATGGTGGTTGGACCTAGAAGGTGGGACGCCGCCAAAGATTTGTCGTGAGGGACGGTGAAGCACTTGCGGAACCCCAGGAGCGGAACTCCGGGGTCCTGGGCTCAGAGAGTTAAATAGCCATCGAGATTTTCATGGTTTCTAGAAAATGAAAAATGGGGGTTTGGACTCCGGGGTCTGGGAGGATGTGAACCGAGCACCGTCAGGAATGGCAGGTGCAACGGGGAAACCTAGCAAGGGAATCTCGAATGATTGGGCTCGGCAGGGCCAGGGGCAGTTGGCAAGGGCAAACCGCCAGAGAGACTCCGCGAGGCACCAAAACATGAAAAAATTAAAAGGGGAAGGCACGGTCAACTTATGGTGGGACTTTGAAGCAACATTGACCATCTGGGACACCAAAAAAGGGGGCACGCAAAATGAGACAGCAATAAAAATGACTTGACAAGGCGAAAGAAAAGAGGGTCCCCGTTCCAAATGGGGCGTGTGTGCTAAGGGCACAACAAATGGCAACTCCACTGGAGAATGCTCCCGAGCGTTCTAAGGATAAATATTCATTCAGGACCTAGAATCTCTAGTTTTGCAGACCAGGAGTGGCTTCCATAGATGAATCTGGGAGAATGAGATCCTTAATTGGGTCAGTTTATAGGACATCTCAGAAGTGTGTGTAGTGAGTTCATTCCTTTCCTCAGGATAGTGACTAGGGTTACCAATTCAACTAAGCGAGCTATATAAATCGTCTAACACCAAAAGTAACCTGGACATTATTCTGCTGCCAATCAGGCATCCATAGCCCCGACGGAGTTGTCGCTACAATCCCATGGATATTGCTCTACTGCCAGCTGGGTGTCCATAGCCCCAGTAGAGTCACCCGAACACCCATACGGTCACTTATTTTTTAGAATTTCTTTTCTCTTTTGCTTTGATATTTCCTTCGATGTTCATTTCTCATTTATCATTCAGTTCGACTAGGTAAGCACTGAAGCCTACGATGGGTTTGAGGCTACAGTGGTCACTAGAGTAGACTTGAGATTTTTCACTCACTAGGGTGTCATAACAACCATGGAACAATCCTTTAGAAATGATTATTATGTGTTTTGTGTGAGATCTGAAATGTGTGTAAGAAGATCCAATCCAGGGTCAAGCTCTGAGCAGAGTTCAAATAAGGAAATCATTCATGGGTGGCTTTCAGAGACCGATAGTTGAGAGTGAATGTTTAGCTGAAGAACACAAAGGACGGACAACAAAGTAAACTGCTTGTTGAGTAAGCACGACTACGGCTAAGGGGTGGGAAACAACTTTCTGAAACAAAACTACCTAAAGGGAGAAAACAAAAGAGCGATGCAAAACAATAGATGCAAGCACACCAGAAAAATAATCTACCCTAACCTATGTACAAATATTTACAAAGAAGAGATCAAATGAGCTCATGCTTGGAAGTAATGCTTCAGGTGGTGCCCGTTGACCAACAACGGGACGTTCTCACCAGTTAAGGTCTTTAGGCAGAAAGCATTGTCTCCCAAAATATCAGCGATTTGAAATGGGCCAAGCCAAAGCTTGTCGAATTTGTTGTGTCCCCCTTTCTTTTCGTGGGCCGTGTCCCAATACAAGACCAAATATGCAATTCTAAAGGCCTTGATCTTGGCTCGGCGGTTGAACCATCTCTTAACTACACCCTGATGTTTGGAAAAAATTTCTATTGCACGGTCTCAGACTTCCTCCAAGTGCAAGAGCTCAGCTAACTGACCCTCTCTACGATCTCCTCCCTCATAAAAATCGTTGATGAACTAAAGAGTAGGAATCTTTAGATGGATAGGAAATATAGGTTCTAGGCCATAAACGAGGTGAAATGGGGAATCACCAAGGGTAGCCTTATGGCGAGTGCGATCTTCCCAAAGGGAAAAGTAGAGCTGGGTATGCCACTCCTTGGGATTCTTATCTAGCAGTTTCTTGATCACGGTAATCAGGTTCTTATTTGTAGACTCGGCAAGTCCATTGCCCTGGGGGTAGTAATTGGATGAGAACTTAAGGGAAATTCCGTAGTCGAATGCCCAACTAGAGAATTTTAATGAGGTGAACACAGGGCCATTGTCACATACCAAAGCATAAGGACAACCAAAGTGATTTAAAATGAAACTTTCTAAAAAATTAGTAACTACTTCAGTTCTGCATTGCTTACATACGATCGCTTCTGTCCATCTAGTACAGTAATTAGTAGCGATAAGAATGTACCTATGTCCCATAGACGATGGAGGGCTTACTGGAATGATGAAGTCAAGGCCCCATTGTGCAAATAGTCTTACCTCTAGTACAGGCTGCAGTGGGACAACAACATTCTTTTCCCTGGTGGTAGTGGTCTGGCATGTGTGACATGAGAGAACATAGCAATGGGCATCTTTGAAGATGGTTGGCCAATAATACCCCACTCTCAATATCTGATGTGTTGTAGAAGAACTAGAACCATGGCCCGTGCCAAATTTGTCGTGGAACTCTCTTAAGACTTGATCTGCTTCTTCCTTGCCAAGGCATCTTAAATAAATACCTTCATGATTTTTCTTGTAGAGAATGGACCCTTGCAGCATGTAGCCATTGCTTTTCAATCTAAGGGCCTGCTTTTGGACTCCTTGCAGGTGCGGTGGACACTTATGGTTCAGCAAATAATAGATAACATTCTGGTACCACTCCCCGGGGGAGACATCCTCAAGCTAGTACTGTTGCACAGTGAGTTCGGGTCCAGCCTCTGCCGCTGTCTCAGCGATTGTGCGGGTAATCACTTGTCCACTAACCAACTTCATCGGTTGGATCTCCATGTCATACTCTTAGAGTAGGGTGACCCATTTGGCTCTTTGTTCACCCAATTCATTTTTCATGAGCAATATTTTTACTGCTGGGCCGGGGACAATGGAAAACACCTTATTGTGAAGGATGTAGTGTCTAAATTTCTTCACCTCTCTAATGAGAGCATATGCCTTCTTTTCTACATTGTGATACCGCAATTCAGCATCCTTCAGGGGAGCACTCATGAAGGTGATCGGGTGCTCATTTCCTTCATCATCCTTCTGGGTCAACATGCTAGCACAGGGATGCTCTAAAGCGAACGAGTAGATGTAGAAAGGCTTTAGATAATCCGGGCTAACTAACACAGGTGCCTTGGCAATGGCCCATTTGATTTCCTCAAAAGTTTGTTTGGCGTTGGGTGTCCACTCAACTTTGGTGTCTTGTTTCAACATAGCATTGAGAGGTTTAACAATCTCTGTGAAACTTGTGATGAATTTTCGAACGAAGTTGATCTTTCCAAAGAAGGATTTTAATTCTTTCTTGCTGCCTGGGGGCAAGATTTTGAGTAAGGACTCGATACGTTCAAGATCTATGGAGATGCTCTATTCTGAAATGATGTGCCTGAGCAACCTACCTTCAGTCACACTAAAAATGCACTTCTTGGAGTTAAGGGAAACCCCGAACTCCTTGCACCTCTAAAATACCTTGCATAAATCAGAGACGTGATCGCCTTGCCTTTTAGAAAACATGGTTAAATCATCCATGTAGATGATTATGCACTTGCTAATTAGGTCCTTGAAAGTGATATCCATGGCACATTGGAAGGTAGCTTTGGCGTTGATGAGCCCAAAAGGCATTCTCCTGTAAGCGAACATTCCCCACTTAGTGGTGAACGCCGTTTTGTGATGATCCTCATACTATACCCTCACCTGGTTGTATCCGGAGTACCCATCTAAAAAAGACATCATCTGGGAGCTGTTGACGATCTGCAGCACCTCATCCAATGAAGGCACTGGATAGTTGTCTTTCTCGGAGGCACAGTTCAGATTATGGAAATCTAAGCACAATCTAATCTCCCCATTCTTTTTTCTGACTGGGACCAAGTTGGCCACCCACGTGGAGTGTCTAACCAAAAAAATAATTCTTGTCGAGAGCAACTTTTGCACCTCTTTGTAAACGATAGGTTCCAACAAGGCATTGATAGGGCGCTGTCGTTGGCGGAATGGCCTTACTTCTATCTTAAGAGGGATGGTGTGCGTAATAATAGAAGTGTCATAATTTTTTAAATCTTCGTAGCTCCATGCCACCACATCATGGTACTTTTGCAACGTGTCCGTAATTCCTTTCTTTTCCTCCGGTGTGCACACCTTACTGATAAAAACTTTCTTGATCTCCTCGACTGTTCCAAGGTTGTGGGCATCACACTGGTTGCTTATGGCTTCCTTTTTTGTTTGTTGATTCTAGTCTCTGACCTGGTCCAAGTCAAATATGCGTTCCAACTGGACCATACCCCTCGGAATCATGTTGGTTTTGAGATTAATAACCCCCTCTATGTCCAGTTCAGCTTCCTGTGGATCAGCTTCATCAATTATTTGAGCCGTGAAGACATCGAAACTTGTGATGAATTCAAGTATATGTTTGTCATCATTGAAGACCTGCACGTGGGTAACATTATTTGGGACCGATGGCATGGATGTCAGCTCAACTGTGAATTTCTTGAGCCCAGATAAAGAGAGGGGTTGTAAAGTATTGGCCGCTTGAGCCAAAGCATCAACTGTATGATTATGAGCACGAGGGATCAATTGTATATTGAACGCATTTAAGTCCTCAAAGAGATCTCAAACCCTATGCTTGTATTTTGTAAGTCTTCTATCATTATAGGCATATAACTTCATAACTTGTTTAACTACTAGTTTGGAATCCCCAAAAACTTGTAGCACTTTTACATTTTTCTTCAAGGCCATGAGAAGGCCATGGACTAGGGCCTCATATTCTACTACATTATTCGTGCAATAGAACTGCAATTTGTGGGTAGCTAGAAAGGTCTTACCTATTGGACTGATGAGTTCAAACCCAACACTGGCTCCTTGCTTGGACTTGGATCCATCAAATCAGAGCGTCCAGCACGTGGAAGGTTCTTTATCTTCGGGTCTGATTAAGTTCTTGCTCCCTTTCAGCTAGGTGATTGGCTTTGTGATCTTAGGGGAATTTTCTGGCTCGATGTAATGATCAGTGGGTGGTTCTGCTGATGCGTCCTTTGGCATTTCTATATGAGGAGTAGCTGATTTTTTAACATGTTCAACTACCATTTGACACAAGCATCAATCAAACTCAGAGTGGGAAACATTGTGAACCCTGCACCAGTTTGGCAACAAGAGATCTTGCAAATTCATTCGGGCCCCTAGGCTAAGTTGATCCCTTGCGTATTTTTTCATGAACTCCTAGAAACCACTGAGTAATCCCCAGTTGTCATCCTTATCAGGTTCATCATTAGCTTCTATCAACATTTCTATGTCTGGGGGCATTCGTGTAGAATCGGTCGAAGGACTACACAACACTAGGAGCACTTTGTCAGCACATTCTTCCTAGAGCTCAACCTTGTTTTGGTAGGAAAAAAGATGGTAATTCCCCAGGTCGGTCTTGGCAAACAACACCTCATTAATATTATTGTACTCCATGATCATGTATTTCATATGGGGTTCATAGTCGATGCAGATTTGATTTGGCAACCCCTTCCATGGTAGCCACATGTGAGAAAGGTCAGTGGCGGTATATCCATTCAGTGTCTTGGTGAATTCCCTTCCCAAGATGATTCCATATGCATCGGGAATATCAGCCACTTGAATATCAATGACTTGTTGTATCCATAGGTCTATAGTAATCTACATCAAGATACAGTTTATTTCTCCCACAATGTTGATCTTTGTTTTGTCCAGCTGGGTCACCTTCCTCCTTGAAGGCGTGGGAGTGATACCAAGAGCCTTGCATACTGCTAAGGGCATGACATTGGTAGATGCTCCTGAGTCAAGCAAGCAGTTATGCAGGTTCTTCCCGAAGATCCTAATGGTGGTCAAGAAAGGGGGAGTTTCCATCCTTCCTTGAAAGATGCCCGTAGGTGTATCTATGTGAACGACCTGACCTTTGTTCTTATCACTGTCTTTATCCTTGGTCTACCTAAAAGGTCGGTCCTTGGAAAACTACCCATTACTCTGCTCTGGTTCCTTTTCAATTTGTTTACTCGCAGATTGATTTATAGGGATATCCTTCATTTTCCCAGTATTATCCTGTATCTCTAGTTCTTGCCTAGGCTCTTCAAAGGTAACCCTATTAGCTAGCATTTCTTGCATTATACTAGAAGACGAGGTTCCATTAAGGACCCTAAAGAAGGCATGCCTTACAGCAAGGACTTTGAGTAGTTCAAAGGCTGACAAACTAATTTTTACCCTTTTGAACTCTTCTGCTACATATTCACCCATTTGCTCAATTTTTGAACTAAAAGCTTGGCCTATGACAGAACTAGGAGGTTGGACTTTCGTTTGACTACATGGATTTTGGATTGGCCTTGAGGCTGATTTTGTGACTGGTTTTGAGATCCATTCTTGTTAAGGTATTGGGTAGGTATATGGGGAAGCCCAGGGTTGTTGCTGGCATTAGGATCAGGCGGAGTGGCAAAATTGTTGGGTGGGGTAGAAGTTGTAAAGTGTCCACCCTCCTGTCTGTTCCTAAGGAAATAGGGAGTCGACCTTTGATGAAACATGTGGACCTCATCTACAAATGGCTCCTCTTCGTCTACTGGACCATTATCTACTGAATCGAAAAGTTGAGCCAAAGTTTGTTCGTTACTTACCTCTTGTACTTCTTCACCTTCAATAGGAGTAGGCTCGACTTCAGGCTCATTGTGGTCACCTCACGAAAATGATGCTTGATTAACCACGAGATAGGAGGAATCATATGGCTCGGATGGGACGATGTCCCTACAATCGGCATTATCGACTACATTCTGCTCTTCTACTTGAAATATTTCAGCAACTACCTGGAATTCAGGGCAATCCAACTTGGAATGTCTTCTGATTTTGTGAATCCGACACCATTCAGATAAGGCTGCCTCGGCAAGGTATACTCCACTAGTCATTTTTTTGTTGCTTGCCGATTGGTCGAAAGGCATAGGGATACCTCTGTTATTGGGCCTTGTGTTCCACATATGATTCTGCCTCTAAGAAGGTCTCCTTTCTAAATTCTGATTGGCGTTTGGCCCCCTATCATAGTTCTGCCCAGAGGAAGTGCTTGCTTCTTGATTATCCCTACTATCCCTATTGTCTCAGTTGTCCCAGTTAAGATTAGCCTGAAAATTATGCTGGGAGGCCTATAACTGATTATTCTAATTTTTTAGGTGTGTCATTTTCATGGACATTTTCTTTATCATCTCATTCAACTCTTCTAACTTATCTTTCTTAGTCCCGTTCCCAGGCGATGGCGCCAGATTTTGGAGAAAAGCGGGCAGGGCTGTCGGCTGATTCTGATAGGCTGGAGGAAATTCTGGCCATGATAGGTACAATGGTGACTGGGGCTGCTAGGAATACGCTTATTGTTGTGGAGCAACCTAAGAATAATTATACTGTGGTTGGGGCTGCAAATAGAAAGGCGCAGGAGGTGCATAGTTTAGTGGCAGCCCTAGATGTGGGACCATGGGCAACTAAGGCACTTGGTTCATAAGAGGGGTCTGATGAGCGAATGCCTGATTGAACCATTGAATCTGCATCGGGTGAGCTACCGGCCCCAAAGAAGGCAGTGGACTGGAGATATTCTGCCTCAAATCCACACTGGCGACAATGGCCTCCGTATAGGCGGTCACCAGGGTAGTTAGTGGTGGGTGCATCCTTTTCACCAAAGCTGACATGAGGTTTTCCAACGCCACATAGTAGACCGGAAGAGCCGCATCATCATTATAGAGGTACAGGTCCTGGAGCCTTGTAAAGGCATGATGAAAGCGGTCATTGAAGGATCCAATAGGTTCATTTATCTCCCTCCGAATTGACATAAATTGCTGATAGAGTTTAGAAGGGCTGATGGGGATCTTGTATTTCTGTAGGAAGGCATCCTTCATTAAGTTCCATGAGGTAATGGATCCCCTCGGTAGGTTGATGTACCAATAAAAGACTTCTTCACCCAACGAATGCAGAAAAAGGTAGCATGCAATGCCCTCGTGATCAACTTGCATTTCGGTAATTGTTGTCTCAAATATTTTGATGTGCTTCGCAGTTGTTCTTTGTAGGTCGCACAGATGGAACTTTGAACAAAAGCCCTCTGGATTCTTGGGCATATCATGATAAGCGGCGAAATGTATCGGCGAAGGGTTATGTGCTAACCAAGCCATGGCGGGAGGCGGAGGTGGTATCTGCTATTGGAAAATGTCAAGTTAGGGTTGTATCCATAATAAAACAACAATCTGGGACTGTACTTGAGCTGCAGCTAATTGGACTGTGCCCTGGGCTGGAAGGGCCAAAAGAGAAACAATCCCCTGGCTACCGGAGATAGGAGGTCGAAATGCAGTTTGAGATGGTTGGGTGCAAGACGAAGACTAGCCGAATGAAGGTGAGGGTGAAATGGAAGTGGGTGGAATGGAGGGAAAGGAAGAGGCACCGTTACTTCCCTTAACTCACTTCGCCCTTGTAGGAGGTTGCAATTCTTCAAATTCTCAATTGTTTGGTGTTGACCGTAGAACTCTTTGAAATCTTTCTGGGGAGAATAATTCGATTCGATCCAGTTTCACTTTTAACCCTTAGCTTGGTATTCCCAATGTGGCCCTCCTTCTAGTGCCAGTTCTTTTGATGTGTTTTTATGCACTTCTCAGTACAGGCAGTGCGTAGGTGCATTACCTCTCTTGAAAGACAATGTTCCACAGTCAGATTGTAGAACACTATCCCAAGGTCTCTAATGTCAGGTCTTGACAGTGCTTGGAATATCTTAGTTGTTTGATGTGATTTGCTTGAATCACAAGGTGGTCTTACGTAGGGATTACAAATCATGGGGATGTTGGATCTTGAAATGGAGTTCTTGGGATGGGAGAGTTGTTAAAAATTAGTTGTAGGTTCAAAATAACAGTCTTGGACTCCATTTTTTCATTTGATTTGGCTTTATAATGTGCGATGAACCTTAGCATAGGTCAGTCATTAAAAAAAAGGAAAATGAGGCAAGGAAGAGGGAAAGTTCCTAAATCTGCAACTAATCATGAACAGTGATAATGGAGTTCCTGCAATGGACAACTTCTTAAAACAATGTCCCACTTAACCAGAGATTTCACAATATCATGGAACTTGTGCTATCTTCTAAGGTCTACAAATGTTTTGTCTTTCATTCACCATGTGCATGCATGAACAAAGATAAAAGTTTTGGAGCAGCTTTGAATTCAAGCCCAGACTAACTGTACACAACTATTTACCATCAGCAAACAACAAAAAGTATGGACTGAGAAGTCATCAATATAGCATG
Source organism: Sequoia sempervirens (assembly GCA_007258455.2). Classification (NCBI taxonomy): domain Eukaryota; kingdom Viridiplantae; phylum Streptophyta; class Pinopsida; order Cupressales; family Cupressaceae; genus Sequoia; species Sequoia sempervirens. The sequence continues at coordinate 149,818,530 of VDFB02000015.1, forward strand.
AATTTTTCATGATCACACGACATCATTCCTAAAATCTACCAAAGTAAGAAAAACAGCTAACTAGAACAGCAATAAAACCTAAGTTAAACATCTAACAATGGAAATTGAATCAAGCAACATGTGAGAAACTCAGAAAATGCACCAAGTCAATATCTTTTCCTTATAAATTTCAGTAGCATGTCTTTACAACAACTCGACTCCCTTTGCAAATGAGAGGAGAGCCCTATTTATAGTGCCCAAAAAATCTAATGAATCACCAAGATCAATTCTTATTGTGTAGCCAAGATTCATTACAAAATAGGGTTTCACCTACCCCCCAATATATCACAATTTAAAATTATATCTTTGTCTTTTCCCTATTTTGTCCTCTACTGACGATACTGTAGCACTTTTGTCTTTTAGCTGATTGCTGATTCACTGTAGCTACTCTTTAGGGAGTTCTTCATCCTTGACGGGGTTGTCCTCCTACATTTTAGAAGCTGTGTATTCTATGAACTTGAGGATAACTGCCTCGAGCTTGTCCACCTTAACAATTTTGTACCTTAGTACTTGGTAACTCCACTCCTTTGCATTATCTTCCAGCCTTTTCCAATCTTCATCATATTTTGAGCCTTGGTCCCTGAATAGCTTTGATTGATCGAAGGCACGGGCGACAAAACTCATGAACTCCACGATGATTTCACTAGACATTTTGTCTTCCATCTTCTCTTGGAAGTAGGGCTTTATCTTCTCCAGATCCATTTGTATTGTGGGCATGTCATACTCCGTCATCATCTTGAGATAATGATCGCACTCTGCCCTGATTTCCTTGATCCATTCAATGTCCGGATCTGCCTTGCTCATGATTTGTTCCAGTATCTCTTTCTAGTTATCAAAGTCTCACCGCCACACATCTATTAGCCAGTGATTGTATTTTTTAAATGCAAGCTCCTTTTCCAATGTGGCTTCTGGCAATTGAAGGATAGCCTCGATCCTAAGAAAGGTGGAGTCGTAGGTCACAAGGAAGTTGGTGTAGAGTTTCCTCGTGCCCTCCAGAGACTGCGATAGGTCTAAGAACTTATTGGTTGTTCGCACAGCCTGGCTAATTCCCATGTTTCCGACGTATAAGACTTGTTGGAACGAGTCCTCTGTGGTCTTTTCCAAATTCTTTCTTCTTTCCATCTTATCGATCTGCTCTTTGGATAGCAGCTGGGTTGCAGCTGTGGATGTCGTAGGCAGGTCATCCACTAAAGACCATTGTTGTATGTAATCCGTTAAGGCCGCGACCTGTTCCTTGAGCTCATCCTTCGAGATCTTATCCTGCTTTATCAAATGCGCCACCATAGCCACTGACTCCTCAAGGTGCCTGACTTTCTACTCTCTGGTGGTGGTCCCCAAGTCTATGGTGGAGATGTTGTAACTCATCGTAGCCTGGCCAATCATAGGTGTTCCTATTTGCATCATTTGAGACCCGAAAGCATCCATCGTTACCCTAGATCAGACGTTGGGCTTCTTCTCCTTCTTTGTCATGATTTGAGCTTGAGCCAAGATGGCCCCTAACGTCACCCTTGGGTCCTTTAGTATAGGGGTTTTTCTTTTTAGCTGCCTCTCTAACCATTCGGGCACAACAGATTTTCCCTTAGGTGAATCGTGGCCACCCTCGCCCCTCTTGGTCAAGGCCAAGGTTTCTGTTCCCTTTTCTTTTGGGGATTTTTCTTTCTCCTTGGCAGCATCTCCCTCTTCCTCATTAGAGTCATGGATGAATATGAGGCATTTGATAGGAAGCCTGGTGGACACCTACTGCACGAGACTCTCTTTTCCTGCTATCTCTTCTTCTTTCTTTTCTTCAGTATATTCAGCTTCGAGGATTTTGACAACTTGGGTTCTTCCCTCAGTTAAATCCTTTTGCTGCTGCTCTTTTGGTGGTTGCCCTTCTCCGTCATGAGGTGACCTTTCTGCTTCTGCCTCGATGTCTTTTAGCTGTTGTGCCAGCTCCTCCTAAAGGTCATCATCAAAGGTTTGCATGATTACCCTATTACAAGAGCTATCTTCCTCGTCCCCACTCTTGGAAGAGCCCATTCCCTCCTCCTCATAAGCCACCCTGTTAATGGTTCGGTGTTTGTACTCCGGGTGCTCATGGTATTCATCGGCTTCTTCCCCAGCAGGCTTCGAGGTTTCCCGCTCTTGTTCCTCCCACTCTTTAGAGATTAGCATGGTGGCTTCCATGGTCGGCAGCCCTGTCAGTGGTTGTGAAGGCTGAGCAGTAGTAAGGACTTGTGCAAGGGCTGCTTGAAGAGTCAGATCCATTAGGATCTGGGAGAGCTCAGGGAGAAGATTATGCATATCTCTTGAGAGAGCATCAAGCATGGTGGCAGTGGGAATAGGTGCTATTATTGTTGCCAGAGGGAGCGATGTGATTGGTGACATGGCAGTGGAGGAAGGGGGAGTATTTATGGCAGAAGAGGAGTCGATAATTATTACAGACTTGGTTGGAGGCGAAGGGGAAAGATGGACAGAAATGTCCACTGCCGGCGGGGATGCAACGATCATAGCCAGGGAGGTAGGTGGTGCAATAGGAGGGGCAGGGAGAGCCAAGAGAGGTTCCAATTGATCTGTACCTTTTGCTTCCTCCTCTTGGGTTGAGGGTTGTTCCGCGGTGCTCCCTGCCTATTTGAGCCTTTTGGGAGGTGAGCCTCCCATTTCTTTCCTTGCATAGACCTTGGGGTCTGGAGACTATTATATTTATGTCTCTTTTCTCTTCTTGGATCTGACGACTGGAGGAGACTTGGATGTCCTGCCAGTTGAAGTGGTGGCAACAACATCCTTTGTGGCACTTGGCTCACTTTTGAGCCCTTCATAAGTCAAAATTATTCCTTGCCGCTTTAATTTTGCTACTTGGCCATCGACCCACTCCTTAGTACGAGCCAAGATTGGTTGGGTTAGGGTATCAAGGTCATCGACCTCCTGCTCATCCCAGTCTATTGTTGGTATTGGCAGATTGGCAACTGCAAGGTACTTGGGGTGCATTATGGTGGGCTCATCTTCTTCGACTTGGTCCAGTATGGGGAATGGGTGCACCCTTCTTACAAACTGCACAGTCATTTGCATATAGTGCCTTGTACGTACCTCTTTATCATCCTGGCAATCAGCCTAGAAATCATCAATGTGGTGAAGATGGGAAAACCCTGGCCCTAGCGCCTTTCTGACATGACCATATGGGTCAATCCGCGGGCGAGTAGTGTGTAGGTAGAAGTTGTAATCCTTTAGTTCTTTCTTGGAGTTACCAGCACACTAGAAAGTTTGCAGTCGGTACATGCCCTGGTCAAGGGTCATGGGATAGGAGATCCCTGCTATGTGTTTGCTGTCGAAGATTGCTTATAAGTGTTGGAGTTGCCAAGAAAGCTCTAGAAGGATGATTAGGTCGTTGGGGTATCGAGGCAACCTGTTTGGCCTTTTAGTGAAGCCCTGGGCACGAATGTACGTGAACTTCAGATATTGGATGAAGAGAAAGGCATACTATTTCAAAAATGCCCTGGCACTATGGGAGACCCTCCTCTCGAAGTCTCTAATGAAGGCATTGTTTACTCTACAGTATTCCCTTTTGAAGTTCTGGTATTGGAGCTACGGATACCTATCATTGGCCTTGAGTCTTCACCCCTGCTCTTGATCGAGTGCCACAAACAACCTGTTGTACTACCTCTGATCCACCAAGGAATAGACGAGATAGGAAGTCATATAGAACTTGGAGCTCTTCTTTAAGTTGACAAATTGCTCATGGAAGCAGTTGCTTATGATTCCTCCCTAGTCAAACAAATTTTTTGTAGTGACGTCCTCATTCCCATGAAGAATTTTCTCAATGAAGTACACCATCCATTCTTGGAAGAAGGCCGCCATAGGAAGACCCATAACTCTGCTTAGCATCATGACCAAGTCGTGGTAATCTTCGTGGAAATCGCTGTGGAAGAGTTCTTGAGGAACTTTCATAGCGCTGCCCCACTTTTCCTTGAGCCAATGCTGATTGATTGACCTCTTACAGTCCACCAAATTATCACCCCACACCACCTAGCATTCTTCTATGGTGGAGACTTCCAACTCTTTAAAAGTGGGGATATGGAAAGTCTTTGTGATTCCCTCAGGCGATATGTCAGCGAGAATGTTGCCCTCTTTATCAATGATTGTCCTTGTGTCAGGTTGATACGCCTCCTAATAAGCCATGACCAACTCGGGGGCCATGAGGGATGGAGGGAATCCAACAGCCTTTGCTATTCCACTTTGTCTTATCAATCTTGCATTCTTTGTCATTGGATTGACCCTGACCCTTTGTGTGAATTCGTCAATATCAACTTGGCCTATGTTGGTGTCAATGATTTCCTTCCAATCCGTGGTAACTTTTGAGTGCAGAGGCTCACCTTGAAACTGGTATTTCATTTGGTCCTTGTCCTCTTTCCCTCGAGGGGTCTTTCCTGACTTTCTTCCTTTGTCCTTCTCGGCGGATGCCCCTGAAGGTCCTTCACCCGATTCCATATATTCTGCAAGCAAAAACGTAGTTAGTGTAATGGATCATAAAAGAATTCATGTTAGTTGAAATCCCAAAGATGAAATCCATTTTAACAATCTATTAAGCCTAACATAACCTTTCATCTCCCGATGTTATTGATCTTTTGATTAAGGGAATTTGGATAGTTCAGGTGCAGAGGGCTGAACTTCCTCGGCAAGAATGTTGTTTGGAAGGGCAAAAAGGGTGGAGGGCTCCCGAAGATTCTCCTCGGTTATATTTTAGTATTTTAAGAGGTTCGCAATGAAGGGGACCAAAATTAAGCACGTGGGTCGAAATCAGATTTCAGATTCAGGCTTATTTGGATCAGTTTAGGAGAATCTAGAAGTCCCGAGCCGAAGTGCTATCTGGAGATGGCAGTTTGGAACAGTAGACTGAAAATAGAATTCTAGAGATGGAACTCTAGGGTCCGGGGTCTAGTAGGTCAAAGGGCAGCTAGCAGTTTGTAACTTCACTTTTGAGCGTTCGGGTCTATGGTACTAGGAAGGCATTCATCTTTCACTGTTTGGGATGGCTATTATTGGGCAAAAGCCTGGAGAGGGTAGCCCGATAGTTAGGGCCTGATAGATTACAAATCGGCGTGAGGCTTTCGTGGCGGGTTAAGGTTCTAGCGAGATCTGCAAGTCTCGCCGATAGCCAGGAGTAACATTGGACCTAGCACGGGCGTTCGCCATTTGATTTCATTTTCAGTTCAGCGGTGATCGAGAAGGTGGGGCCCAGTGCTCGGAGGGGCGGGTGATATTTTCCCCTCGAGATGGCGGATCAGGACAGAACTCCCGAGTAGTAGAGTCCAGCGGGAATGAGGGCATTTTTTGTTCAAGTGACATCCCAATGGCGAATGAAGGTCTGGAGCCCGGAGGTCAGAAGGATGTCGGGCATCACCAAGACCTAAGGAGTTCGCTGTGAAGTCTTGGTGATGGACAAATATTTCCCCGATAGCGAATGAAGGATAGAATCCGGGTAACGGAGGTCCGGAGTCCCGGGCTCAAGATGCCCAAAGGCCCCTGTCCAATTTGAAATGCTTGCAATGAGGAGAAGGGCGGGCCCCGGCGGACAGGAGGTCAGGGAAAGTTCACCGTTTTGACACGGCGGCATCCCAGCTGACTTCCGAACAAGGAAGTCTGACAGCTCAAGCCCGAAGGGGGAAATTGTCGTCGGGAGGAAAGTTCATCTCTTTGGTTTGGATGACCAAGACAGGCCCCGTGGCTGAAGGGGATGATTTCCTTGTGGGAAGAATAGCCACGGTGAGGTGGAACTCCAGATCGGTGATGAGGGCACCCTTGAAGGTTTTCTTAAGTTTTCAAAACATGGGTTTTACTCATGACGCTTTGGTTCATCATTCATTCATCATTTTGATGTTCATTTTCTATTTTAATCCTTAGAAATCATGAAAATTATGCTCGGGAGGGGCAAACAGAAAACCTACCTGGAACACTCGATGCGGGGAGATGTGGGATCCACCTACGATCGATGAAGTGATTGTGAGGGCGATGAGCGTGAAGGTGTCAAAGACAGTGGGCTCCTCTAGCAAGTTCTCTGATCGCCCTGCAACTTTGTCAAGTGATAATGACGGGCTTGAGTGGGTCTTTTATACCCCTAATCGCCATTAATGACCCTATTAAATGTAGGTACGGTGAGACAAAGGTTGGTGAATTTGAAAATCAAAAACGGCGGTAGGAGACCCGGGGTCCGATGGCCAGGAGGGCATAGGACGACGGCCGCTTGAAGATTTCCACTTGGCTGTGTCAGCGGTGGCTGAGAGAGAGTTAGGGCCCGGAGGGTGGAGTTCTGCCAAAGAATCACCGTCAGGGATGGCGAAACCATCACGAAATTCCGGACTCGGAACTCCAGAAGATTGGGCCCAGAACACTCGATGGTAGTCAGGATTTCATGCAAACTCCACAGATGGTAAATGTGGTGGCGGGGCCCGGAAGGCAGGACGCCGCCAGAGGTTCACCATGAAGGACGACGAAGCACTCGCGGAACCTTGGGAGCAGAACTCCGGGGTCCTGAGCTCAGAGAGTTAAACAGCCGTCAAGATTTTCGTGGTTTCTAGAAGATAGTAAATGGGGGTCTGGACCCCAGGGTCTGGGAGGATGTGAACTGAGCGCCATCGGGAATGGTAGGTGCAACGGGGAAACCTGGTAAGGGAATCCTGAACGGCTGGACCTGGTAGGGCCCGGGGCCATTGGCAGGGGCAAACCCCCAAAGAGACTCTGCGAGGCACCAGAACACAACAAAATTAAAAGGGGAAGGCACGGTCAACTTATGGTGGGACTTTGAAACAATATTGACCATCCAGGACACCAAAAAAGGGGGGCACACAAAATGAGGTAGTGACAAAAATGACTCAACAAGGTGAAAGAAAAGAGGGTCCCCATTCTAAACGGGGTGTGTGTGCTAAGGGCACAATAGGGGCCTTTGCAAACCCATCCACAAAGCCTGCTTCTATAGACATAGTTCTACGAGCTTATTTGTAGTGACACAATGTTGCAATTTGAGTTCACTAATTGACAACTCTATTTCACAATTAAAAAAAAAGATCAGTGTACTATAGCATTCAAATGCTCATTGGTACACAACTTACAAATATCAATTTATAACCTTTCCACTTTTAATACTATTTAAAGAAGACAAGATAAAACAAGAAGAATAGAAATCCACTTTTAATGGTATGCAAACACTAGGGGATACATCAAGAAGAATAAAAATAATAAATGCAAATGCGTATACCCTCATATGTATCTCTCTATCTTTTAGGATGCTTAGATGTGTCTTCATGCAGGATTTTATTTTTTCTATATATATGTATTTATGCAGATTGTAAATTTTACTATGTTATGGCAAGAATCATATGGTGCAATAATCTATCCAAAAATGTGTATAACATCGTAACCTTAATTTCATATTCGACCTACGTTGCTTGGTATTCAATATTATGGGCAAAATATACATGCAAAATACCAATGCATTACGACTTACAAATTCCATAGCACAACAGTTTGGTAAATCTCTATTTTGTTAGACAAGAGAGCCAAGGAAGATGATTCTTACAATACTATAATTTTAAAGCAACACCACTATAGCTCTTTTGGCAATGCAAAATAATCACTATATTTTCCCGCCTTAATAAGAAAAGAAACAACAACCATTACTGAAGAATCAAACATATGTCATGCTTTAGTCTTTTCTTAATAGTTCTTTTACAATTTTCCTATTTGTCTATAATATTTAATGGCAAATAATGGAGCTTGAATGTAGAATATATGCATGTATATATGTGTAGAAATAATTAAGTACATATATGTATTGAAGTTCCCCTTTATGAACACATTTACAAACACACACACATAAGCATATATATGTATCCATATGTACATATGTATATATGTGTCTATATACATAGGACTATATCTAAATACTTGTGTATAGTATATTTTATTATCACCATCTAACTCTTGAGATTGGAATTTATGAAGACAAGAAACATCCAAATTGTTTTTCCCCTCAATTAACCAATTGGGAAGGTTGCAAATTCAAACCTTTTTGGTTGCTTATACCATATCGTCTACTCCAAAGTTTGGAATTAGTATAGGTAGAAAAAGGGTTGAATTTGAAGCCTTCTCAACTAGTCAACTGAGGGAAAATCTAGTCTAGATGCTTACTATCATTTTGGGGACCCTACATCTTTTATGTAAAAAAAACCTTTCTAATTTATTTGAACTTATAGTCAGATTTTTTTTTTTTTGAAACATATTGATACAAGATTCAACCTACATCCTTTATAGGAAAATATCAAAGACAAATGGAGGATTGTATAATAGGTATCAAACACATCCTTTACTAGTTTCTCAATTGAAAATTCAAGCAACATTATTTCCCACTAAATATTATAGACAAAATCGGCAAATTGAAAAACAACTATTAAAAAAAAAGCTAAAAATCATAGCTAGATCATAGATGAGTTGGAACCCACACTAAATTAACATTCTTGTACAAGTCAAGTAGGTTGTGTAAAACTTGGTTTGTCAATTCAAATTTGAAGCTACATTGTTTGGTACAAAACCCATATTAAATAGAACTGATAAAGCCAATGAGCACCAATAATCTGCATAGCCTCCCCAAAATGGCATAGGCTTAATCAACAATTCAAGCTACATTAGCCAGCAATAATTTTTGCAGTCAAATAGAGAGTTTTCAAAAGAGCTATTGCATAACAAATCCTCTTGTCGGCCAAGTTGACAGGGAATCCGCACGAAAGTTCAAACAGATAAATTGAATGTATAAAAGAGATATTAGAAACAATAACACTTACTAGCTGCCAAACTAATTTTATATCCATCATGTTCATAATCTGCAAATGGTCCTGTGTTAGTGCATTCAACAACACAAATGAAAATAGATAACCAAAACAATAAATGCATGGCAATAAAAAATACTAACCCTAAGCATATTTATTGAGCAAAGAAACAAGGTTCAACTACAATTCCTCCTATATGGTAATGGGTAGAAGATGAAAAATGCACAGAGATAAATCCAGTCACATCCTGAGCAAGTTCCTATAAGAAAATATGCACATTATGTGAAAGTTGGACAATAGGGAAAAGAGTATGATGCAACATATTGGTACAAGACAAGCAGTCTATGTAATAGTTGTTAGAGATATTAGGATGATACTCATGAATTAGATGTATGGCATTCTCCAGTGTTATCCTTATAGTTTTTTTACAATTTTCCTATTTCTCTATAATATTTAATCCCAAACAATGTAGCTCGAGTTTACAACATATTCATGCATATATGTATGTATATGTGTACATATATGTATAACATATACATACCTATTACCTTAAGAGCAATTGTACTTAAATGTTGGCCTATTGTTTTGGTTGTCTGTGTGTATACCCATTTCACAGATTTATAAGAGATTATCATTCTGTATGGATCTAGAAATTGCACTTAAAGCTTCCTTCTTTCATCAAAAAATATGGTTAGGGTTGGTTATTTGTATGATGTTGGTCTATTTTTTTTATTGTTTGTGTGTATCTTTGGTGTTCCAACCATTACCATGGGAGCAATTGTAGTTATCTATGTGTAGGGTTTAGCGTTGTATGAAAGCATTAACATATTGGAGGTAAAATTACTTTGGTGGATGTCTAGTATTATTCTAGTAGGTCTTTTACAATTTCTCTATTTGTGGTGATGTAGCTCAAATTTTTAATGAAGCTTGTGCATTTTTGGAGAACATAATTCTACTAATTTCTACAAATAGAACCACACATATAATATATGTGAAACTAAAGAGAATCATTGAGATTATGTTCAAAGTAGTTGGTTTTACAGATCTTATAAACTCTTCTCATGCAAACAATATAAAAAAATACTTATCCCATAGAAGAATAAGAATACCTCACTTGGTTGTGCATACACAACACTAAATATTGAAACAACCTTTTCATCATCTGTGTATATATTTGGCGTTGCAACCATTACCATAGGATGAATTGTAGCTATCTATGTGCAGGGTTTAGGGTTGTATGAAACCATTGACATATATATATATATGCATACATATATACATACATTATATATATATATACACACACTCTGCATCTTTTCTATCATACACATGTTGTGGTTTTGATTTTCAATGAAGCTTGTGGGGTTATACTCTTTTATACATGGGTTTTTTGCATAAATAATTAATTTATTGTTAATTTCTTCTTGCTATATGTCTCAATATAAAAAGATATGCATTATTTGCCATTCTATGTTATATAGAAATGGGGGAATTATAACAGATCTATTAGTAAAACATACATACATATATTTATCCATATATACATATATATATACACACGTATATATATATATATTGACCCATTTGCGAAATGAATTTTTTGGCTTTGCTTATTGTTCCTTTTAATAGCAGGTTCGAGGGTCTTAACACTGGTGTGCTGCAAAATACATACATACATACATACATACATACATACATACATACATACATACATACATACATACATATATATATATATACATAGATACATATATATACATATGTAGACACATATATATACTCTTTGCATATTTCCTACCATACACATGTTGTGGTTTTCCTTTCCAATGAAGCTTGTGGGGTTATACTCTTTTATACATGGGTGTTTTGTATAAATAATTAATTTATTGTTAATGTCTTCTTGCTATATGTCTCTGTATAAAAAGAGTTGTATTATCTACCATTCCATATTATATAGAAATGGGGGAATTGTAACAAAGCTATTAGTAAAACATACATACATATATTTATCCATATATACATATCTATACACATGCGTATATATATATATACAATACATCAACCCATCCATGAATTGAATTTTTTGGCTATGCTTATTGTTCCTTTTGATAGCAAGTTTGAGGTTTTTAACACTAGTGTGCTACAAAACCCGTGACAAAATATATGTATATACACATGTGTACACATGTGTGTGTGTATATATACAAATATATACATATATATACACAAACACATATATATACATATACACACTTAATCAAGACTCCAACCTACATTAGTGTTATTCTAATGCCTCTTTTAGAACTTCTCTATTTCTCTATAATATTTGGTTTGAGGTGATGCAACTTGAATTTTCAATCAAGTTTTTCAGGTTATACTCTTTTCTACAGGGGTGTTTTGCATAGATGATTAATTTATTGTTAATATCTTCTTGTTATATATTTCTATCTCTAAGGTTAAACATAAAAAAATCTTTTTCATGGCTTGGCTGACGGAAATTCCGTCGAAAACTTCAAAAAAATAACAAACACGCTGCATATCTATATATTTTCATATGGGTTAAGTCACAATAGTGGTTTATAATTAAAAGGAGGAAGGAAAATGCATTTTTTTGTTTTTACTCAATGTGGAGGAGTTCAATCAAACTTAGATGTTTGACTGAACCATATTATGGGTTCAATCAAACCACATGGTTTGATCAAACCCCCAAACACATAAAGAAAATAATAATATTTTAAGGGGTTCATTCAAATGGGGGTTCGACCAAACCCCTTAAATTAGGGTTTTTTTTAAAAGCTTTTTGTAAGTAACTGAGCTTTCAAATTTGTATGCGGTGAACGTGAAGAGCTCGGATGAACCAAACAGTGAATGATGAATGGTAAACTCTCGAGCCCAAAAAATGCATGCACCACCTCTCCACAGTTCATCAACCTCGGACCTCCATCTAGTAGCAGGTTGGTTCCCTGAACGAGCTGCAATTTGTTGATTTAAAATTGCTTTTCTTTGAAAAATTTTAAACCCTAAATGCATGAAATGTGATAAAACAATTCAGTTTATCATAGCATTCCATGAGACCAAATTTACATGTGCCTTTCCTTTAAAATGAAGGCATTCCATGAGACCAAATAAACTTGATATTTTATTTTCAATATACCCTGTTTCAAAGCTTCCATTTTGGCGCATAGAGGGCGAAGGTTTTGGAATTTTGATTTATAGCCGCCAATTGCATTTTCTTGAAATTTTCTAAAGCCTTTTCAACAAACTTAATTTCTACAATCCTCTTCCATTATGCTTTGATTCAAATGTTCATACCCTATTCCAAAGCTCCAATTTTGGCATAGGCATGAAGAATGTTGAATTTGGCTTTGCAGCTGCTAATTCCATTTGCTTGAAAGCTTCTAAAATATTATCAACAAACCCATTTTGTGCATATCTTGCGATCTTTACATTCCATTAGATGACATTTCTTCCAGGTATACTGTCAAACAATTAACGTGCCTTGTCTATGCTTCCACGTTTTGCATATATTTCTACTAGGGCTGCCAATTGCATTTGCTTGAATGTTTCTAAAGCCTTAGATTTTAGCATATTTATTTGAGGCATTATGTCAAACAGTGCATGTGCCCTTATCCAAGCTTCCACATTTTGCATACATGTCTACTAGGGCACTTGCAACTACAATGTATCTAGTAAAATTCCCCCTTCCTTGATGATTTGATTGATGTCCATACCTTGTTCCAAAGCTCTGTTTTGGCACAGGAAGAGAGAACGTTGTGGAATTTGACTTTACAGTTGTCAATTGCATTTGCTCAAGAAAGTTTCTAAAGCCTTTTCAACAAACCTATTTGCTTCAACAAACTCTCCCTATTTAGTTCAAGAAAGTAACTTTGTGTCATAGAGTTGTTTTCATCACCATGTTTGGTAAAATATAATGAAATTAAGATATTAGTAACCATTGATGTTTATTACATTATGCAATTCTAAAATTTTGATGTATGGAATTGAACTTGTAAAATTCAAATATTTTATTCTTGTAATAAAATTTCCATAATGTTTGTACATATAATGTTTGTAATTTTTTTAGCAAGGATAACATGATATTTTTTAAGTACAAGCTTAAGTTTAAATTTTGCAAGAAAGCTAAATTGAAATCAAAATTATATGTTTTGAGGCAATGCATATATGACACCCATACAAAATAGTACAAAAGAAAGAGAATAAATGTAAATAATGCACTTGTAACCTATACAAGAGCATTAAAATTTTGAAATTAAACATAAATAATAATATGATTTATATTAAATACACGAGGCTATTATATAATATCAAAAAAAACTATTTTAAAGTTTAAATTTATATTTTAATTAAGGGTAAATACTTTTGGTTGGATTTATGAATTAGAAATAGAAATTTTGAAAGGGCCACACCCTTTTACACATACCAATAAAGAGACAAAAAATGATCAATCATATTGACATGGAACAACAACAAGAAAAATATAGTTGTAAGTTAGAAAAATAACATCCAATTAGAAATACTCCACCAATAGTGGCAATGTATCTAATAAAGAGGGTCATTTTCCCAAAAATATTAGTAGATCTATCATTTCACAACAACTTGAATCCAAAATTATTCAAGGAACTATATCTTATTGTCCACCTTATCCTTTTCCATGAATGAACCTAGTTCCTTTCTAATGGAGTTTCCAACTTTAGTTTCAAAACTTGAGACCAAAGGGAATATAAATGGTTCCTATGATCTTCTAAACTTGAACCTTCTTCATATTTTTAAATTATTAGAAGGAATACCAAGAGGTGAATGTTGCAATTCAAGAGAATGATAGAGGCAATGAACTCCAACTAATCCATCTCTATCATGATTCTTGTCTCTACCAATCTCCTCTAAATTTCTCTTGACAAGAACTTCTAAATTAGTCATTTCTAGAAGAGGACAAACCACCCCTCGATTATGCCCAAAGCGAGCCTCAACCAAATCCTAAGGTAAACAAGGTTCCATCTCATCCTTAAGCATTTTGTTCAACCCTGCCTTCCTCTAAATTTCCCACACCTATAAAATACATAGCTAGAAACATGACAACATTTGGTGAAAACACAAGAAAATCCTATAGCATGACATGTTGAACCCAAATAACCAAATTAAAAAATAATTTAATCTATAAGTATAAATAGTTTGATGGTAGAAACTTTATACATGTAAAAATATGATAAATGTGTGATTATTTTTATTTCCAATCTATAACTTTTTGATGTGCTTGGTTATATAATTAAGATGATTCACTCATAATGTAATGATAAAAATTTAGTATGTATCAAAGAAATATTTCTGAGACATTAAGTTACCATTCTACATAACTCTCAAGGAAATAAGAATATTATTTTATTTTAACTAAATAAATTGTGTGTAATCTATCTTGAATTACTAATTAATTTTGAATTATATACTTATAATTTAAAATAAAAGGATCCTTTGTAACAAATAATAGATAGGCTAATTAATGAAATAAAATATGTTTTTATATTAAGAAAAATTTACAAATATATATGGAACTCATATGAGAAATTGACTAAGACAACTCTGTGTGAGAATTAAGATGAGAATAATTTATATACCTTCTTTCAATAATTAACAAATTAGAAATTAATACTTGGCTCATATTGTATAATCACACTAGAAATCAACAATGGAAGATTGAGAGTCTCAACTAAGAATTCCACCTTATAGATCACATTCATACTAGAAGCCAACAACTAAAGACCAAATTTCATAAATAAAGTTCATGTGTTATATATCATGCCTTTGAGGGGTCCATAAGTACCATGAGCCTTTTTAAATCCTTCTCCATCTAAATGCATCCATTCCAAGACCATTGGGAGGTGGGTATCCCAAGTTCCTTAATTTCTTGTAGGAATTTAATCAAGAGTAGGACATTGTGACTTTGGCATGTAAATTTAAATGTAAATGCGCATCCAAAAAATATAAATTCATAACTAAATTTAATTCAAAAAGTGGGCCATCTATGGCCTTTTATAAACTTCTCGAAGATGTCATTCCCATAAATGATAAATTAAAAGTTAAGTTATGACCTTCACCAAAATGACATAAAATTATCTTTCTAAGATGTCATATTTGCATAAATCCCTCAGAGAAATTTTTTAACTAATTTTAAACACTAAAACAAATAATTGTATAGATTAAGATTCTTGTCTTTATCCTACATTTGGGTCATGTTTGATTAGATTTACTATCATAATTAGAAGTTGTATAAGTTGTTATATTATATATTTTTTAACATATATAAAATGTATGGTTGGATTAGTGAGATATTTATAAAAAGTATGCAATATGAAGTCAAACTTTATTAGATTTTATTCTTAATAAATTAGTTTTAATGATTAAATTTATAGCTTTATGCAATCTATAAGTTTAAATAGTTTGATGGTAGCTAAACTTTATACATATAAAAATATGATAAATGTGTGATTATTTTGCTTTCCAATCTATAATTTTTTGATGTTCTTGGCTATATAATTGAGATGATTCACTCATAATGTAATGATAAAATTCATCCTCATATGGAGGATTTTATGTTATCTTCCATTAAATTCATCCTCTTTATGAGATTCTTATGGAATAATGATATTGTAGTGTGAATTCTTAATTTTAGACATATCTTAACTAGATAAATTTAGGTTCAATGAAGGAAATAGAACCTTTTTTTTACTTACATAATCCTATTTTGAAGTTCATTGAAGTTAACAACTATTAAATTTAAAGATATTTTTATCCCCAATTATTTTCAAATAATTTTACTCTAATCTTTGTTTTCTTATTCTTTCTTTCATTGTTTCATTTAAAATTTGAACCATTTAAGGATGCTATGTTATAGATTATAGTTGTCATCCAATAATTTTTAAATTGTTCAACCCTGTCATGGTCTAAATAATTTTACATTGAACAACCATGTCTAAAGTACATTATATACCCAACCTTTTCCCCTATTTAACACACTCATAAACCTTGTTGTTGATCTCATTCGAAGAGGTGGAAAACCAATCTTAGAGGGATCCTCATCCATAGGAGAGAGAAGGGAGCCATCAATCTAGGCTCTAGTACTATTCTAGAAATAGTAGAACTAGAAGCTAGAATCCTAACAATGATAGCCAAGTTGGATAATACACAAACTTTCCTTTTGAAGGGATCGGGGAACACTTATTGGATGGGTATTATTTCCCCTTCACCAAATTTTGATTAGGATTAAGAATTGAAATAATAAAATTCTCAAATTGGTATAAGAAAAAAATAAGCGCTTAGTGGAGGGGAGCTCATTTTTTTCCCATGTGCGACTCTAATAATAGATTTCTTAAATTACATGAGTAAATGAAAAGGGAAGCTAACAAGTCACATGCATCCAAGATTATTTATAAGATAAAAGTTATAGGATAAACAACATTTATAGTTTCCTTCTAGGATGAAATAAATAATCAAGTAGAAACATTTATATACCTGTGAGGAAATCATCTATATGTTCCTTCCTCTTGTATTTACTTTATTTATGAGACTTCAAGCCATTCATGGATAAACCACTTGTAGTAGCTCAATACCTTCCTCAATGGCTTTAAAGGTTAACCTTCTTACGTTTTAACCAAAATTTTAATAACATTCAATTTTGTGTAATTTATGGAGCAATATTATCATTTTAATTCAAAATAATGTAAGAAATTTATATAAATTAAAAAATTAAAAAATCCTAAAATAATAGTTTTAAATTAATTGAAAACATTGTTGCACCCCTCTAATTTTGTGGAACTATTTCTAAAAAGCTCCATCATCCCCATATTTTAATACAAATGAGACATTGAGGCTTTATGTCACTTATAATAGATCTACAATTATTTGATATAGCTCCATTTAGATGTAGAGGGTTATCTTATTATGCCATTAAAATAAAATATAGGTCCTCAATACTTTTCATATTTATTTTACATCATTACATTGAACCTTATAAGGGATATCTTGATCGGTAATCATCTAATGCATAAAGACAAATAATGTCAAACAATAGCCAGGTTAATTTTATAAATAGCTTAAAATAATTTATAATATCATGGGTAAACACTAGAGTCAATCACATAATCTATCATATACTTATCAATCAAATTTCATATCATGTATATTATTTTAATAACTAGCTTCCAAATAAAAGCATCCTTCTAAATAAATTAAAGTGCTCAATTATGGTTACATGTTACCAATTTTACTTCTTGTAAAATAATATAATCGATAGACTCATTAGAAATTATATTTACAAGCTTATCATCTCTCTCATTTTCTTCTCTTATTTGTACCTTCAATAATGACTAAATTTATTTTGTAACATGACCACCAATGTTAAGTAATGATGCTTTATGTGCAATCTAGTAATTTAAATTTTAGAACTGTTTTCATATATCATTTCTGATGAGAACGCTGAATATTATATTTTTTTAGGCCAATCTTTAGGCACTAATTCACCATTGTTAAAATGATCCTTTAAAGTTTATTCATTATTCTTTTAGGATTATAAATTTTTACAATTTCTATTAAACCAAACTCAAAATAATGGTATAGATTAAGATTCTTGTCTTTATCCTACATTTGGGTCATGTTTTATTAGATTTACTATCATATTTAGAAGTTGTATTTTGAACTATTATATATTTTTTAACATATATAAAATGTATGGTTGGATTAGTGAGATGTTATAACAAGTATACAATATGAAGTCAAACTGTATTAGATTGATTCTTAAGAAATTAGGAATAACGATTAAATTTATAGCTTTATGCAATCTATAAGTATAAATAGTTTGATGGTAGAAACTTTATACATATAAAAATATAATGTGTGATGGTAGAAACTTTATCAAAATATTTACAAGCTTCTATAGTATAAATAGTTTGATGGTAGAAACTTTATCAAAATATTGCTTCAATAATTTAGAAATCATATTTACAAGCTTATATCATCTCTCTCATTTTCTTCTCTTATTTGTACCTTCAATAATGACTAAATTGATTTTACATGACAACTAATGTTAAGTAATGACATGCTTTCCCTTTATATTCGTTGTAGGAAATAAATCTTAGATGCAACCTTTATCAATATTTTTGAAGTCTTTAATGGCATGTTTTGTACTAGAGTGCACACTTGTAAATTTAAAATTTAGAACTGTTTTAGATTATATTTTGTGTGCAATCTAGTAATTTGAATATTTTGATTATTAAAAACTAGATAGATGTTGAATGTTCTTTTGTTAATGGTATGAAAATATTATTGATGAGTAGATGAATTATTAGAACTATTTTAGATAAATCTATTCCGTATATCTAGATATATTATTTACCAATGTCTCATTGCTTCTTTAGGTGTACATACATATATAGACACATGGAAAATGAAGATGGTCCACCTCTAGAAAATTTGTTTGTGAATACCACTAATGAGATTAACAAATTGAGAGATTTATTAGCACAGGGTGCAAACCCAGGGTTATATACTGAACCATGCATTCCAATATTATTTAGTCTAGAAAAACTAAAAGATGAACTTGAGAGGACTAGTGCATATTCCCCAAATAGAGTAGTTGCTATTCTTTCCCACATGCAGGAAGAAGTAAATGGTGATGTTCCCCTTAAACAAATATAGGATAGTGTGACCAAAGAAATGATAGAAACACCTTGTTTTCTATTTTATCAAAATGTGTGTGAGGTTAGGGGATACTAGGTAACTAGATGTGTCAATCCTGTTATGGCCTCATTGATCTACCCATGGTTTCTCACAGCGCATGGTTTATACCCAAACAATGACCAGATTCCATTGTATTTTGTTCAGCAGTTGTATGCTAAGGTCCATTTGGGCCTCAAAGTCAACTACCTGGACATTCCACCATATTCTGTTTAGGGGCATGGTAGGATTGTTGATAGGCCCACCTATCATCAAGTAGATAGACTAGCCCCAGTGTTTAGGGTATTGGTTGGTGAGAGGTCTCCTGCTCTCACCCCAGCTCTAGCCCCCATAGCAGACGAGGTTGTCATTGCTTCCCAAAAGGAAGCAATTGACAATGTAGGTGACATTACAACTACCACTAGCAGGATATCTACTGATCATGTAGGTCAGTATTTGATGTCTAGAGGTTCTCGATCCATGCCATTTTTAGCACAGTGGACCACCATGGATCCTTATACAACGACGAACATCCATACTCCCACACAACTTGACGCACTTATAGGAGATATGACATGCATGACTACATTATTTAGATGAGGACCAGTCTTGGAGGCATATGCCTCCATAGCATCAAACTATGGGATTGGTATAAAGCATGTTAGAGATCATTTGATATGCAAAGGTCGTTCAGTTCCAGGATCCCATCACTCTCAGCATAGCACTAGTGCATGTCAGGATCCACCTACAAATCATTCGACAACTGCATGGTCTATGGGTTTTACTGAGATATTGATTGCAAGCTTCTGGTTCGTCATCGCTGATGCCATCTCACCTGCATAGTCCTCTTCACTCATCATTTCTGGCATGACATGGGATAGATTAGATGGATGCAGATTTTGGTTCGTCACTTGACCATATAGTTGATATGGTGGAGATGGGTGTTTCAAAGGACTTCGGTCATCCAATATCAAATGATGTGCATGTATGTGTGCATGTGCATGTTTCAATTCCTTTTTAATTATTTTTAAATTTTAGTTTTAACTACATATTAATGTACTAATATATATGTATATATATTGTAGGTGGACATACCTCATGTCACTCCTATCCTTGTTCCTTCAAATCGTGTGCATCAACATGACTTTGAGGATGAATCTACTACTAGTGGACATGTGAGTTTTAAATTTTTATATATACACGTGTATATGTACATGCATATGTATGCGCATAGATCTAGATAGGTATTTAAAAATATACAAGTACATTCTTAAAAATAACTTTCATTTAAAATTTATTTAATATAAATTATATGTATTTAACACATTTTGTACACATTTTCATTTGTAGGGCTCAGCACATCCATTAGAGCAGGACCGTTCTCATTCAGATGGTTGTTCGACTAAGAGTCAACATTCATATTAGGCCCTATACTAGATCTATGATCTTAACTACATGTATTTACTTATATGACGATCTTTAGCATTCGACATTTGATGATCTTTTCTTATATACATACATTTGGCTCTTTGCTTATATACATACATTTGGCTATTTGCTTAAATATGATAATCTTTAGTATTTGACATTTGATGATCTTTTCTTATATACAAACATTTGGCTATTTGCTTATATACATACATTTGGCTCTTTGCTTATAACATGTTACATGTTTATACATTGAATCTATTTACATGTATGCATGCGTTTGCTTATGTTTACATGTTTATATGATATATGTATACATTTTCTTATATTCAATATACATGTACATTTGCTTATTTGATGATCTTTTAGAACTTGCATTTCCTTATATGATATACATTTGATCTCTAGTAGAATTTTAGGAAATGAACATGCCACTTTATAATTAAGTTCATTCATGTTGACCACAATAAATAATTTGCACACGCACCCATTGAATTTTATAGTAAGAAGTCAAAAATTATAAAATAAATGACTCTCAAGCTTGAAAGTAAACTAATGATATTTTATAAACGAGTTATAAAATATAATTATAAAGAAGTAGGAAAATTCCTTTTATAATTATATACCATCCTTCAAAAACTTTCCCTCTAAGTTATAAACTTTTTATGTTAAATTATTTCATAAATAATCTCTTAATCTACACCATTATTAAATTATACAATTTTTTTTTTCTTTGAAACATTAAGAAATTTCAATTCAAATTATACCTCTATTGTCTTTTTGACAAGTAACAAAATTCTAAAATTACTCTAGAATATATGTTGCATATCTATACATTAAAAAACAACAAATTCCACAATGAAATAACTTGTTTGATTACCACTTGATTCATTTATTGATCTAGGATGTAGTTATTCCATACACTAGAATAATTTTTTTCTCATATGCATATAGATACTTGAGCTTATTTTTCATTATTCCATATCAAATTGCAATATTAATTCACATTTATATCACTTGGAGCTTGCAGATTTTGGAGAAAAGGTTTTTGCACATTTATTAAGGAAAAAAATATTGGAGAAGACAACTTTTCATTTTTATTAATCAAGGAAAAATTTGGAGAAGAATTTAACTAAGATGCTAGAGGATTTTTTTTGAGACATCTTTAACTTGAAGAAGAAAATGGGATAACAAAGAAAAAGAAAAAATGTGTCTCAACAAAAATTGTCAAAAGAAGAAGAACAAAAGAGGCGTGAACAAAAATTGGAAAATTATCATAGAAAGAAACAAGGTACACATGCTTGTTTTTTCTCTCTCTCTCTCTCAAGTGTGTGTTTAGGACTTTTATTAACACCTCAACTTGTTTTGCTTATAAATATGCATGCCTTTTATAAAAACCATGTTAGATTTAACTTGGAAACTTTAATACTAAAAAATAGTCATCTTGCATAGAAATTACCTAAATTTCTTATCATCTATTTCCAATTGCTTTTGTTCCATGGAATTCTTAAGTTTAAGATTATTTGTGTAGGCATCCATTAGAATATGCAAACACTAAACTTCATGTAGGGGTTAGTATTTCACAAATCCATCAAAATGCCCCTATGAAATACCTTGTAAATACTTCAAAATGCAACAAATGATAAGAGAGGACTAACAACTCATCATGAAAATAATTAACAAGTACCTATTCCATAGTGGATTGGTGTCAAATATGCAAATGACCCTTTCCCAATCCTCGCTCAAGAGCTAAAATGATAAGATGCAATGGAGATGAAGAGCAAAATTAGTTCTCAAACCAAGAGAGTAACTTTGCATAAAAGTTGTGGATAGATTGATGGAGATCAAGGCCTTCATTTATAGATTTTCTTGATGAGAGATTGGCCAAATGGGTGAATGTGGGACTAAATGTAAGCCAATGAAAGAAGGCCACTTGTCAAGTTGTGATAGGCTGAAGGGTGTGCAAGATTTGGGAAATGTGCCCATGAGAGGGAGTTTCAAATTCAAATTTGTGCAATAAATTTTGAGAGGGGGACAAGAAAATGGGAAATAAATGCAATGTTGGAGGGACAAGTCAACTTGTCATGATTTTCAAATTTGAGGGAATATTCCCCATAAATGCCAAGTTGATGGAAAATAAGGGTTTTAATAAATCAATAAATTGATTTATTTGTGCAAGTGGAGAAATCTAGAGGATTTGATGGGTGATTAGATTAGGCTAATTAGGATTAGGTTAGATTAATGATGACTAGGATGATTTTGACTTTTAGGACTTAAATATTTGATTTATTTAAGTCAGAAAAGGATGGAATATGTATTATGATTTAATTAGATGGATGTTTGATTTATTTGATTAAAAGGTTGATGATAATGTTTATTTAATTTTAAATTAATGACCTTAGGAGATGGAAATTAATGTGATTACCTGATGAATGGATGAAGGTGAACTTGATGAATGGACCTAATGTGAAACCTAGTTTACTTGATGAATGAACCTGATTGAATGCATAATGTTAATTTTGCATGTCTACATTTTGTCCTTCTTTGAAGCAATGTACTTGTTGTGTTGGTTCAAAGAATAAAATTGTCGCGATTAAAATTTAAAAAATTTATGATTTTTTTGGATGCCCCAGCAGAAAGTACACTAGTACATTGCCCCCTTAAGAGATTGAGCGAAAAGATTCAATTTGAGGGTCGATATCACGATAAAGAGGTTCAAAATGGATGGTTATGGATGATGATGCAAATGAGATGATCTTAAGATGCTTAGAATAACAAATCTATATTATCTTAAACAACTTAAATGATGATATGATGTAAGATGGATGAGATTGATGATGTGATATATTGTGATTATGCAATGGGTGATTTATGAGATGCTTAGACTAACAGATCTATATTATGATGCATGTGACATGATATGCAAAATACTGATGGTTTGTGGATGCAAGATGAATGCACTGGTGATGATGATTAATGATTCATGCTGTGATGTTAGTGTGGAAAAGAAGAACTTAGATGATGACAAGAGGATCCAACAAGCCAACTTTATGAGAGATGATGATGATGAAATGATGATGAGAAATGAATGATGATAGATGGATGATTTTCTTATCAAGGATTGGTATTTTAAAAGAGTCACTTACCTTATGTTTGATAACACACATAAGCACGATGCATGAAGGTATAAAGGACCAGGATGGCTTTGTACTTAGTGTGATGGACTTTGACTCGACAGATAGATAGGAGTATTCTTGTTCACACCTAACATACGAAAACCTTGCTAGGATGCACTTTAGAAGTTTCAAACCTCTCAAACCAAAACACGGAAAGGTATAACCAATCAATGCAATAGTCAACAAGCTGTCAAAACATCCTCTATACATATCTAACAAAGCAAGTATTCGCCAAGTTATTTTTCAAGAACACCCAACAAGCATAGTAGACAAAAGGATAATGATTGTTGCCCCATTCCTATCTCTCTAAATCCTTCGTTCGGATATCATCGAGAGGTCCTTGGAATGAGCACAATAAAATAAGTCAAAAGAAAAAGATAAAGCAAACAAACAAGTTGATGTTCTTCAATACTGCTAACCAAAAGGGGATGTGATTTTTAAGGATAAGAACTGAAACTTATTTCCAAAAGATAATGCCCATTGTAGGAAGGATACATTCTAGGACATGTTAGTGGATGGTGGCACATCATTTCATTTATCCAAAGTGTTCTTTCTGATAAATAATTTCCCTTGTAGGAAAGATTCATCCTAGGACATGATGTTATCAGATGATTGATATGGGACTGTTTGGATGATGGACTATTGAGACAAAGAATTGACCAACTTGCTTATGTACTGACTTAAACCTGAGACTTGACATTTTTGAGTGTTACTTTTAACCTGCTAGACTTGTTTCTAACTGTTTCACCAAAGGTTGAGGGTGATGATTAGTTTATTATGGATGGTGTTTATTACAGGTGCAAGCGAGATGAGGTGGATGAGCTTTTTCAAATATTTGGATGTTTTTGATATTTTGCAATGTTCTGAGGCTATTTTTGGTATTTTTCAAGGTTTTACAAATGTTATGATTTTTTATTTTTTCAATGTTTTGGGATTTTATGAGATTTTGACCAAGAGACTAACCTAAAGACCTATCCTAGGGGCCTCGGGGGCTAATCAACAGATTAGCCTTGCCTACATTATACACGTAGAGACCATGTAGTTCAAATGACGACTTGACCAATTTACAGATGATGATATACATGATGAGATGTTAGTTTATTATGTCGGACTCCTAAAGGACTGACCTAAGTATCTTGGGGGATTATCGAAGATCAACCTTTCCTATGTTTAAGCTTAGAGACGACGTAGTTCCACAAGACGACCTTGTTTTTGGCTTCTTTTGAATGACTTTTTGACCTGTTTTTGGATTTTGATATGTTTTGAATGTTTTTGGATTTTCTAATTATCTGATGTTTTTGGGATTTTCTGATTTTCTAATGTTTTTGGATTTTTTGATTTTGAGGACTTTAAGATCATACACGAATCCAATCCAATAAGAACATGCCCCCAGTGTGATACAATAGACTACCCCAATAAAGGCAGGACAAACTGACCTTGAGGATGGGCCGAGTAGTATTAAGAGGGATCATGATACGAAAACAAGACCAAGCTATGGTGCGGATGTGAGTGGATGAGTGATGGATGGAGACCTAAATGTGATGAATAATGGAAGTGAAATCGAGGGATGATGTTGAACAAGCTGCAAAGATCCTGGTGGATGGAAAGCGCTTATTTACACAAGGCACCTGTTTGCTAGGTTTTCACCAAGGTACTTGTCCAAAGTGCCACCGAAGTGGTTTTCACTAGAGTATGATTTTTTTGGATTTTTTTGCTTTTTTGGTTTTTTTGTTGTCACCAAGACGCCTATTTGTTAGGTTTTTGCCGAAGTAACCATTTTTTTTAGGACTTTTTCTAATTTTTTGGATTTTTGGCTTTATACCCTGGAAGATTTAGACAATTTTTTTTTTGAGATGGGAGCTATTCATGGGCTCCTGCAGAGGTTCCCCTTTAGGTGTTGATAACTGATATGCCCTTGATTTGTAACTTGTTGTTATGACGAACGGTCCTAACCAATTAGGTTTGAACTTTCCTTTGCTGCTTGGGTTTGGGACATTCTTCTGATTTTCTTTTAAGACCAATTCTTTGACTTGGAAAGTCCTGCTTATGACTTTCTTGTTGTAGCTCCATTTGAGTCTATTTTGATAGACTTGCAAATGATTCAAAGCATCTATGCGTCTCTCATCTAGTAACTCCAGCTCATTTAGTCTTGATACCCGATACTCTTCATCCATGATGAGGTTTTGTAGTGATATCCTGAGGGATGGGAGCTCGATCTCAATGGGGAGTACGACTTTTGATCCGTAGACCAAGGAGAAGGGGGTGGTGTTGGTGGGTGTGTGGATGCTGGTTCGATAAGCCTAGAGGGTGTGATTAAGCTATAAGTGCCAGTCATGACCTGCGTCATTGACTATTTTCTTGAGGATTTTGATGATAGTTTTATTTGTGGCTTCTACTTGGCCATTACCCTAGGGATAGTACAGGGTGGAGAAGTGATGTTTGATTTTGAATTTCTCGCACAAGTCACGAACCTCTTGGTTCTTGAATGGTGTCCTGTTATCTAAGATAATGGCTTGGGGGACACTATAGCGGCATATGAGATAGTTCAGAATGAACTTTGAAATTTGCTTCCTAGTTACATACATCATGGTTATGGCCTCCACCCACTTAGTGAAGTACTCAATTGCAGTTATGATGAATTTATGGCCATTGGATGAGGTGGGTGAGATTTTCCCAATGAGATTGAGTCCCCATTGCAAAAAGGGCCATGGTGTGATGATTGGATGAAGCTCTTGAGCTGGAGCATGGATGAGGTCCCCATACTGCTAACATTGTATACACCTCTTAGCATGATCATGTGCTTTTCTTTCCATTGTGGGCCAATAATACCCCATCCTCAGCAGTTTCTTGGCAATGGTAAATTTGCTCGAGTGTGAGCCATAGATACCGTTATGAACTTCGGTTAGAGTGGTTAATGCCTCCTCAGCATTTTGACAGCACATTCAAGTACCTTCTATGCTTCTACGGTATAAGGTATCACCTAGGATGAAAAATATGGATGCCTTTTTAATAAAGGTTCATTTTAGGCTCGATGGTAGGTTAGCAGGTATGACTCCCATTCGAAGATATGTATAGATGTCATGATACCAAGGATCGCCAGGACCAACGATTTCACACACATATTCCAATTCTGGTACCTTAAATGTGGGGACGAGAAGCTGCTCGATCAGAAATTCATATTTTGGTACATTGTGAGGGATGTCTAATAGGGACCCAATTGTAGCCATGGTGTTAGCTGCTCTATTGTTGGTTCTTGGAATCTGCTCAAATGTTATGTCAATGAAGGATTCCTTGAGAGTCTCCACCAATTTCTTGTATGGAGTTAGCTTGTCATCCTTAGTCTGATATTCATTATTGACCCGATTTATGATCAACTGAGAGTCTCCATACACCTTGAGAGCTATGATGTTCCATTGCACTGCTATCCTGAGACCTATAGTCAAAGCCTCATATTTCGCTATGTTGTTGGTCCAAGGAAATGCAAATTTGTATGACTTTGGTATGCAATCCCCTTGTGGAGTGATGAAGAAGACACTAGCTCCTGATCCATGTTGTGTGTATGAACCATCAAAGTATAGTTTCCAATGGTCAGTTACGTTGAGGTTAAAAATGGATTCATCTGGGAATTCTGAGACAAGAGGATTCTCAGAGTAAATAGGTGCTTCTGCTAGTTGATCTGCAATAACCTGTCCCTTGATTGCTTTCCTCTCTACATACTCGATGTCATACTCTGACAATATCATCACCCATTTTTCCATTATGCCCGTGAGCATTACCTTGGATAAGTGATACTTGAGGGGATCAGTTTTTGCGATGAGCTTTATCTTGTGTGCCAACATATAATGTCTAAATTTTTGGGATGCAAACACTACTACAAGGAAAGCTTTCTCGATAAATGAGTAATTTAGTTCATGACTGACCATTGTTCTGCTGATATAGTAGATAGCCCTCTCCGTTCTGTTTTCATCATGTTGAGCAAGAAGAGCTCCAAGGGCTACTACTGTTGCTGGCACATATAAGATCAATGGATTTCTCGGGATAGGTGGCATTAACACTGGTGGTGTCAGTAGGTATTCCTTGATTTTGTTAAATGCCTCTTCACACTTTGTATCCCATTTGTATGCTACCCCCTTGTGGAGTAGGTGAGAATATGGATTCTGCTTGTCTGCCAGTTGTGCTATGAATCATCGAATAGATTGAAGTCGTCCTTGGAGGCCTCTTAGTTTTTGAGCTTTATCTTGTGTGCCAACATATAATGTCTGAATTTTTGGGATGCAAACACTACTGCAAGGCAAGATTTCTTGATAAATGAATAATTTAGTTCATGACTGACCATTGTTCTACTGATATAGTAGATAGCCCTCTCCATTCTATTTTCATCATGTTGAGCAAGAAGAGCTCCAAGGGCTACTATTGTTGCTGGCACATATAAGATCAATGGCTTTCTCGGGATAGGTGGCATTAACACTGGTGGTGTCAGTAGGTATTCCTTGATTTTGTTAAATGCCTCTTCACACTTTGTATCCCATTTGTATGCTACCCCCTTGTGGAGTAGGTGAGAATATGGATTCTGCTTGTTTGCTAGTTGTGCTATGAATCATCGAATAGATTGAAGTCATCCTTGGAGGCCTCTTAGTTGTTTTAATGTCTTTGGTGCTTCCATCTTAAGGATTTCTTTTACTTTTGCTAGATCCACCTCAATACCCCTCATGGAGACTATGTATCTTAGCAGTTTACCTGATTGTACACCGAAGATGCACTTCTTGGGATTTAGTCTGACTTTGTATTCCTCTAGTTTGTCAAAAATAGTACTTAGGGTTGCTATATGATCTTTTCTCTTTCTTGACTTAGCTAGAATGTCATCGACATAGTCTTCGATTGTTTTGTGGATCATGTCGTGGAATATTAATGTCATGGCCCTTTGATAGGTTGCTCCTGTGTTCTTTAGGCTGAATGGCATCATGTTCCAGTAGTAGGTCCCCCATGGACAAGTGAAAGCCATCTTATGTTGATCTTCTTTTGCTATCATGATCTGGTTGTATCTTGAAAATCCATCCATTAGTGATAGCATCTCATGTCCTACTATCATGTCTACTATCATGTCAATGTTGGGAAGTGGGAAATCATCCTTGGGACATGCCTTGTTCAAATCTCTGAAGTCCGTACAGATTTTGATGGCTCTGTTAGGTTTTGAAATAGGTACCAAATTTGACACCCATTCTGGATAATCAATTGGTGGGATAAATCCTGCATCTAACAACTTTTTGAGCTTCATTTTGACTAACAGAGCAATTTGAGGATGCATTTTTGGAGCTTTTTTCTGACAGGTTTTGCTTCTGGATACACTGCTAAATGATGAACCACGGTCTTTGGATCAAGTCCGGCATGTCAACATAACTCCATGTGAAGTTTATTTTCCTTTCCTTTAGGAATGCTGCTAGGAGTTCTTGCTCTTCTGATAATAGTGATTCCACATAGAATGTGATATGTGGGGTCTCCTCTGTCCCTAGGTTGAGGATTGCATTTTTCGGCCAAGACTGTTGACTTTTCCTGATGGATAGCTCTTAGAGGAAGATTGAATCCTTCATCCTCGGCGCCTTAGAGAGGTTTTCACCATTGGATACATCCTTTCTTTTTATTTTTTTCTTGTCAAAGAGTGCCACAAGGTGGTTTTCACTCAAGGACTTGGATATGATTCTTAGTTTCTCACTTTTGCGACTGAAGGATTCAATTGTTTCCCTATAATAGGCATGTGTGTCCAAATCCATTATAAACCCTGCCTTGTGATCCCCATCTAGAATGTTATCCCTCAATCCCATAAATTCTGAGAGTGCCTCATCATTTTCGAATGTATCGAGAACCGGTGGTCCTCGTTGGTCATAGTCGATCAGTTGGGGGTAGAATAGGCGGATCTCATGATTCTGTTGGTCTGGTTTGAAGGATAGGGTGCTAATCATACACAAGGTGGTATCCTCAAATAACCTCGGCAGATTGGTCATGGTATCTTTGTCATCGCTACTAATATAGGGCTCAGTTATAAAATTATGTGTTTCTCTACCTGTGACTATTGGTGAGTGTAAGTTTGTACTAGTAACAACTGAGGAGAAATATTAACCGTTCTAACCAGAGGACTTCGGCCACATATGGTTATTCTCGGAGGGGTACATTCAAGGCCAAGATTTGTTATGGGTTGCATCTCTGGCATGATAGGTATTATGAGCCCATTGTCATTTTGTCCTAGTCTTTGATTTCTGTTGTAGCCCATTGCAAGCATCATTTGTAGGCCTTTGCTTGTCTCATCCATTGGTAAATTAGCTGGCGGTCTTTCATCTTGATAGAGCATGTGTGATAGATATGCTTCAATAACCTCCTGGCCAAGGTCTCCCCATCTTGTGAATTCAGGATAGTTTTCAAGATATGTTTGTGATGTGGAAGCTTGATTTTCTTGTGGACATCCTCATGATCTAGGAGATTGTGGTAACTCTCCTATCACAAAATTTTTTTTAGGGAGTTTGTAGCTTCCACAACCATCCTCCTAGATGATGAGCTTGATATCGGAGATGGTGGGGATGGCGGATTTCTTTGTCGTAGAAGTGGACTTGAGAGTGGTGGGGTCGATATATGGTGTGGATGGGCCCTCATCATTCTTTGGAATTTGGGGGAATTTGTAATACTTGGCTTCAAGATTTTTGCAATATGAAAATAGTTCAGGATCTCCATGAATGGTAACCTCTTGTCCATTATGTGTAAATTTCACACATTGGTGGAAGGTTGATGATACGGCTTTCATCACATGGATCCATGGGCGTCCTAGGAGGATATTATATGGAAAGTTGAGGTCCAAGACCTGACAGGTGGTTTCCATGAGTGTTGGCCCTACTTGAATAGGGAGTTTGATTGTGCCTTGAGACACTCTTTCTTGGTCAGATCATATGCTCTTATTGTGATGCCCTTTCCTTTGTTGATAGAATCCTCTGATATTTTCAACTACTTGATGAGGCTGAGAGAACAAATGTTCTAACCTGCACCTCCATCCACCAAGACCCTTTTAATTTTTCTTTTGTTTACGATGGATTCTAAGTGAAGTGCATGGTTGTGAGATGGTTGGGCGGGGAAATATTGGTTAGAGAATGTAAGGAGATTAGGCATTATGATATTTTTGACCATAGCTTGGAATTGCTCTGCATCAAGGTTGGTAGGGATAGTGGATGAGGCTAATGCTTCCTCGAGGATCTTTTTGTGCGCTGATGAGATTTTTAACATCTCCATGATGGAGATGTGTGCTGGTGTTCTCTTGAGTTGGTCTAGGACATTGTAACCATTAGGCATGGTTCTAGATGAAGGGACTCTATTTGGTTGAGATGATCCTGCAATGGTGACTTTGCCGCCTCTTGTGGTGACTCCACATTCTATGGCATGGGCGCCTTTGATGGTGATGACCTTGCAGTATTCATTTAGGGAGGCAACAACCATTTCATACACATGATTTACACTGCCCTTCCCTTTATCATTTTTGTTCCCTTTGTTACCATGATTCGACATCAGATTCATATATATCTTAAGATCCTGATTTCCCATAGGTTGTTCCACGTTTATGATTTTCTTATCAATGAGATATTGTATGATTTTTTGAGTCTCATGCAACTGTTTGTGGTGTGACCTTTGATTTTATGAAATTCACATAGTTGATTTAATTATACTAAGGAGGTTTGACATTGTGTTCTTGGTAATTCTCAAAGGTAGGAGCCTGGATGAGTTTTTCGTCTATCAACTTTTTCATTATGTCCTCAAGTGGTTCCCCCAAAGTAGTGTATTTTCGTTTGGGGTGAGTTTTTCGTTTGGGTGGTCCTCTTTGATCATTGAGATTATTGATGGTTGGATTGTTGTTGGGTTGGTATGTTGTGTGATGTGTGTTTTGGTGTTGTGTTTGGATTTGCGGTGTGGGTGTATGTTGGCTTGGACCACTAATGACCACCTTGGCATTGACGACACCATCATTAGTAACATTTTTATTTCTTGCCCACGTGTGAGGTTTATCATTGTAATTGGATGGTGGGCGGTTGTTTTGTTGTTCATGGTATGATGTTGGTTTCATGGGTTGAGTCACAAGGGATCTTTTGATGCTAAGTGCCTTGAGGATCAACTGATCGTATGTAGTGATGCCCTAAACCTTGAGATGAAATGCCAAGCGACCTTCAAGGTTAGCTATGATGGTGCAAACCTGTTGTTCTTTTGGCATGGTCCACTTGCTCCGATTTTCCTTGGATCACCATCGTTGAAGGAATGAAGTGAAAGATTCATTCTTTCCTTGTTTTAGAGCATATAGTTCTTCGAGACTAACATCCATTGCAATGTTACATGCATAGTTCCTAATGAATGAGTCCCTAATTTCATGGAATGTTCTAATGCCTGAAGGTAAGTGAGAGAACCATTCTATAGCGGGGCCTTCCAAGCTTCTAGGAAATAGCCACATCAAATAAGTATCGTCATATGCGACTTCCATGCAATGAACTTGGAATTCCTTGATGTGATCCTCAGGGTTTCCCATCCCTCGATATTTGTCAAATTTGGGGATTTCAAATCCCTTGGGGAATGGTTTCATTTCTAAGCTCCTATCAAATGGATAGGGACACGAGTTGCTTGGTGTTTTCATTGTTCACCCAGATTGCATATCGAGTACTTGTTGTGATAGTAACCTAATTTGTGCTATCACATCATTTTGCGGATCAGGGGGTGGGATGAAAGTGTTTTGGGGTGTTTGAATTGTGGGTTGGATGGGTGGGTTGGTCAGTGTGTTATTCAATGGTACATGTATGTTCTAGCGAGCGAGGTAGGCTTCCACTTACTTTTGTATGAACAATGCTTGTTGTTGATCTTGTTGTTGTTGCACTAAGATTTGTGCTTGTTGTTACACTTGTTGCTATTCCAACAACACTTGTTGCTGTGCTTGCTGTTGTTCCAACAATGCTTGTTGTTGGACTACCAATTCTGCTACTTTTTGTTGCTCTTGATATTGATTTATTGCTTGCTCATACGCTTGCAATTGTGCTGCTTGTGCTTGAGCTTGTGCTTGTGCGACTTGTGCTTGTGCTACTTTTTGTTGCAAGAGAGGTTTTACTTGAGCAGTCTTGTGTGCTTGTAATGCTTGAGCAACTTGTTGTTGTTGTTGTTGCAGTAAAGCTTGGGCTTGTGTGGTTTGTTACATTTGCAGTGCGGCTTGGGAAACTTGGGTAGCTTGAGCGGCTTGTTGAGTACCTAGGTATATGGATTTTTGTTTCTACACTTGTTGGTATCCTCTTTCAAAAGCGGCTTGCAATGCTGTGTTATATTGACTTGATGTGGTGGAAGTTGGTGGTGGTGGGGGTGGTGGTGGATTCAGAATGGCATTTGTGGTAGTGGTGAATGGTGATGTTGTGTTGATTATTTGATTGGTGGATGGTGTAGCTGGCATGGTGGTTTGAGTGATGAGTGGTTCCATTGATGTGATTGGCCCTTGAGAGACCATGCTTTGTGATGTTAAGGGGATGTTTGATGTTGTTGCCATTACTTGCGTGTTTGTCATTTGTTGTTGCGATGTCAACAATAAGTTTTGAGCATTTGGCATAATGCTTTGATTGATGGTTGGGATGTTGTTTTGATCGATACTTGGTAGAGGGGGAAGCCCTAAACCAAGGAGTGGTGTAGATGAAAATGGCAATGGTGGGAGAGGTGGAAATGTAAAGGGTGTCAATCCTTGTGAAAATGTTGTGGTGTCGAAGATGCCCCCTGGTCCAAACATGTCTCCCTCTTCTAGTGGATTTGTGAGGAGAGGGGTTTGAGGAATTGCATGAAAATATGATGATGGTGGATCATGATGGAATGTGAGAGGAACATTTTTATGTAGTGGGTTTTGGGGTATGTTTTGTTCCAAGGTGGTGTTTGCATCCAAGCTTTGGTTATTAACAAGGGGGTGTGTTTGAATAGCATTAAGAAATGCATTTCCCTTATTAACATTGGGTTGTGTTGGAGCCAACGATGTCGTAATTTGCAAAATGTTTTGCGTGATGTTTTTGGATGGGGGTGTAGATGAGATGGGAATGGTGGATGAGATTGGAGGAAATGATGTCTCTACTATGGTACTCACATTGAAATTTGAAGGTAACTTGGCCCCTTGTTTTGCTAGTTCAAGCATGTATAACAAAGGGTTAAGTCTCATCATGATGTTGATGATTCTATGGTTGTCCAGATTTTGGAGCATTTCAATTATTTCTTCATGAGACATTCCAAGGGTAAGATCCTCTCCTTGGTTTTCCTCTTGCAGATTTTGTGATGATGTCGGAAGGCTAACTATGAGAGTTCAGGACCCAGTAGGATTCATTTCAGGAGTAGTTTTACTAAGGTCACTTGAAGTGGGTGTTTCTTTGTTGGCTTCCATGCTCTTCTTGTATTGAGATCTAGTTTGAACCATAAAACAAGGATCATTTTTTAAGAATGGGAGATGAATCTCTTGATTCTTTGGATTGATCTTTGTTTTATTCCTCCAAGGTGAAAAATTTTAGGATATCTTGTGGATCAAAAGATAATATGATGATGATGTAAAGATGAATGATGCGATGTTATGATATTTTGGAAAATCTTGGAGATACTAGGCTTTTGGGACTTTCGAATATGTTGCAAATTTTGATTTGATTTTGGGATTTGTCCTTGATTGATTTTGATTTTGATTTGTATTTTGAACAAACAGACCCTAAGATGTTTGGATGATTATCTAAGGGATAGGCTTGATCAAAGGATGATAATTTGAATATGTGCGGGAAGAAGGATGCATCTATCCACACCTATCCAAACAAGATGATAGTTTCACTAAGCATATGACGAAGGATTCATCTACATATACTAAGCTAAACAAGGTGATTTTGACTAAGCATATGCAAAAGGATGCATCTACACATACCTAGCCAAAGGTGATTCTGATAATGTTTTCCAAGGATTTAGTCTCAATGATTTTGATGATTTTTTATTTTTCCAAAAATCCTAGTATTAAGGATGATTTCAAGATTTTCCAAAAGGTGATTGTGAGATGATTTTTATTTTTGATGTTTTGAAAGATGGATGAAAATAATTTTGATTTGATTTGATCCTAAGATGAACCTAAAAAGGACACTTTGTTTGCCTAGACCTAGGTATTGAAGAACAAGCTTTTCTCTAAACAAGATGTTCAAACTCTCTGAAAAGATTTGGGTTTTGGCAGTAATAGAATGAATACAAACTAGGATTGTTCCTTGAAGCCTTCTTGTAAGAGTTGAAAAGCAGTCTTTGTCTAACTTTGTATAACATAGAGAGACGTTCTTGACGAGCTATTAGACTAAGGGCTTTCACCTTTGGTTTCTTGATCTTGATTTTGCGTGAAATCATTGGAGACACATGGTGGGGTCTAATTATCTTTAATCTTTGCTTAATGGATTCTTTTTACCAAAAACACACTCTTGATTAGATTTCAAACTAAATTTCCAATGTCTCAACTTTGTCTCATTTCACAAGGTATATTATGTGAAACTTTGATGAATTTAAGGCAAGGGTTACCTATTGTTTAACTTTAGTGGGAAAATTGAGATGTATATTCAAGTGCTTAGAAACCTCTAAGGATGTAATCCCAAGGGCGAGCAATAACACAAGAATTTGGTCAATGGTATTTTCCTCCTCAAGGGTTTGAAATTTTGATGATCATGTTGAATGTTTGTTTGCAAATGTTTTTGAATAAAGCACTGTGTTTTCAAACCAAGAACAAGTACAAACCCTACGGATGTGTAAGACAATATTTGTTGAATCCCCACTTGGACAAGCCTAGCTAAGCTTATCTTTGGTGAATGGTTAGATGCTTGACCCCACTGGCTCCCCTCCACGACACTCACTTATATGGGGTAGCCAAGCATCAACACCCATGAAACTCCCATGGCATGCTTTCCATTTCTACTAAATAATGTAAAAGTGTGGGGCAGCTTCAGAACAACTATTCTTGCACCAACAAATAGATTAAAGGATTTTGGAAAATTCCAGCACATGGTTTCTAGTAAGGACTTTCTGTTTGTGGAGATTGACCCATACGGCAAGAGTCCCCTTTCGGATCCATCCTGTCAGAATCAACTGCGTGATACTGGCATTTCTTCCAATACCCACATTTATATCCTAGCTGGAAATACTCTAGGCTTTAGAGTGTTACCGGTTGAGTCATTCCCTTGGGTGAGTACTTTTTCCCCAAGGTAGGCCCTCTAGGATAAACAAAAGCAAGCAAAGACAAAATCCGTAACTCGATCAATCTTTGACGGCTCAAAGAAAGAGAATATATGCGATGATGCTCTACTCACACTCGCACAAGATGTTCAATTTTAAACCCAAATCGAAGTGTGTATGGGAAATTATTTATGCAACTTAATGTCACCAAAAGCCTTTTGATTCTCAAGATCGCCATGAGGCATGAGAGAAGCGCATACATCTTTTGATGATATTACTTTGTGTAAATAATTACAAAACAATAAAGACACACACTCATTTTATCCTTCAAAGCAATGATTTGATTTGTTTTAAGCACCAAAGGAAAGATGAAGATTGCTTGTTCAATTTTAGCCCAAATTGAAATCTAGTAGGTATCTAAGTTTCAATTTTGACCCTTTGCAAATGAAAAATCAAAGTGTTCTTTTTAAACCCAAATGAAAATTAGTGTCCTAAAATGAAAAGATAAACAATTTCATGAAAAGTGTTTAAAACAAACACTAAAGTGTTAAAAAACACTTTAATCTTCCCAAGACGTCATCATCATTTCTCCTCCTTTTGTTTTCCTTCTTCTACCTCCGTTGTCCTTCGTTATCCTTCTTCACTTTACCTCATTTTCCTCATTTTTGTTGTACCTCATTTTCCTTGCTTTCCTTCTTTTGTACCTATAAAAAGGAAAGAAAAATCATGTGAGAATTAGAACATTAAATTCACTTTGATCATTAAATAATAACATGATTTATTTTTGAAAGAAAAATGATTTGGAAATAAGAAAAAGAAAAGCATTTATAAGTGAACCATGCTTTGGCTTTATTGAAAAGATATCATACTTGTGAGACACCTTTCTTCAAATTATTGGCTAAAGTTATTAAGCTCTTAAACCAACCGTAAAGAATAAGTCTTTCACAAGCATCCTCCTAATCCTAAACATTGACTATTCCAAAATAATCAAAATGATATAATAAGTTTTGAAAAATCATAAATTCTATCAATTATAAGGACTACAATTTTCAAGAACACCCTCCTAATTTCAAATGCATCCTAGAATGATAATATAGCATGAGAGATTTTTAAGATAATGGAAGGGTTGGATATTGAAATTAAGAATGCTTGTTCTTATCCCTTATAGCCTCACATCCTCCTAGATAAAATAAATAACTTCTCGCAGCTGCATACTTTCAATGTCTCCTACTAGCCATTGTGTACTCTGCCAACTTTTTCTGGGCGCATAGACTAAGTGCATGGATCTTTTGACCAAAATATTCAAAAGGAAGGCATATGCCAGACAATCAATAGCAATGCCCAACAACTATCCATCAACATACTCTCCTTTCCAACGTCCTTTCTGATTTTCTCTTAAATGTATTTTCAAGGTCTCCTCAAGATAGACATGCATATTTAAACATAGCAGAGAGAATTTAATGGGTCATTTGAATTTAGATCACCTCAATCAGAGCTATATTACTGTCAGTATGCCACAATGTATAGTTTAAAAAGAGTCATCTTTAAATGCTTAGCTATAACCAAATAGCTTTCCTGATGGCGCAGTAAATATTGAATCAAGGATAGCATAAAATAGCCTAATTAATGTTTCAAAGGACGCCTAGCTTATAAAGCACGCCATAACTTAAAATGATTACTGTTAGAATGCTCTATCAATAAAATTGGATATTAAAAATCTTCAACTCTTTAAGAACAAGAACGATATATGAAGAGAACAACAGATACATGTTAAAAACTGTCCAGCAAATGCATTTGGTAGGTGTAAAGTAAGGCACATAGACTCTTTGACAAATAAGGCACGCAAACCCTTTGGTAGAATGTTTCAAAGGACTGACTTTATGGTTGAAGCACATACAAGGCGCGCAAGCTGCTCATCAGACTGCCTCGAAGTAATATGGTCTCATGGACTGCTAATGATGCATAGACAAGGTGCGCAAGCTGTTCATCAAACTACCTCAAAGTAATATGGTCTCATGTATTGCTAATGATAGGGGGATTTGCACACAAATAGGAGTTTTTGTAAGAAAATCAAAACGTACCAAATGCTCTAGTGAATACACATGCACAATATGGGAGAATAGACAAGGCGTGTGAACTACTAGACAAAATGTGCAAAAGAGATGTTAAGAAACTACACATAGACATCATTCCAGTATGTGTTGATGTGTTAGAAACGATCCCCACTTTTAGAGGAAAACCAGAATAAAAAATACTCAAACCATTGAACGAACACATTCATGAAATCGATGCCAATGAATATTGATAGCTCCCTATTCATGTCAGACTGCACAACAAATTTATTTGATGTTTTAATCAATGCCAACAGATATTTCCACGACCTGTGCAAGGCTCACGTTGAGGTTAGAAACTACATGCCTCTTTGAAAGCCCTGTTCAATAGAAAGCATAGGTAAATGATATAACTATAAGCAGATTTACACAAGAAGAGCACACATGTGGTTTAGTTACAACACTAGGTAACCGATTGAAAGATGAGCCACTTCAAAAAATCTTGATATCCACATTAAAATGTTTCCAGAAATTAATCAGCCACCATCTTGTATATAGAAGGCATAAAAGTTGCTCAATAATATACAGAGATTGCCAAAAGATTTCGAGCAGCCAACCTACTAACAAATGTAAGCTATAAACAGATAACATAACATACAAAGATACTATTTTTAGATTGCTTAATAACATACAGAGATTGTCAAAATATTTCAAGCAGTCTACTAATGAATGCAAGCCAGTTTACTTGCTTTGAACAAATCTAAAAATAGACAATTTATTAACGAATGTAAGCTACAAATCACAAATAGATAAAAAGGCCCTCCTTCTAGCACCAAATGTAGGCATCCATTAGAATCTGTAAACACTAAACTTCATGTAGGGGTTAGTATTTCACAAATCCATCAAAATGCCCCTATGAAATACCTTGTAAATGCTTCAAAATGCAACAAATGATAAGAGAGGACTCACAACATCATGAAAACAATTAACAAGTACCTATTCCATAGTGGATTGGTGTCAAATGTGCAAATGACCCTTTCCCAATCCTTTCTCAAGAGCTAAAATGATAAGATGCAATGGAGATGAAGAGAAAAATTAGTTCTCAAACCAAGAGAGTAACTTTGCATAAAAGTTGTGGATAGATTTATGGAGATCAAGGCCTTCATTTAAAGATTTTCTTGATGAGAGATTGGCCAAATGGGTGAATGTGAGACTAAATGTAAGCCAATGAAAGAAGGCCACTTGTCAAGTTGTGATAGGCTGAAGGGTGTGCAAGATTTGGGAAATGTGCCCATGAGAGGGAGTTTCAAATTCAAATTTGATCAATAAATTTTGAGAGGGGGACAAGAAAATGGGAAGTAAATGCAATGTTGGAGGGACAAGTCAACTTGTCATGAATTTCAAATTTGAGGGAATATTCCCCATAAATGCCAAGTTGATGGAAAATAAGGGTTTTAATAAATTAATAAATTGATTTATTTGTGCAAGTGGAGATATCTAGAGGATTTGATGGGTGATTAGGTTAGGCTAATTAGGATTAGGTTAGATTAATGATGATTAGGATGATTTTGACTTTTAGGACTAAAATATTTGATTTATTTAAGTCAGAAAAGGATGGAATATGTATTATGATTTAATTAGATGGATGTTTGATTTATTTGATTAAAAGGTTGATGATAATGTTTATTTAATTTTAAATTAGTGACCTTAGGATATGCAAATTAATGTGATTACCTGATGAATGGATGAAGGTGAACTTGATGAATGGACCTAATGTGAAACCTAGTTTACTTGATGAATGAGCCTGATTGAATGCATAATGTAAATTTTGCATGTCTACAATTTGATTTTATTTGTTTCAACTCCACTTAAATAACTCATAGTCTCTCACTTTCTTTGCTTGCATGTAAATTGAAACTTGAGTAGGAAATTCTCAAGCAGAAGTCAAGCCAAATCTAGATATTGGATCAAACAAATCCGTTGAAGAACACATGGACCTTGAAGTTAGGGAGGAGACCCAATTTCAAAAAATGCTTGTTGGAGAGGGGTCGGGATCACTTCCTTCTACTAGTATGGATGAGCATATAAAACTAGTTGTTCAAAACTTTTATCACTTATAGCATCATGTCTTATCACTTTGCTTTCTTGCATACATAAACTTCACTTATATAGAATCATCTCTCACTTTTGTTTGCAAAATATTTTGTGACATGTAGAAAGGGCTCAACAAGTAGTAAGTTCTCATGTTGAAGTTGAGCCAAATCTAGATATTGGATCAAATGAATCTACTCAAGAATACATGGACCTTGAATATAGGGAGGAGGCCCAAGTTCAAACAATGCATGTTGGAGTAGGATCACTTCCTTCTACTTCTATGCATAAGCATATAAAACTAGCTGAAAAGGTGATGAAACAAATTTCTTATAGAAATTTAGATCATTTACTTGAAATGGATATGTAGAAGCTAAAATGTTATGCCAACTAGCCTTATAATAAGAGAAAGAGGTCAATGACTAAATATTTAAATGGAATAATCAATCATCATTTCAATCATCTTGATACACTTGAAAAAACCCAATTTTTATCACGTTTACTTCTTCGTAATGAGCTGAAAGAGTCAATACAATTGTTGGGTGTACATTCGACATCATGGGATTACAAAAGGATATTGCTAAAAATGTTAAAAAGGGTTTAGATTCCATTGGAAAAGGATCTTGATTAGTGGATAAGACCACTACAAGAAGGTTGATGTTGACATCTATTGTACATCAAGATATAGCAAGAAAAATAAAATTGTCTACACTTTCAGCTGAAATTGGTTATAGTAGAACCACA
This sequence comes from Sequoia sempervirens, assembly GCA_007258455.2. Classification (NCBI taxonomy): domain Eukaryota; kingdom Viridiplantae; phylum Streptophyta; class Pinopsida; order Cupressales; family Cupressaceae; genus Sequoia; species Sequoia sempervirens. The sequence continues at coordinate 149,858,787 of VDFB02000015.1, forward strand.
TTAATAAAATATGAGAAAAAAGAAAGTTTTGGATGAGAGTTTAGAAGGAAATTGGGAAATTATGTGTAGAGCTCCCCATTCTGTCAAGATTGAAGATGTTGATAGGAACTTGATCTCAAGTTTTTGGCATGATCAGACTCGTCCATCATCAAATACCAGAGATGTTATGAGACACAGGATTGGGCCTAGTATTTATGAAAATCATATCAAACATTGGCAAAACATAACACAATTTGAGATGTATATGAACTTTTGTAATACATATCATCATATAAAGATTGGGAAAACAATATTTGAAAGATTAAAGCCATATTATGTGAAGATAAACAAGTTTTTTGAAACTTGTTGCTATCATTATCATATTGAATTTTATCTCTACTATGAGGTGTTTCAAAAGATGATAGAAGAAAGTTGTAGGTTTCAAAATGCACCTCCTAAACAGGCAAGTTTGTTCATAAAGGCTATTTTATGTGATCATGAAAATGGACCTCAAATAAACTGCATAAAAGGAATGTGTGAAACATGTGGAAATTTGGCTAAATTTCCTTCAAGAAATGAGGATAATGACCTAACAAAGATAGTAAATTGCAAGAGGTAAGTACTTATTTTAGAGAGTTTATTTGTTTCAATTTGATCAAATTGTTATTTGAATTCTCTAATGTAATGTTTCATTCATTGTGTGGTTTATTACTTATTCACATATTTTACTCACACAGGTACAAGTATGTAAAGTTACAAACAAATTTTGGGAAAGAATCCACAAGGTTGAACTATGTAGAAAAGGAGATTCCTATTGGAAAATTTATGGAAGATTTTTGAAAATTGATACAACAATACATACAACATTCCTTTTTTTATAAGTGGCAAGCACAACAATTACAAACATTGAGAGATACTTTCCCACTTGGAACAATACTATTAGTAGTCAACTTTCCAGAAAATTACTCCTTCGTACATCAAAAGGAGATTCAATCAGAGTATTACTTTTCAAAGAAAATCAATATTATGGTTCATGTGTGTTATCAACATGCACAATCAGAATTGGATGGTGTTGAGAGTACAGATGAATAACGAGCCATAAAGAAAGAATATCACTTTTATATTAGTGATGATAAAGAGCATGGCACACTTTTTATCGAACATTGCTTTACAATTTTTTTTGAGAATTTGAGAAGCAAGGGTATAAAATTTGAAAAGCATTTTGTATGGCCAGATGGGTGTGTAGCACAATTCAAATATTCACGGCAATTCTATGCACTTTGTAGATATCATAAAATCTACAAAATACCACATGTTTGGAGTTTTTTTGAGAGTGAGCATGGAAAGGGTGAGCATGATGGAGCAGGATCTTGCGTGAGCTTTAAGAAAACATCAAATGAGTTATCCAGAAGATCGTATATACAATGCACATGATATTGTTGAATGGTGCAAGAAACACTTTGCATCAAATGTGGTCGACACATCTGCAAAAACAAACCAACACATTCCACATAGAGTGTTTTGGGAGATATCGGGTATGCATAAATTACATTTTTAAAATTTTGAATTTATTTAAATTTAATATATATATATATACATACATGTTTGTTCACATAAGTTTGATGTTGTACATGTATCTAGGTGTGGACAAAAGATCGATGCATGGATGTAAGAGGGTAGAAAAAACAAGATCTTTGCATTGTGTTAGGAGTTCAGATAGTTTCCATGGATGGACATTAGACACAAGGGATTACTCTTGTTTTTGCATTGGGTGCATTGCGGGAAACTCTGATCATGCATGCATCAAACAAGAACTTGGATATGTTGGTAAATGGGATATAGTGCCACTAGTTGTTTTAGAAACATATGATAAAAATGAGGAAGAAAGATTTGAAGACATTCCTTTGATTTCAATTGATTATGACCATATTTTAGGATTGGTTAGAAAAGGTACATGTGTAAGTTTTCAATAATTTAAATATTATATATATCTAGTTAATGATCTTTAGAGACATAAATCTAATTTTTTTAGAATTTTTTTGTGTAAATTTGGTGTACAGGAGATGTTATTGTAGTCATAGCAGAGCTTGGAAATGTCGAAGGTGTTAGCTATTATTTATTGCATTGCACATAAGAGAGGAATAAGCTAGCAAAACTTGAAACAAGTGATGGAATGTCATTTCCCACAGGTGAGTTTGAATTTAAAATTATATATACATTGTGTTGACATGTGCACATTACATTATAAGCATTAAATATATATTGTACAAACCTTGAGCACGGAAATGTTGTACACATTCATATGTCTTACCTTAGGTTCATGTTTAGCATGCAGGTTTTGTTGTAGTGCAAGGGACATATCTAAAACAAGTCAAAGTTGTTCAGCATGGGATTCATTTTGTTGACTATCAACCTAATAACAAGTTATATCAATATAGTCACTTAATAATTGCTACTGCCATGCATCTTCATGCAGTTCCACATGCACGCAGCCAAAGAAAATGGAGACTAGATAGTGATGGTCATCAAAAAATTCTACATGTTATTGAAGAGCAGGCTCAACCAGAATCTTTGACTTAGATTATATCCATGATTTTAAAGTTCACTTGTAACTTAGGTATACATGTTCACGTGAGAACTTATAGTAACATGTACATAGTTGTAAATCATTTTTTGTAAATTACAATTATATGTACATATTTGTTCCATGGAAAATTCTTAAGTTCAAGAATCTTTGATAGCATCATCTCTCACTTTTTTTGCTTGCATGCAAACCCATATATATTCTTTCAATACTTATTTGAAACCTAGTGATTTTTTTCAAAATATTTTTTCCTAAATTAAAATTATATACAACTTATATTTGTTTCATGGAATTCTTAAGCTCAAGAATTTAATATACAACTTATTTAATTTGTTCCATCGAATTATTCCATGGGAAATTATGTAAATTTTAAAATTAAGTATTATATAATTATAAAATTATTGTACACATATATAAAACATAAATAAATGCAAATAAAAAAAAAAGTTTCCATTAATTTAATTCACAAAAAATACTGCAAATGGAAATAGAAAGTTCCCCTCTACCCTTAACCCTTAACCCTCTACCCTCTACCCTTAACCCTTAAACCCTTAAACTATTAACCCTTCTACCCTTTACCCTTT